>OU565276.1:9947544-10572544 GCA_913789895.3 Seladonia tumulorum
TACGTTTCTTTTGATTATTTTGTTTTATTTGTTTCATACTCGAGCTCCAAAACGCAATATAACGCGAAGAGAAGCTCTAAAGGTCAGGTACAGTATCACACGTGTGCCTTTTAAAAGGAACCCAGCGAATTCGGCGCACAGTGGGCAAAAACGGCCTTTTTCGATTCAAAATCAAAGAACTTTCGATAGGAATGAGGTAGAGCGATGAAATTTTTTTAAAATAAAAGCTGAAACTTTCTAGAATATGGGAAAAATAGGGAGATTACGGTACGAACGATTTTAACCTTGAGAAAATTCGTTAAAGTTGCACAATTTCAAGAAAATTTTGTTTTTGCCGCTAATACGCGCGGAAAATTTTTTTTTAACATGATATGTATCGTTTCCCATAGATTTTTTCACGCTGATTTCAAATCTTTTTTCAAAATTTGTCTACGGCCTCTGGTTTAAAAAAAAAATAGATTTTTGTGACACAAATTAATGAAATTTTTTCGTTAAAATGACTTGATGACACACTAGTTTGAAAGTATATCGTATTCTCATATATAAAACACAATAAAAATAATAATAATGAAGTATTTTAACGTTTTGAGTTACTTACGAAACATGAAGCACTTCACATCTCGTCATCAATTGACGTATCGCTGTCATTACTACTGGTACATTCTTGAAATTGTGCAACTTTAACGAATTTTCTCAAGGTTAAAAAACGTTCGTACCGTAATCTCTCTATTTTTCCCATATTCTAGAAAGTTTCAGCTTTCATTTTTAAAAAATTTCATCGCTCTACCTCATTCCTTCCGAAAGTTCTTTGATTTTGAATCGAAAAAGGCCGTTTTTGCCCACTGTGCGGCGCAGGGAGAATTCGCGAAATATCTAATCAGGCATTTCCGCGTGCAAAACAGTATCCGCAGCATCAAAGAATTCGCCGTAGTCGCCGACAACTTTTCCCATTTACGGGTTATTACGCGTAGCTCCCGTTTCGTGGCACCGATGCGAACAATGCGAAACCGAATAGGAGCAATGCCATATTGAATGTGCGACGACAGCGAAATGGACCTTGCGTCGAGTCAAGATCAAGGTACCTGATGAAGCCTCGTTTGGAGTCACAGTTCTCCACGGGTATGATAATGTGCTCAACGTGTACATACTCACGCAAACAGGCGCGCACACGCGGTCGCGCGCGCGCGCGCGTGAGCGTATGTGCGCCGCTTGACTCACGTCTGCCTGACCTACTAACTTGTCCAGGTACGCACACATCCGTACGCGGATGCACATTCAGCGCACACATCCTCTAAGTGCCACATAAGTGCACGAACAAGAATCAGGACCGCGACTTCTTTTTTTTTCCCTCTTTTCTTAACTTTCGGTTTACGTATTCCTCGACGCTTCGTTCGCCTACCAACGTAATACTAATTTTCCTCTTCGACGACCTCCGGCAACCGCCTCCGAAAATCATCTTTTTCCGACGACGAGGATGACGGGGTCCGAGAGAAATCGATTACGTTTCTTCGAGAGGAAACCGTGAGAAAGTAGTATGGTCGTTTCGTCGATGATGTACGCCGCGGCTCGGGGGTGGACGCCATTTTGCGTGGTCGAAAAAGATGCTTTTTCAAGAGATTCGAGAGGAACCGAGTTAACACGAGTTTCCAAGATGTCTTCCATCACAATTCTACTTCCAGGACAATTCATCCTCGGCTCTCCTCCGGCGACGATTAATTAGTATAGTGTTCCACGAACCGGCCCGTCGTGATCCATAAATTTCGAATTGCCGGCGGTTCGATGGAAACCCGGGTTCCCCGATACTTCGTTCCACTTAGGTTTGTTTGCGATTGTTGGGAGCCTGATGTACGATCTTCGATCTCTTCGATAAATCTCGACTGTTTAAACGTTTATCGTCCTCCAATCAGCGGTTTTATAATAAACCAAATGTAGAAAGATCACAGTGGATAGAAAAATATTAGCAAGCTTGGATTTTGTGAGAACATTAGACTGTAAATTTAATACATTTATGACGAGAATTGATCGATGAAATGCAAAACAGTAAACTATAAAGATACTGTTACATTATTTTCAGAGTGATATTGTTAAAAATTAATAAATCCGGCTTCAGTCTGCAGCAATTAACATGGAGAATTTTAACACTAAACGTACCACCAACGGTTCTAGATTTTTTATTTGACAATTTTTGAAATTATAAAGATGCTTTCATGAGCAACGATTCAATAAATATCTTTAGTAGAGCACGCGTTGCAATAAGAACCGCGCAAAGTCTAAATAAATTAAATCTTGTCATTTGTAGAAGGCAACATGTTACACTTATAGCTCGGTACGTTTAGTGTTAATATCGTATATATCTTCCCACTCCGTCGATCACCAACTCTAAAAATAATCCCAAACAAACTTCTTTAGAATGAACATCGTCCCGCAGTGATATTTTAAAAAATTAATAAATCCAGCTCCGCGGTCTGTAGCAATTAACACAGGCAATGTTAATATCGTATAGATCTCGCCACTCCGTAGATCACGGACTACAAAAATAATCCTGAATCAAACGAATAAAGATCGTCCCGGTACTTTCTGGAGTCCCATTACACCAGAAACACAGAGTGTGTCAATACGTATTCGGTCCACCGTGTATTTTTAGAGTCGCCGGGTGTCTTTTTTTGATGGATCTTCATCTCTCAACAATGACAAGAGGAATCCTCATCTCCGTCTGGTGCGTGGACGCGTGTATGCGTGCGAAGGTCCGCACAGGTACGCTCCGGTGTATGCAGGTAGCGGTGCGTCTCCTGGAGGGGCACGTCGAGCCCCCTGTCGATCGAGGAGAGGGGAAATGGGCACGTGGGGTCCCATAGAGCGGCGAGTATAGCTGCTCGTAGGGGCCCGCACCCATACGTTCGCGGGCCCGTGAGTAGTGTTAACGGCCTTGCTTTATGTGGGTCATGAAACAAGGTCCCACCAGCACGAGGAGCACGAGGAACACGAGAGAACACAGCACGCTCTCGGGCTCGAACCTCGGGCTCTCTTGGTACTTACTTCCACATCCCAGACCCACACAGCGCCGCTCTCTCACCGATTCTCTCACACCAGCTCTCAATACTGCTCGCTTAAATTTGCTAAATCTGTTACACTTAAATTTACACGTCCCCCACTCTTCGCTCTGCGGAGTCTTATCTCCGCAGGCGAGGAAAGAGACTAAAACAGCTTTAGGATAGGAAACAGACGTACCTCGAAGAGGTGCCGCGACAATAATCATGCAATCGAATTTCAAATTTTGATCATGGTTTGTCTTACCTTCTTAAAAGTAGCGTCAGTGGATCGTTGAGATTTTTCTGAGTAAAACGAGCCCAAACACGACGTAGATCGAACGATTTTTGTAGACTTCGTGGAAATGGCATGATCAACGGTAGCATAATTGACAATAATTAAAAGTTGATCGATTCGTATCGTGTTTGGGCTCGTTTTAATCGGAAGAATCTCGACAGTCCATTCGTGCCAAGTTTGGAAAGGTTTGACAAAAATTATTGAATTTGAATTTTTTTTTAGAAATGTAGGACTGCGTCTATCTCGCTTTCGCACGCTATATCTATTCTCTTGGTTTGTCGAGCTGTGGTCGAGTCGATTCCTCGAAGAGAAACGCTACCCTGTATCGCAAGAATTTGACTTCCGAGCTTTGCAAATTTAAGTGAGAACTGCGGAACGATTTCATTAAAAAAAAAAGACAACAGTGACGGAATCGCTGCGAATTACTCGCTAACACTGTCCCCTTTATGCAAAATAAAAATTGTCTGGATTAATCACGAGAAGCAGGAGTTAAACAAAAATGTACTTTTTTTCTTGATAATGGATTTGTATGCAAAAGAAAAATGTTCTAAGCTAACTGTAGAGAATACAAATTAAATAAGAACGTGTTTCTTTTTTTTTTTTAATAATTCTGCAAATTAGAAATAATGTATGTTCTCAAGAGTACTCTTTTAGAATTCGTTAGTTCTTCATCGAGATATTACGATGTACCATATCACGCACATTTAACTTATTATTATTGCAGTTTATAACTTTTTTCGCCGCACGATATCGGCTAAAATATTCTCCGACGAGGAATGCTAGGCAGTTTTCTTTTACATGTTTCGCATCTACAAATGGTAGAATAGCATTATCTTTTGCGTGAAGAATGTGTCAAATTGACACGAGGTGTGCACATACAAGCATTGCACAAAGTCTAAATATTATTATTCCTGGGAAAAATAATTTTAAAACGCTCTGAAACCAAAGTTGACAAATACACTGGATACATTTTATGCAGGTTACAAGCAATGTTGCAACAAAAATTATTTTTACAATCTATTCCTGGGAAAAATAATTTTAAAAGGCTCTGAAACCAAAGTTCTCAGACTCACTGGATACGTTTCACGTAAATTACAAACAATATCGCATAAAAAATTATTTTTAACAACCTATTCCTGGGAAAAATATATTCAAAACGCTCTGAAACCAAAATTGTCGAACTCTCTACATATGTATTACGTAAATGATGAATAATATTGAATAAAAAATTATTTTTAACGACTTTTTTAGTTTTATTCCTAGGAAAAATAATTCTAAAACGATCTATAATGTTTTCCAACAGATTCCTTGCAAAGATCACGGGCAACATTGTCCCGAAAATTATTTTTAACGGTGTTCCCATTCTCACTGGATATTCATTGCAAAGATTGCAGGTAACATCGTACCTGTTCTTCCTGGTTCTGCATCCAAATGCACAGGTAAGTGGATTCCACATATGGGCGCGTTGTTATCGCGATTTTTCCAACACGGCGAATTTATTCAGCTGTTTCGCGGACTGATCGGCGGATGATTGCGTCGTGATTATGATCGCAAATGGAATGATAACGAGGTGTCGATGGGCGATCTTTGATTTTGTGGATTATTCGAACAGCAGGCTCGATATAATCATGGCAATAGATGCGGCGGAAATACTGGACTAGTGGTAACAGTACCGAGAGTACAGTTATTTTAGTGATTATAGTAATAACGCTAAACGTGGAATGGTATAGCAACATTGATTCTAATCCTGAGATTATACTAATAACGACAAACTTTCGCACCTGAGAGCGTGCGACGTTACCACAGTTCTGGGGCAGAAAATATTTCATAGTACCTCGACCATGCGTCAACTGGTGAGGACATGTGGTGAGCCTTGGTTTATATAAATTATGTAAATTATATGAACAAAGGTGCAAGCGAAGATTAAGATTTCAAGTATGATTTACAAAGCTGTCATATGTGTCCTCAGTGTCTTGAGCCTAATCCTCTCTTGAAGCAATTAAGATAATCTGAGGTAAAGTTAAAGTTAAAAATAACAATTAAAGTCGTAGGTGAGTCGACGAGAATTGTTTTTGACAATTTGTGCAATCCGTTAACCTTCTATCGAGACGTGGTAAAATTATTTCGCATTTAATTTTGAAAGCCAACGACTGCTCACAATTCGATTAATTTGCATTGATTAATATAAGCTGATAAGACGATCGTGTTTTCCTTAACGACTGGTAATTAGAAAGTTTCTTAGTACACCATAGTACAAGTAGAGTATTTTACGAATTCCAAAACTGTTTAATTGTTATTTGTAAAATTTTGTTTAGCAAACAGAAAGTACATGTAGTAGCATAATTTTATTTCAACGATTCCAATTGGATAAACTGAAAACGAAAGTTTATGTTCTACGAGAACATTGAAATATTATTATTTCTGCTGTTGCCTGTATTATTGGCACATGAACTTGTATTAATTATTCTTCGGCGAACTGCCGCAGGAGACGAATAATGCGAGACTTTCGAAAAACTTGCAAATGCGCCTGCAGACATGCAACCCGAATTACGCGATCTATTTTAGCTGCAGTGAAAGTACATACTGCAGTGTACTGCATGGTTGTTTTTGAAGATCGTAGATCCGAGTAAATCATGAATCGTGGTCAGATCGGATCAGAATCATGATCGTTCTAATCGGTGCATAAAACATCCGACGACTATTATTCCGTAACATAACGAATAACCGCGTACACAATTAAGCAACTATAAAATTACATTTCTTGCAAACGTTTAAAAAAAAAAAACAACGTACAACACCATTTACATTGGTTAAACTAATTGTTAAATACATACGTAGTCAATTAAATTTTTGTAATTTTTATAAATCGTCGTTTTAAACAAACCTGAACCTCGCCCACTTCCAGAGTAAATTAAAGTGGTTCATAAATGTTAATTTTTTAAAAAATTGTTACACAAGAGCAGAAAACAAAGAAATATGTTTATTGTCGATTGGAAATTGATTGCCAGGATAATGCAATGAAATAAAAAAATTGTTTCTTTTCCCAGGAGTTTCTAGTCATATGCAATTGTTTGCAACCAATTTTGCTTTTATAGTTCATTGAATAGATGCATATCAAACAGAAAGTGCAGTATTTTTGTTTGTATTGTTTATTTGACACTCGCTCTATACCATGCCACGGAATTGACCGGTTTCAAATTGTTTTATTTTACGAATATTGGAATTACCAATGGATTGCTTCCATTAGAAATGATTAAATAAATTTCTCCCTTCAAGTACATATTGCTAAAAAAATTGGCGAGAACTCTAAGTAAATTCAGTTTTGTAATTCTTATAAAACAACGTTGCATTTCGTGGTCGGTACGGTTAGTGTTAAAGGTATTTGAGAGAAATATATAATAGTATTTTAGTGGGGTCCGCTCAACGGTTAGCTCTATGATGCCCCAAAGAGTTAATGGAATCGGTACAATTTGAAAATGGGGGAAAAGGTGTCCAATATCTCGTTGACACGAATCGAGCCGAATTTTTCGGTGAGAAATTCTGTCGTCGATTTCTGGCCAGTGTGTTTTTGGTTTTTTCGTGGCGGGCAACGGCACAGGGGGCCCGTTCCTCTTCCCCAGGTTTTGTAGTCCGTTCTTGTGCACGGCAGAACTGCCACGAACGCGGCTAATGGGCCGAGCTCACGTCGCGGCTCGCTTAACGATCAAGTTCGATTTCTCTTGGCATCGTGACTACCGCGCGTGCACACGCACGGTGAAAATCGTACGGGGTGCCGACGAAAATTATTGCCGTTTAGGTTCATGCGTGGACGGACCACCTTCCGCGACACTCTAATCACACGGTCACTGCTCGTTCTGCGACCAACGATCCCGATCCGATTCACAGCCGATCCACAAAGGCTCTCACGACCCTTCAAGCAAAATCATTTTTTTCCGACATGTTAAAACGACTACTGACTGATGAAAAATTTTTTAAAAATAGTAGAAATCGCCGGTTAACATTTTCTTGTGCTTTGGATGAAGGCTTAAGAGAAGAGAATCCCATAGAGAATTGATAGAATTCTGTAGAAAGTCTATGGGATTTAATAGCTGTGGTATAATTTGGTAATATTATATTTTGTGACATTGGTCCATTTTGAAATATACCAAAATCTCGGGGGAGAAAGTCTACACCCCTACACTCATTTTTAAATTTTATTTTGTACCTTCAGTTCTTCGTAAAATTAAAACAATCCTACGAATTGCAATAAAATTTCGAACAATACGTGTTAAGAAGTTTGCAGAAACGTGCATAGAAACTGCTGCACAGTGTCGTTGTGACGATATCATTGACGGTGAAATCTACGGGAACATGATAGGGATATCATCGACGCGTACATCGAGCCTAATGCATGAAATATATACAGGACAAATGAAAGTAAAAGAAAATATGTCCTGTTGACACGTCTGCGACGAAGAATCCTAATCGAAACAGTTTCGCAAGTCGGATTATTAAACATGCTATCATTTAATACGACTTTTCCAAAGAAAATGCTCGTGAATAATTAATTTTACAATATTAAATAAAATAGTACGATTTATGTAGTAATTAAAGTTCCGTAAACACAGTTTAAATGATAAATTTCTGGACACCTCGTAGGTATGTACATCTAGCCTCATAAATCACACGAACTCGTAATTAATCCCATCGATCATTAAGTTGTCACAGCAGGACACGACAGCCGCTCTGGCAGTAACGCTATTTTCAGAAACCGCCGATAAGAGTCCATTTCTTTTTCACAACTGAAGCAACTGTACAGGGAAACGTGGAAGGACTGTGAACGAAATTTAATTAAACAGATAGAACGTGGAGGATTCACATTTACCGATCCAATTTACTTTCTTCACGCAAATATTTACTCTAGCTACGCGAACTGATATTTGAACGGATTTGACAATACGTGCCGTGCAAATAGTGCTCGGTGTTTGCCATTATACTTCGCGGGATCGGTATCCTAAACCTTTCGGATCGTATGATTTGGCGATCAAGATTTCATTAAACGTCGAAGAGAAATAGATAGGAGCGTGACCAATTTGTTTCCTTTCTTCAGTGTTTCGAGAGAATTGTAAATCATTTTCAAACTGCGAAACGACATTTAAATTTATTCTTTTAAATGTCATGTTACTGTTGTATTTATTATCAGACTGTGGATATTATGCAATCGTGACAAAAACGAATAGGTTTAATGTACAATAGTACTGTGAAGACAGAAGAATTTAACGATATCGTTGCATCATTGTCTGTTGCATAAAAACAAATATTGTTTCATCCAAGACTGAGCACTTACCTGTCAAAATCGTTTGAAATCGCTCAAATTTACGCGTGTATAACTTTCGATCGAGTGAACTCCGCGCTTCAAAACTTGCATTTTTGGAATTTTCTCGTCAAAATCTACGGGATCGTCTAAAAAGGAGTGCAAAATTTCTGGTCCCAGAAGGTGAAGTTCAACCAATACATTTATACAGACTTTCTTAAACAATTTTTTGCTCGTATTATACGAGAGTCTGCTTAAAAACCGTCTAGACCTAACAAACGGTGACAACGCTACCAACCGTGAAGCCAGTTATTTAAACAATGTCGCTCCGCCCTCTACGATCACGTGACTATAAAGCAGTGCGAAGGAAGCTGGGTATCACGGGCGACTCGTGCCGATAATGAGTTCCCTCGTTAGCAGCCGATCGATTAACATTTCCCCGTGGATCGTCCGATCGATTACTGGTCGACATTGGATATTAGAAATTACAGATTTCACGCGCGTGAAAAAATGTGTTAATGCCCGGTGCGGTACCGTTAGCGGCCGATAGAAGGCAAAAAGAAAAAAGGTCTACGGGTGAACAGCAGCGAAGGCAGGTGCCCTTAAACGTTCCCGATCCCGATCGTTGTCATTCCGCGTGTACATCGATCCACGGCAAATCGTAAATCGTGACTGGACGGGAGGCGGACAATGGTAATTAGGAATTCTTATTTAAATGGAGCATCAGATAAGGGCAGGAACAGCTAGATATAGCCATTCCACGTGCGACGAATTCTTAACTGTATATGCCTGTTCGCTTCACCCCACCGTTTCTGCCGCGGCTTTTCGAACCGTTCGCGACGCATGATCGAAATGGGCTTTCTAGCTAGACGAAGCCTAAAACGAGATACCAAACGAGGCGAACGGAATGGCGATGGGAGGCGAATTTCACAATACACAGTGAATGAATTTGCCTCGGTTTTTCGGACTGACTTCGAAAAGGAGAAGATTACTCGATTCGATCAGCAGACTCCCGTAGATCGCGATCAAAGTCGCGATCGAGTTGCTTAACATGTGTACGCTCACCTTCTGTGACAGTAAGCACCGTGTATGCATTATATCGTGTTTAAGGGCTCGGTCTTCGTAGATTCGCGATAAAGTAGAGTGACCACGTTATCGACAAAAACAAGCGAAAAACGGTTTCACGTGCCTCAACTTTTCGTCCTTGTATCAGAATATTTTTCGCCGAGAAAGGGCTCGTTCGAGACAGGAAGGTTCAATCTAGGACTCGCTGGTCATGAGCTGACGAGATTATGCAGATATTTGGTAACATAAGCGTTAGAAATAGGCCAAAAAGCAATTTTAGCATCCAAGCAATTTTATGCCGTTGGATGTTAAGTCAACTTAAGAGAAGACTTGCTAATTTCGACTAAGTCGTCGGTAACCCTTTAATGACCCCTTTAATTGGGGATCACAGAGAGCTCTCGCGACCATCCACTTTCGAATGACGCCGAAATTAGCTGCGGCGACGCTTAGGCTCGCAGCATGCTCTCCGGCGAGGGTCACAGGTGGCTGACAAAAGTCACACAGGCTCCTCTGATTAGCTCCGATAATTTCGCTGAGAAATGACTCGGAGAAACATAGCTCGTGACCACGGGGATTTAATTCAACTGATCAAAAATGGAGAGTTTGTCTTACTCATCCTCCGCTGCTTGTGGTTTCTCTCGTTTCCCTACTTTCTTTGGGTGAGAACTTACAGAAAAACGAAAACAGTCCTATTCCGTGCAACATTGACGCTCAAGTTAGGCTTATCGTGCTCTGCCATTTCTCGAACATCGACGAGTTTCAATTTAAATCGGTTTCGACCTTACTGCGTTTCCACATTGTCGCTTGGAGTATTTTATTTTGTCGCTCGTATTGGTAAACAGATGAACATGTTATTACTCAGTTATTCATAACCCAACTTTTTGAAAACCTAAGCAAAATAGTCGATCCTTCTATAAATACGTCGTTTATTTACAGTTTAAAAAATGGATATACATCATCATGCAATTCAACGAAATAATTACAATTACTCCTATATTCTCAGTACATATTTTTTTTCTCATTTTCTACGATCCTCAGTATTATTATATTGAAGAATAATAATTTGCATGGCGTCGTATACAGTTAAAAAAAGCTGCGTCAAGATACAGTAATATTTCGAACACGGTTTCGCACATACACTACCGCTCAAAAGTATCCGAACAATTGTGAAATATCGTTATTAGCATTGCATCAAAGTTATTTCAGTGCCTAAAATAGTGACCAAAATCGATTTTTATTAGTTTCTTGTGAATTATCTGACGTTCTAAATTCAAAATTACGTATATACAGGGTGTCACCTAAAATTTCCACCTCAAACATCTTTGTTGTTTCTAAAGATACGTAAAGTACCCAGATAGCACTGGACGGCTTAAAGACGTCTGTTTTACGTCCATTTTTGGTCTGAACGTCTTACGTCCTGAAAAGACGTCTTTAAGACGTCTTAAAGACGTCTCGTAAAAGACGTCGTTTTTACGTCTCATTTCAGACGTCTTTAAGACGTCTTTTACGAGCCGTTTTTAAGACGTTTCATTTCTTGACGTTTCAGTCATTCTAAACTGCTAGAGAAAAGCTTTACAAACTGCACACACGCAACACAATATAACGCAGTTTTCCATCCTTCGAATAGGCGTTTATTTATTTAGGAAAGTTAAATAACTAAATTGTTAATTTAGTACTATTATAATATATTACATATATATTCGCAATAGAATTTAGCAATAAATATTGTTTAATAATAAAACTATACATTATATATCACAAATCCAAAATCCAAAATAATATATCAAAATAAATAGATAAATAAATAAATAAGTTAAATAAATAAATAAAGCATAAAATGTTAATGTTCGCGGATATGCTGAAAAACATTCTTTTAATTTATTTTTTAATTTATAAATAAATAAATAAATTAATTAATTAAATAAATAAATAAAGCATAAAATTTTAATGTTCGCGGATATGCTGAAAAACATTCTTTTAATTAATTTTTTTTATTTATAAATAAATAAATAAATAAATAAAGCATAAAATGTTAATGTGCGCGGATATGCTGAAAAACATTCTTTTAATTTATTTTTTTTTATTTATTTAATTTTTTTGTTATATCAAACATTCAATTTATATTTCTTGTACATGCATACAATATTCAAATTCAATATTTTTCTCACAAGAAAAAATGTGGCTTAAAAAATATTGTTCCAATATTTGACAAACATATCTATCTAATATTTTTGTGGTACTAGGGGTCTGTTTCGGGACGTCTTGAATACGTCTGTTCGAGACGTCTTAAAGACGTCGAACGGACGTCTTAAAGACGTCGAACGGACGTCTTAAAGACGTCTTTAAGACGTACAGTTTTTTCACAAAGACGTTCCAGAGACGTTCAGAAGCCGTTCGGAAGCCGTTCGTAGGACATTCAGACGTCTAATGGACGTCTGAACGTCTTTGACAGACGTCTTAAAGACGTCTTTAAGACGTCTCTGTGCTATCTGGGTATGGTAAGGGCAAAGTTGAATGGTACAATGGAGTTGACACGATGCTATAAAAAATGTTGTTTTTATGTCATTTTTTTTAGAGATATCAAGGTTACCTTAACTTTTTTTTAATTGAACCACCCTTTTTTAAACACCTACAATGACAGTCCCTTTCATTAGGAATTCAGTGACAATAATTATTCCAAGATCATTCAACATTTTTTTATAGCATCGTGTCAGCCCCATTGTATCATTCAACTTTGTCCTTACCACATTTTACGTATCTTTAAAAACAACAAAGATATTTGAGTTTATAAGTGTCCGGATACTTTTGAGCGGTAGTGTATTTGCAATCACATCTTGCTTGCATAGTTTCCGAGATAATTTTTAACAGATGCGTTCTAAAAACCGTGCATTCGCGAGGTTAGACAACGCATTAAATGTTCAAGAGTATTTCGACAGAAAATGGCGTTTCGGGAGCGCCGTGAGGATACAAAAGGTCGGCCGATAAAGCGATTTTCCGCGACATCCTCCGCGTTTCATTTTCGCCCGACCGCAACCCAATGTGTCGCGAATCTTTTGACACAATCTCCGGGCGAAGTTGCGTTGAAAGGGACCGAACCACGATAGACCAGACGATGGGAACTTTTCCACGGGAATGGAGGATCCTATTACGGAGATCGTGGCTATGGTTGCGCGCGTATGCGCGTGCTGCACGTGCACGCACACACACACACGTCTGCACACGCTTGCATCGCCTCCACCGCGAGGCATACTCACCGGCGTCCATTGAGAAGGAGCTCAAAACGCGTAATTGTGTGAACAGCACCACTCACATGATCCGAATCGCCTTTAATTATTCGACGATTTGCGAAATTCATCTTTCCTACCCCGCCGCGCAATCGACGGACGAAGCCGCAACGATAAGACCACGGGAATCCTTCTTTTGCATCGCAAACGCGCTGCAAACACATAACACAGACATACTAAACGAAAACAGTACACCAAAATCTGTTGCAACACACCTTACGATAACATTGAAATTATTTTCTGCATCTGGGCGTTTGATTAAAAATATACAGTGAGTAACGAAAGTATTCGAACGCCCTTTAAATCAGTATAACTTTTTTTTTAAGTGTATCAAACGACCTGACTTTTTTGAGGAGTTAGAAGAATTAGTGTTCCAAATGATGTGTAAAAAAGATTTTGAAAAAATTGCAATTGGTAAGAATTACATGAGAAAATAAAAATGGCACTTTTCACAACTTTTTTATTTGAGCCTTTAATGAAAATTTAAAATATGCGTTTTGTAGATCTCTGTTAGGTATACACGTACTGAAAATTTCATCGAAATCGGCTGACGCAGATAAAAATGGCACGTATCAAAATATGTTAGAATCTGAGAATTTTAAGCAGAAACTGGCCAAAAGTCGTGAAAATCTACGCTTTTTTCACCACTTTTAACTAGTTGTAGCTCGTGTGTATATTAATCGATTTCAATGAAATTTGCAGCATGTATACAACTAACATATATCTACAAAACGCATATTTTAAATTTTCACTACAGGTTCAAATAAGAAAGTTGTGAAAAGTGCCATTTTTATTTTCTCATGTAATTCTTACCAATTGCAATTTTTTCAAAATCTTTTTTACACATCATTTGGAAAACCAATTCTTCTAACTCCTAAAAAAAAAATGTTATACTGATTTAAAGGGCGTTCGAATACTTTCGTTACTCGCTGTATTTGGCACCAATAAAATTTTGAAAGAGGATTCACTTCTTCTACGCTTTACAATCTGTATAAAAATTATTTACTCGTTTTCGACCAATGCAAACGAATAATTTTTAAGCTGACATAACTTAGAAAATAGTAACACATCAACGAAAAATGATTGTTCGTTGTCATTTTTAAGGTTAGAGGTTTCATAGGTTTCATAGAAACACTTCGAACTATTTTTCGTACTCAGAAATTTATATAAAAATTATTTACTCACTTAATTATTTTCATAGTAATTTTAATAGATTTCTGATTCGAATTCTTTATTCGAGGTTCGCTTAAAGATTTCGTTCAGTAACTACCATTTCCGATTGCACTTTTCTGGACTTGTCCGCATAAACAGACTTTTCTGGACTTGTCTGTCGTATAAATTGACGGTCCGCCATTTTGGCGTCTTTTCAGGAATAAAAATGGTGCTGTTCAGGCAGGAGCTAGCAGAAAGAAAGATCCATTGGCGCAGTTAAATTGTGCAAACGGCGACGCGTCTCTGTCCGGAGTTTTACAGTTTTCTGGATCCCGCGATTGGCGGAGAATTTTGCGCGACTTTCTTTAAATAGTCGAAAGCGTGTCGAACTTGGAACGAACGGTGTCGACGTAATTTCGATTTCTCAGCGGGAATTCGGAATATCCTGTCGTTTCGTCGCGGTTTTGTCAAACCGTTGTTGCTCCGGAGGACGAGCACGGAAGCGAAATGGCGTCAGCATCGACGCCGAGCGACCATCTACCCCGAAGAAGGCCTGTGCCCGAATTCGAACACGCGGCCAGAAGTGTGTCAAATTTCGACTTGGCCCAGTTCCAGCATAATCTTCGATACACGGACCAACCGCGGCCGAAACGCGTGCCTTTACCTCGTGTTGCTGATTATGAATTCCTAACCGCCGAAATGTCGGACCGAATTGAATTACGTGCGTCGAATATCCTCGCGATTCCCGGCGCTTACACGATTAGTCATCCTTTGAACGTTCGACGATAGAAATCATTGTCTATCGATAGGCCAAGCGGGCTTTGTTTCTCATTTTGCTGATCATTATTCTGTACAATTAATTTCACTCTTTATAACGAGCTTTGATTTCGAGGCGAAGAAATGTCTCGGTGCAAATTGGTGAAGAGTACAATTCATTCATTTTAATATTTTTTAGCATCTTTATGTATCGATAACAAAAATTAGTGGACGAATTACAAGACACTAATAACGCTTAAAGAAATATAAAATATTACTACATTATTTTCAACTGTCCGAAGTGATTAAAAACCAACCCATTCATTTTAATATTTTTGAGGATCTTATCGATAACAAAAATGATTAAACTAAACACAGGACTGCGATAACGCTTAAAGAATTAGAAAACACTACTACATTATTTTCAATTGACCGAAGTGATTAAAAAGCAATTCATTCATTTTAATATTTTTTATTCTACTGATTAGAGTATGTCACGAATAGAACTGTTTAAAACCTGATCTGAAAATTTTGACAATAAAAAGCTAAGAGAATAGAAAATTTTGTCGGTGTTAAATTTTTCATCAACGTTAAATTGAACCTTTTTTGGGGGGGAGGGGGCAGAAGATTTAAATAATTAGTTTATTGTGCTCGAATTACACGTGTTCGTCTAACAATAAATTGATGAGCACGCTGTTGCGAAAGACGGCAGCGCATAAACGCAACAACCACTGGAGCAGGAACACATTGCCGTCATTCTGCGACACGCAATTGTTATGTTAATTACATCGCACGTTTCACGTACCGAAACACCCTGGTGCCCTAGAACCTTCAATCCGTGAGAACTAGTTCGTAGATTACGTTCAGTTCGTAACAAAATAATTTCTCTTGAAATAATCGTATGTGCGGCGTTTTGCGAGAAAGGAAATCTTCATCGCGAGTGTTTACTTTTCCGACCGAGGACGCCATTGTTTATTATATTAACGATATTTATCTACGAAAACTCTGAACGCCTTGCTAATAGTCAACGTATCTTCTCGCGTGTTTCAATATATTAATAATTTACCTTGAACGGTACTCCCAATTGTGAAATTTAAATAATTTGATAATATTCAAGAACTTATGCAAGAATTAATTTGTAATCGTTCAAAATGTATCAGGAGAACGTTTGCTTCAAAACAAGTATTCTATCATGCTCCAGATTAATCAGATTAGATAAATTGTACTCTGTTATTGTGTTTGATAAACGTATAAATGAATAATAATGTCACAAAGAGCATGGATATTGTTCTATCTGATTCAATTCTCTCTGTTTCGAGGACTTGAATTATTCTAATGTCATATGAACCGTAATTTCTTCATGGAATAATGTAAAGAACAAAATCATAAATAACTCTTTGAAATGTTCGGTAAGTCGCTGTGTTTAACATGAAAGATTAACGAATTTATTTATCAAATCTGTGTCAGTATCTCGTTACTTTTATTTTTAACAGAATCGCGAAGATTCGTGCACGGTAGAGTCGACCAAACGAAGGCACGTTTAATAAACAAAGTTCCAAGTCATCGTCCAAGCATTATACAACATAGAAATAAATTCTCGCAACCTCGAGGGGTTAGTGGAACTCGCTGAAAAGGGTAAGAAAGTGTTAACACATTTGAAACAGATTTTTTTCCACGGATACACAGCTTGTTAATTTGTAAGTCAATAACTCATTGTACACGGGTCTTCGCGTGACGAAGAATGACTAAGATCTTGTCAGTTTAGCGTGTCAACGACTGATAGATCATTTCGGAATGAATGTGACCTGTTATATGAGTTATTGCAGTTCACGTTCGAAGTGGCACGTTCATTCTATGCCGGTGCATTTTTCTTACGATGCAAAGCTGTTCGTGTCCTATAAACTATCTCTGAATAAAATTCCAACGATCTAATGATTTTTAAATCGCTGAAACCTACCTTCGCAACCTCCTCTAGATCGTCGCCATGAAGTTCCTCGAGCAAACGATGACCTGCGCTTTTCTCCGAAATGAATTAGCACATATCTCGCAAGCACGAGATACTAAAGTAAACAAATTAAACGTCCGATATTTACTAGTAAACGGCAGAAACTTATTCAGGTACATAATACTTTTTTTCTGGATTTTTGTATGATAGGATTTCCAAGATCTCCAGGATTTCCTGGATTTTGTTGCAGTTACACTATCTTTCAAAAGTATCCGGACACTTATAAACTCAAATATCTTTGTTGTTTTTAAAGATACGTTAAATATGGTAAGGACAAAGTTGAATGGTACAATGGAGCTGACACGATGCTATAAAAAAATTTTGAATGACCTTGGAATAATTATTGTCACTGAATTCCTAATGAAAAGTACTATCATTGTAGGTGTTTAAAAAAGGGTGGTTCCATTTTAAAAAAAGTCAAGGTGACCTTGATATCTCTAAAAAAACTGGCATAAAAACAACATTTTTTTATAGCATCGTGTCAACCCCATTGTACCATTCAACTTTGTCCTTACCATACTTTACGTATCTTTAGAAACAACAAAGATATTTGAGGTGCAAACTTTAGGTGACACCCTGTATATACGTAATTTTTAATTCAGAACGTCAGATATTTCACAAGAAACTAATAAAAATCGATTTTAGCCACTACTTTAGGCACTGTAATAACTTTGATGCAATGCTAATAACGATATGTCGCAATTGTCCGGATACTTTTGAGCGGCAGTGTATGTAGTCAGACGTCTCTGCTCTCTTCAGCTGAGAAAACGCCGTGTTTTATGACCATATGACCATGCTGCCTGTGGGAGGATTCTTTTAATAGTAATTTGCGAAGTGACTAATACAAATCCCGTAAGCTAAATGATTCTTGGAACCGTCGGCGTCTATGGGGGTGTATTCCTGATGTTTGTTGAAGAGTCCGCTGATTAGGGTGATGAGCACTACAGGGTTCGTATCGGATTTTGAGTTAATTGAAAGATCAATGTTCCCTTGGATATGTAGTACTGTTCGTAGGGGGAGTATTGATAACCTTCTGCGGTTAGGTAGGGGAGAGTTGCCAAATGCGTACAGGTCACCTAAATCGTACCAGCTCTTTTCTTTAAAAATTAATGCATTTTGATGCCTCTTGGTGGTAAAGATATGAACTTTTATTTATGTCGATAAAATAGGACCAAAAAGTCATTCGCATGAAATGTTGTTTTGTGAATGACAGAAGCACAAAGAAATCAGGCAAGTCTGATGTTAATTTTAAACGATTTTAATCGGCTGAATTAAATATAAATCTACAGTTTCTGAGGTAGTCTTATATATTTTTGAAAACTAGCTATGTTATATTATTTATTTCTATTTAGTTTATAAAACATGCTGATAATGTTTTAAAGGTTAGCTTCAATTATTTAGCGGGACGTCTTTTTCCTAAATCGTACCACACTGTGGTTTCCTAAATCGTACCAGTACGATTTAAGATACTGTTATTCAAATTTTACCGCGAAAATAAACGATTTACAATATTTCAAATTTTTTTAGCATGGGAAAGCGAAAATATTATGAATGGACAGAAGAACAGATGAAATTAGCAATAGAGGCTTACAGAAATAAAAAATACGGATTCAACGAATGTTCTCGGCGGTATAAAATTCCAAAGCCAACGTTAAGAAGACACCTCCTTGGATTGATAAAAAGACCTACTTCTGCATTAAAAAAGGTTCGAGGAGTTTTGAAAGAAGACAATATTTATTATTGTCCTAGTTGTATTTAAGTTAAGTAATGTAATATTCCATTTTATTTTTATGTTGTATTGTATATTAAACTGAAATTAAACGCAAAATACAGTTTCTCTTATGATTTTTTTGTATCTTTTTAATCCAACACATGAGGTACGATTTGGGAAACCGGCTGGTACCATTTAGGATACCGGTTGCCTAAATCGTACTGTTTGCATGATCTTACAAAAGTGTTCATATCACAATGATTAAATTGCAACTTCGATAGTTAATACATAGATACAAAACATAATTTTTTCTCAAATTCCTACTAAAGAATATATAAACTGCCTTCGAAATTAAGTGGTACGCATTCGGCAACTCTCCCCTATAATATTACGGTAGGTATAAAACAGTTCTGTTTGATTCTATACAAAACTTCGAGACATTGCGATTGATATCGGGTGGTCCGCACATTCTGAGCCCCGTAATCTCTTAGTTGTTACTAATTTGTACATTGTCTCTTTACTTCATTGTCGCTTTACTATTCGAGGCCAAGGTAGCAATTTGTTTTTTTATGTAAAATCACCCCCACCTTGGTTGTACTACCGATGCTGGGACACCCTGTATATAAAATAGATATCTCTACTTTCGGAACCCAAGGTGGCAATTTCCCTAGATCCGGCGCCGTCACAAGACGCTCAGAAACGCAAGGAAAAGCGAGGCGAGTCGGGAACAATCCGTTGCGGTGGAAAATCCGACTTAACGGCGTACGAATCTGCTCGATAAGCATCAATCGCACAGCCAGTGCACGCGAATTTCCCTAGTTTCCATCGTGTTCTCGGAGCCGATCAGAGCAGAGCAGAGCGGATCAAAGCGGAGCGGAGAGACGAGCGCGCATTTCCTAAGGAAGCATTCTCGGGCTCTATCACGAATTTCACGTTGGAACGGCGACGGCGGCCGGCTTGTACACGGCTGAGTAGCAAACGACCGCCGATCGGAGCCGTAGGATAGACTTCAGGATCCTGAACCGAGGCGGGTTGCTAAGTGTGCCGTGTAAGTGGAACATCGCTGCCTGGTACCGGCGCGGCGATCAAGTATACCAACGTAGTATAACATCGTCGTCCTCTCCTCCTCCGTTCCAGGCCCCGGCTGTTCGGCTTCGTTCCTCTTTGCCCTTCCACCACCACCATCATCCAGCGCAGAATGAAGCCTCCTCTTCTTCCTCCTCGGCAAAGGCACTCCCCCTTCGGCAGTGAGAGAAGAACAGAGCGCGCACGGTCTGCACGGTGAAAGACTTTCTTTAAAACCGGGCTCTACAGTGAGTGCCTGCCCCGCACGCTACCGTCTGCCACGTTTTACCGGACGGGCAAAAGCCCCGTGTGTATGCGAACGAAGGATGCCCATTGTCTCACTTCGACAAGGCCATAATCGGGCACCGATCTTCCACGCATCCGCCTCGGACCCGTGGCCCTTCCTTCCTGCAGGAGCTGTCCTTCGACCGTTTGTCCTCCGAACGCATAAACGTTTGCTTCCTCCACTTCCGCGTTTACACCTTCTTCTTCTTCTTCTTCTTCTTCTTCTTCTTCTTCGTCGTCGTCGTCGTCAGTCGTCGTCGCGAAATCTTAATGCAGATACCCGTGCAGAACGATTCCGAAATTATTGGCTTCGAAATCGAACGACGGAAACCGGTGCCGTTAGGGTACCGACCGATTCAGCATGAGGTTCCACACTGTTCGCAGAGAACTGGGTCGATGCGATAGAGTTTGACTAATTTTATGATCTTTGGGATCGAGGAGTTATAGATCGGTACACCAGGAGGCTGAACAGAGACCCTCGAGTTGATTGAAAAAATAGTACGAACCTACTATAGGACGATTAGACTATGAATTTTATCCGTTTGTGACGATAGAACAGATGGAACACAGAACAGAAGATAATTGAATTTGATATTTAGAAATATAAAGTTTATATTTGATAGTCTTACTGGCGCATTGTTTACAGCCTGGTAGAATTATTAAACCCCTTGCACTACTATTTATTTTGTGATTATAATGGTTAGAAATTCTTCATCGTTCAGAATTTCGTAGAAAAAGAAAGATAGTTTATATTTATTGTATGCCTATCTTTTCTCCAAAGGATATATGTGCCCATAATTATGAAAGTGGTCTAAGTCAAAATTAAAAAAAAATGAATTTATCACTTATTTCACACGACATGATTTTAAACTAAATTTATTCAATGTAATTTTTTTTTTTTTTTATGACAGACCACTTTCATAATTATGGGCACATATATCAACTACAACGGAGTAGATTTTTATTTCGGTTTAAAGCAAATTAATAACATACATGTTTATTAGACTCTGTTCAGAATCTTCGTCACGAGTCTGACTCGATATTGTAGGGCAGGGGGTTAAGAAAAGAAACCAACTATTATTTGAATCCTTTTTCTTGGAATTGATGCAGATAATTCTTATTTCGCATGATGATCCGCAGTTTGAAACCATAATTTGAAAGATTGAAAGAATTTGAGAATGTTGATACACTATTTTCAGTCTGATGGAATTGTTAGGGGAGGAAAGAAATTTTTAGTTAACTCCTGAAATCTCATAATCGATGCACAAAGATTTCATGTCCGTCTTTTTTTATGATTTGCAATTTTATAATTTGCTTTACTTTACTTTATAATTTCATTTAATTATAAAGGGATGCAATTGCTAGGGGAGGAAAGAAATTTTTATTTATCTCCTGCATCTCGCAATCGATGCACAAAGATTTTATGTCCGTCTTTTTTTATGATTTTATAAAGTTACTTTATAATTTGCTTTATTTTACTTTATAACTTACAATTTTCTAATTTTCCAATTTTATTTAATTGTTTTAGTGAACACACAGTTTAACTGTGACTGGTATTTTCCGTGGAAAAATGCTATGACAAAAATGACAAAAATGCTATGACGTGAAAATTACAGGGTGAGATAAAATATACCGCGCTCAATTATGTTTACTCATTACTTATCGAAACGGAGATGTAATCAGTGGCACACTTAATAAGGAGTTTACGCGGAAACAAAACCGCTACAAAGTCTCTCGTTATCAGGAAAATGTAAAGCATCCACTGATACTTTGTGTCATTTGCTTAGAATCGGTACGGGGATCGATGAAGTAGAACGGAATGGAGAGATAAGCGTGTCGTTGATAAACTATCGTCTCGTTTAATTAACAGATACTCGTTTACGATTCCAGTTCCCTTTAATAACAATGGAGACTGTCGTTCATCGAAATGCGAAATAACTGTGCCCAGAAGTTGCACTAAAAGTCAATTCAAAAGAAAATCGGAGAAATATCAAAATTATCGAAACATAAACGATGAATTAACGATGGATTTAGACCCGGTAAGATGGCGGATTACTGTAAAGATATTTTCATAATAAATCACTCGATAAACTGTTTCTTAACGTATATTCTAACAAAAATTCTGAATAAATAAAACCTCTTTATTTTTATAAGACAACATAAACTAATACATCTTTTCTGTTCGATAGATTAAGCGTTAAATTATTAATGTAATATTCTGTGACGAGTACAGTCAGCCACGAAAGTCTAGAGATAACGATTAAACGTAATAAATAATAAAATAATACGAATGAAATAGTTCATATATTTGTTCATTTGGAAAGATAAATATTTAGAAATTATAGGTTTGAATAATATACTATCTTATCCGGTTAGATGTTGTTTTGGAATACCTAGCTGTGCATTAGTCGACTTGCACATGCAAATGAGTTTTCTCTAGATTATTTTAAATGGGTGTCCAGTGAAATAATTCCTAATCTTACTTCTTATTCCGAATTCGAATATAAACATAAAAAATTTCACGAATACGTCCCAATGAAAGCTTCTCTCTTACACATCTGATAATGCTTTGTTTGAAATGATTTGCTACACTCACACTTTTCATGATCAATGTACAACATTAACAAGTATCTCCCGTAGACGAATTCTCTCGTCAAGTATCTCGTAAACCAGAATCCGTTCAAACAAAATGACAGACAATCCATGTACCTTTAATAAACTCGAACGAAGAAATATTTAACGCTAAACGTCTAATAAGACAACATGTAATTCAATTACTTTGTAATTTTAATTCCTGGAGTAACTCAATTGTAAATCTGCACAAGTCTGATCGTAATTCGTAATTTAATTGAACGAAGATCTGAATTATAAATTACAATACGATTGAACTACAATGTAATTCAATTACTTTGTAGTTGTAATTCCTGGAGTAATTCAATTGCAATTCTGCACAACTCTGATCGTAATTCGTAATTAATGTAATTCAATTACAAAGTATTTCGTAATTTTACTCCAATGACAATTACGAATTACATTGTAATTTAATTGAACGAAGATCTGAATTATAAATTACAATACGATTGAACTACAATGTAATTCAATTACTTTGTAGTTGTAATTCCTGGAGTAATTCAATTGCAATTCTGCACAAGTCTGATCGCAATTCGTAATTAATGTAATTAGATTACAAAGTATTTTGTAATTTTACTCCAATGGCAATTCCGAATTACATTGTAATTTAATTGAACGAAGATCTGAATTATAAATTACAATACGATTGAACTACAATGTAATTCAATTACTTTGTAGTTGTAATTCCTGGAGTAATTCAATTTCAGTTCTGCACAAGTCTGATATTAAGTTGGTTAACACTAGAACGACCAAGCACTAAATGCAACTGGCATACATTGTCTTATAATAACAACAAAATAAGATTTGTTTAGATTTCGTATTAGTTTTGGTTAAATATCTACTTCGATAGAGAAGTTTATTAAAAAATTTTCTCATGGAAACATATTTATAATTTCAATATCTCTAAAAGAAAAAATTAGGAGGAAGTCATTTTGACCCATCCGGTAGTTCTAGTGTTAAAGAGAGAGAGTCGCCATTTGATGAAGGTTGATCAGGAGGTGACAAGGCGGCAGACTCTAGCCAGACTAAATTTCATTAAAAAACAGTTTATCGGTGAAAGGGGAGCAACGGAATTTACCAATATCGACTTGCCACGGAGCGTATCGAGCGTGTTCCCGACTCGAGTTCGCCATCAATTCCGTGGCTCTAATTTCCTGGAGCGTCAGGAATCCTCTTACGTAGGCCCACTCGACAGGAGTCAAGGAACCAGTCTCCTAGAAAAGGTGTATACGCGCATTATAAACCTGACCCAGCGATCTCGGGTATAGGAAGCCCTGCCTGGTCCAACGGGGCCCCGAAAAATCTAGGTCATTGGCCTGACTGGCTACGTAGGCCGCGATGGGATTCGTGGTACCCATGATCCCTTTCTTCCATCACGGTTTAGCCTCTAACTGTTTGCGTCACAAGCCTCCGACTCCGGTTCCATCTGATCTTTTTGTCAACCGTCCTTGTCTGGCACCAGCCAACCACCTTCCACCATTCCTCCTTGTCCTCTTCGTCCTCTTCCTCCTCCTACAGCTTGCCACCGGAGCTTTTATCTTCGCTCCTTCGTTACCATCTTAATTGGGACTTAAACGGAGCGGTTAATACGGTATTCCTTATTCCCTGATTAATTTGATAGCGGATCGGATATCGATCCGAATCGCCGACCACGGATTCTGCGGATACACGCGAAATTCTCTCCCGTAGATCAATCGGCTGTTATTGTAAGCATTCAGACTGTGCAATTTAGACAGTTTATTTCGCAATGTGCACGGTTCAATATTGCCAAATAACTTTTTATTGCTTCCTAAAGCTGTGTCCACACCGATGCAAGGTCGAGCAACGTTTTAATACCTCCTGTTGCCTGCTTCCTCTTTTTACCAAATCAGTATATGCACAGTGGATCCAAAAAATGTTTGAACGAAATATCTGATTCTCGCGAAATTTACGATATTTAACTTGTAATTAGAATTTTCACTTGTATTCAACTTGTAATAATAAATTCGAAGGGCACACAATTATTCATTTTTCTCCAAGATATTTTTATATGACGTACCAGGTGAGAAACTGAAGACCAATTTTTCCTCGAAAATGCTACAAATTGAAATCTCTGCGAAAACATTAAAAAATTTTGTTCGCGAATGAATCTTCCGCAGATTTGAAGACAGAAGCCTCCCCTTTGCAACGACGCCTTAAAAATTGATGTACGATTTTTTTTCCACTGTTTTATGGAACAGAAATGAGGACCAAGCTAGGCAGTGTAAAGTTCTCGTGGTGTACCATATGTCACTGGTAAAGATGGCTTTCATTAAAACTTTAATCAAAAGTCTTATAAAAGTAAAGGGGAGACTGCAATCTTCAAACCTGCGGAAGATTCGTCGACGGAAAAAATTTTTCAACGTTTCCAGAGACGTTTGGATCTGTAGTATTTTTAAAAGAAAACATGTCTTCGGTTTTCCACCTGTCACGTAAAGGTAGAAGCATGAAACCTGAGACCAGGATGATAATTTTTGGTTTCGACAAAATCATAGCTGTTCGAATATCGGCAATTACTCGCGATTGGAAAATTTGAGTGGTTTGTGTAAGGAACGATGATCGTTAACGAGGGAAGACACCTCACGCTCGTTTCTCATGGAAGTGGTCAAATCGAACGGTGGTTAAAATTGTTACAGTTTGCACGGGAATGGTCGCTCGTGACTCTCCTAATTATGCGGTGAGTATCGCGTCAAAGGATCGCGTGAATGGTCAAATTCTGAAGCATTTTGTACCCGTAATCCACGCGGGCTGTGGTTTTAACGGGTCTCCCCGGTAGTTGGACCAAAATAAAAAGATCGCCCCGTCTCGTTTTCTCTTTTGTCCGGCCGGCGTTGCCTGGATCTTCCCGTGTGTATCTCCCTCGCGGAGACAACGTCACGAGAGGCCGTATAACCTTTGGGACCGTAACCCCGTTATATTATTACATTTAACAATGGTGCCCGCAGTGTCTTTAACCTAACCGATGCACCGTGTACTGTAACCTGTCGCTGCAGACATCCCGGATCCCCTTTTCTTCCACGGAGATCTCTTTTGTTCACTTTTCCCGCGTAATTTGCCGCCTTGTCGGCTGACGGTGACGCGAAAAAATCACTGCGGATGACACCTACACGCAAAAAAAGCGATATCTTTAGCGGTACGGATCAAAAGAACCGAAATTTCAAGATGACGCTAAAATCTACCAACCGTTAAGGTAAAGGCACCGGTAGTTGACCAGTTAAGAGAAGTTTTCCACGCGAACAATAGTAACCACTTGTTCTGTCATCAAATAGCGAGAATCGATGCCTGAAGACACTTTTCGAGTCTTCTAGATTCTTGTCACGAGGCCACTTTTTAAAAAAAGTTTACTTATACAAATTTAAGAAGTATATTTAAAAATTCAGTAATTGCTTCAGAAGTTGACCACTCTTAAAAATGAAAAATCTAGTAATTGACCTTCTGTTCGTTAGTAGTTGACCACTTATACTAGAAAGAGGGTTAAAACAATAATGTTGGGAATCATTTTAGTATCATTTAGTTTCAGCAAGTACCAGCACAAATTACAATTAAAGAATAAAATAAGAAATAAAAAATCAATTCGAAATAATAAAAAATATTGCGAAATAAGATGCTGATCTTAAATAATGTTTGGTGACTTTAAATGACGTTGCACGCGAATTATAAACATTCAATGAATTTTTTCGTGAAAACTATCATTGATAATATGAGAATATATATATATTATAATTGTTTGTAATTGTATTTTTCATAGAGAATTGCTACGATTATTCGAAGAATTTAAATAATGTACACAGACATTTCCGACTTCTGAAACTAGTTAAGAAAAAGGCAAAGCAAACTCGTTAAAACTTAAAAGAAAAAAGACTGAGATAAATATGGATCATTACTTACCGGAAGTCGGGCGCGTGCTGTGCGAAAATGACTTCGACTCAATCAGAAGGATCTATAAATCGCGCGAGATGATCAAAGTACACGTTATCTGTCTGGCGATAACGATTCTGCACGAACGAAACATGTTTTACAAAAGTGGAAAGAACAAGAACACGACAGTAATGCAGGATCGATGTGAAAATCTTCGGAATGGCGCAGTAATTAAAGAAGAAAATGCACTCGGAAAAGTTAAGTACAGTTAACGAGAGAGAAAGAGTTGAAAAATTAATTCGATCACAATGTACGTACACGAATTTACAGAAAAAGAATGGGTTAATGATAAACGAGAGAAAGAAGTGGGTTACTTGTCACGGGGGAACATAAATTACAACAAATATCCATTTTATTACAAAACAAACTTCTTTTGAAAAAGATTTTGATGAAACTTTTGTTCTCTCAAGTGCTAAAGATTTCTCTAACGTAATAAAATTGTTAAATTTCGAATCGATATGTTAAAAATAAAAAATTTATTCAATGCTAAAAATTGCACTTGAAGCGAAGCTTTTCATTCCATAAAATCCCGGACAAATACATACAGACTAGGCACAATTGTCACAAATATTTGTGACGCTTCCAATATCTACTTTTTAAGTTAGAATTTGTTTCCAAATGTACAAAGTTATTTTGACAAGACCGGTAGCTAAAATGTGTACAGGATCGTCTGGTAAACGAAGGGACCGCTTTGGTCGTCGAAAGCCGCGAAAATCGGTGGGGTTCCGTTTTCGAAAAATCGGTAGGGTTCCGTTTTCGAGAAATCGATACAGGCATTACACGTCAACGAGACGCAGCATCCGGGCGTCGGATTCTCGGTGCCACGCTCGAAGCGAAATAAAAGCAAGAAATCGAACGGGTACGCGTCAGAGGAGATCCGGATTCGCGGAACACGCGACCATAAGTTCGCGGAGGGTACGTTCCGTCGTCGAGCCGAGTACTACAGCCTGATTATTTCGGAACGAAAACTTGCTAACTTTCACCTTGCGAATGTCGACGCGTTCCGCTTCGATTAAGCTTCCACGAAAAACGGCGAGCTTCGTTGCCCGCCGACGATAATTCAACGCGGCCGATTCGCAAAATAGAGCAAAACCTGAAAACAGAAAAAAAAAAATAACAAAAACCAATCGAAGATCGCCGTGGTCTGTATCGATTTCTGAAGGATTCAGTGGGTGGGGGAGTAAAGAAACGAAATTGGCAACTTCTCGTTACGGTAACAATCATTTTAATCGAACATCAGCTTTTAAATAATCCACATTTTTTCTGACTTTATACAAATTACAAATTCCGCAGCCACCATTGCAACACAGGATTCGACGGGGCCTTCGGCCGGTCGAATGACGCAGGACGATCCTACCGTTGGAGAAAATAAATAAACGATCGATCGATTGAGTATTCTGCGCGCGATTCGCGCGGGACTGGAACAACGACGATAACAATAAAAAGTAAACAAAAGCGGATCGTCCTGCGTCGGTCGACTCGTCGAAAGCTCTCGCGCTCGTGTGGTTCGTCCGTTTTCTTTTTTGTTTATCTCGACGACAATTCCGAAACGAAACGGTACAAGCCTAGGTACATCGTGCTCTCGACGAAATCGACTCGTCTCGATCGAGAGGAGCCCGTGACACTTGCTCGAGAGGGGGGATGGATATCCTTAAACAATCCTAAGAACGTCGTCGTACATGTTACATACGGTGCGCCAAGATCAAAAAGCTAATACGGAGACTAAAGAGTTAAAGGGGGTGGGGAAGAGGGGGACGAGGGGGGGGATGGGAGGGGAACTTAAATAAAAGACGATCGACTATCTCACAAAGATAAACCAATAGAAGAAACATGGGGGACCAGGGAGAAAAGAGGGGAAGGACGGAGAATGAAAATAAATAACAAATAGAGAAAAGGACTGCGGACAATGAGACCGTGAAAAATATATAATATAAAAGCATTATAAATAAAAAGAAACAAGCGATAGAATCTACTCAAACAAACGTATTTGGAAGAGCTTAGGTACATCCGTAGCGCGGCCATCATGGCCGCACCTCCGCGTAGTTTTCGTCACTTCCGTCTACGTTTTTTTTTTAAGTTATATGTTACACCTAGCTATGTATATGTATACATAATGAATGTATATATACTCTCTCCACTCGAGATGCGTTTCAGTTTTTCTTTTCCTTACGTTCATATTCTTTAAACAATAAAAACGCTTTCCTACTACGTACATATATATATATAGATATATGTATATATATATATATATATATATATATATATATATATATATGCGCACGTACCCGTGTGCTCTGTTATCGTCGGATACGTATATGCATATGTACACACACACACACACACACCGTGTGACCAGTGGGTTTCGCTCACTTCGAGTCGTCGTTTATAACACAGCACGAGAGATCATTCTCACATCACCAGACGGAATTTCTAACACGTATCATCGTCCCTTTCATACACGCTTCTCCGTATCGTCGTTTCGCGTTATCCATGGCCCCGGCAGGAAGAGAACCGCGCGATCAAGCTGATGGTTTCATACCTATTTACAAAAGCCTCGATCATCTATTGCACCTGGGACGCGCACGTGTCTGGACGGTATTTTTCCGAGGCTCGCAGGACAGACTGCTGCTGCACACTTTTGAATATCAGCGTCTGCGGCGGCTGCAGCAGCGTATCGCAGCCATAGGTACTTACGGTAGTAGTTCTAGGTACATCCAACAAAGAAGAAAACCATTGTCTCCCAAGACAGCGGGACACGCCGGTCTTCGCCTAGTCCCTGCCGATCCTCTTGTGGATCTGTTGGTGCTTGATCAGGTGCGCCTTCTGTCTGAACGCCTTGCCGCACACCTCGCACCTGAACGGTTTCTCGCCGGTGTGGGTTCGAAGGTGGACCTTGATGTTGCTCTTGTTCAGGAAGCCCCGATTGCAGATGGAGCATCTGTGGACCGGTTTCTCCTTGCCGCCGATCAGGCCCGACTCTGTCCCGTAGGGTAGCGCCGTGGCTCCGGTTCCGGGGCTCTTCTTCGAGGGGTTCTGGGAACCCGGGGCGGGTCGCGACCTCTTCCTCGGATGCGAGGGAGCCGCGAACGACGAGTGCAACAGGTGATCGGGGCTGCACGAGGTGGAGACTCTTCCGGGCGGGCTGACAGGTGGATAAGGACTCGTGGAGGACGGGGTCTCGCCGCAGGAAGCGTTTTGAAGGCCGGCGTTCGCCGATTGTAACCTGGCGTTCAACAGCGGCGCGTACCCGTGCGTCAGCAAGCTCTGCAAGGTCGAGCCGTGCTGCTGCGCCTGGGTCGAGGGCGTAGCTGTCGCGTAGATCTGCGAGTACGGACTCGGTGACGTAGTCTCCTGAGCCTTCGGCGAGCAGGCGGTATCGATCCACTCGGCGATGTCGATCCAGTCTCGGGACGCGTCCGCGTCATGCTCCGAGCCGGCTCCGTTTCCGCCTCCGGGGACCGTGGTGTCCGCTATCGCCGAGCCGATGATCTCCGCGATGTCCTCGATGTCGTACTCGACCTGTTGCGTCGATTGCGGCAGCTGTTGCTGCTGGTGATGATGATGCTGTTGTTGTTGTTGTTGCTGCTGCTGTTGGTGCTGGTGGTGTTGCTGCTGTTGTTGCTGCTGCTTCTGGCTGCCCTGCGGGCAAGGTGTGCTCGAAGACACCACCGGCGACTCGTAGTACTCTTGGTTCGAGGAGGATGTGGGCGAAGAGGATGGTAAGGAAGGTCGTTGCGCGGAAGACGCTATCGTGTGATAGTGGTGGCCAGGTATGCCGTTGATGCTCAGATGTCCCGTGTAGCCTGTGAACGGCGGCAGAGGCTTCAGCTCCGCCAGAGATTGCGCCGAGGCGACACCGACCGACGAGCCCAGAAGAATCGTGTCCCACGCATCCTGCAGACCAGCTGCCGTTTGCTTGACATCCGGAGGCTCGAGGAAATCCGGTCCGGTCGCTCCCCAAGGTGACAGGAGCAAACTGTCCACGCCGACCACCTCCGCTGGCGATCCCCCAACGACTATACCTGTCCCCTGACTACTATGCGGCGGCTCCACCCCCGAGGATGTCAAATGCGGCGGCGCCGCCGGCGGGCCCGACTGGGTCTCGTACTTCATGTCGATCACGATGTCGGAGGTCGGTGAAACGACGCCCGGACAGTTTGGAACAACGTTCTTCACCAACGACGAAGTCTGGCTCTTGCCTCCGACGCAGGTCTGTTTCTGAAGACACCTGCCGCTACCGGTGATGATGTCGTAGGGCGACGTGGCGGCTAGCTCCTCGTCCTCGGTATCCAGAACGTCCTGCGACGATTGGCTCAGAGGATACTCGACCTTGATGCTACGCACCACGGTATTGCTACGATCCTCTTGGGACGGTTCCTGAGTCTGTTGGGAATCCGTGGACGGGTACTCGAGTTTGATGCAGGATCTAGAGAGGATGTCCTCGTCGCTGTCGTTGCGACAGTGACCCGAAGAGATCCGTGACGTGGATAAGAGGGAGCTTAACAGGGAGGCGTTGAACGCGGAAGCGGAGGACGATGACAACGACGAAGAAGACGATAGGCTCGCGTTTCCGGCTCTTCGCTCCTCTGGACGGACCTTCGAATACTCCTCCGTCTTGATCCGCACGTTCAACGACGATAAGATGCCGTTCAACGAGTCGCCCGATGATAGACCACCAAGGCTCCTCGCGTTTGTCGAGCTCAAGGACGTCGTCAACGCGTTGCTCGTGTGCCCGGTGCTGACCGGGGCCGATCTGATGCTGTTGCTGGAGGACGTGGTCGTCAGCAACGCCGACAGGATCAGATTGCTGGCCGATGAGGGCTCCGGAGGTGACGAAGCGATGCCGTACGCGCTCGTCGACGAACCTACGGCATCAGCTCCACGCGCTACCGTGTCCACGTGGCCGAGGCTCGACGGCGAGCACGAAGAGGACCCTGTCGAGGCGATCCCGTAGCTCCCGCACACGTTTCTAGAGCCGTTCGACTGATTCGGCTGGTGATGCGACGAATGCTGTCGTTGCTGATTCGAATGATGATGTTGTTGTTGCGGCTGTGGCTGCTGCTGTGGCGGAGGATGTTGGGATTGATGCGACGGGCTGCTCGTGTTACGGTTACCCGGGTTGCAGAACTGATAACCACCGTTGTTCCCGTTGTCCGGTGCCCCCTCGTCGATCCTTGGGGGCCCAGGGGTCGAGGGGAAGAGGGGACCAGGATTCCACCAGGGATCCACTCTACTGCCGGGGGTGCTGCAACCGCCAACGGCGCCGCGAGGACCTGAAACAGAAAATTTGCCATCTTGGAAACGGACCCGGACATGCCAGAAAGAGTTCTGAAGGTGACCTTACAAACAGATTCCCCGGGAATTCATTGTCCTTCAACATTTTCGGGAAGTACGTTTCTAAAGCTGACTTATCAAACACTTGCTCTAGAAGCTCATAGTTTAACGAGGTTTGATGGAGTATGTTCCCGTTTAACATGGTTTGACGAAGTATGTTCCCGTTTAACACATTGCGTATGGGTGACTCCGCGCTCAACTCGAGCCCAAAGACCGCATATTTTCGAACGCTCCAGACGCAAGCCCGGCGAGCAATAGGAAGCGGATACGTACATTTCTAATTTGTATTTGGCAGAACATTTTCTGTTGAAAATGTAAATATACTTGTTACATTAGAGCAATGATTGTTTTATTAAGCACAGTTATTATTTAAGACTTAGAACAACATATATACAGAAACCACGCGTACCGTGCATATTTCCGGAACGAGTTTCCGTTCAGTGACGGTACTTCGGCGGATGGAGCTGCCGTAGCGAAAGGGTTAAAAAAATTGTTGCCTTACAAATGAAAACACGAAGTTTGAACTTCCAAAATGTACAAAAACAACACTTTATAAGATACGGTACGTACGACGATCGGCACAGATCTACTAATGCAACAATGACTGATCATTTCTACATGCTCGGAATGTCAAAATTCAATGATTTCGCTCATCATTTGTCTTAAGAGTGGGAGACCCTGGTAACGTAACAAAAATATTTGCTTAAGTTGCCGATTGAATCGAAAAAAACATGAAAACGAGATATCTCATGACCCATACGCAACGTCCAATATGAGAAAGACGAGTTTTCTCGGAACCCATGCGCAATGTGTAAACATGGTTTGACGAAGTATGTTCCCGTTTACTGATGTTTGACGCGTGACATTTAGCACAATAATGATCGACAACAGTTCTAGAGAGCTAACTTTTCAAACATCTTCCCCGGAAGCTCATAGCTTGAGCTTCAAGCTGAACTTCAAGCCAAGTTGAACGAGATTTAGAGAAGTATGTTCCCGTTTGCTGAAGTTTGACGTGCAACTTCTAGCAGAATTATAATCGACAACAGTTCTGAAAATGTATTATAACTTTTCAATAATCTTCCTCGAAAGCTCGTAGTTATACACTGAGGTTTAGAGAAGTATGTTTCCGTTTGCTGAAGTATAACGCGCAACGTCTAACAGAGTAATGATCAACTACAATTCTAGAGATCTAACTTTTCAAATATCTTTCCCAGAAACTCATAGTCGTTTGACTAGGTTTAGAGAAGTATGTATCCGTTCGCTGAATTATAATGATCGACTGCAGTTTTAGAGAGCTAACTTTGCAAACATGCTCCCCGGAAGCTCATAGATGTTCACCGAGGTTTGTAGCAGTATGTGTCAGTTTGTCGAAGTATAATGATCTACTAAGTACAGCTTTAACGAGCTAACTTTTCAAACATCTTGTCCATAGTCTCACGAATCCTATAGAGAACTGGGTTTCCGTGTGGTGAAGTTTAGTGCGCGCAACGAGCGATGGTCCTAGTTTTCAAAGTGGGTCCATTTTCACCTACGCTCGATAGTATTGAAATCCCACGTTCCCCGCGAACGGGGCCGACAATGGTTCTACGTGTATAGGTTGTTCGCTCGCCTCTTGTCGGCCGCACTGATATCAAATCGTGCGTGTGAACGAGCATATTATAAACGATACTTTTCCGACTATCGCATCCACACACATACACGCGCGTGCGCAGTCCTGCATACAATGCACGTATAAATACACATGTATATCATCGTGTATCATGAAGTTAAGTAGGCAGATACCACTTCTCTCGAGAAGAAAGGGACTTGCTCCCGCTAACTAGGTTAGTGGCACGCTAGCCAGCCACGGTCGGGTACACTCGACCAACCAAATTGCCACGTTTAAAAATACATTTTCGTGTTGCAAATAGCAAGGCATCTTCGCGACGGTTGTAGACCAGGGAAAAAGAAGAACGGCCCGGCGAAAAAGAAAAAGAATAGAAAGAAAAAGAAGAAGAAGAAGAAGAGTCAAGAGTCGAAGCAGCGTTCATTCAAGAAAACACAGGTGGGCCGTGGAATGTACGCCGATCTCCGGGTGTAGAAACTTTCAACGGAATTCATCGTGCACACATACAGGCGCAAGCAAGCGCGAGCTCGCAGCTCGGTGTTATAAACCAGGACCAGTTAGCAGGGAAAAAGGATCAAACAAAAGTCGAACGATCGTGGAGCTGCGGTAACAGATCTTTCTGCCGAGCGTGACCGAAAGGGTGACCATTTTCATCGATAACCGGCAAAAGAGTTTCTCCGTGCCGATCGCTCGGGCAACAAAAGGGCCCGTTGGAAACACAGTAGAGCATCCGATCGAGAATCGATCGCCGCATCCGGCGACGAAAAAGCCGACAGGAAAGCAAAAAGAAAAAAAAAGAAAAAAGCTCGCGATTATTGCTCGTCTCCGCGACACTGCGGGGAGGATTGACACATCCGCGTGGCCGTGCCCGGGCACACCATGGGAATCATGCAAATGGTAAGCAGCACATACGTATGGTCCGGCTGTCCACCACGAGGCTCCCTCGTTTCCCTCCTCTCGGCATCCTCCTTCTCTCTGCCCCACACAACAGGGTTCACTCGAACACGCCACGTCCGTCCTTGTCGTCGGTTAGAGCCCGTCCTTGTCGATTGCCAAGCGGACGGTAGACAAGCGTTGGAGGTCCCCACCTCCGGGGCCCGGGCCCCGGGCCCGGACAGGGAGGACAGGGGGTCTCTCGTCGAGCCGTGACGTGTTCGCCGGGTACCGTTATCCAGTGGCGTGGACTCGAGTCGGGGCCCCGAGACCCAGAGACCGACCTGAGCCGAGCAGAGCCGAGCGTCGGAGCGCGGGGGCTAGAGCTCGCGCGGCGCGGAGCGGCGCATCGGTCCCACTTTTTCGGGCCTACGACAATGTCTCGATGAGCCACTTATCAATGGGATCACCGGGTATCCGCGGGACGCGATCAATTCGGCCGTATCGATTTGCACGAGGCCATCCAGGTTTACGGCCCGGCGAGGATCCGTCGCGCGTATCTCTTCGACACGTTTCAGCCTCTTAAATTAACCACCTGGACGGTAGGTAGCTCGGACGATCGTTGAATTATTTAAACGATACCCACCGAGATTAACAAGACTCTCTCGAGATCAACAAGACCCGAGGATAGGTCCCCTAGGACAGTGGGCAACAAATTACAATTTTATTCGACGTTCGAACAGATTCGGACAGGACCCTCGGACGATCTTTGAGATTTACGCTTTTCTATTTCACAATTATTGGAATTGTAAAAACGTATTTATAGGAGACTATTGAATCGACTTCTTTACCCAATATTATATCTTTACTCGTATATTATAATGAGAATCGTACCATCAATACTAAACCTATACCACGGTCAAACGACCGCTTTTCTATTTCACAATTATTGGAATTATAAAAACGTATTTATAGGAAACTACTGAATTGATTTCTTTACTCGTATGTTATAATGAGAAAGACACTGTTGTGGTCAGGCTGCTAGTTTCCGGCGAACACGTGCGAGTAAGTACTGTATTTTAACACGTTGACTGCCATGTCACCCATATATACGGAATTATTTGGTCAGGCTTCAAAATGAATTTTTACGTTAATACATTCATTGTACCAAATTTGATTAGAATCTGTAAAATGCAAGAATGTTGGAGAACTACACGATATCTTACATTTAATTTTTTTCAATTTCTGTTTTATTAAATAACTTACTTTGATTTCATGGAATATTTGAGCTTTCTTGTTTGGCGATCAAAGTGTTAAACAGTATCTACCGATTTTTATCGCGAATGCATGAAATCGCAGAGAGTCCAGAATATTATAACGAGAATCGTACAAAGTTTTTAAATAAATTCAGTTTTGTCCTTTCCGTGAGACGTTTCACTTTTATATGTTTTGTGCTTGGGTAGGTTTAGTATGTCGTTTTTCGTGGCGGATCGGAAGGAGGACGATCGACGAGTGTCAATCGTACCACACGTGGTGGCACGTCGAAATGAAATGGGCATCGGGTGCACGTGTACCGAGGTGAAGGGGAGGGGGCGGGCAACGAGGACCTGCATCGGTTCTGGTCCCAGCGTCTGCCCGCCGCCGCCGCCACTTGTGCCCGTGACTATACGCCGAAACTATACCGCGATCGCTCGGTTATAGTGGGGGCCGAAGTAGGCCGAATCACCGTTACAGCCCGCTGCACGGTCGAAGCCTACGCAAATCGGCTAGATTTTGCTCACATGGCTTTCCTTTTCGTTGTGAAAAATGGCGCGTGCGAGCCCCGGTACACGGTGGTTTCCTTGCCCGACCCACTTTTGTCCCGAACCGAGTTGTCTATACATGAACAGGGGGAATCGTCTTATCCCGAAGAGGACGCCGAATACTCTGGAAGGAAACAACGTTCGGGGTCCTCTTCGAGGTCTCGAGCCACAAATTCTCCGAGAAGGTGGATGGAAAATTCGGGTTTCTGCCGGGCCGACGAGGAACGTACTTCGTCACGTGAGACGAGCCGCACTTGTTCGCGCCACTATACCCGGTTAAACTATATATCTGAAACGCGTGCGTGTATAGTGGGGAACGGATGTAGGTCGAAGCACCGTTACGCGTTGCGCTCGACGGCGAGGAGGCCTACGCAAAACCAGTCGGATTTTGCTAGGCGCGTAAGCCATGGCTTTCCTTTTCGTTGCGAAAAATGGCGCGTGCGAATCGCGGTTCCCCACGGTGACCCACATACGGGAAACGAGTCACACTCCTCGGCTCGGCTCCGCTCCGCTCTGCTCCGAAACAACGCGTCTCTCCTTCTTGCTGGAAACAAGGCTCCGTCGCGCGCGCGCGCGCTCGCAAACATACACACACACACGAACAGAGATCAGACTTCTCTCCCCGCAACACGTAAAACCAGAAACACGAGTAAACGTGAAATTCACTTCCACGCTTCCGCGTCGGACATGAATGACGAATTCCCCCGGCGAATTTACGAGGTCGACCCGGTTCTTTCGCTTTTTAACGCTTTTTCACCAAATTTTATGCTAATCGGGCCCCCCTCTCTCTCTGTCTCTCTCGTGATCCAGAACGATCTCCGCGAGAAGATAGAGACCTAGAAGAAGACAAGGGATCTCAGAGTTTCGGGAAACTGTATTCTCGAATCGAAACGGAATCGGTTGAATTCCATATATTCCAGAATTCTACTGTTCCAATGGCGTGAAATAGAGGATGAGGAGCCGATCAGTCTCGACTTTCGCGTCGATACGGCTTCGAAGGCAAATACGTCAAATGAGGGTACTATCTCTTATCTTCCGTAGCGGTACACGCGGTTATATTTAGCGGCTTCATTAGTACTCGTTCGACGATTAGCGCGTCATTATGTGGGCCCGGGAGACCGCGATTACTTTCCTTTCGGAGCTATCCGGAACTCGTGAAATATCCCAAGCTTATACGAGCCCAGAGATGTACATCGCGTGCGCTCGCTATGGGAATCGGAGATTTGAACGCCGGCCGGGGCGAGCGGTAACGTCCGGAGCATTTCGCATTCTTCGCGTAAATGCTTCGCGTTTGAGTCATAGCTCTCGTAACGACTCATTAATATTCCGTTAAACGGAATTCTATGACGGCGCACACGGAAATGCATATTTAATTGCGCAACGTCCTCGAAAATCCGTAACGATCAGGACGTCCCATAAGTTCGTGCCGTTCGTGTCATTTATATTCCGAAAATAAAATATATGTGATCGCTAGACTGCGGATCTTTATGCATTTATGGATCATGGAAATTTTCATGAAAATGCTGTAATATTGGGTTGGCAACTAAGTAATTGCCGATTTCAGTTATAGATGAAACTATAACTTGACTCAGTTTTTGGCCGCAAAGGATCAGACTTTCTACGAGCGTGGAATTTTCAAGTTGTCAGAAAGATGGCAAAAGGTCATCGAACAAAATGGAAAATACATCATAGATTAAAGTTCATTCCAAGTAAAAAAAAACTTTTATTTCATTGAACAAATCGGCAATTACTTAGTTGCCAACCCAATATAAAATTCGGTACGATTTTTATATGTTTTGGATCTACAAAGGCTGTTCCCATTAAAAGTAGGATTTCTATTTCATTCTACTTTCCGAAAATTTGTCTATAAAAATTGGAAATTGCACGAACATCCGCAGTCTAGTAATCACCCTTTCATTCCACAACCTCTTCCAACCTTTTCGACAAAGTACCGTCGCTATAAAATTTCTGCGGTTTAACACGTTGACTGCCATATGTCACCCATATGTGGGTGACGGAATTATTTGTCCAGGTTTTAAAATGAATTGTTACATTAATATATTCATTGTTCCAAATTCGATTAGAATCCGTAAAATTCAAGAAACTTGGAGGGCTACTCGCTATCATACATTTTATTTTTGTCCAATTTTTATTTCATTAAATAACTTACTTTGATTTCATGGAATTTTTCAGGTTTCTAGTTTGGCAGTCAAAGTGTTAAAATTCTTTCCAATGGTGAATAATATAACACATCCGAACTTACGGGGCGATCCAATATATTATCTCGAGGTTTATACGAAATTGATTTCGTTAGATCGGCCGTGGTCCGAGGAAAGTAGATCATCGCCGGGAAGCCTGACAATGTTGCTGCCGCGTCGATCGTGAGCCGATCGACGCGGAAGATCCAGGCTCGGTGAAATTCGGGCTGCTCCGGTATTTGCCTGAACGCCGGCATCAAAATGCGTCGTAGCTGATAGGTGTGTACGCGAGGGAACCTGGCACCGCGCTCCGGCAACGGAGAAAGTGCGGCGACCATTAAGGTAAAGGTTAAAGAAGACGAGGGCGAGGTGGTGAAGGTAGCTGCTCTCGCGATAAACAAAGTCGGAGAAAGAGAGGACCAGAGTCCCGAATTCGAAGAAAGGAAAATGCCAGAAAAGAAAAAGAGGACAATCTGCCGCGTCACCGGTCGAGAAACTCGTCTCGAATTTACCCGTTCGTCAAACTCGAAGAGTTTCGGGTCCAAAATTCTGATTGACCCGGGAGGTGTTGGACGAGGAGCTCGTCTCGAATTTATCCGTTTCGTCAAACTCGACGAGTTTCGGGTCCAAAATTCCGATGGACCCGGGAGGTGTTGGACGAGGAGCGTGCAGCTAAACGAGTCCGGTAAAGTACCGGTACTCGAACATGCAACCGAACAAAGCAGTTATGTTCGTCGATCAAAAGCGAGGCGAACGAGCATGGACGCGACCGTGGACGGAGAGCCCTGGAGTATCTATAGTCGCTTGCGGAACTGACGAGTCGGAAGCCCCCCTACTCCGGGGCTGGAATACCGGTTAATGTGGTACACTGACCTACTCTTCAGCAACCGCGCGATACCACTGGGAATACCCCACCACACTGTTATTCTCTCGTCCTTCTCTCCACGCCGTTTTTCCTTCTCCTTCTCTCGCTCCGCTCCGCTCGGCTCCGCGCCGCGCCGTGCGCCGCTTCTTTCCTCGTCTCTCCCGCATTCCCTTTCAGCATCTCGCGCGATTCCGCCTCTCTCGCCGGAGACCCCCAGAGCTCTCGTTCTTCCTCTGACGCGCGAATATAATCAAGACGCATCCTGGTTCTCCCGAAGATATGCCCTCCCACCTGTTTTTATTCGTTTTCGAGCTCGTGACGCACGGTACAGCGAACCGGAAATCGTTTATGAAAAATTCGCCCCGCGGAGGAAAAAATAAAAGGGTACAAGGGAACCAGCTTCCGGCCGGCGCGGCGTTTCCGCTCGATCGGGCAGCACGCACGATCACGCGAGGATAATTGCGAATGGTTGTTTATAGAGAGAAATGAACCGAAAAATGCAACGAGAAATCGGCGTACTGACACTGACACTGCCGCTTCTCCGGCTCTCGGAGCCAATCGTGGAATTGGCATGGAAGAGCAACGAACCGCCTCGCAAGGTGTCTACAACCTCGCAACCGCGTCGACGTTCCCCCTACTCGCGACCACGGCTAAGGAAGTCGCTCCGGAGAAATTTCACCGCGAACCGAGCTACGTCCCCGTCTCCGTCGATTCGCCATAGTCCTCGAAGGCTGCGTCCTCCTCGGCCCGATACCCGAATACCTAATAGTCGACGGCCGCTGCTAAATGTCAAAGAACCACCGACAAAGACGCATGGGTTTTCAGCGGCACACGCGCGCACCGCCGTAATGGGAACGCTCAGTGAAAATCGTTTCACCTTACCCACCAAATATCCACCGAGGTCAAAGGCAAGGTTGCCTACACATCTCCGGGCTTCTTAACAACTTCCTCATCCGATCAACAGCTTTAGAATCGATTGACATATTGCTCAAATTATGTAAAATTACAATTATATTGTAATCCTATTCTTAGTAGACAATTTCAATGCTGAGAATCTTTATGCAAAATGAAAATTTCCGTTTACCCGGGAGATTTAATTCTGGAACAATTTTAATATATCGATACGAGATTTCCAGTTTCACCTAAACATATTTTCCTGATAGACTCAAAATACAAATTTCCCCCACTGTATGCCCGGGAGATTTAATTCTGGGACAATTTTAATTAGTATTCATACGAGGTTTCCAGTTTCACCTAAACATATTTTTCTGATAGACTCGTCAAATCCACAGGCCTTAACGTCTTACAGACTAATAAGATTTGATTTATTTAGATTTCCTGCGATCCTTATTACAATATATGATTGAATAAAGAAATTTGTGGGATCAATTCCTAGGAGGGCATCTTTATAATTTCAATAATTGTAGAATAAAAAATCTGAAACCGGTCATTTGACCGGCTGTGGTAGGTTTAGCGTTAATAGACTCTTTTCTGTTTCTTTCACTCCGGAATAATTTTAATATATTGATACAGTTTCCAGTTTCACTTAAACAGATTTTTCCGATAGACTCGTCAAATCCAGAGGTTTAACAGACTCCTTAGGCTCTTTTCGACCTGTTTCGATCAGAAGCGAGCCGCATCCGTCCGGTTGATAATTGATCGCCGCCATCGCGGATTTATAACCGACCTGACCGAACGGGGAGTAAAATTTACTAGACAAGAAATGGCCCAGAACGGTGCCTGGACACCCGGGTGATTTGTTGTTCGCGAAACGGCGAGAACCTCGGGAGCCGCAATTGCGACACTCGAGCAAACGTCTTGGTCTTCGTCCGCGGATCCTCATAAAATAAATATCCCGCGGAAAATTACGCTCGTTATTATTCAACGGGCCAACGACTTTGACACCCATCGCGTGCTCCCCGGGGGGGTTTCCCAACTCGAAATATATGGTCCCATTCATGGTGCAATTTCGTTAGACGTATTTTTCTTTTTTTTTTTTTTGTTCTTCGTCCTATTGGCGCACGCGCGAGCGGATAGAAAGTTGTCTGCCAGAAAAATTCGACCGTCCTTCTGGAAACGGAGCTTATGGTTTCTACGGGATCGATCGCCGGCCATTAAATACGCGCGGTCCGAAATACCGAAATGCTTCCGCGCCACGAAGAATCCTCCTTTATGACACGGTTACCAGTACCCGTTACTAACTGTTAGGTTTTAGTGCCAGGTTCCACTGACACGTTGCGAGCGGCCTCTCGCGATCCGAGGGATCAGGATGCTTCCGACTGTTTATTCCTCGATCGAAATATCAGTTTCAATTGTTGATCCAGACTCTCCTGGAACCTTGTACGTCTCCGGTGCAAAATTAGGAAGCTTAGGGCAATTAATCTGTGCGACACATTTTTGTCACGTTCTCGTGACTAGCCGCTGTTCACGAACTCGATCAAACGTATCTACGAATTCGGGCAGTAATTGTTCCGGCAGTCTGCCATCTTGTTATCACGGATGTGCCATTTTCTAAACCGCTTTATACGCGCATTGGAAGCGAGTGCACGCTTGTGCTCGTTTAAATGTACTTTAATCAATTTACTCGAAGAGGAAGGTTGATGTATTTGTTAAAGGCTGATAACTACATTTGCCCTACTTCTCGTTACGTCGATTCATTAGTGGACTGCGGATCTTTGTGCAAAGGTAAAAAATGTTTGCATCGATAGCAAGACACAAAATAAAAATTTCTATCTTCCTTTAATTACTTTGTTAACCCATTCGAGACGACGATTTTTTTTCGAACACGGTCCCCAGGAGCGAAATTTTTTTTTCTTCTTTATATTGTTCATTTTTAATAAAAAAACATGTTTACTACGGAAATCACCCAATTCGTAAGTGAATTCACATAATTCACATAATAATAATTTCTCATAATAATGATAATTTTTAGATTTTTTGGTACACAGTAAAACCAATGCCAACTTTACAGATTTCATTAGTTCCAGAAAAATCTTATTTCGACGACTAGTTTACTCGGAATAACTGATAATTGCACATTACTGTTATTGCACACACGGTGTGCAATCGGTCTCGAATGGGTTAAGCTGAAACCGATCACGCCGGTGCCCTTAAATATTTTTAACACATTTGCGTCATTAGCGTATACATACAATTCTCCTAGAGTGTGTATATATATACGCTCAATTTATTTTTTCTTCTAATGCTGAAACATCAAGTTCTTCTGCTTGTACTTAAATGTAATAAAAAAGGTGATAAAGGCCTTCTTTTCATATTTCCTTGTGACGCAAACGGGTTAATACATCCGCCGCTAATTGTGCCAGGCTTTTGTGGTAAACGCATAAAATCCGCAGTCCATTAATTGCCAACTATTTAAATTGATGAAAGGAACACCGTCGTAAAGATCGAGTGGAAAATGGGAATCATTCGTCCGCAGGTCGCCGATTTTTCGATTCTTTTGTGTCCGGAGGGTTCGGGTCGACCCAACAGAGCAGCCCCGAAGACTTTTCTTCGGTTCCGGAAAAAACGAGTAGGCCTGACCTTCCCTACGATAGCGTTGCGAAAGGCCAAGGACGGCCAGCGACGCGAGGCCGATTCGAATTTCCTATGCGATTGCCTCCGGGGGGGTCGTTAAATTTCTTCGCGACGGTTAAGAGACAGAGAGAGAGAGAGAGAGAGAGAGAGAGAAGAGAGAGAAAAAAAGTCGGCCGGAATTCGCGACTTCGATCGTGAATACGAGACACGGGTTCTATCGTTAGAAAGCGTGGTAACTCGAGTGACGTATGTGGTACAAGAAATTCTGAGCAGGAATCGATTCGGTAAAAATCGCGTCGACGAGAATCGTCGAGAATCGCGAATTCGTCGGACGAGTATTGTTAATTACCTCCGCGGCCATATTGCGCCGGATTGTCTCGCGCGCCACTTACGAATTCTTTCGGGGTACCCCGTTATATAATCGCCGGGAAGAATATTCACGAACATCGTGAGATCACCTGGTAATAACGTCCCCGGGGACGGGATTTTCGGTAACGATGCAAAAGTCTTTCAAAGGTCTTTACATAATTAACCGACGGGCGTAAACGGCTCGAGAAGCGACTCGAAAGATCGAGAGAAAGGTAAAAAGGAAAGGCTGTGCGGTGTGCGTCGGTGTGTTTGGTCAACTTACATATGAGCAGCGTGGTATCCAGAGTGGAATTGTTGATGTCCTCAGGACCTCCTCTTGTAAATCTATCCACAGAACGAGACACACTGTTCACCCGCTGGATCCTGGCTCCGTTCCGTATTTATCAATGATCACTATTTTTCCCCCGTTTTTGTTTTCTTGTTTTTTTTTTCTTTTTTACAAAGACTCACACCGAGAAAACTAATTCCTTCGAACGAGAGAAAAGAGAGAAACACGCACAAGCTGTCAAAAAGTGTCCGGTCCGTCAGTGTGTGCGTGACAAGTCGGTTCCCCGAAACGTGCACTGTGTACGGTCGTTATCAGGGACAATTAACGAGCGCGTCTAATTCCGAGAAAACCGGAAGCCCGGGGTAGGACCACAAAACTTTCACTGCGGTCTTCTTCCGTTTCTTCTGCTTCTCGCTGTGCCTGCTGTTCGCGCGCGCACACACCTTGTTTTCCTTCGAACAGGCCCCGGGAACACGGACACGTCCTTGATCGTCGCGGGATCGCGTGGATCGAGTCCGCCGTCGATCAGGAAGAGGAATTCCCGCGGGACAGGGTCCTTGACCTTGCCCAGAATCTCCTTCCTTGCCTCCTCGAGCACTGTCGACAGCACATCAGCCTCCCGGTGTTCTTCATTGGCCGTGGAGACTCCTCTCTTCTTCTTCCTCTTCTTCTTCTTCTTCTTCGGATGATGTTTATACTCGATCCTCGTCGGTCCGCGAGGATCAACAACAGCGTGTAGGATCCCGTGACAACTGAGCCCGGTCTCGCCGCGGAGAACACCGATCCACCAGGTTTGTCGGTCACTACGATCGCGCGATCGAGATTTCGAGCTCTCTTTTTCACGTTTTGCTTCGCGTTCGTTCCCTTCGGGGCTCGCACGAACTTCTTCGCGCGCGCACACTAGTTTCCTCTGGCGAATTTTAATCGGAGGCGAGAGAGACAGAGAGAGATAGAGAGAGAGAGAGAAAGAGAGAGAGAGAGAGAGTGAGTGGAGTGAGAGAAGAGTGTGAGAGAGAGGAAGAGAGAGAGAAAGAGAGAGAGAGAAAGAGAGAGAGGTGGGAGAGGCCTTGCGTGGATCTGACACGAGCAGGGAAGAGGCCTCGGCTCGCCTGGCGCCGGACGAGATGCGACTAATTCCTAAAAGTAGGCGAGGAAGAAACGAACTGGATGGCCTGTGGGCCCTTACTGCGAGGGGCCTTACGCTGTACCGACCGACAGGGGCCCCTACTTCGAGAAGCCTCCTTGCGTATTGAGCCGGGGGGGACCGTGGACCCCCCACCTAAAACTCGAACCGACTCCACTTCCTCCGTAGTCCACCACCTCCCGTACCTTGCTCTTCTTCCACCACCTTTGCCGTTTCGAGGCATCCTCCACCATCGGTGTTAAATCACCGTCCACCCGGTTCCCTCCACATCGCGAGCCTATTGTAATCGCGATACCGCCGCCAGGACCACCGCCGGAAAGTGTTTTCCCGGCTCCTGGAACAAACGCCCGCTGACGAAGAGTTGCTCTTCCAGCGGGACCTCTTACAGGCTACGCGAAATCCTGGTGCCCCGATCCGGGGAGGTCCTAGTTTCCTTCTGGATCACAATATTCAATTGCGGGGCAAGGAATACAGATTTATTTTTCTCTTTTCGATCGTTTCAGTATTTTGGAAATACTCTAACAGCACTCGTTTCCGTCACAAATAAACAATATTCGCAGTCCAGGTATCAGTATTAATTTTGTAAGGTATAGAGACAATTTTATTCCACGATTTTTATATTAGCAGCTAATATTGTCAGGAAATATCTATCTAACAGCACTCGTTTCCGTCACAAATAAATAATATTCGCAGTCCAGGTATCAGTATTAATTTTGTAAGGTATAGAGACAATTTTATTCCACGATTTTTATATTAGCAGCTAATATTGTCAGGAAATATCTATCATCGCAGGAATAAATCGACTTTGAATTAATAAGAAAATTCCTCGTTTGGTTTATTTAAAAATGACAACTCTGGTGGTAGTTTTCCTGACTTGGATTTGGATGGGGTGACCTTATTTTTTATATTAACAGTTAATATTGTCAAGAAATGTCTATCATTGCAGGAATAATTCTACTTTAAAGCAATAAGAAAATTCCTCGTTTGGTTTATTTAAAAATGACAACTGTGCTGGTATTGAAGCGGATCGACTCCCATAAGAATTTATCCAAGATGGAAGAAAATCCAAGTTTGATTTTGGAAGTCTTTCCGACTTGGATTTCGAAGGGGTGACCTTATTCCGATGATTTCGAAACAGCGAATTTTCTGCTTGTTGCTGTTTTATATGTTTGAGGTACAGCCTTGAAGCTTTATAAACGAATTAGCAATTTTGAGAAATGGGTTAGCTGTAACATACTTCATCAAAGTAATCGAAACTTTCATCTGTTAATTGGGAAAAACGAGTTAACTAGCCGAGCACTGTGCTTCCAGTAATTTTTCCTTCTCTTCTCAGACAACCACAGAATCATTGTATCTTTCTTTTTAGCCCGTTGATATTGTTGGTACTGTTTTGTTAAAACAAAAAGAGGATACTACGAGATAATAGCACATTTTTTAGGCAAGAATTATATTTTATTAACTTAAATTTCACTGATTTAGATCTGAGACTAGTCCAGACAGAATTTTATGGAATTTTTTTTATAAATATAATTTAGGATTGTGTTTGTATCCACTCTCTGATGAATTTCAATTAACCGTACTTATCGTTTGTACTTTCCAGGCTGACTGTTTTACATGTACAGTCGTGTAAATTGATAATTAATATTAGTAATAATAAAATCTGTCTTTCCGATTCTCTCAAAAATTTATATAAAAATGGAGAATTTTATTCCGATTTATAATAAATGAATGGCAACCATACTCAATGAATTGTGTTTTAAACCAGCACCACAAAGACTCAATATTATAAATACAAGGCAAACGGTTATAACTAGTGTAAAAATGATGAGAGTATATACGATATAATTTGAAAGGAACAATGGCCAGGTCCAGTTTACTCACACGCCACGCATGTAAACAGTGACAATCGATAAGTATAATAATGGAATCGCGAGGCACCTTGATACAACGATTCGAGCGAGACGACGCTTTCGACGGAAGTATCCTGGTTGTAATGATAATCACCAATACATTCGTGTTTCGTCAGAAAGCAATAGAAAGATCGATAAATTCGTGGATAATAACGGCAGCATGTCCGTTGTGTGTGTGCGTCTCTGTGTGCGAGTGTATATGTGTGTGTGCGTGCCATCAGCAATTGGCCAACGTGGAATTCGTTCTTACGACGGCGCGTCTGTGTCCGAGTTTTGAATTTAATTGGCATAGACGAGAAATTTCGCAATTTTTACCTTCACCGGGCACATCAACGAACACCTACACGCGCCAGCAACAAGCGAATGGTCAGAGAAACGCGTAAAACCGCATGCAAGCGCACCCACCCTTCTTCATACTACTCTATTTGGAACAATTTCTTTTGTTCACGTTCCTTTTTACACTGTCCCGCGGCTAACAGTCTCTTCACACCGATTATTCTATTCTTTTCCTTATCCTGAAACGTAGGACCTTCGTAACAGGTTGACATCAGGTTCGTCGATAGAATAGATTTTTATACATATTTAGCAAATTTTATTAAGGTTCAGTACAGTTTAAACAAAAAGATCCACACAATATTCTCACCTTGAAAAGATCTTGATTAGCTTAACAAGCTTCCAGCTCTGATTTTCTTTGTGAATAAACTAGATTTTTATTATACATTTGTAGCAAATTTTATTAAGGCTCGGTACAGTTTAAATAAAGAGATCCACAATATTCTTTTTTATCTTGAAAAGATCTTGATTAGTTTAACAAGCTTTCAGCTCTGATTTTCTTTGTGAATAGACTAGATATTTATTATAGATTTGTAGCAAATTTTATTAAGGTTCGGTATAATTTAAACCTAAAGATCGAATATTCTTTTTCACCTTGAAAAGATCTTGATTAATTTAACAAGCTTCCAGCGTCGATTATCTTTGCGATCAGTAGACTGTGATTCTTTGTGCAAAATAAAAATGTAGCGCATCAATTTGCAAGATACTGAAACTATAAATTTTGTATATTGAAAATAATATATCAATATCGTTCAACTCTTTAAATGTTCAATTCTTATATCGAAGAATTATTATTGAATTAAATTCTTCTAAAATACCACTTTTCCGTAAATAAAGAATAGTAAGTTGTACCTACACTTTTTTTGTCATGAATGCATAAAATCCAATGATCAAACAGCTCTAAAAATGCGAGCTTGCACAACTTTCACGGTCCATCGATGACTTAAACCATAAATAGTCATCGGTCTACGGAATTATTTATAAAAATTTGTGTGAATTAAACTACCGTCACGAGTCGAACAATTGAATTGAATCAGATTCAAGACGAAATTAAAATGAAATCGAAATGATAGCGTTCTTCTAGGAATATCAACGCCCCGAGAATGCTAATTGTATTGTTCGAAAGTGGCACAAAATGGCGGACCAAAAAATTATTTCGTTCCATTGTACCGATTCCTCAAGGCCGTGCATGTGCCTGCAATTCAATTGCATTTTATTCCGATCGGACAGAAACTTTCGAAAAATATCTCGATCGAAAAGTTTGACATAAATTTCGAAGGTGTGAAATGGAAATTTCACATTATCTCGGCAGATGCGAGGAACTCGATTCAAAGGGATGTTCGCACGCTTTCAGCACATGTACATAGTTCGTCATGGCCATTTCTTGCGATCGGCCGATGCATTTTTCCACGCTCGCATTAGCTGCCAAGACTCTCCGCGTTCCTTTTAATACACGAAATATATATATATGTATACATATTTTTTTACTGCAACATAGTAAATTAATAATGCCGCGCCACGCGATGAAACTACACGCTGGATCATAAACGGTAGGAAATCGATGATCTTTGTGAAATTAGAAAATTGTACCTTGCACACGTTGTGCAGTTAACGTTATTCGTGGAAGTGTTTATAACAACTTGGACCGCAAATTAACTGGTCTTCGTACCTATTTTTTTTTGGTTACACGTGCGAATACTTATTCTAAATAAAATTGTTTTGCATCGAGAAAAGGAATTTACTTCTTCTCTTAATCTGAATTGAAAAATAGTCTATAACTCATAAACCAATTTTGATGAGATTTCTTAAATTTATGCAACTTATATATATATTTCAAATTTTCATTACAGGACCGGATAAAAAGCAAGAAACAACTTCCACTATGTTTCTCAATTTTTCCGAAATGTTTAACTTCACAGAAAAATTGAGGTCGCTTGATCTATTTATGAACAAAGTTATTCAAATTGAAAATGTGTGTGACCAATTACGTGACGAAGTCCAAAATTCATGGGGGATCGGAGCTCGTGTTCAAAAATAAAGGTTTGCCGCCAAAAAAGAGACTACCATATTTTCAGAAAGAGTTACGCCGCTCGCAAGGAGACAATAGCACCGAAGGGTAGGGCGCTGCCATTTTCACAGGATTAGGTTGCAGCTCGGAAAGATGGAGCACAAAAAAGTCTGACCCTCTCCTCCCCGTCAGCAAGGACTATTTCGTCAAGGACCGTGTCGATGGGCCCGGCTTACTGTATTTTGCAAACTAGCGGTAACCCGGAATTTTTTTGCATCACCCCCGAAAGTCCCGTTTTTCATTTACGGGGACCGAGCATGACTGCCACGGATTTCTAGGGTAACTGTTCAGAGGATTTCCCGTTGAAGGGTTAGCTGACTTTTTTTCAACGTCAACCAGGACACCAGGTCCCTTTTCGTACCTAGCGTGGATTTTATTGCTTTCAGACGAACGGCACAAATGCACAATTTTGAGCAACTTATTCTTACGGATTACCACGTTGACTGGGTTTAACCTTGTCTGTTTATTGCATTAAAGTTGACTAGCGGGTCACTTAATCCTCTGGTACACGGGTTCGGTCCTTGACGAAAATTATCGTTCGTGTAACTTCGCTTGGCTTGTAAATATTAATTTCTCAATATTTAAAGTAAAAATTTGAACATCATTTTTTAGAAAAATTTAGAAAAATTATCTCTCTATTTCATTTTTCATTTCATATTCCATTTTGCAAAAATGGACACAACGAGTTTTGATACTATACTACTTACATCTTGAAACAATACGTCCTAACAACGACAAACGACAAAACAACAGTGTTAACACGTTGACTGCCATGTCATCCATATATGGGTGACGGAATTATTTGTTCAGGCTTTAAAATGAATTTTTACGTTAATATATTCATTGTACCAAATTTGATTAGGATCCGTAAAATGCAAGAAAGTTGGAGAACTACACAATATCATACATTTAATTTTTTTCAATTTCTATTTTATTAAATAACTTACTTTGATTTCATGGAATTTTTTAGCTTTCTCGTTTGGCGATCAAAGTGTTAATTTTATATTCTATAAGTCCTGTATTCTTAAGTCCCACTGTCCGTAAACTTCAGCAATTAAGAATATCTTCTCTAGAAGAGAGTCCCCGAACCAACAAAACCGTTTGAAACAATGTTATATGGCTGTACAGAATAGAAATAACTGTGCCCCGCAAGGACTATTTCTTCCATTGAATTTCGCAATCGTTCCAAATGGAACAAAACCTAAAACAATACAGTTCACACGTTTTCTCCATCGGAACAGAACCGGACGCAAAACAGTTCTGTCAGTTCGACATGATTAAACGGTTAAAAACAAAAACAACCTCTTCAACACGGTTCCTTTCTACGGGGAGACAAAAGGCCTCGTTGGAGCCCTAAGTAAATCGAATAGATCCGTAGAACAGAAATTCGTCGAAAGAAAGCGAATACGACAATGCTCCATTGAATTTTCCCGAAAAACATTCTGGCGACCATCGGAGCTGAACCGGGTGCTCGAGAGGGCCTCCCCCATCTTGGATATCCGTCGAAGAGTATCTCACGGTTCGCATACTTTGAAATAAACTTGGGAATAATTAGGTCGATCTGGTTAGCGATCCTCGCGGACGAGGAACGCGGTCGAGTGGTACCACTAGTCGCAGCAACGAAAGTGTAACCGATTCGTGGCGAAGTGGGGCCCCCGTTCCTGCGAATCGCCAGAAAGAAGAAGAAGAAGAAGGGGGGGGGGAGTCCTTCCTCCATCGTTCCTCGTTGCGTTGCGTCAAGGAAAAAATATATACGCACATATATGTACGTGTGTACCGGTGTACATCACACCCCTGGACGGCGAGGTCCGATGCCTAATTAATCGAAAGTTATACAACAATTATTATGACGCAAATAGCCGCGATCCGTGGCGAGTGCGACGGTTATGCCGAGCGGCTAGCGCAATCGCAAACAGCAATTCACGTTTTGATTCCGAGCAAGAAATTCGGCAGATCCGACTAATTTTCACGAAAATTGACACTTTTTTTTCGGACTCTGCTTTTCGAAGTCAGTTTTGCACGAATTTTTTCTGGCAAAACTATTGAACCTGCTGCTTCGAGATTTTTTATATATAATTATTAGAATTTGACGCGCGCGTGTGATTTATTTTAAGTAAAAATATTGAAAATTACGTGAGTTATATATTTTTGTAAGGAGAAGTTTTTGAGACACATGGGCCGACCAAATTAAAATCAGTTTGATTGAAATAAAATCTTCGAAGCCAGTTTCGCGCGAATTCGGAATTTTTTTCTGGCAAAACTATTGAACCTGCTGCTTCGAGATTTTTTATATATAATTATTAGAATTCGACGCGTGCGTGTAATTTTTTTTAAGTAAAAATAATAAAAGTTACGTGAGTTATATATTTTTTTACGAAGCAGGTTTTGAGACACATGGGCCGACTAAATTAAAATCAGTTTGATTAAAGTAAAATCTGTAATAAAGTCTTGTATTGTTATAACGGAACGTAATATGTTTATTACAGGTTTAATAGCTGAAGTATAGTCCATTATACAATAACAAGTAGAATAAAATATGAGCTTGCACGAACGTTGAGAAACAGAATACCGACAGTGGGCTGAACGGAGATACTAATTTTCAACGGAGGGTGCTTTACCTGTTTCTGGCTGCATACTCTATGCAATTTCCTCGCAGTACAACTAACACAAGGATCATCTCGGTCAAAGGGGGGACAAGCAAAGATCTCTCGTGATTCTTCATAAAAGTCAGGGAAACGGCAGCGCGAGGACGCGTTTATTGGTGGCAATAAAATCTTGCGATCGGCAAATGCTAACAGTACGGAACTAGTCCCTCGGAAAACCTTAGGCAACCGTAACCTCGGAACTTGCCGGAGGAGGGTGTCATAAATTTCGTGCCCTTGGACTACCCCGAGTCGACGCTGTCAAAATATTTTGGTACCTCCGCGCCTTAGGTACGTTCGAAGACAGTGGCAGCCGGGACTGCCTACTTCATTGTATATTTAATGCGAACAGACAATCAATTAATCTTCAGTGAATTCTCCGGGACACCTGAGAAATCGTATATTTCTTCATTTTTATTCGTAGGGGAAAACAAAATTTTCGTACATAAAGCATTGCAAAATACTGGCAGATAAAAATATGTTTTAGATTGTATATTTTGTTGCATACTATAATGTATTGTATATATTCTTTGTCTTTCACAACAAATATTTTATACTTTAATAGTTCATTTTTCAACGATTCTGAATGAATAGGATGTTCTAACTTTACATATTCGCTACGAACAATTTGATTTTTGACAAATCAACATTTTTAAATTTAAATTAAGATTTTTAAATTTCTTTTTGGTACAACATGATTACTGAAAATTCTATTGGAAAGCTTCCACTAAATGGGATATTAAAATCCACAATTTTATAAACATAATTTCCTAATTTGTTCAAAATTTTTTTTAATATTTCTGCTCCTACTGCATCAAGGTCTTCAAGTTGCAATATACAACTGACACGAGACATGCTCCTTATACCTGCTTTGGTATTGATGAGAAGATGAATTGCAGGTATTGTCCGGGGAAAAACGTAGGTCCCCAAGGCTTCATCCAATGACACGTGGACGTTGTCTTCAGGGTACGGGCCCGGAGCGTGGCCGTCATGGCGACAAGGAAACATGTGTGCAACAGACGCGGGCGGTATTTATTGCGAATCTTTGAAAATTTACAATGGTCACGCGTCCGGAGCACGGCACGCGTGACGACACCCAAATATTTACGCTCTTCAGGTTGTATACCATCCTGACGAGTCCTTAAAACGTTTCTCGTTGTTCGACGAGATCCGAGCATGAAGGACCTCGTGTTTTCCCCAGCATCTGTCTAATGTGACCTTTAAAAGCTCTTTGCTTCTTCGTCGGGAGCAATAAACAAGCTTATTAGGTAAACGTGTTTTTGAAATACGGTAGTAGGTCGTCGTAGACCCCATTACCTGATTTTTATGATTGTCACGACAATAGCAACTCCGTTTGATGAGTTGATCGAACGATATAGTGTTCCGATGATCGAGAAACGATTATGTAGAATTTCATACATTTGTGATGAATAGACTGGATTTTTATGCAAAATAAAAATTATCTGTATAAATTGCGAAGTACATTAAATCTAGAGGACAGTGAATACAAGGTGTCCGAAAAATATTGTACTTCCTTGGATTCTTGAGGAATCGATGTGGAAAAATTATTTTGCACAAAAATTGAATTGCAGGCCATCGACAACCAATACAGAAAGCCGGTCACGGGCCACGGGGTCCTAAAACATAAAAGACACGAACGAACAACGGCAACCGTTGTCGTCGAAGACTGTTAACGCAAGAATAAGCGCGTAAATCGTTTAAAAAAAAAAAAAAGAGAAAAAAATCCGTCGAAGGATAAAACGGTCTCGTGTCATTGCTCGTACGACGCAACAAGAACCTCATAAGGAAACAATTAAGCAAATCGAGGCGACTCGAATAATCGTCCGAGCGATTAAACGACAATTCACAGGCGCCTCAAGGTGGAGACAATAAAACACGTTGAGGACAAACGAATCATCAGCATCCACTCGTCCAACGGTTTCCTTCGTTTGAAAATTGCTTCTCTTAGTAAGGCCCTTTTCGTTCTAACCGTTAACTGAAAACAATTTATACGTTTCGTTTCATTGATTCTCCCACTGAAAAATCCAGAAATCGATGCACGTGCATAGCACTACATGGTTGAGGTTATGCGAGGGTTAATAAATTTATCCTGAAATACAATGATTTCAAATTCTTTGATTTTTTGTAATTAATTAGATTATTGCAAACGTCGTGTTAAACATGGTATAGACAAAAAGTATGGAAAAAAGTTTTAATACGTTAAAATATAGATGGATTGTATATTTAATTTTATTTTCAATAAATTCTTCTGAGCTACAAACATGGACTCGAGTTAAATTTAAAATGAGAAAATAATTTATTATATTACCCAAAGCATAGTAATAAATTTAATAGTAGAAAATTGAATTTTCCTTTGATGATATTCAACAGATCGAAAATAATATGACAGCATTTTCAAATTCTTCTAATGTTGTTAACTATAGTGGATTACACCTACTTATTTTTGTCGTGAACGCATAAAATCCGGGGTCTAATTATTACATACACCACCGACATTCTTATTTCTCAAATTTCATAGCATTAAAAATTCCCACGTCGAGTTAGCAGCCACAGCGAACGGATAAAATTCTGTATCAAAGAAATGGCTGAAAGATTTCGTGAAAATTGATCGATAGGTGGTCTCGTAACGTTAAAAATTGCCACGTTGAGTTGACCAGCCGTAGCGAATGCGTAGGATTTCGTAGTCGCGTTCGAAGAAGTAGGAACGAAAGGATCGAAGAACTGTTAGTCGCCTGGTGCATTTGTTCCAATTTCGAGGAGGCTGTCCGCGCGAGAAGAAAGCAACGATTTCGTGACAGAGACGGCATGGAGGGCCCTTCCGGCACCGGCATGACGAATTCCGCGTGGCAAAATATTTTCGGTCGTGGAGCATGGAAACTCCGCAGGCAGAGACCGACCGTAAGAAATCACGCCTCGCAATATTTAGACTCGTACTACTTACGGGCGGCCGTTCGTCGGCGACGGCCGATTATCCACGGCCTTTTTCTTCCCGTCTCATTTCGGGACGCACCCGGAAGAACAGTCTTTTCGGGTTCGTTGCACCGACAATGAGGAAGTTTCGGTGCGTTTCGCAGGTATCCCACTTGCCACCGTTCGGCTCCGATCACGCAGAAACACTTCCGGGTGGTCCACTGCCCCGAACTATCCCTCTTCCCGTCGGTTTTCCGAAAAGTAGATCAGATTTGACTGTGAAGCATCAAATTTTTAAAGTTCGTAGAAGAACTACAGTGAGTGTAAAAAGTATTCGTACACCACTTGTAGGCTTAAAAAACCATGTATTTCTCTATGTAGTTGCACATACAGTAAGGAGCAAAACTGAACCAATAACCACAAGTTTTGTATAAATCATTATTTATTCCTATGAATATAGAAGAATAACAAAAAATCAACATTATAATTCTTTTTGTCATAGTTAGAAGTAACTTAAGAATTTTTTCTCAATAATTAATGTCTCCTCGTTTAGCAATGGCAACAAAAATAGACTGACTCGGTTTTGCACCATGTCCAATACTTGGCAATATTTAATATATCATTTATTTTTAATATTTCGTCCACAACCCTTGTGCTTCTAAAACTGTACTAATTCGCTTTGGCATACTTTCGCTTTACCATTTGTAGAATTCAGAGAATTCTTGATTTATCCTTGAGAACTAAATGATAGCACATTTATGCTATCTTTTTGTCCAGGAGTGTATTTAGTAAACCCCATAGATTCTCCATGGAATTGAGATCGGGGCTCTGTGCAGGCCAATCCAGAACAGAAAATTTTTTAGTACAGAGGAAATTTTTTACACTTTATGTATAATTAACACTTTGCACTCCGATGTCCCGTCTCAGGGGACATTTTGAACCTAGAATCGATGTCTCGGAGTGCAAAGGGTTAAATAATGATTTATACAAAACTTGTGGTTATTGGTTCAGTTTTGCTCCTCACTGTAAATATACTTGAAAAAGTTTAACGTTAACGAGAAAAATTAGAAAGTATGAAAAATGTCTCTAAATTGGCGCGAAAAAGGATTCGTACAGGTACTAGAATGCATTTGAAAGTCGTCCGATTGTTTATATTATCGTTTAGCGGGACCCGACAAATAATCAGACAGGGTCTTTGATGCGCAGTCTAGTGGCAACCTTCTGTAAAACCAATCAATTCCAAATTAATACCAGTCAATTTTTGTAACATTCACAAGACAAGTCTTTGAAAGCTAAAGAAATATTGTAAAATGCTCGTCATTCGTCAGTACGCACCGTTGACGCCACATTTGTAAATTAACTTTTGATTTTCAAATGGCGCGACCGCTGATCGCAGCTCGGCGTGCTTACGGGAAGTTTGGCATTGTAAATATTAACAATTAAGCACGCGTCAATACGACGTTCGTTTACTGTCCGTTCGGTCGACGAATTTTTCTCGAGAAATATGCGCCGTCACGTAATTACGGTATTCACGCGTGGAAGAAAGTCAACGGCAAAGGATGGACCATCTATCGTCCCGAAGAGATATCAAAAATTTACGACGCTAAGAAAGTAGGTTCGCATACATAAAGCGGCCTGTATGAGAAAAAAATACCGTCAAGTGTGAATCGCGCTTAAAAAAAAAATGCAGTTGAAACCGTTCCAGAAATGATTACGCTCGTTCTCTGAAAACTTTAAACAAGCATTCCGCGTGTTAATAATAAATTCGTTGCTTCCTGTCTGTATGGAATATTTACTTTTGCAGAAATCGAAAGTCTGAATTGTTCCGATAGTGTCCTCCTTCTACGCCTACTGCCATTTTGAAAACAGGAGAAAATTCACGGTTCAACTTTCACGCGCGAATTTATTCAATCAATATTTGTTTACTGATCTGGTGTATTGATTAATATTTATGCAAACTTCATCTTTTACTCTCGAGATAAAGACTATCCGACGAATTAAAATGATTCTTCCAGAGTTTTCTTATTTTACGGTGATCGAAACTGTACATTTGTGTAGAGCATTTTTAAATGAACATTTAACGCACATCCGTTAGTATTTTGTTAGATCGATCTAAAAATTCTTGAGCTTTGTGCTTTGCAAATAATATTTCTAATAAATTGTATCAATACTGTAAGAAGGGGTGTTACAATCTAGTTATTACACTACAGATTTTTCATGATAATTTTGCTACTTTGCATAAAAAGTGGCATTCCACTAATTATCGTCGATGCTCTCTAATGTCAGAAGACATAAATCATCGGTAGAGTTGTTGCAGACTCAATTCCCGAAACCGTATCACATAAATAAGTTGGCGCGACCCCTTGTCTGTTTTGGGAAATCTGTTTGGTTCCGCTACGGGGCGGCTGCCATGTTTACCGACGAACAGAAGGCCGTAAATAATTCGACAGGTCTCGATGACACTTAAATCCAGCCTCCGGAACACCGATGTTCCATCCGCGAGGGCAGCGAAGAAAATTTACGGTGGTTTTGCGAGGAAGAACGGTTTTGCGGCCCTCGATGTGGCTACCGGTCAACATTTCGCTTTGCCATTACAAACACCCTGCCCCCCACCCCCATCCCACCTTGACCATAACCATCTCGCAACCTTGACCAGGGGATAATATCATACTTTCGGCGAATGTCATAAAAGAAAAACCATTAAAAAATCCAGCGACGACTGACAAACTCGTCGCATCCCTGCGAGAGACCAATTTGAACCTCCGAGCGCAAACGCAGCATTGGAAACATTGAAACTTATTTTTATAATTTAGTTTTTATCCCCTTTTGGAGTAATAATATTTAGACTGCAGATTTTTGTGCAAAGTAAAAATTTTCTAGCTCGGTAAATAGTAAAAGGGTGTTCAGCAGAGATTTTTGTAGGCTTTCGACGATGTTCATTTGTTTATATTAACAGGAAAATTCGCGAACAAGGTATCGTGCAATTTGCTAAACAATGATCGTGGAGAGCAATAAAGTTTTCCGAGTGCTCGAAAACGAATGACGAAATTTATGACGTCGGTCCGCGGGGGTTCCTCTTCGTGGCAGGCACCGGACAAGATCGAATTGGCTAAGTGCACAGCTTCCTGGGTGTCGTAAACTGCAATGAAAGGATGCTCAGTGGCCACATCTGGGCCCACAGACCGTTTTCGGTCGATTTACTACGGCTAGGTTTTACAACGCGGTCGCCATTTACGAAAACTCGCGAAATACACCGTCCTCCACGATTCTCCGAATCCCTCTGACCACCGCTCTGCAGCAGGTTCAATCGGAAGCTGTAAAAATATGTAGGACAGGCAGATCTTACCGCTTGTTACCGTTAGACTATGCATTTTTATGTAAAATAATACAAAACGTATTTCTAAAAATTTCCACTGCAAACTTACAATTGAAAAATCGTGAAATCAGTATTTACTATTTTTCTCTCAATTCCTGCCAATCGGAATTTTCTTAAAATTTTTATTACACATCGTTTAGAAAATTCTTGAACGGTCCACTTTTTAAAAAGTTTCATATTAATTCTCCAGGGTGGACAGACACTTTTCTGACCGACTGTATACGCGTGTGCTGTTATTTTTCCCTGCTAGATGTTGAAAAAAGTGTTATTTTTTTCAATAGTTTTATAATATATCTATTAGGTTGGCAAGAAAGTAATTTCGGTATTTTTAGGTGAAATAAAATCTAATTTTTTTATCAAAACAGTGAACTTTAATCAATAAAATATTTTCTATTTTGTTCTATGATCTTTTGCCATTTTTCTGGTAGCTTCATAATTCCGCGCTCATAAAACTTCTGATTCTTTTCGGTGAAAAACTGATCCAAGTGCGATTTCAGATCATCATCATTAGTGAATGTTTTACCATTCAAAGAGTTTTGTAAACTTCGGAATAAATGCTAATCTGATGGTGCAACGTCAGGGCTATATGGTGGATGTGACATCACTTCCCAACCAAGCTCCAATCACTTTTCACGTGTTACCAAAGATGTGTGTGGTTTTTCTTTGATTGCTATTTTTTTTTTTTAATTTATTAAGCGTTTTAAACCCTTTTGGGTTTATTTCGCTTTACAGTAATATTTGCTTTACAATAATATAGAATACAGAAATAATACAAGAAGAATACAATAATAAAACAAGTAAAGACAATAGCAATGTCCGTTAACACTAAATATACAGATTACAATTTTTGAAAAAGGAATGAATACAAGCTGCAATATTTGGCTTTGCTATGAGCGAGTCTACATTAAGAGGTAGTTGAAGGCCCATACTAAGTAGGGCATTTATTAGCTTGCGTCTTTGTGGATTATACAATTCGCATTGCCAAATTATATGGTCGAGGGTTTCGCAGTCCCGAATGCATTTGCACTGGCTATCATTGATAATACCTGCCCGCGCTAGAGAAGCAGCAAGGTTATAGTGATCGGAACGCATTCTGTTAACTGTAACAATGATGCTTCTCCCTAATTTTAAGTGGGCCAGTTACTATGTCCAGTTTTGTTAGTTGTCGACATTAAACATCTGAAATGATGGTTTGGTTTCTTGGGAGCAGCTCAAAATACACAATACCTTTGTAATCCCACCAAATTGACAACATCATCTTCTTTTGGTGCAATTCAGCTTTCCAATCCACACCATACACTTCACATATATCTTTGTGAGCCTCGGCAGCTTTTTTACCTCTACGGAAATAAAAAAGCAAAACATGTGCCTATAATGTTCGTTTTTGCACTTCATGTTCAAATTGACACAGAACTAACAAGTTTAATCAAAATTACGTGTAATTTGCTTCGAAAGTAACCTAAAAGATGCAGTTATGAAATGTCAAAAAGGAAACAAACGCAACGTTAACAGAAGTCGATCAAACAACACATAACGCCAGGTATTAGTGAAAACCGAAATTACTTTCTTGCCAACCTAATATAATAAAGGTAAACAGAGGTTGGTAGACCGCAATTTTATTTTAGTTCTCAAACGTATCCAGAAATATTTTATAGAAACAGATTTCCGTCGTGAAGATGGATTAAAATCGGGTGAATCTTAATGCGTGCTACGATTTTGTGACAAGATGGAAGCGTGTTGGGCGTCCGAAGGCAGCAAATAGGCGTTCGGCAGCGTTTCTATGCGCGTCGGTGCGCGGATCGGTAAGACTCGTGCGTGTACGTCGATAGCCGATTACCAGAAGTCTGCTAATTGGAAAAAGGTGGCCGGATAATGTCTCGATCGGCCTTGCCAAGGACTTGCCAGGCCGTTCTCCGATTAAGCGGGCTGCCAGCACGCACACATCGGCCCGATCCTGCTCGAGCTTGCTGAAGCAGACACCGCGGAATCGGAATCGGAGCCGAGTGAAACTTCTTTCGTGGTATGTATACGTGTACATGCGACGCGTACATATACGCACGAGGAACGAGCAACCAGTGTGACGTATCCTACCACATTCGTCCGTGGCTAGAGATAGGCGTTAAGTGTGACGCACACGTGGGACACACACGTAGCCCGGGCGTACGTGATCGTGTACAGGTGTCCTGGCAACGAGGGAACAGGTAGATGGGCATACACCTCTGGGTGGCATGGCATGGCCAGTGCGCACACGGATGTTACACGAACCTACGAGGAAACTTACTCGCGACGCCGTTACACGCCCGTGGGTACACCGTGACTGCCCTGCTCGTTACATAAATATGCGCGCCGCGTATTGCTTCCTTTTTTAACAATCCGTTTCGTAATTGTTTATCGCGGCGGGAGCGCCGACAGACGCGCCTACTCGATACCAGGTGGCTGTCGTCCCGGAAAAGGTCCTGTTCGATTGGGAAAATGCAGTGAGTGATCTTGTGGCCGAGTATCGGGCCGGGTCGGGTCGGGCCGAGATCCTGAAAGTTTGCAATGTTCGGCTACCCGAAGTCGGTTGAAGTTTGAGGATTCTAAATACCGAGCAATTTCTAAACATATTAACCCTTATCACTCGAATGGCGACTATAAGGCGCCTCTAAAAATTGCTGTATTCAAAATATTTTTTACATTATTAAATATATTTGGATTTAATAAATTACTAAAAATGTCAATATTGTACGAGTCAATTCCACCATTTTCGTAGGTACAACACGAAAAACAAATATATAGAAGGAAAATATTTTAGATCGGAAGAAATGTTTCGTTTTGGAGTTAAAATAAGTTCGAGTGCAAAGGGTTAACAGAGTGTGCTATCATTTCATTGTTGTATACAAACATCTACGACATTGTGACGTATTCCCAGCGAGCCGCATATTCTGAGCTCACAAAGTTTCGATATTACACGTTGTTACAGACGACAAAATTTTGCATGCGTCATCGAGAAATTAAAGACAGCACACCTGGGCTATCTTTTTGGCGAGGAGCGTATGTACATCTGACCGAGAGCTATTTGAATTTGAAGCATGCTGAGCTGCTAGGGCGTCAGGTGTTTGGACAATCGAGGTCGTACTGTACTTCATTTACTCGGCCACGGTGACACACATCGAAATCAAAATGTCAACTTCGGCCCAGCGTAGGACTCCTTTCGGCGTGGCTGAGGTGACAGTGTGTGTCACCGTGAAGGGCCCTAAGGTGGAACTAAGGTGGAACAAGGTGGAAGAACAGTTGTGTCGGGGATACGTCGACAGAATTCGAAGAGCCGGTGGCGAATGCTCGCGCGAGGCTGCCTCGCGGTTCCCGGTTATTACGTTGAGGAAGTCACGCTGTCTTTGAGACCCCAAGGCCCCGAAAAAAATGAGGACATTCCGAGGAGCGTGGGGGCCCCCTGTACACCAAAACGAGGTTCCGGATTTGGTTATATAGAGGAATGGAGGGAGAAATTTGGGCAACACCGCTCCGGAGCACCGGAGGAGTATACTAGCATCCCGATTCTCGAAAGTGTAACTAGGTAAAGGTCCGTTCCTCCGTCCTACCGTTTGCCGATGAAAATGTGACCCAGTTGGGTCAACGAGAGAGAGCGAGAAAGAGAAAGAGAAAGAGAGGGAGAGAGAGAGAGAAAAGAAAAGAAGGGATTATGCTAGCGCCCGATCCCTGGTATGCGGTGTTCCGCGGCTCGGATCGTAAAAATAACCCCGGCCCCCGGCTCGTTCTCGTAAAATCTTTTTATCAAGAACCGTCGACAAAAAGCGTCCTAAATTCCATAATAAAAGAAGGAGACGATTGGCCGAGCGTGGTTATTAATTACGATCTCGACGGCGAAGTGGAACGAGCGGCGTTACGAAACGGAAGTAACCGACGGACATCGAACACACACGAATTTGTTTTATGCGAACGGGTGCGTATTTGCTGTGTTCGACGTACTCTGAAAATGAAATTTATGATGCTACAATGAACGCGATGCTCGACATTTTACGCCCTCGATTGCGCTGTACTTATTTCTCACCGGCGTCTTATTTATCCTTGACGCTTCAAGATTGTTGCAATGACACAATATTGACGTGAACCAACGAGTACGGTAAGGGACCCAATTACTGTGGGGATACCCATTACTGGGCCTGTATTAATTATACTTACTTTTAAAGCATATATTATACAAAGGCTCACGAAAGTATTCGAACGCCCTTTAAATCGGTATAACTTTTTTTAAAATTGGATCAAACGACCTGACTTTTTTTAGGGGTTAGAAGAATTGATTTTCCAAATGATGTGCAAAAAAGATTTTGAAAAAATTGCAAATTGGTAAGAATTACATGAGAAAACAAAAATGGCACTTTTCACAACTTTTTTGTTTGAACCTGTAGTGAAAATTTCAAATATGCGTTTTGTAGATATATTTTAGTTATATACACGCTGAAAATTTCATTGAAATCGATTAATATAGACATGAGCTAAAAATAGTTAGAAGTGGTGAAAAGCGTAGATTTCGATGATTTATTTCGATGCGTGCCATTTTTATCTGCGTCAGCCGATTTCGATGAAATTTTCAGTACGTGTATAACTAACACAGATCTACAACACGCGTATTTTACATTTTCATTACAGGCTCGAATAAAAAAGTTTTAGAAAATGCCTTTTTTAATTCCGAGCTTGAATTGAAATTTTTTCAAAATCATTTTTGCACGTCATTTGGTAAGGCAATTCTTCTAATTGCTCAAAGAAGACATGTCGTTTGGTCCAATTTTAAAAAGTTATACTGTTTTAAAGGGCGTTCGAACACTTTCGTGAGCCAGTGTATATCTCTATTTTTAATATTCATTTGAAGCACATTAATTTTTAGGAATTTTTATTCCAGAGGAACTATTAAACTTTTTTTAGTAGGATTTTGCACATACATTTATGGATACTTGAAGCACATAAATGATTTCTTTCAAGCAGAAATAATCGAACTGACATGAGTTACATATTTTTTTACGAAGATGATCGACTGTTTGGTCTCGTGCGACTGGCACAGAAAGGTTTTATTTCCAATGTCGTTATAAAGAGAAATGTAATAGACAGTTTTGCACAGCCATTTTCGCGAAGCAGAAGATACGAAATAATTGCAAAGCGTACTTGTAGGATGACGGCTAGCATTAATTTTGAGGATGATAGAGGAGAGTTGCCGAATGCGTACCACTTAATTTCGAAGGCAGTTTATATATTCTTTACTAGGAATTTGAGCAAAAATTATGTTTTGCATCTATGTATTAACTATCGAAGTTGCAATTTAATATGATTTTTTAAATATTTATTGATAGATCATTGTGATATGAACACTTTTATAAGATCATGCAAACAGTATGATTTAGGCAACCGGTATCCTAAATGGTACCAGCCGGTTTCCAAAATCGTACCTCATGTGTTGGATTAAAAAGATACAAAAAAAATCATAAGAGAAACTGTATTTTGCGTTTAATTTCAGTTTAATATACAATACAACATAAAAATAAAATGGAATATTACATTACTTAACTTAAATACAACTAGGACAATAATAAATATTGTCTTCTTTCAAAACTCCTCCAACATTTTTTAATGCGGAAGTAGGTCTTTTTATCAATCCAACGAGGTGTCTTCTTAACGTTGTCTTTGGAATTTTATACCGCCGAGAACATTCGTTGAATCCGTATTTTTTATTTCTGTAAGCCTCTATTGCTAATTTCATCTGTTCTTCTGTCCATTCACAATATTTTCGCTTTCCCATGCTAAAAAAATTTGAAATATTGTAAATCGTTTATTTTCGCGGTAAAATTTGAATAACAGTATCTTAAATCGTACTGGTACGATTTAGGAAACCACAGTGTGGTACAATTTAGGAAAAAGACGTCCCGCTAAATAATTGAAGCTAACCTTTAAAACATTATCAGCATGTTTTATAAACTAAATAGAAATAAATAATATAACATAGCTAGTTTTCAAAAATATATAAAACTACCTCAGAGACTGTAGATTTATATTTAATTCAGCCGATTAAAATCGTTCAAAATTAACATCAGACTTGCCTGATTTCTTTGTGCTTCTGTCATTCACGAAACAACACTTCGTGCGAATGACTTTTTGGTCCTACTTTATCGACATAAATAAAAGTTCATATCTTTACCACCAAGAGGCATAAAAATGCATTAATTTTTAAAGAAAAGAGCTGGTACGATTTAGGTGACCAGTACGCATTTGGCAACTCTCCCCTAAGTAGTGGAACGTGTCGCGGAGAGGAGAGAGATTGTTTCCAAGTGGACTGCCATCAAAAACCAAGAGTGGGTCGCCTGGTTCGAGCCAGCCAGCGGCAGAGCGATGACAAACAGCCGACGATTTGATCGTGGATTTCCTCTTCCGTCCCGTGGCTTCCTGACTCGTTCCATCGCGAGCCTCTCGGCTCGTCTCGGGTCCGCGACGATGGCAAAAAGTCGAGCGAATCGGGCTCCTCTTTCTTCGCTGGCCACGGACTCAGGACCCAGCCTTGCTCTTCCAGTTTTGTCCTGTTTACCAAGTGGGCCAATCGAGATGGAGAGTAAAACGCGGGCGTATACGTAGACCAAGGATTACACGCGTCCGCGCCGCGTCTCTCCCGGGCACAGTTACGCGGATACCAGCAATCTTCATGGACTCTTGTTTTTCACGCTAGTTTCGCGCGTGATCTCAATTTAATTCTTCTCTAGATCCGTGCCTTAACACTAGAGGTACCAGATGGGTCAAAATGACTCGTTCATCGTTTCTCGATTTCACGATCAAGATACCCGCCTAAACATCGCCACTTTTCTCGTAATTTGTTGAATAAGCTCGTTTCGTTCCGACCGCGATCGGAGTCTCGCGAAATCGCGACTTATCTGCCGCGAGATTCGCAAGCATTAACATTTTTAATATTGGCGAAACGAACGGAAAACATTAACGTTTTCAGCATTAGCGAATATTTTAGATTAGTTCGCTGTGAAATTACAAATTGTTATATCGAGGTACTTGCACAATTAGTCACAGTGCCAGATTCGTACGTTAAATAGGAATCATTTCGTATTGGACTGATTGCATGTGAAACGTGCTTATACAAATTCATGCATCGCATTTTTATTTTCGACTTTACCAATGTAAAATTCTTTCTGTAATTGAAAAACTCTTCGCGGTAAAAATAATACTGTAAACTTTGTACACCTGAAGGTAAAGAATATTATGATAAATACATACTATTTATCATTTGAATAAAATACAATTCGGAAAGTTCGTTTTAAGCTGTATAATACTCTTGCGCTATTTAGTTTAACCTCTGAACTTAACAATTATTTTGTAAAAGTGTGTATTACATTATATTATAATAGTATTCTCGGGCTTTTATAGGTAAAAGGTTAATTAGAAAGGACAGGATTATACACAATTACGTACTATATTTCGTTATATGTATTACACAAAATTGTATCAGACCGAAGAGGCGATACAATAAATAATATCACCCACTCGACTATTTTCTGAAACTCCACATTCGAAATCTAACAAAATCAAAAAGATTCCACGTTCAAAGGTAAACTTGACGCTGCAACTTTGTCTTGTTCTGCAATTAAATTTCGATCTGCAAATACCGATAATTCTCGAAAAATAGAGCCGAACAGGTTTACAAACATAAATTATGTGAAAATCGCAAAGAAACAGGCACGAGGAAACGGAACGCGCGCGGACATGTGCACGGAGACTTCAACGACCGTATAAGACATGACTGCGCACGACACGTCAAGAACTGACTCATTTAACAAACATCTAACCCAAATTTCAGTTCAACAATCGCGACAGACAGTTTAGAAAAGTCCATTCTACGCAACACAATAAGAAATTGAGGGATGGAATGAAAGAATGGCGTGCTGATCTCTCGTCTGCGGTGATTTCAATGCTTTGCATAAGACGCAACTTCTAATGATGCATACGAATGCAGCTTATGGGCCAAATTAGGACTAAAGCTTTATTAATAAAAAAAAACAATAAAAAAAGATGCTTACGAATGGACACTAAAGTGTTTCTTAAACTTCTGTAGACGAGTCTCGAACGAATCTTACGTTTTCTGCGAAGAGTATTAGCTAGCGCAAAATGGAAACGGAGCTAAGATTATTTATTCGTACAACTGTAAATCTGACCACCAAGAATACAGCAAAACGAAGTACAAGTAGGGGATGGACTTAACCTCTTGCACTACTATTTATTTTGTGATTATAGTGATTAGAAATTCTTCATCGTTTAGAATATCATAGAAAAAGAAGATTGTTCTATATTTATTGTCTGTCTATGTTTTCTCCAAAGGGTATATGTCGACTATAGCAAAATAGACTTCTATTTCGGTTTAAAGAAAATATATATTTATTGGACTCTGTTCAGAATCTTCGTCACGATTCTGTCTCGATATTGTAGGGCAAGGGGTTAAACTAATAGTAAATTGGATATTTGACACCTCGGTTTATTTTTGCCCCGAATGAAAATTTTATTTTCTACGATAGGACTTTTATCGATCGATGCCCGGTTCTAATCGGCACAGTTTGGATCGCGAGGCGATCAGGATCCGTTGCCGAGCGCATTTAGCATACAATTACCGGGCTCCCTTCGAGCAGAAGTTACTTTCAGCTTCATGGTGGCGCACAGGTACCGAATGAAAAATTCACGAGGCGGCAGATCGGGAACACGATCACGCCCGCAAGTAAATCTTCCAAGGACGACGTATACAGAAACGTCTGCGGCCTGGTGCGAGCCAGCAAGCAACCAGGCGGACAGGCAACCAAGAGAGCGGTGTGTACGGGCATTAAGGCATAGCGACAACGGCAGAGTACCGGCGTATATAGCAGCATAGTATAACATAGGTAAGTATGTTTGTGGGTCAGTGGCACGAGAGCCTGCCCGCCGCCACCGCCCCTACCGCCCGTCGCTGCCACCAACAATAAGCCGGCACCATCGCCTGGCAAAATCGTACCTACATTATACAGATCGTGAAGCGCCATTGTTCTTGAACTTGCACGCTCACGCACCAAAGACCTACGCACCGCACGTGTCCTACCGGTTCATATCTTTTACACGTCCGCCACGGAGAAAACCGCGGCCGATCCTTGATAAGGAGAAATTGGGGCTGCTGGAAGTCGCTGCCGTGGACTTTTCTCTCTCTCTCTCTCTCTCTCTCTCTCTCGCTCTCTTTCTTCCTCCTCATCGAGTTTGATCGATCGCCATATTGTAAGAATGACACACGCTACCGGTCACGAGGATTTCGACACTCGATACCATCTAACGACAGGCTAATGTGTCATAGAACAATTGTGGCCTCTACCGTGATTTAAAACCTTGTTTTTCAGCTGATGCACGTCTTTGAATTTCGATACTGGAAGGTTGTCCATTATATTTCGATACTGGAAATCTGCTAAAAGGCATTTCAACCCCTTTAACCCTTTGCACTCGAGTGGCGACTCTGAAGCACCACTAGAAATTGGTGCGGCATTATTTCAAAGAAATTACAAAAAATATTACAAAATTTTTATTCAATAGATTACTAAACATTTAAACATTGTATGTACCCAGATAGCACGCGACGTCTTAAAGGCGTCTGTTTTACGTCCATTTTTGGTCTGAACGTCTTACGTCCCAAAAAGACGTCTTAAAGACGTATTTTCAGGACGTCGTTTTTACGTCCGGCATAAGACGTCCTGAAGATGTCTTTTCCGAGACGTCTTGAAGACGTCTGTTTCGAGACGGTTTGTTTCAGAGGTCTTCTGTTTATAAATGTTTATGCTACTCTTGAGTAGGCAACAGATCTCACTCAAACGATGCAGTCATTGTGAACTGCTAGAGAAAATCTTTACAAACTGTACACCCATTTTAGACGTTTTAAAGACGTATTTAAGACGTACAGTTTTTTCACAAAGACGTTCCAGAGACGTTCAGAAGACGTTCGTAGGACATTCAAGACGTCTCTGTGCTATCTGGGTAGAAATCGGATCAGTTTCGTACGAATAAAATTGTAATACGGGAGAAAAATTTAGTTTTACATTGAAAATAGAGAGTGCAAAGGTAACCCTTTGAATTACTTTGATTTTGTAAGAATCACTGGTTATTATATTTGGCACGTTAAAGATGCACAGTGTTCTTATCGATGGAGTATGCCAACAGGGACACAGACGAGAAACAAGGAACACCCGTGTGGTAATCCCGATCGCTCTGTTTCTTCGAAGGCGTGAAACCGAGATGCGTGAGCAGTCCCGGCAGTCGTTGCGCCAATCGATTTCGAGGAAAAAAGAATCGGTGATTCGAGAAGGCACGAATGAACGATCGTGACAAATCGGCCAGGTCGGTGCCCGATTCCTCGGTACCGTAGGCAAGTAGGTATCCTCGGGGTTCTCAGCGACCACGGTTGGACACGACGGTTTTTCCATGGCGCGGCGGCCGCGATTTTTGCTCGGATTTTACATAACGTTGTTCAACGCCACACGTTGCGCCATAACCGCCGCGTAAAATATGCTCGGCCGTGTATCGACGTTACCCGCGCCGCCATTTATACAGCCGGACACAAAAAAATCAGCGCAAATCTCGTGGAAGGCTGTTGTTAATCTGCCTCGATCGCTATCTTCTTATGCCGGTTTCGCGTGTTGGACGCGTGTGCACGAGTGAAAGCACGCCACGGGAGCCGCACGGTGTGATGGCGTTCCCAGATAGACGCGACGTCTTAAAGACGTCTGTTTTACGTCCATTTTTGGTCTGAGCGTCTTACGTCCTAAAAAGACGTCTTTAAGACGTACAGTTTTTTCACAAAGACATTCCAGAGACGTTCAGAAGCCTATAAGACGTCTATAAGACGTCTGAATGTCCATCGACAGACGTCTTTAAGGCGTCTTTAAGACGTCTCTGTGCTATCTAGGTTAAAACAACAATGGCGGAACAATTAACGCGGTTCCCCGAAGCATCGAATTCACAGACGGCTTTTAGCCCTTTGCGCGCTCATAAGTGACTTAGATTGCTCTTCGAATGACAGTTAATTAAAAACCCAGATAGCACAGAGACGTCTTAAAGACGTCTTGAATGTCCTACGAACGTCTTCCGAGCGTCTTCTGAACGTCTCTGGAACGTCTTTGTGAAAAAACTGTACGTCTTAAAGACGTCTTTAAAACGTCTGTTAGACGTCTCGTAAAAGACGTCTTTAAAACGTCTTATTTCGGACGTAAAAACGACGTCTCGAGAAGGACGTCATTTTGGGACGTAAGACGTTCAGACCAAAAATGGACGTAAAACAGACGTCTTTAAGACGTCGCGTGCTATCTGGTAATCTTCTAATATTTTGAATCCCTTGTTTTACTTTAACAATCTCCCGTAGCTAATATTTTGAATCTTTTTAAAAATGTCTGAGTCTATTCGGTTTGCAGGAGCAGTTTAGTGAAAGGAGTGATTAAAAGTCCTTGTAAAATACGAAGAGTCAATATTGAACCTACCCGCGGTGAAACAATAATAATAATTTAACTTGAATTATTATTGAAAATAAATGCGTGAAATGATTAGATAAGTTTCGCTTGCACTCGATATTGGTGTAGGTTTAGCGTCAATGACATTTTTGTGTTGCGAAAGCATCTTTATGATTTTATGGGCAGGCTTGGCGTTAATTTGTCGGTGAAAGAGCGAATCCTTCTGTCAAGCAATCGTTCGCGAAACGTATGATGTTTCATAATAATTGGACTGTTGAGTGGCCGGCGCGCGGCACATTCGGCGAGTTCGTTGCACCGGCGCGGCGCGGCGGCGGCGGTTGTCGTTGCAACATTTTATAATTACGCCGTGGCCACACCACCGTTACGTTCTGCGAGTCCTGCGCAAAAATAGACGATATCATTGGGGGACATTCGACACACTGCGCTGCCAGGAATTGGCCAATTGCCGTTCTACACAAACACGATCATTTTTCTCGGCACGAATCGAAGCGAAACGACGAGCAAGTCCTTCGGCCTGCGACGTCCGCGCAAGGACTCCTCAAGGACTCATCAAGGACGTTCTATACACTTCCTAAAAAAAAAACAGTATATTTACTTATATCGATGTTCTTTTGCCAACAATCCACAGACGCTGTCATTATAATGCGCCGTCGATTGCTCTTTAGTCTCACGGTTTTCGGTATTACGGTATAGTTATTAAGATTAAAAAATTGCAAGGCCCCAAAATTAAATTTTTTCTTTTCGATAAGCCGACAATTGACGCAATTATACTCTCTCCTATTGAATTGGTTATAAACGCACAAAATCGGTCAATCTTTATTAACTTTAAAAATTTCATACGTCACCAAGGACGCCATCATGAACTCATAAAGGACATTTCATACACTTCCTAGAAAAAAAAAAAGTATAATTTACTTATATTGCCATTTTGTTGCCGACTATCCGCTGATTCTGTCGTTTTAACGCGATATCGACACAGTTTTCGGTATTAGGACATCGTTATCAAGGAATTCTCGGGCCCGAATCATTAACCTGTTAACATAACGATTTTTCAAACCTCGATGCTCGCATGAGCATAAATAGGAGCGGATAAAAACGGCTTGACTCATTTCGCGCGGCAAGAAACGCCAATAAATTGCGGCGCGGACCAACACATGCATTCTATTGAGTTCAAGAATCTGTAGCGAAATGAATGCTACCCGGGTAACTATTAACTGCTTCGAAGTGATCAATATTACGAAGCAAGTATAATTATTAAACCTGGCACTAATCACTGTTATTGAACGGTTAATACAACGTTAACCTGTTAACCCGGAACCGCGAGTTACAGGATAGCCCGTGCAGCAAACGATAATCCACTAAATTTTTCTGATCTGCTTTACAGCGTAGCAATTATATCGAATTCCTTAGGGTCGTTCCTGCTCATTAGATTTGTGCATCGAGAGCATCGGCTCTCGATAAGTCACAATTTTATGCTTCGCGTAAATGATAATTTCATGTACATCGTTATTTAAAATTACATAACGTAGCATTCGGAGAATGTCACTTTTCTGTGACAAAATTGCTTTTCATATTTCGCAAGTGGACATCCCAGATAGCACTGGACGGCTTAAAGACGTCTGTTTTACGTCCATTTTTGGTCTGAACGTCTTACGTCCTGAAAAGACGTCTTTAAGACGTCTTAAAGACGTCTCGTAAAAGACGTCCTTTTTACGTCTCATTTCAGACGTCTTTAAGACGTCTTTTACGAGTCGTCTTTAAGACGTTTCATTTCTTGACGTTTCAGTAATTCTAAACTGCTAGAGAAAAGCTTTACAAACTGTACACACGCAACACAATATAACGCAGTTTTCCATCCTTCGAATAGACGTTTATTTATTTAGGAAAGTTAAATAACTAAATTGTTAATTTAGTACTATTATAATATATTACATATATATTCGCAATAGAATTTAGCAATAAATATTGTTTAATAATAAAACTATACATTATATATCACAAATCCAAAATCCAAAATAATATATCAAAATAAATAGATAAATAAATAAATAAGTTAAATAAATAAATAAAGCATAAAATGTTAATGTTCGCGGATATACTGAAAAACATTCTTTTAATTTATTTTTTTTATTTATAAATAAATAAATAAATAAATAAATAAATAAAGCATAAAATATTAATGTTCGCGGATATGCTGAAAAACATTCCTTTAATTTATTTTTTTTATTTACAAATAAATAAATTAATTAATTAATTAAATAAATAAATAAAGCATAAAATGTTAATGTTCGCGGATATGCTGAAAAACATTCTTTTAATTTATTTTTTTTATTTATAAATAAATAAATAAATAAAGCATAAAATGTTAATGTTCGCGGATATGCTGAAAAACATTCTTTTAATTTATTTTTTTTTATTTATTTAATTTTTTTGTTATATCAAACATTCAATTTATATTTCTTGTACATGTATACAATATTCAAATTCAATATTTTTCTCACAAGAAAAAATGTGGCTTAAAAAATATTTTTCCAATATTTGACAAACATATCTATCTAATATTTTTGTGGTACTAGGAGTCTGTTTCGGAACGTCTTGAATACGTCTGTTCGAGACGTCTTAAAGACGTCTAACGGACGTCTTAAAGACGTCTTTAAGACGTACAGTTTTTTCACAAAGACGTTCCAGAGACGTTCAGAAGCCGTTCGGAAGCCGTTCGTAGGACATTCAGACGTCTAATAGACGTCTGAACGTCTTTGACAGACGTCTTAAAGACGTCTTTAAGACGTCTCTGTGCTATCTGGGATGTTGCGTTTAATAGAATGTTACAAATAGTCTGTTGCCAAGAATAATTAGTGAACGCGTTAACACGTTACTGACAATAGATTTTAAACTTTATGATTCATAGCCGAGAATTTCTCAAGAAATTATTCAACAGCAATGCTGGGTCTTTTTCATGGTCCAAAAAACCACCCTTAGGAACGTTCTTCGATCGTTTCGTTCTGGAAATTCTGCTTCGAAGGAAAATATTTAATCCTGAAATTACATAAAAATTAATTTTTTCTATTGATAATTTTATGTAACACTTTCTCGGCTTCTGGAAATGTTCAAAAAATGCTGGAACATAAACATCCACAGAATTCAGTGTGATTTCTATTCGTTTCAAAAGTACAAAAACTACTGCCGCTGAAAATGAGATTTCGCATGATTCCACTTTCTCAAAATTCGTCTGGAAAAATTGAAAATTGCATAAACGTCCGCAGTCTAGTCATAACTTTGCGATTTCAGTGAATTTCAGTGTAAACTTTTGGGAAAGCATACGCGAGGTTCTGTACTTTCTAAAAATACAATTTAAAAAATCGATTTTCGCTCCCCTGAGGATTAAAAACAACCCCCCTAGTTGCTGCACTTTGCGAAACGGTATCTTTCCGTCGGCAGAATCGCAAAGTCAGCGTGAAAAGGAAATAAATACGTGGAGGAATACATTGGAGAGCCTTTTCTTTTCCCCCCGTTTCCTTAATCGAACCTCCACTAATGCCCGGTCAGCGGATTTAGGTCGAGGAAGTCACGAGTGGTGCGAGTTTGACACAATTTCCTCGGTCCGTCCGTCGAATGTCAAGGTGTAGGTCCCGCCATTGGGGCTCGTACACCGTGTGCGTGCCTATTCGTCGGCTTCAAATGCCCGAAATTCTGAGCACGACCGTTAGGCTAACGTTTAACTGTATAATCGTGGCGCAACCTGTACGAAAAACCTCTCTCCTTCCCTTGCCCTCTCGCGTCTCGCCCTTTCTCTGACGTTCCGTGAATTCGTGCGCGCAGGATTGCCCGACTGGCCAAGCCTAATCGCCCCAGTGTTCTCCTTAACGAGGAGATTAGGACAACGACTGCCTATGGCACCCGAACGCGATATCGCTTCAATCCAGAAAATGATTCCTCGATCCTACATTTCGCTGGGCGAGCTGTCCAGTGTCGTGAACGAACGTAATTGAAAATTAAAGTAATTTAATTTTAGTAGTAATTAAACCCTTCGTACTCTAACCTAGAATATTTCCCTTCTATATATTAATTTTTAATGTTATACATAAATGAAATGTTTAGTAATTTAATGATTTAAAAGAATATTTTGAATAATACAGCAATTTTTAGCGGTGTCTTACAGTCACCGTTCGAACAATTACAGAATTACAGTCACAAGTTTATTTTAGTGGTAATTAAATTTTGGTAGAAATTTATAATCTACAGGTAAAGTAATTTTTTATTATATCTCGATTAAATATTCCCAAAGTGTATATTTTATTGTTCTAAAGTTTTAGCCCGGTTATTGCTGTGGTATTAAAGCTGGACAGATTTTCCATATTTACCACGTTGGAACCGCAGTACAACAAAGACGTACATTTCATAATTAAAAAAGGGAGGGGGTACAGTCCTGTCGGAATAAGCCTTTTGCAACCGCGATCGACGCGAAAAACAATTAGAAGTAATCCGTGACGTTCGAAATGGAGCAGTTTTGACAGATCCAGTGATCGATGCACGGGAGATAGTAACGATGTCACGATTTCGCACGATCTCCTTTTTTTTTTCTCTCTTCTTTCGTTTTAGACTGGCCGAAGAAAAAGAGTGCGTGGCCAGTGGTGTGTGTCGAAGCATAACACGCTACAGCCCCTCGGTGGCATTACTACTTCGTCACGCTCGGTTATTTTTCCGAAACCTTATTCCTATACACGAGCGAGTCGGTTTCGTGGCGAGGAAGGCCCGTCGACCGTAGAATAATCAACGACGGCTTATCCGCGTAATTAATTAACGTACCGAATAAATTCATACAACGAATGTTATCCAATCACCTTCTAGAAAAATGCCAGACCGAGGCGCGCGCTCGGTAAATCGAGAAACGGCAAAACAACTGGCGGAACGTTTTCCTGTAAAACAACGGCGGCCACCATCACGCCGAGATTGAATTAACACGTTCACTTCCAACCTTTTTCGGAGGCTCACGATGCCTTCAAACGTTTCGGCGCGCTATCATCGGATTTATTAATCCCTTGCGCCTAGGATTTACTTTGCGATTGCACCGATTAAAGCTGCTTCGACGTTCATAATTTCCCGGACGGAAAAGTAAAATATTATTGAAATCGGATCGAAACAACGATACATATTTATCAAATATATATTATTATCTATATGTAACTAGCGGTCCTGGTCGCGCGCTGCTGTGACTAAGACGAAAACATTGTAGCCGATGTAAAACCCACGGGATTGAGGTTATAATAAAATTTGAATATTAAAATAAGAAGCAAGCAAGTAATACTTGCACGCGTATTTTATTATTTAATTTTATTGTAGAGTCTTGTAACCTCTTATAATCAAATTGTTATGTAGATCGTCGATATTTAAAAAAATATTTGAATTTAAAAAATTTATAAACCTAAATTTAAATTATACACTGACGTTTGACGTTTTATACACCGCCATCTGTTATAAACTTATGGAACTTACAGAAAATTACAATAATTTGCAATAAAAAAATATTGCGACTATAAATTGAGATAAAAACTATCCTATATTTCAAGTTGGACCAAACTGAACACATTCTGCCAAATTTCATTGAAATCGGTTCAGTAGTTTAGGAGTTTATCGCGGACACATATCGTGACACGTAATTCTTATATATATAATATATAGATTTATTTTTATATAAATACAAATATAAATATAAGTATTTTTAAACCTTTGACCTCAATGCAAAATTTTCTTCGTCAATTGTAAGACACGGGAGCCGACTACAAATTTCTAAAAAAAATTGTAGAGTTGAAAACTGTATATCGACATACTTAAATTGTTTTTATTCCATAAATTTTCTTCCAGAAATTTTTTAAATCGTCAGTTCAATGATTAGATTGCCATAAAGCTTTTAGACTCACGAATCAAAATTCTTCGAACTGAAATTAATAATTACAAGTTAAAGTAATTTTGTGCGTTGCTTGTTATTAGCCTGCAGATTTTTACGCAAAAATTGAATTTCCTTCTTCACAGGGTTAACAGTTTGAAAAGGGTCGACAATATTATGCATCGAACGACGAACAAGGGTTGCGAAAAATTGTGGATCAATTGTGCTCGCTAGATCTATCGCTAAATAAAAATTGCCTGCATCGATTGCAACTGAAGAAATATGAATAGAAATTGTTCTCTGAGTAATTTCAAAGAGTAGCAACGTCTTTAAATTCAAATATTTTCAGTGTTTTGCACACGATCTACACATTTCTATCGTAAACGCAGTTGCACTTCATTAAAGCTGCATAGAATGCGAGATCCGGCAGTTTCCAGGGCTCGGTCAGATTAGATCACGGAAGCATCCCTTTTCCGATTCTCGAAGGATACTCCGGGACCGACTGTCGGACAATATTTCAGTGGAACTCGTTCCGCCGATCGCGGAACAAAAGGCAACGCGGACGCGGAAGCGACGCGGTGAAAAATTGCGGTGAACAAGAGGGTTGAAACTGTTGAAAGAGCGTCACCGCTCCTCTTTTCGACTTCCTGGTTCACCCGAGAAATACCCCCCGTCGGTCCAACAAAATGCACGGTCCGTCCTCCGGCCACAAAACGACGGAATTGTCCGTCGATACCGTGCGCTGTAAACAACATTGTCCGCTGACCAGGTAAACGGGCTCGAGGACTACCGTGCCCCCGAATTTCGCAACCGAATCCGATTTAAAGGTGGAAACGCTTGCCGCAATTTCGTCTTTGGAATTCGACGCATGCCTGGGGTAGCTAGAGCGTCGCCGAAATCCTGAGGCAATTGTATTATTTTTATTATTGTTCCTCTCCGCGTTAAAATTTCCTGCTTTGATATTTTTCTGCAAGAACTAATCGCAATGCTAAAGTCAGACTGTTTTATCTTTAAAAAATTTCGCTCTTAGTCGACAGAAATCAGCACAGGATTGTGCTTTGATATTTTTTTGCAAAAGCTAATCGCAATGCTGAGGTAGGACTGTTTTAACTTTAAAAAATTTCGCTTTTAGTCGGGATAACTAAACACAGGGTTGTGCTTTGATATTTTTTTGCAAAAGCTAATCGCAATGCTGAGGTAGGACTGTTTTATCTTTAAAAAATTTCGCTCTTAGTCAACATAAATCAGCACAGGGTTGTGCTTTGATATTTTTGAAAAAGCTAATCGCAATGCTGAGGTAGGACTGTTTTATCTTTAAAAAATTTCGCTCTTAGTCGACAGAAATCAGCACAGGGTTGTGCTTTGATATTTTTTTGCAAAAGCTAATCGCAATGCTGAGGTAGGACTGTTTTAACTTTAAAAAATTTCGCTTTTAGTCGGGATAAGTCAGCACAGGGTTGTGCTCGTGAAAGAAAAAAGATGGAGGCACGTTTCTTGGTGTTAAAAAAATCCCAGAAGGATACGGTATCACTTAGCAGCGGGCTCCTCGATATCCTGCGGCCAGCTAGTTATGGCAACGATGCCAGTGTTCGTCACAGTTCTTAGACCGGCCTAACCGGCTCAACTCTACGATTCGCCTAGACAGAGAAGCGAATCCTCTTCACTTTTACCGCGAAACACACAGAAAAGCGCGAGCTGCTCGAACCGTTTTCCGTGTGCACCTACGAGGTCCGGGGGATCCGTGTGCGTGAGCTCATAACACAGCGACGACAGCCTCGCTTGTAGATCGTAGATCGTTGGAAGACGCGCATACACTGCCCAGACATTGAATTATGGATCCGAAAGGAGAAATTGTGAATTAACATCGAAATTCTCTGAATTTGCAAACAAACCGCCGTGGCGCGCCGCGTCGTTCGCTCCCAATTATAAATCATTCTTGCGTGTTCCTTTAGAACACTGAGAAATCGAATAACAATTAGCTTTTAATATTATTTGATGTTTTATGGATGTTACCCCTTTGTTCTTGATTCGATGCGCGGCAGCTCAATGGCAGAAGGAATATTCCTTTCTTGCATACGGCCGGTAATGAAAGTTATTGTTTCGGTTCTTGTTAATAGAATTTATTATGCGTACATTGAATATCCGAGAAAATGTATCCCTGAAACGTTCGTGCAAATATTTTGTTAAATATATTAAGAGTTGAATTATTAAAAAATAATTCAATCGAAACGATACGCTTTATTACCGGGGGATGGTTTTCTATATTAAAAAATGCAGCAAGCGTAAGTACGTACTATCACTGTTTTATTAACTATTTTGTTAAGTCATAAAAAAGAAAAAAATTCTCAAGTAAATAAAGTGGAAGATATTAAAATGTTTTATTACTGGGGGTTCTATGAAAATTGCGGCGGGTCGTATTTGAAGCTGCTGTGTAAATATCTTGTTAATTATTTTAGAGTATAAGGTATATTAAGTATTTTATTGAATCGATAAGGGAAATTCTGAAATGAATCAAGTGAAGGAATTACGTAAAAATTCTTTTAATTTGAGCAATATGTTTTATTGCCGGGGGTGGATTTATATAAAAGAATTGCAGCAGGTGTAAATACTTGTCGTAAGTTGCGTCAATAGATTGGCTCAAATGTCCGATACCGTACTTATCATCCTAATTCTACACCTTGGTTCGTTGTTTTGCTTTCTCTTTCGGGAGTGGCATGCTCTAGTTAGCCTGGCCACGAAACCGTCCATCCGTCAGTATGGTACGTCCTCCGCTTCTTATTTCTTTATTTCCATTTTGAAAGAACAAGTACTTTTAAAAATACTGAAACAAATATCCGTGCAAATTTTTCTGCGAGAGAATCAAAAAATTTGCGAGTTTTAAATTGTTTTCATCGATTTCTGCACTTTTAGTCTTTACTGATATATTTTTTTGAACTATTTTAAAAATTATTTGCAAGAAATCTATTTTATCCTCTAGTGTTAAATATATTTTTAACAAATATCGTATAAATTGTCTCATTGTATATGTGAACAATTTTTATTTCATATTATGGTGCATTATCTGCATTTATTGTAAATGTACAAAGTTCATAGTTTCGTAACAGTCACTGTGTAGGACTTTAAATGCACGATCGGATGATATGTGAAAAAACTAATTTGACTGTCAATATAAACTATTATTGCTGAAACGCATAAATGAAATTTATAAAATAATTATGATCGCTTATCATGAGCGAATACTACAATAACGGACAAAATGTTGCCAAATATGAAATCTAAATAATAAATATTTCTTACTTTCATTCAATTTTCTTTTTAATATTAAGTTCTAGAAAACTAGTCAAAATTTTGACCAAAAGCATTTTTCTCATAACTGAAAATTGGGTAGATCGAGGAAATAATTAAATAAAACACAACGGCGATCCCATCAACAGTAAATATATGTTGTACAATTAGTTCTTGCGTGTATATAAGAGATTATGTAAACAGTTAAATACATATAACAATAAATAAAATATAGTAGAGTTTTTACGCTTAAAATATTCTTATAATTTATAAAAATATAAGAATAAATATATATTTATATATGTAAAGTTGTTTATATGTGTTGTATATATTTTTATTTGTATTTGTATATATATTTATTTTGTTTCCAAAATATTTTACTATTCATCTATCTCTCGAAGAAAAATTAGTTTCCTCCACTTAATATGAACACTGTAGGTAAGTATTTTCATATAAGTAGCAATATGCAATATTTTCTTACACATTGCACGTTATTCAACATAAATACAATGCATCAAGTATATTGGCTATAAATATAAATATATCTGATACTATTATAGTGGTCTGTTTTTGTGCAAGCTAGTTTGTAATGTTAGTCTTAATAAAGGAAAGACTAAGAGAAAGAAAATCCATTACTTTCACTCTCAGGTACATAATGTGGTCTTTGTTCCAACGAGTATCTAACTCACAGTAATTATACGTTAAAACATTATTCAAGGCCTCGTCGAATTCGATTTGTTCAGTCTCAAACAACAACTTTTCGAGATTATTGATCTAGACGAGACGCATCGCTGGAATATTTTGTATATTCTAAGAATAATATTTTTTAATCTCAGCGAGCAATGGCGTCTCTGTCAATTCGTTTATTTCCACAAATCGTTTGTTCCCTCTGCTAAAGTAATAAATATCGCCAGTGTAGATGTCAAACCATAGAGCGTGGATATGCAGATCATGTCTTTCCAGTCGTTTCTTTAAAAATCCGTAGGAAGCCACGTTTTGCAATTGTTGAAGAGTATTCACCTGAAACGAAAAACATTTCCACGTTTAAAATAAATTAAGTTATACAGAGATACATCACTATTCTCTTATGTAAACAATATGTGAACAAATAAATTGTATATGTATTGAGACTAACTTGAGACAATTTATCTTCTATACTGAATTTATCTTCTGGGTCAATGTAGGCTACGAACTTCCTCAGTGGTGTCTCAGCTTGAAAAATAATTGGTTGGTGGAAGCCAGTGACTTCAAGTTGTTGAAATTTTGCTAAACTGCTGCTTGCATGTGCACACAGCCACGCTCTTAGTGGTGATATTCTCCTGTTCACCTAAAAAAACAACAAAGAAATGCTTAAAGTCAAACAGTCAACACTATTATTTATATACTATTAATTCAATTAGTTAGCAGAAACAGAGTATAGAATTTTTTCTCAATATTTTACTAATATCTCGTAAGTATTACTTTAAACTCTTTAAATTTTATTTTCTCAGGAATAGTGACTCCATAGGGTGGAAAAAAGAGAAATGCAACTGCATTTCTTCAAGAACTGAGAGATATGCAAGACTACTGTTTCTGATGACTATTAGAAATCAAAGAATTGGATTTATCAACAAATAATAATCTAAAATACCCAAGTCTCATTAATTGTTTAAGTCGCGGGGATGTGCAAAAGAATAATGTGATAAGGTAAGTGGAGGATACTGCTACATAAGATAGTATGGAGGGGATGGTAACCTTGAGCGACCTTGAATGATTATTTTGTTCCTGGGAAGATCAATATGAGTCCAAACTTTTCTGTAAGACAACACTGTAAAAATGAAATATTAGAATTGAGGACAATATTAAGATTAAATATTAGAATGCAGAACAATTGGCTCCTGGGAACCAACACTACATTTTCTTCCAGTGTAAAGTCAATTTTTGTGTGGGATGCTAATACTGGAGACTGCTTATTCTAATTTTTAATTTAATTGTCAAACGAATCTCACCTTGGAGGCAAATTCCTCGTCCCGCAAGGCATACAATAAATTCATAGCCTTGCAATCACTGTGTCCACAAACTATAACGTGCCTTATGCTGTTTACCACACAGCCAAGTTCTAAAGCCGCGGGTTCGCACATCGTCAGCTCGTCCACGAAATGCTGAGAGTGAGGAACAACGTTACCGGCATTTCTAACTGAAAAAGAAAAATTCATTGTTATACTGTTTAAATATTCAGAAATCGCGGTTGAAGAATCCGCGATTACCTACTCGGTAGCTTATTCTACAGGGTGTCTCATTAAAATTCTACAGATTTTCTACTTCCTATACATTTCTTGACAATTTCATTCTAAAAAATAATATTTAAATTTAAAAGAATTGAATAAATTTACATGTAAAACATTTTGTGAGACATCCTGTACATCGCAACATGTAAAACTGCGTTATCGTAAAGTTCGATTACTCAGTTAGTAAGACTTGTTACAATTTAATTGAAAAAGTTATATTTAGAAGTTATATTTAAGGAGTCTGGCAATATCGATGCTCGTTACAATGATAGTGAAATGTATCGCAATACAAAAATGATAAAGTAGTCTTCACGTTCGAACAAATGATATTTCAGTGAAATGTCGTACCGACAAACATGTCTCCAACGTTCGTTTCCGTAAATCTAGTTGGGATCATCCGGGAGTCCATGCAGGTAAAGAATACTGCTTTTGGCTGTGATAAGAGCAACGACAGAAGTCAATTACGGCAGTAATTATAGTTAACATCGCACGAGTCATATTATGGATTCAAATATTTTTCTTTCATTGTACCTTATTGATGTTTGCATTTAAAATTTCATTCCAAATAATTAAAAAAAAATGAATCAAATAACTAAATAAATAGTATATTATCAACATATACATAATGAATTACATAAATCCATACAAATAATTTTTGAAATCATAATGCCAATAACAACTGACTACCTACGTAGACAATAAAATGTTTTCGATCTTAAAAATATTTTATTCGTTCAAAAAAACAAATAATAATGCAAACTTAAATTATTATTATTGTATACATTGTAGTTATTCATTCATTCATTGATGTTAGATAATGTTATTCTATACAAAATTCTATAAAGTACACGTGTATGAATGTTTTGTTTCTCTTATCAGTAATTCTGTGGTCAAGGTCGTATCATGAGTTCACAGTCAAAAGAGACATGCTTCTTTTTTAAAATGCTACAAATATGAAAAGTGTATAATTTCTAATAAATTCCAAGATATAATACAAATTACATTTTTCATTGGACTTTGTAAAAATAATAATTTAAGATTGTGTTTTAAACATAGTATTGAGGATTAGCATACAAAAAAATTAACATGTCCATGCACTATCACGAGAAATTTTAACAAAACAATTTTGACACACCTCAGGATGGTCTCGAACTTGTTGAAATTGTTTCACCATTCCGTCTCTGTGACATTTCCTGTATTTCATGATTCCTTTGATTATTCTGTCCATTATTACGTTTAGTGGCACTACTATGTAGACACTGTCAACACTAAAAGTGATGACAACACATATATCCGCCATTACCAATCGAACGGCGGAAAATTCAAATGCTCCAGAGGAATAGTACATAAAACTATTTAGTTCATTAGTATATTACCCAACAAGAACGCACTAGATTTTGTTTTCTATTTGAATTTATTGTTTCATTGACGAATGCATTTTTACATTTTTTATTTGTACATATATAAAATACAGCTTAAGTATACATGTTTAAGCACAAGATCTTACTGTAACATTTTTATCGTTACAAATCCATACGAATTAAACGTTTATTTCCTTATAATAATAATAATAATAATAATAATAACAATAATAATAATTTTCACTATCATTTACATAAATCCAGAGAGAAATGGCAATAGATTAATATTTACTGTAATTAAATATGATCCTTACAATTAGTACATTATTGTATTAAGTGAATAACGTAAGAAAATATACATCTTTGAGACAGGCCAGAATAATTGCTGTACTAAAATGAAACATACAACATGGAACCAGGAAAATTGCTCACCCAGGGAACCATGAATGATCTAAGAGCCAAGATAGAGAGCATTCTTCCGCAACAGAATATAAAAGATTCATACCACTATGTTGTGAAGAACGTAAAATTTTGAGTTCTTGAATGACTCGCATTTTACGTCTACCGTTTAATGCACATAATTTCTTGGTACCTTCATGTAATTATCGCTACAAATTTCATATCGACAAAAGTCGATATGAGTTGTATAGCTACTTGTACTACAAATTTTATTAAAATTGATTGCTGTTGCTATTGGAAGCTGAAAAGAAGTCTTTTGGAAAGAATGCGGGAAGGACACGCCCCGAGTCACACGCATTTTCGGTTCTAGCGAAGTATTGCCTAAGCGGTCACACATACTACATAGCCAAAGGACTAAACAGTGCGACTATGGAAGCATCGATGGTAGAAACAGAGAGGAAATGAGAGCACTCTCATTTCCTCTCTGGTAGAAATAGGCGTGCTGAGCGAAAAATTCTCCTTGCCCTTGTACTGTCTCCAAAGACTTATTTTCAGCTCCTAATAATGCCTACGTTCACATCAGTAGTTGCATGCTAAAGGTAGTAAATCATTAGCAAACTTATTGATATATCTTGGTAGATAAATAAGAAAGTCTTGTACAATCGTACTCTCATCTTGGTGACTTGGATTCACAGTCACTCTTAGATTCAACAACGCTTACCAGTTTGGACCCGGGTGACAACGCGCCTGGGCCGAATTGATTTCTATCTACTCAAAGCCGAGCTTTGGCTAGCACGCTCTAACTTTTCAAAATGTTTTCGAGCATTGCGGATATTAATTAGCGTTGCCGCCGATGCTAAAATAACAAATAATTGTTTTAATTACTCATCAAATTATAAATACCATAATATGTAAATTATAAATGCTTACGAATTGCGGGATCCGACATAATGACCATTACGTATGTATTCGACGTAAATACATCGATAAATGCTGCGAAATTAGTATTTCTAACTTCCATACTTTGAAATTGTGCTGCCAATTTGCTGAAAATATTATTTTGTAAGCATATTAATACATTAAAATTCTTGTAACATATATTACCCTGTAATATGTCTTGGTAAACTCACCTACAACTTAACTTAAACTGTTTTATTATATTCGAAACCTTCTCGAATCTATGGACATCTCTATGATGTTGCCTCTGACAGTAACTTATTACCAAAAATGTTGCTCTTTCGAATAATAGAACTTCGTCAGCATCAATTATATTTGTAAATTGTTTCAAACTTTGTTCCAGTTCTTTCACATTGGGAATCAACATATAGACAATAGAAGACCATGCCCTAAATATAATTAATTAGATGAGATACTAAAATACTACAAACTAGAAGTGTACAGTGATAAGAATATACCTATATAAAGTTTCATCCCATATGCTAGTTCTAAAGCAAGTACATTCAAGGGGTAAACTAAGCCTTTTTAAGTCCTCTTCTCTCTCTCTGAACATCACATCACGCTGGTCTTCTTGAAGCAAATCCATTTTATGCACTAAACAGAATATTTTTGCTTCCGGACTGTTTTGCAATATTGCTTCTAAACAACTTTGATAATAATGCATATCTTTATCCAGTTCTCTCGACTCAACATCGAAAACATAGATTAAAACTTCAACGTTCCTAAATATGTTATCACGTTGTGATGCAAAATAATTTTCCATAAATGCTTCCTGGCCACCACAGTCCCAAAGGTTTAGCACCAAATTACCAAGAAATCGTACATGACTATGCTCTACATCGACTGCAACAAACATGAATAACATGAGTACATCCAAAGTAGGAAAATTAGTTTAAGAAGATATGATAGGCTGCTTTCACTCACTTGTTGCTCCAAGACGCCGTGTATCACGGGCAATGTAATTTGCAAAAATAATGCTTCGCATACTGGTCTTCCCAGAACCACTTTTACCCATTAAAAGGACCTAAGAAAATACAAATAAATATTTATTATATAAACACAATGTATTTGTTATGATAAAAGTATGACACTTTAATTACTGCAATAAAAGGTTGAAAGAACTATGCACATACCTTCTTCTTCATCTTGACTTGATAATGTTGAAACTTTTAACTTATAAAAAATTTATTCACGCACTCGTTGTTTTACTACAATCGTTTGATCAATTTTGATCGGCCTGTAACAAATCATTGAATAGCATATAAGACCGTCGTACAATTAAACAACTTCCAGCTTTTTTTATAATCTCATGTCGAGGTTATTCTAAACTCTCTCATGAATCACCAATGTAGGTGTTACTTTGTGACATGCACATAATTGAAACACAACAGTCTTTTCGTTCCGTAATAACAGTGCAAAATGCGATTAAAAAATTGTTAATCGTACAAAAAACATTGATCGACGTAAGCGCGGGTGTTGATTACTCTGATAGTAAACAGATATGCGATATGAAAATTACGATTTACCCTCTCCGTTTACAATGTAAATGTAGACTGCTAATAACTAACTTCAGGCGTATTGTTACTGCAGCACTATGAAAAGATACGATAAAGAAAAACAATGCAAAACATTGTCGCGCTGAGGGCACATTTCCCCAACGCGACAAGAATTTCTGTCCATTTCTCTCATTGGGGGAGTACAAATATTCTTTGATGTCAATTTGATCATCTATCTGTAGCATGTGAACACAGGTGTAAAGAATTTTTTTTCGAAACAACATCTACTACTCTGAATTATCTATTGAACGTATGAATGTTTCGATATATTCAACTGGAATGACTAGAAGAAAGATTACGCGAGTATAGAATCTTGCAAAATGATAAGATAGGATTATTACAGAATTAATAAAAGAAAGTTTTTTTTCTATAATACATGGTGACCACCAGATAATGCTTTACAAAAGACCCTTTACTTAAATAGCACGGACCAATCAGAGTGCGGCTACAGTTAACTGTGGCATTGTTATTGGCCGTGCCGGTTCCCGTCCGCTGCAGCCAGATCTGTGTCAATCTGTGTGCAGAGACTTATACAACTTAAATTTTTTACTGTAACTTTATAATTTTTATAGAAACCGAAATATCGGAATAACGCCATACAAAAATCGAAGAAATTACTGATATAATACTGATATTTTACATTTTGATACAAGTTCTTTGCTTTGTGGCTAGCAATTATAAACAACAAAAAGAACATCACTTTCTCGCTAGTATTCGCACAAAGAGTTAGATGAATCAGTATCACTTTTTAGTTTCTATCATTAGGGTCTAAAGCAAGGATCTGCTAGAAAATCCTTACTGACTCCATTAGCAAATACCGGAACGTTTCGAACGACATCGACGCCAAAGGTGAAGTGCATCCGCCATCTTACGTTACTCTTATATTGTATAGTTGCTTTGTAGAAAGCGAAGTGTTTTTTAAGATAGTTAAAATGCCTACGTGTCCCGTAAAAAATTGTTACGCGAAACGCTTGAAAAGTGTTTAAAATAATTCACGTCTCAGCAATAAGACTTGCTAAATATAAGAACAAATGTATGGAAACATTTTGAATAAAGAATATCTAACATCTCTTTCTTTTGAACCTTCATTGTTCTATTTCATTTCGAGCTGACGATAGAATTTTATTGATTTTTTCATAGGCTCTCGTGTTTCTTTCTAAACCAAATTGCCCATATGACAAAGTATCATTCTCTACCTTTTAAGTCCTCACACGTTAAAAGTCGAGTTATACTCATCAGTGCAGTTGCCGAATCAGGGACCAAGACAGACTTGGTTACCCTGTAGTATGCTAGATAATAGTAGTAGTAGAATAGATACAAAAACAGGGAAAACAGTTTTATATCTGCTAGCAATACTGTCTATTTAAATTTCCCACTGTGAAAAAGCAACCTAAGATGGCCGACGGTCCTCCCCCTTGAACCGCACTCTGCCTCTCATCCAAGTATGTCTGATCCTTATATTTCCTAAGTCTGTGGTCATGACTAACCCGGTAACGGCAGAGAGAGGGTAACAGTATTCCCCTCAATTCGAGTCAATTCCCCTAATCTAGCGACACTGGTCGGAATCACAATGAAGTATGCAGAATTTTCGTTTTCGATATGTTGGCTGACCTGTAATTGATTCGGATGCAGTATTACCACAGCTCCAACCTATATTATTCTAAAATTTTTTTTAAAATCATGTATCCACGCACACAGAGAGAGAGAGAGAAAGAGAGAGACGGTCAGCCGTGTGTCCAGTACAGTAACAATCGGTGTGGGTGAAGATATAAATGCATGTGCACGCACTAATGATTAGACCTTGCAAGTATGCGAGGCGAAAGATAGCGTACGTGGGAGGGAAAGAAAGAGCGCGAGTCCAGTGAAAAAGTGTGTGAAAGAGAGAAGGAAAAGACGAAGATAGAGGGGTAGTGAACGGTGTTTCAGTGGAAGCACTGTGCAGTGGCAGAGGACCGCGGCGGCGGCGGCGGTGATTCAGACTCCTTATCAGCCTCGAAAAGTCGTGGAGAAGTACAAGGAGTGATTCGTCGACATCGGGCGTCGATTCTACATATATACGAAATGAGGTGCCATTGATAAAACTTGGAGCGCCGCGTGGTTCCGCCTCCGCCGTGCCCGAACGCGGCACATCACGGACGTGTGGATAAAGCGGCGCCATATACACACATATATATACATATACATACACACACATATATATATATATATATATATGTATGTATATATACGATATATAATCGTATTTTTTCTTTCGCGAGTGCGAGAGGACAGAAAAAGGGAGGAGTGAAACGAGAGCCGCGGGAGAACGAAAGAGAAATCGCGACGCTAAGGGAGGTTGACACGGAAGGTCGGGGAGTGAGGAAAAGAGGTAGGGATCTGTGGATGCGGCGCGGTGTCTGCACCCGTGCGTGAATCACGCTTTCGGAGGCGTTCGTCTGTCCCCCGTTTTCGAGTACACCCTGTACCCCACGACATTGACCCGATCGAGGACGCCAGAGCGAGTACTCGCGCAATTGAAGAAAACTCATAAACGAGCGACGTCGATTAGCTTTACAAAACTGTCACTCGCGGAGGAGGGGCTTTGTCCCTTGCTCCCGTTTCATGTCTTCTACCGGTCGCCCGAAGTCCTTCTGCCCGTGCTCGTGATACAGAGCCGGTATCAGAAACGTCGGTCAACCAGTATCTACGAAATTCGGAGAAAAAAACGAGAACGGTCACCCTCCTTACTTGACAGTAGGAGTGAATGGCTTTTAGGACGTTAGGCCTGTCACAAACAACTTGGTGGTCTTGCCAACAGAAACGATTCTGTAAGCACTGTGATTCGAAAGTTTAGTCTTTTTTTGACATTTTGCTAAACATCAGAACAACCGAAACAACAGCTGTGGCAGGAGACAACAGAGCAACGGAGACCTCAAAGTAGAAGAACAGAGAGACGCAGTAACGTAGGATAGACTGGCAACAAAGGGACAGGAGCAGAGACAAAATGTCAGATGAAGAAGATAAACCCCCTGCACCTCCTGTACGACTTACTTCGAACAGGTAATATTTCATTTATAAATTTCGTTTCGTACGGACGGTATAAATTAAATTTTCACTGATAAGAACCATTCTTGAAGAATAATAGATTGATTACTTACCATTTGTAATGTATATCAAATTCGCTTCTATGTTCTGTGCATTGTATGGTATAAATATAATCTGACTAACATACACATTCATGTTTCACATATGTTGATAGCCAATATCAGTTTATTGTACTGTGAGCTCTTATTATTTTCTTCGCAATATGCACAGATCTGCGTCCCCTTAAAATAGAGGAACAGGCACTAATTTAGTAGTTGCTAAAAATAAAATCCTACAGTTCAGATGCAATGACATTCTGTTGTGGGAGACCATCCTTTCAAGTCTTTCCATGCAGCTGCACTTCTGCACCTTACAAGCAAAATATAAGATGTTGTGGTACTTACATATAAATAACATGTATTAAATATTGGTTTTGTAATTTAATACAAGCTACACATTATTTAATTACACATGCTACTGTATTTATTTAGAATAAAATATTATTTACAATTCTGTTCTTTGTATTAGGTAAAAATAACTATCTTAATTTATATGGAAATACGAATGTTAGTGTTTAATTGTTATGTAGAATATAAATACTTTATAATATGGACCAGTACTGACGGATGTGTTAAATGTTTCAGGAGTGATTCTGCACCTAATTTACCAGTGGATATGCGTCCATTGCCAAAAGAACCTGATTCTGATGAACGTAAGAAAAAAACATTGAAAAGCAAAATGAAGGTAAAAGAAAACAAGGACAAGCCCAACATCAGTTACCCCACCAACTTTGAACACACGGTGCATGTTGGATTTGATGCAGTCACTGGTGAATTTACGGTAAGTTATTTGTTGTTCGCAATTTGTTACTATTGTTCAAAATGCACTCGCTTCCTGCTTTGCTACTATATAATGGTACGGAGTATCCAAATGAATATTCTGTAAAAATAAGTTTATTTCATTTCAATACATTACTGGTTTGATAAATTATTCCACTCCACTTAAAGCTGAAAATTGCTGCTGAAAAATTTTGCAAAACAAATATTGTTAAATCGGTATTTAGCATTTAAACGATTTTACAGTGAAAAATTTATTCATACTTGATGCAAAGATAAAATACATTGCAACAGTTGGAAGTTAATGAAATTTTGTGTGTACCTCATTTCAAATCTCATGTTATGTTTTAATGTTATAAGATTTCATATACATAAATCATGTACTCATTTTCATTATGTATTCATTGCATAGAATTATGTGAATGACCTATAATGTATTGGTAAGGATTAATATAATAAACTTTCTTCTTAGAAAAAATAAGATATTGATGGATTTTCCGTACCTAAAATAAATTAAATTTTCGTCACCTGGTCACATGTGTATGGACACTGTGGAAAAGTAATTTGGTAATTTGTCTGATGCTTCTTATACCTATTATTTTTTCACATGAAAAACTAACTAGACACGTATTTCTTTCAAGCTGCCATTGAAAGTAAGTAACTTCAAATAACGACAAAAAATAGTTTGCCTGCATCTTTTATTGTATCTACACATAATTTGACTGTTTGTTTTTTGTTGCGGTTAATAAAATTACATTATTATTTATTTGTTTTTTTCTTTTAATTCAAAATTTAGAGTTTATAATAGATTGCAGGCATAGCTGCTTTAGTAGATTAATAAACGCTTTAGTCAACGTTGCATTCAATATTATTGCTTTCTGGCAACACAAAATTTCACATTGGTTTGAATGCTTAAAATCTTACTTCCATACGTCAATTAGATTCTGAAATATTTTATATTTGCACGATGTTCTCTTAGTTTCCAAAACTTTGAGAATTAATCTTTGCGATTAAATACATCCTGTATCACTTGTTTCCATTCCTATATACATACAAACATACTTACAATAAATATATAGATACAATAATAAAAATGATTATGCTAAAACATTGTATTCTACCTTAGGGAATGCCGGAAGCTTGGGCGAGGCTGCTTATGTCTAGTAACATCAGTAAACAGGAACAGAAGAAGAATCCACAAGCTGTATTAGATGTTCTGAATTGGTATGACAGTAGCAGTAAAGAAACAAAAGGTTCCAAATACATGACAACAACAAAAATGGTTGGAGTAGTTGGTAAGCTATCGTTTCCTTAAAGATGAATTCATATTGTTAAAAAGAGGCGTGAGAGACTAAACACATTTAATTGCTTTTGAAGCACCTATTGAAAGAGCAAGCAGTCCCAGAAGCATGGGTATAGGAGTTGGAACTGGAGTAGGAAGCATTCGTGGTCAAGCAATGTCACAGGCTTCTGGAAGTTCTCATTCTCAACATTCACTCAGCAGGTGAGTCTTTCTTACAGTTTTCAACCCGCGCGATTAAATATTCGCTGAGAAACAATAAACTTACAGAGTAAGTAGCAGTAGTCCCAGTAGTACGCCAACAGATGCTTGTGCAACCAGTTCCGAACAAGAAGATGAACCTCCACCACCTCCAATTTCTGCTAGACCGGAACGTACAAAATCAATTGTAAGTAACGACGTCTACGCGAAAGATTGTACTGTTTTTTTTTCGTGTATTTTCTTGGATGAGTACAACAATACAACTTCTTGCGACAGTATACAAAGCCCATAGAAGAAGAACCACCACCGCCGATAAACACAACGTTAGGTTCACCTCAACGAAATGGAACACCGCAACAACCACACCAATCGCAGTTGGATAGAAACAAGAATCAAGCAACTCCTACATCGACAACGACTGATCAAACGAGACCGACACAAAGCGATAAAGCTAGAAAGAAAAAAATGTCGGACGATGAAATATTAGAGAAACTGAGAACAATTGTGAGCGTAGGCGATCCTAATAGAAAGTACACGAAAATGGAAAAAATAGGTCAAGGGTAAGTTGTAACATGAACTTTGTACAGGAAAATTATCTTGAAATGCGTCAATATATATATTTTTTATCTATTGTTCAGTGCTTCGGGAACAGTGTATACGGCAATCGAAACATCGACCGGGATGGAAGTTGCAATAAAACAAATGAATCTTTCACAGCAACCGAAGAAAGAGTTGATAATAAACGAGATATTGGTTATGCGGGAGAACAAACATCCGAATGTTGTGAATTACTTGGATAGTTACCTTGTAGGAGAAGAATTGTGGGTAGTTATGGAATATTTACCTGGTGGTAGTTTGACTGATGTTGTGACTGAGACTTGTATGGATGAGGGTCAAATAGCAGCTGTGTGTAGGGAAGTCCTACAAGCTTTGGAGTTCCTGCATTGTAATCAAGTTATACACAGAGATATTAAATCTGATAATATCCTGCTTGGGTTAGACGGCGGGGTAAAACTAACAGATTTTGGATTTTGTGCACAAATTTCACCGGAACAAAGTAAACGAACTACCATGGTTGGTACACCATATTGGATGGCACCGGAAGTAGTTACAAGAAAACAGTATGGTCCAAAGGTAAATATATTTCACAAACAAGAAAAAAATGACAAATTTGTCGCATTACTGATCAGTGATTTCGAATTCCTAGGTGGATATTTGGTCATTGGGTATAATGGCTATTGAAATGATAGAAGGAGAGCCACCATACTTAAACGAGAATCCTTTGAGAGCATTGTATTTGATCGCAACCAATGGTAAACCCGAAATTAAAGAGAAGGATAAATTATCGGCAATTTTTCAAGATTTCTTAGATCAATGTTTAGAGGTTGAAGTGGAAAAACGATCGGCAGCTTCAGAATTACTCAAGGTAATTCCAGTGTAATACACACATATCATATATTAGTATAATTGTACAGCATGGATACTGTGTGTCAGGGTTAAAGGGTTATTCTAGTCTAGAACACGGTATTCAGGCTAAGTTTGGAACCTTTTTTTAATTAATAACTAAAATAATGAATTGTTTTGATATAATGGCGTTTAAAAAATTTAAACAACCGGGCTGAGAAGCACATTCTTTAAAGAAATGAAACGTAATGGTTCCTTTGCGAATTTCTAGACTAGAATACCATCTTAAATTAATACTCGAGGCGTTCGAGAACCCAAAAATATCGGGACGGATCGAGTCGTTCTTGAAAATCTCGGGATTCTCGAATATTTCCAGGAATCCCGAATATTCTCGGGAACAATCCCAATACATTCGCGAACCGGAATATGCTCGGGAATCCCGATATATTTGAGAATCCGTTCCGATCCCGAATAAAATTCTTGTCCTGTCCTGACATTTTCGAGTTCTCGCACACCTCTAGTTAGTAGATGAAACAAAATTGATTAAGAGATATATTTTCTGGTAAATTGCAGCATCCTTTTCTGAAACTAGCAAGGCCGCTTGCTTCCTTAACACCTTTAATAATGGCAGCAAAGGAAGCTGCGAAAGGCCATTAGCGGCAGAATTCTTGTTGGTATTTCTGGCCATGCAGTGCGACCAGAAAGATTAAGTTTGCGAGTAAAAAAAGAATCATCCTCCCAAAACGGAACGGCACAATAATTCAATAATATATTATAAATATTGAATAAACATATATAAATATATAAACATATATATAAATATATAAATATGTATATATATAGATATACATGCATACTAAATATATACATATTTATATATATATAGGTCATAGATAGATAGAACTTATCCGATACCTTGAGAAGTATCGAGAAATGGTTTCAAAGTTTTTAAATTGCTCGATTCTCGCATGTTGCGAGGAAACAAAGTTAAATCAGAACTGTGAACGATCTGACGGCAGAAATCTTGTACTCCTCGACGAGTTTTTATTGGTGACGAAGAGCTCGCCATGTCTTATTAAAATAATCTCAAAGGGAAAAGTAAGAATTGTACGAATAGGTTGTTGCCTGAGGAGGAGCTCTTCTACCAATATCGAACTGCCGTCGAGGACTTCCAAGCGACTGTCAGTTATTTTCTAAAGATATAAAAAAAAACTAGTATTACTGACTCTAAAAAATTGAAGATCAGAGTTAGCTACAAACATACATTATTTATAGCGAAAACCTTATTAGATAATACCATAAAGAAATGTGAACAAGTACATAGGACCTATTCTAATACATTATTATGGTTTAACAAGAAATCGTAGGAAGAAAGAAAAAAAGAAAAAATTGGTCTTCGTGTCAGACTTATATTTTTTGAACGAAGTTACGGAGAACAGAGCAATATGTTTTCAGTCTTTGGTCTGTCAGTATGACGTAGGTATAATAAGCGATAGCCTAACTTGTTTTAAACGTTCTCAAGAGATCACGTTCTTGTCGGATGAATGTTAGCGAACTTGGATTATGTTGTATTAAATTAATGATCTTAATGGTAATTTTTACGATTTGGACATTGCAATCCATGCATTACATTTACGTGTATATAATTTTAAGAAGATTGATTTCACCGTGTAGGGGAAAAGTTCATGATGAATTCAACGTACGCGAGTCTTATTTAATGTTACTTCATTTTGTGTAATTGTAAGATAAAACATAAGTACTTTTTCTCATTTGCATCGCTCATGAGACATGTTGAGACATTGACCTTGTTACTAAAATATATTAGTTATTAAAACATCTTTCTATCCATGGACAGGTGTCCTGTTAACGTGTGTTCTCCAATACAGGTCGTAAGAAAAAGAAAAGAAAAAAAAAACATAAAAATGTCTTCAACGTGTCTTGTAAGAAACGAACGGATAAGTGACGAAATTTTAAAACAAGATTCAGATATAGGAGCATTTTGTGACATTATAAAGTGCCTGTCTTGTCATGTTTAGAGACGTGAAAAAACTCGCGCTAGATTCCTTGTAATCTTGAATCATCAACAGGATAATTTAATATTTTATTTAACAAATAAATATACGAACAGACGCAGACGTACACACAAATCAACTGAGAAGGTAATGAAAGATATACATGAATTTACGTTAACGATTGTACGGGACAAGATTTCTATATGGTTGTACTACACTAAACCTAATAATTAATGTCTTTCCTAATTGTATTATACCATAAACATATATTAATTGCTGAAGCGGAAGCCTTGGACGTTTTAGTTTAAGGAACACAGACTTTTTTCAGACTTGTCATTTTGAATTCTTTTCATCATCATTACGTGTAGAACATTACTGTAAAGTACCGCTAATGGACGCAATGTGAGAATATAATAGATATCAAGGAAGTTAATTATATATTGCATATAAAACGATGAAAAGAAAAAGAACAAGTGCAAGGAAAACATACATTATTTGATAATAAAAGAGTCGTATATGCAATAATGTATTCATTATTTACTGAGTTTATTGTTTTCGTAATACTATCATTAAAAAGCCTGATTAGTTTTCTTTTTTTTTATAATAATCAAATGTCTAATTATACTTGACAGACGAAGCAGTTCGGTTTGCAACGCGCGCTTACGCCCGAAATTGGAATCGCATGCTGAAGGGTAATTATATTTACCTATAACGAATCAAGGATTACAATTTATAGTCCTGTTAGACTTGTTTCGATGTTCAAGAATGCCAATTCAGCATGCATTCAAAACTATTCGGGAACTGTAAGTAATGTTTGGCGGTATAGGAAAAACAAAGTAACTGTGCACGTGTAGTATTAATGAAGGAATGCGTTTTGTGTAAACAATACAAAAAGAAAAGAAATGCGTGCGATCCAGGCTCGAAATTGACGTTAACTCGAACGGACATTACTGAACGAGGTCCTGCATTTTCACAAATATCTGTAGAAGGGAAAAAAACGTCCATTTTATGTAATTGTATTACTGCGGCGGTGATTGAGCATATTTCAGCTGAAGCAGCTATCTATATAAGATTTATTTTTATTTGTACATCGAGCCGAACCGGGGTGCAAAGTTTACTTGTCCATATTTTTAAATACCACGTAAGACTATTATAGCAGGTTTACGATTAGGCATGTGAACATTCTGAGTGAGATTCGTTGTTTGTTGAATGAACCCAAGTACAAAAGTTGTATCAGTATGCCTTATCATAATAAAACTGAGCGCCATTCACCTATTTAGAATCATTGTTATTATTTTATTGTTAGTACACACAAATCGCAATAATATAATGCTGCAAACAAGACTTGGATAAAAATGTGGACAAGGATAAATGTTCTCGGTCCTTACGTCTCGGTTATCGTTCCAAGTGCATTTATGTATTTCCGTAAGAAACTTATTCTGGTCGGTTTAGAACTACATATACAAAATAGGTTCCTATGCAAATCATGTTACGAGCACGTGTACTCATGTTTTTGTAACTTTTTTTATGATGTTTTTGAAAATGCTTTGAGATCTCAATGTAGAACAAGAAATCAGGCCTACCGACGAAGCCGTTATATTATTTACAAATATTTTATTATTAAAGTTTTCAGCTTTCGAGTTTTACCGAAAATGTCATTTTAAACGGTATACCTCTCTTTCTATAAAATTGGAATTTATTATCACAAGAGAATTTGGTAAAGAATCTGGTTTCTCAGGAAAAGCTAATATTTAACTTAAACAGTGTCGAATTTAAAAATGAAGGAAAGCAGGAAATGGATAATGAATTATTGTAAAAATAATGCCTAGAATTTGCATATATATTGTACTGTAACACCTTTTAGTTTGTTTTGAAACGTTACAATATAAGGAAACATTTTATAACAAAAGAATTGTTCTTCCAATGTGATCCTTCCCTTCTTATGTGAACTGAATACAGAAAGTAAATAACGTACAGTTAATAAACATGACAACAAAGTTTACAATGCACTTTCTCGGTTTCCTTAGACAAATAAATAGTTACTGTTATTTACATATTATGCCCGTTACATGTAATATAAAAAAATAACTGAATGCTTTTGCGAATTATTTCTTATACATTTTACATTAGTTTATTAGATCTTATATTTTACACACTCTAAATGTAGTATCTTATTCATTTAGGGTGTATTTACAGATTCAAGGCTACACGTATTTATATTCTCATATGGAATCTATGCTTCTAATAATTCGAAATGAATTTAGCATTCATACAGTATAGACAGAGGAGCTGCTCATAATAAATATTCAATATACATGAAAGTGTTGCTCGTAATATTTAACGTAAAAATATTTTTTTGTTATGTACGATGTTTACATATTTTCATTTTAAAAAGTAACTAAATTTTCGAGACATAGTAGCAAAATCTAATTGAAAATATCATATGCAGTCAGTATTTGTTAAGAAATATAAACTTTTTATCAGTACAAGTTGGACTTCATCATTTTTTTCCTAAAATCGTAGTTAAAGTTCTTTTTCCACTAGTCTTATGACGGTGTCTTCTTCTCCTCTCCTGCCGAATGGAAGTTTATCGATGCAGAGTTGATGCAAAATCGCTTCCTTGTGGGTTTTGGACCATCGTTAAACACATGACCCAAATGTGAACCGCACTTCGAACAGGTTACTTCAGTCCGCACCATATCTGGGTTTGCGATCAGCAGTAGTAGATTTCCACCAACTGTGCGTCAATTGTCGACGCAGTTTTTGTGTGTCAATGGTGAGAGTGAAGTGGTGGTAGCGGAGCAATAGGAAGACAAAGGAAATAGAATAATAGAGTGTGATTAAACACAGACCAACACCTTTCTTTTGTGCACTTTAAATGCTTTCCAGTAATAGCAGCACCAAACAAAGTGAATTGATATTATTAAAAGCAGTAGGTAGAGTAACAAATATTAAGCAACAAATATTAAAACCTCTGCTCTAAATGATTTAATTGTAAAAATAAAAGGTTAAAATATAACAAAAAGCTTGTATCGTATTCATATTCTTTAAATAATCAGCAAAATAAGAAGTAACTACACAATCTATGCATAATCAATACCCATAATCTTGTTTCTTGCTTTATTCATCCATCGAAGAACTCTCTGAACTCCGATTCCATATTTAATTACATTGATACTGTATAACTGAATTAAAAGAGTTATCAAAATCTTGAAAAATATTTATCTCTACAGTTATATATTTTCATTATCAAGTTACTAGGACATTTAGTAATATAATCGTTGCAATCTATATGATACTGCATTTAATATACCCATTATACTTTGCATTTATCTACATACTTTTATAAACACAACACAAACGAAATAAAAAAAAGATACAAATAATAGTGTTGAGTCAAAGATTACCGAAATATATATACATATATATAAAAACCATATATTTTTTATTGCGATACTATATTCAATGTAATAGATCAATCATATACTGTAAGCTTGAAGTTATAATAGTAGTATGTTTATTAAAATCATTACGTAAAAGCAAAAGCTACATGTTAACTATAATTCAATGAAATAGCAAGATATGTTAATTTTCCTTTCTCTCATACAGAAATAGAATAAAAAATTATGTTTCAGTATACACCTATGATCTTAGTTTCACACAATAGATGATGTAAGTCTAACACAATCACACTCTAAGCATTAGCATGCAAGGTACAGGAGAAGGAGGAATATTACCTTCCTTATATACTAATATAATTGCCATAAAATAGTAACAAAGACTTTTAATTCTTTGTAAATATGTTAAGAAAAAGACAGATAAATCTATCATACAAATTTTCGTGCAGCTCTGAAGTATACTATAATGAAGTATTTTAATAATAGAAAGACAATATTATTTATAACTATTTATAAAATATAACAAAGAATAAACAAAATATAATGGAATATGAGTTACGGAAGGCTTAGGAATGGCAGAACTAAAAGTTTAGGATAGGTTTTGTGAAAGTATGAATGTAAGAAAAATAATGAAGAATGTTTAAGAATGGTAAATAAATAAAACTCTCCAAAATCCATATGGACAATATTGGATACTATCACATATAAACAGACCTTCACGCCATAGAGTTTATTTATCTACCATTTAAGCAGATACTTTTAATGAGTGTAATATTATATATGTAATAAATATTGTTATTGTACTAAGAAACCGAGCATAATTCTAAAAGTATTTATCAGAAAAAGTAAAATTCACGGATCTGCTTACCATGCGAAGTATCTTTGGTTAACTTGACTCGTCCCTGCTCCAATACTTCGTTGAATGCAGGCCAACCGCAGCCGCTATCATATTTTGTATCAGAGGAAAACAATTCTTGATCACAAATTATGCAAGTGTAAGTGCCTCTTTCATAAAATTTGTTGTAGCAACCACTATAGGGCCTAAAAAGGAAAAGAAAAATGGTTAGCAGCATGGACAGGCATGCACAGGCAGGAAGTTAATTATGAACACCTATGTTTTATTTTTAAACTACTCGGTCATGACGCAAAGTCAAGCCAACACATGCTCTTGAAAAATCTATTTTTGTCACACGTCACCTAAAAGTAAACCAGTTTCCACCATATTGATAATATTTTTGGAAAATTGGATCATAAATATCCGAATTTCCTTAAAAATATACGATTAGAATTACAATAATCCTTTGTTAAGCTAGAACCATCAGAAAAACTAATAGAAGATCAATAAGTTCAATCAGCTGATCAAAATTAATACTTGACTCACGCATGCATGCATGACGACAAATTACAAAATTAAATTATTACTAACACGTTGTCTGTGCGTTTAAACGAAATCGACAATTCCGATATTAATCGATTCGGTGTTGAAAATTCTTATAAACAACACACGAAGCGGCGTATACGTATGGAAACGTACGCAATGCGTGTATAGAATTTTCAAGTTGCTCGAAGTGCTGTCTCGCGAAAGGAAAACGTGCATCACCCCCATGCGACTTATAAAGTATACGATAATAATGTGACACACGCCTTATTCCGTAATAAGAAAATTCAATTCACGTCTGACGTACCTTTCGGTGCCCTTTTCTTGCGTTACATGCCACTGTAACGGCGTCAAACGTTTTTTTAATTCCTCCTTATCAATCTCCACGGTCATTCTTCTAATTGTTCCTTAAAACAAGTTAAACAAGAATGTGGAATCGAACAGTGATCCCGGTAACACAAAAAACAACACGATCCGTCTTGCCGCGCTTTCCTTGCAACTATGCAACTATACTGCGGAGAGAACTCGAAGCGGCACACGACTTGTTCCTTTGAGACATGGACGATCAGATTTCGTGACCTTGGTCTAACCAATCAGGTCCTCCGGCGATCAGATTTGACAATTACGCTATTATGATGACACGTGGCTTCTGCACTATACAGTAAAACTAGGTAACATGCGACTACGTTTTTCGAACAATCTCGATTAAACTATAAAGTTCAATATAGTGCTAGTATTCCAAGTGTTAGCTTTCATTAATTAAGTGTTCGTTAAAAAATGAAGCAATATATTAAACCACAATTTTCGACAGTCATTTGTTATTAGTGAATTTCATATTATAAGTTTATGTATTGCGTCATAATGCACTTGTCTAAACCTGCAGATAAACGTTCGAAATTGAAGACAGCATTAAATTTGGAAAGTTTACAGTGAAAAATGTTTAACTATACGTGCTAGAAACAAATTTTAAACCAGGTTTTACTAATTAAGATTCAGTTGTCTAGAAATTTTTAATTGACGGTAAAAGAAAGTGTATAAATTATGTTTGATATATACTTTACTTTTTGCCATGATTTTTTTTTATATTTGTATACAAAAAATACGATGTTGGTTAAGACATGTATTTTATAAATACATATGACGTTTGTATAAGACGATGTTCGATAAAACGCGTGGTTATATAAATAAATAAGAATTAATTTCAATTAATTGTCTTATAAACTAAAACACCTATTTCATGAAGTAGTATACTACTATTCTGGTTAAAGTGAACCATGAAATTACAACATACAACATATTGGTAATAAAATATTTCTACATGTTAGTAATTCCGTAATTTTTATTAACGTGTATTCAAGGAAAATGAAAAACAAATTATATCCAAAATGACACCACACTTTTTGTCAATATGATTAGATAATATAGGCATCTAAAAAATAGTATGTCGATAATATTTGACATGGTGTATCAATGTGTAACATTATTAACATATATGATAGCACTATCACTGAAACAATGATAAGATAAATAGACGATTTTAGAAAATAAATAGTGAATACTATCTCAATGAATAAAATCAAGGTCCAAATTTCGATGCATACCCCCTATATTATAAGTGAACACATGCATATTTTTATTTATATTCCGTTTTAATAAAAATTAACCCTACTACTCCACTTTAACAATACACGTCTAATCTAACTGTAAAAGTTAACTGTAAAATCTACTCGTATAGGTGCGATACAAACCTTTTCGAAGCAATAATAAATTCCTTGTGAGCCGAGTTAAAGGTCGCAGATGCATTGACATATTCCTGTAAATTGTAAATAATACAAGTTATGGTTATACTTTCGCAAATAATTCCATAATGATCATTGTGACATTGCTCACGTTCTGTTTTGGTGTGGTATTGTGTATAATTTCGTACTGTCAATGCTAGGTCATTATTATATTGTTGCACAAGTGTAATATTGTTTACATAATAAATACGTCTGAAAACACTACGCGAATTAGTGTCGTCTGTACATCCTTTTTCTTTCCTCGGTTTTGAAACAGGACGGAATTACGTTTGTGTTCGAAGTTATACCGTTTCCGAACACACCGTTGTTTGTGGTTTCATGACCAATTGTAGTCTCTTATATGTGTAATGGGTCTGTGTTCTTTTGCTGTAGCGGCCTCGACGCGGCAAATCTTGGGAATCTCAGCGTCCGACTTAGATCAACACGATTTTTCGGCGCAACTCCGCATAAATATGTTGTGCTAGTGTCTTAAAGGACAAGAACAATGAGCTTCTCTAGCGATGAAGTCAATTTCTTGGTTTACCGATATCTACAAGAGTCCGGTACGTTCTCTGAAACATTTCCTAACCTCTCTTACAAAAATTCGTATACATATCAATAATGTTTGAATTTCTTCTATTTGTACCGAGTCACTTTCGCACACGGATTTCTGTCGCAATAATCGTCGGAATTTGTAAAGAAACGATTAACTAAATCATTTCTTAAAAAATATTTTTGGAGTGCTTTTCAGTGAGCAGATAGCCCTTAACGTTATTGTGTCCTTTTAATAGGGTTTCAACATTCTGCGTACACATTTGGAATAGAATCACATATATCGCAAAGCAACATAAATGGAGCATTAGTACCACCAGCAGCGCTCTTGTCCATTCTTCAAAAAGGATTACAGTACACGGAAGCCGAGATATCGATAGGTGAAGATGGAACCGAGCAAAGGATGGTGGAATCTTTGTCCCTCATCGATGCTGTTATGCCAGACGTTGTTGCGTCAAGACAGAATCAAATCAATCAGCAGAAGCAACAGGTGAAAACGGAAGTGCAAGATACAAATGGAGAAGAAGGTAATTTTAGTTTTTGTTACCAATTATTTTGTGATCCTGGTACACCCTGGTTTATAAAAGTATTCAAATTTTATGGACCTCCTTTCTAGACCAGGTAAATCAAAGGACCGCTTTAGTTTATGGATTTGTTTTTGAGCTATATTTTGTTACACCATATGCATTAAAGTGTATTTATAAAGACATTTATTTTGATTACTTTATTTTTATATCTTATCTTATCTATATCTTTTTATTGGATGTCCTATAACTAATATAAGAATATTTGTTATTACATTCAGAAAATAATGGTACAGCAAGATACAGTTCAATATTAAAGGTGTAACATATCCGTAAATTAGCAGCAAACAATATTGTTTTATTTTGTTATAACACTTTCATGGTGGGGTGTTTCATTTTTACAACAATTGTTCATTATTAATAAATACTTTTTGCTGCTGCTGCTACCCTTATGGTAGTATTTTTTGGTTATATTGTCTCTGACTACAGATGTTGTCTGTATTTCGAAAATTATACATAATTAATGTAAACTCACGTTCCAGCCATTCACTATCATCATCAAAATCATTATTATCATGTATTCGTAACATTAGTTGTGAAAGTGTTAGAAAGAAAAGAGTATATTGAATTTAATATATATTAATCAATTTACAGTTGTTACCTCTAATGAAGGTGTAGGCACAAATGAGAGAGGAGGAGATAGAACAGAAATGGAAGTGGACGAGCAACAACAAGGTTCGGGGGGAGGGAGTAATGCTAGTGCAGTTGAAATTCCAGAAAGTAAAGCTACAAAGTTACGTGGTCACGAATCGGAAGTTTTTATATGTGCATGGAATCCAACAACCGATCTTTTGGCATCTGGTTCTGGTGACAGTACAGCTCGTATTTGGGATATGTCTGATAATTCTCAAGCACCGAATCAACTTGTCCTTCGTCACTGCATACAGAAAGGTGGTACCGAAGTACCAAGTAATAAAGATGTTACTTCCTTAGATTGGAAGGTATGTTTTATGCTTAAAAATGTCTATTCATTAGAACCGTGCGAGAACCCGAAAATGGCAAACATTTATTGTCTCTTTTTTTCAGTGTGATGGTACTTTATTAGCAACGGGAAGTTATGATGGTTACGCAAGAATTTGGAAAACAGATGGTAGATTAGCTTCAACTTTAGGTCAACACAAAGGTCCAATTTTTGCATTAAAGTGGAACAAACGTGGAAATTATATATTGAGTGCCGGCGTGGATAAAACAACAATCATATGGGATGCAGAAAGTGGACAGTGTACTCAACAGTTTAGTTTCCATTGTGCACCTGCTTTAGACGTTGATTGGCAAACAAATACATCGTTCGCTAGCTGTTCTACAGATCAATGTATTCATGTGTGCAAACTTAACGTAGACAAGCCAATCAAGAGCTTCCAAGGTCACACAGTGAGTACATACAAATAATTGGAAAAGTATTTTTTGAGTATAACATTATCATCTACTGGATTAATTACAGAATGAAGTAAATGCTATTAAATGGGATCCTCAAGGCAATTTGTTAGCTAGTTGTTCGGACGATATGAGTCTTAAAATTTGGTCCATGAAACAGGATACATGGGTGCACGATCTCCAGGCTCATAGCAAAGAAATATACACAATTAAGTGGTCACCAACTGGACCTGGAACACATAATCCAAATATGAATTTAACTTTAGCTAGCGCATCATTCGATTCGACAGTAAGGTTATGGGATGTAGAGAGAGGAGCGTGTATACACACACTTACAAAGCACACAGAGCCAGTTTACAGCGTGGCATTTAGTCCGGATGGCAAATTTCTTGCCAGCGGGAGTTTTGACAAATGTGTTCATATTTGGTCCACTCAGGTAAGATAATTACATTTATTCCTATTTTCTTTTTATTATATCATATGGTATTATATATACTTTTTATTGAATTGCGCAGAGTGGTCAATTGGTACACAGTTACAGAGGCACAGGGGGAATATTTGAAGTCTGTTGGAACAGTCGAGGCGATAAAGTTGGTGCCTCTGCGTCTGACGGCAGTGTGTTTGTTCTTGACCTTCGTAAACTGTGATTGCAACCATGTAAAAGACTATATTTCATTTCACGGACTTTTTACGGTTCTAAGTTACCTTCCATACGTTTTATTTTATTACGGTTCCACTTTTCACTTTTTAAAATACTAGCCACGTTACACGGTCGCCTGAACTGTTTGTGCTTATTGAATATATTTCGAAAGAGTATTAATTATTTATATGCAGGACTGAAGCGTCAATAGTAGCTTACGTGCCTGAAAACAAATTTCAATTGAAACGGAAAATAAGAACATGTAACTTCTCTTTAATTCTTTTCCCGAGATTTTGTTAAAAGTGTTTAGGGGAAAAGTATTGTACATTAGTATTTTCGGGAATTATATATTTTAGCGATTCATCATCGATTTTCATGACTTCGAAATATCTTGTCAAAGTCATCATTCTGAACAACTTTTTCCTGTCTATACATATTTTACCGCCGCTCGCTCTCGGTTTTTCAGATATTCGCAAAAAACTACGGACACCCCAACAAGCCTAACCCAGACCATATCAAAATTCGTTTAAAATGGCGGAGTTGGCTGTAGTGGATATAACAGTATTTTTACAAATATCACGGAAGCTAACGGTCGAGCGGCGGTAACTTGTATAGGTAAAATTTGTTCAGAATCACACCTCAGATAACATATTTGAAGCTCATCAATATCGGTAAGGAACCCTGTTTCTAGATTGTTGACCCCACGGAGAGTTAGGTTTGTACAGCTTTTAAATAAATTTTAATTAGGTCTGGGTTAGATTTCTTGGGGAACGAATAACGGACTAAAGGACGAATTCGGTCATTGGGAAAATGTGGAGTTCGCTGTAGTCATCCTATCAGGTTTTTGCGAATATCTAAAGAGCTAAGGCCGAGCATGTTTCAAGGTTATCGATATTGGTGATGAATCGCTAAAGTATATAACTACCGTATTTTCAATTGTGACACTCTGTACAGTGAAACGGATTGACAGACATTATATTTCCAGAGAAAAGTAAAATACGATCTTCATTCGCTCGAAGTGGATGAGGTATATGTTGTAATTCTAATGATAATAATACTAAGTATTATATAAACATCGATAATGGATAAAAAAAAGAATAAAATTTTTTAAAGAACAGTGAAAAATAGCATATATTTTTATTTCGTTCGTGTGAGAGAGAGAGAGAGAGAGAGAGAGAGAGAGAGAGAGAGAGAGAGAGAGAGAGAGAGAGAGAGAGAGAGAGAGAGAGAGAGAGAGAGAGAGAGAGAGAGAAAGGGATGAAAGTACGCGCAACACATTAGTCTTAAATGAAGTTTATTTCATTTTATCTACTTTTTGTGCAATTTATATCATCAGAATAAAAAAAAATCGAAAATAAATAACAATATTATATAATTTCTTTAAATAAATAACTTATATCTACTTTATGCACAGTACTTTTAGAATGCATATACAGTTTTTAACAAGTTATGTTATATAACATGTAAATAATGATAATACATAGTTATATCTATTTTCTAACATCACCGTAAACATCAGAAGCGTTAACTGTGTTTCATTGCTACATTGTTATATTTCTAACACGTTGTTGATGTAAAATCATTCGTAAATGAATATTTCGTTTATGGATCAACAGATAAACGAAAGAAGGAAGAGATGTCCTATCAAATCATTTTAATCGGTGATATTTATTTGTTTCGTATTTTTAACACTGCATAAAAATACTTAGGACTAAAATCCGAACAATTAGAAAACAATTTACGCTTCGATGGAGTACGCGGATATAATATGTATATACGTGTAATTGTTAAAGGGACAAGCGTTCTAACATAGTGTACATACTCATTAGTAGCACGTAAAAAAGGAATCATTGATTTCCACATAATACAGTATTTCTTTGGTATATCGTCTGACTGGGACACATTCAATTCCATCGTCACGTGTCGTTTTAAGGATACTGTAGATAGCGTTAACATAAATTCAAAATAACATTCAAGACAGATACCCTTCACGTAAAAGACGCTTCGGTAAGTATACATATATCTTTGAAACATTTATTTCCAAATACACTTATCGTTCGTACGAGTGAAATGCCTTCGAACCAAAGCTGAAGATTAGATTATCAATGCTAAAGTAACAATCACATTGCGTTAGGTGTACAATTCTTCGTTTTACATACAACATTTAACCCTTATTACAAACAAACATTAAAACACTGAAGTAAACACATAAGTATCTAAAAAACAGTTATCGTACAGCAAGTAAGTACAATTTCCTATTAACTATTTCATTGGCGGATCGGTTTGGAATGTGTGTCACCGTTAATTAAATAATTACAATAAAATACCTCGCGGTATCGCCGTCGTTATGCTTTCGAAACTTAACATTAACATGAAGTAACATTTACAATAAATTACATGAAAAGTTGTACATATATCTTATGCGGAGGGGTGGAGGGGAGGAGGGTGGTAGTGGTGGTGGTGATTGATTAGACGGAAAAGATCACAACACATAATACTGTTCTGTTTCAGGATTCCGCGCGATCGGAAAGGAAAAAAATAGCGAAATAAATAAAATACGAGTTTCTCGGATCTTAGGCTTCTTTTTCGTACATGGCTGAAGAGATTCGTGTGTCGTTTCTACTTTTTTTCCTTTTCCGGGCATCGTAAAATTAATCTAGCTTAGCGGGGAAACTGAGAAAGGAATACTGGAACGTTTTTTACAGTTTTCTTCAACATCCTGAGAGCTATTCAAAACTATTGGCACACATAATCGCTTCGTGCTCGGTACGCGAGTAATTTGCAGGTAGCAGGGGGGGGGGGCAGCGGATGAAACGGTTTTCAAATTATGATTCTTGCATGCCGGAAAACATACGGGGTCTATGGTAAACCATGAGGAATGTTACGAATAATACACAAACTATCTGTTAATCGTGTTGTTAGTTAAAAAACCGTAATAGCGAGTGTTGATTGTGATTCCATTTTGTTTTCTTTGAAAAGACCGCTTAGAGTACACGCAATTCGTTCGCCTGCACCTGAAAACAATAATACAAGTTTCTTCAGTATCCACTTGTAAGAAATTATCATCCTACAGTTCAATCTATTATAGAAGGCATAAACAGGACAATTAAAGAATTAAAATAAATTCTTAAAAATCAATTCTAAATTAAATTCTATCTATATATTAAATTATTCCATATTAAATTAAATTCTAAGGGTTTCAGAATTTTCTCGGGCTTTCCCAAAGAGAAAAACCGGCGGAGGGCTAAATTTTTTTTAATAGCAATAGTAACACTACTCGTTAATCAATAAGTCATCTCGAGTAGTGTAGTTTAGCTTTTCTGTTACTTAAAATTATTCAGTTTCTATTGGATTGTTGTGAAAAATTCGATTGGATACCTGGGAAATCAGAATTTTGCACTGTTTGTAATAATTACCCTTCGTGTCTGGTCGTCGTGTCTTTCTCGAAAAGCGGCGTCGTTTACCTGGAGCCAGTCATCCAGTCTTTCCGGAAGTTTCTCCGGTGCCATACTTCGGTCGTGTATCTTCTCCTCCTGGTCGATCGCGAACTCGAGCCCGTTCCTCGTTCTCGAGATGGGCTTGTTCATGCCTCCGGTGAACAGGGGCAACGATCTCTTGCCGATCACGTCCAACAGGCGACGATTAGCATCGACCTGCTGTTGATCTTGCATCGCTTTGCGCCGAGCCAATTCGAGGAGCACTCTTTGACGAAGCACGTCCAGGTTGTTCACGATCGACAGGGATCCAATCCGCTTGGTCCGGACCAGCGTTGATCCAGGATCGTTACTCGAGTCGAACATCTCGTTCTGTAAATTGCAAAACTCGGTTATCCCCGGATAATAGTATCGCAACTAGGCTGCTAATTTTACGAATTTATACAGAGTTCATCTGAAGTTAACACCGTGGAAGAATGTTTTTACACCAAGATCATTTTCTCGGGTTTTTGAAATTAGGTATCTTTGTATACGCAGTTCAAGATCAAATTAACCCTTTGCACTCGAAGCAATTTTAACTCCAAAACGAAACATTTCTTCCGACCTAGAATATTTCCTTTCTATATATATATATTTTTTTTCTTGTTATGCATACGAAAATAGTGCAATTTACTCGTACAATGCTGAAATGTTTAGTAATTTATGAAATACAAACAAATTTAAGAATGTAAAAGATATTTTGTATGATACAGAAATCTTTAGTGCTAAGGGTTAATATTAATAGTAGAATAAGAAGAAGTAGAAGAAGTTAATAGTAAAATCGCTTATATAAAAATAACAAACTAAGGGGTATCAAAATTTAGGGAGAAGGTAGTAACAATTTTCTTACACGGGGACATGTCTCTGGAAAACGGTATGGCAATGTGGTCGAAAATAAAAATGAGACTGTGATTGGATCGCGCGAGAGCCCAAGGTCGCGGCAAGATCGATTAGTCTGTCTCGCAGAACAGCGAGACAATTCGTGTCGTTGTATCGTTATTTCGATCGTTATTTTTCGAGATTAAATTTCAATTTATTTATTCAGCCTTCCAAGAGCGTCGTTCGCCGGGAACTCGTTCATTCGGGTAATGGATCGAGTCCGGCAGATCTAAAAACCCCGTAACGCCTTTTATGCGGCAGTTAATTTTTTCGACGCCGGCGGAGAGAAAAAACGGGCAACATCCTACACAGAGAATAAAGCAAAAACGAGGGTCGTTCCGGTGCACGTCCACCCCCTCATTTCCGTCGATAATATTTAGGGCTCGTTCGCGGAACGAGGAATAATTCCTTTCTCATAACCGGAGCCGTATTATTCTTCGATTCGCCCGGGCGAAATTTTTCCCCTGCGTCCGACGTTCACGCGATAACGAAGATAAATATAATATTGCGTACAATGAGAAACGCGTATCCGTCGGCGGCACGGGCGACGGGAACGATTAGGCGATTATGAATTTCCCCGATATCGCACGAATATTAAAACCCCATGCGCGCATTTTAAAAATTAACGCGACAAGAAAACGAAAGGAAAATAGAAGGCAATGGATTACTATTGTCGGGAGAGCAAACGCATGCTCGAGGGAACCGGAAATAGGAAAAGGTACTGCAACGATCCTCATATGTGCAACGCGCCGCCATCCTTGCGCGCGATATTTCCCTCATTTTATTGCCACTTCCGCACGCACATACGCTCAAGAACACGGGCAAAAAGCTCTGCGGCTCATTTCGAAAGAGGTCCACGCATCTCAGGTCTCGGAATTCTTTGCGTAAAACCGTGCTTTCATGTTCGCACGAGTTTGCCGTCCTTAAGCCACGCTCCTGGTTTCAGCGAGAAAATTTTTAAATATTTAAAGTACTTGGTGAGCGGATTGGGTCAGCTAGAAATCATCAGTTGTTACTTATTCCCTCGAAAAAGTGAGGTGTATTCGTTTCAAGTTGATTGCGCGTGTTTGTGCAAACGTGTCAGGTGTATGAAGTAGTTCGTCGCTCTTTCCACATTTTGTTGTTTATTTAACACGTTGACTGCCATGTCACCCATATATGGGTGACGGAATTATTTGTTCAGGCTTTAAAATGAATTTTTACGTTAATATATTCATTGTTTTGATTAGGATTTGTAAAATGCAAGAAAGTTAACACTAGAACGACCAAGCACTAAATGCAACCGGCATACATTGCCTTATAATAACAACAAAATAAGATTTGTTTAGATTTCGTATTAGTTTTGTTTAAATATCTACTTCGATAGAGAAGTTTATTAAAAAATTTTCTCATGGAAACATATTTCTAATTTCAATATCTCTAAAAGAAAAAATTAGGAGGAAGTCATTTTGACCCGTCCGGTAGTTCTAGTGTTAAAGAACTACACAATATCATACATTTAATTTTTTTCAATTTCTATGTTATCAAATAACTTACTTTGATTTCATGGAATTTTTCAGCTTTCTTGTTTGGCGATCAAAGTGTTAATCTTTATTTTCTTTATCAGTTGCTAAGCGCGGAGAATCATTAAAAGTAATGACAATATTGCTTAAAACGTATTTCGCATCGAATATCTGACCGAAAAGTTCAATTTTCAATAGAACACCACAAGCGCCAACAAAAGTGATAATTTGATCAATGAAGATACCTAATTTTCAAAATGATTGCGCAGGTTGGTTATGTCTCTGGCGAGGTCCACTGAAATGCGGATTGCAGATGAACGTTAATTAACAGCTTTTTTCCGGAAGTAGGTTCCTGTCCAGCAGGTAATAGTGGTTGTTTCTGAGGTCGTTTTAATTAACGCGTGGAGGAGAGGAACCGGAAGAATGGTACATCTTGAGGAATGGTAACGAGGTCTTAAATCGGCCAGTTGTCGTAGTTCATTTTCATATATTATTTCCGACTGAGCACGGACATTGGCATGAGTTAAATCGTCAGAAATCTATGCTGGACCGGGACTCCAATTATCATTTCTCATTCGACGCTATTGTTCGCGGACGCAGCGGAAAAGATCTCTCAATTATGCCAATGTGGAGCCACATTTCGGCAAGTGTCTCATTTTCATTCATACACTGCCACAAGAATAAAGTGAAGAATTATTCTAGTACTTAATTGTTATTGTCGTTACTGTGGATTTTATGCACTTTCCATTAATTAATAAGTCAAATACAAAACTATCTTAAATACTTTAAAGACACTGTCACATTATCTCTGAATTATTAAAATTACCAACAGAGGAAATATAAAAAACGCTTGAGATTAATGGATGCCAATATGGCGACCGTTCGGTGTAATATTATTTGTTTTACAAACTTGTATTATATAAAATTTATAGGTTTGTAAGTTACAGGCATTAAGAAGGATTTTTCCTAAATACTTTGATGTAGGATAATTTAGTTAAACGCATGAGATTAAAGGATGCCAATATGGCGGAAGTTCGATGTAAAATTATTTGTTTTACAAACTTATATTATGTAAAATCGATAGGTTTGTAGGTTACACGCATTCAGTGATAAATGGACTGCAGATTGTATGCATTTAGGGCAAAAATGGACGAAGAAACGTGCGAGAAACAACACAGTGAAGACATTAGAAGACTGCAAGAACTTTGTAACATTGTTTTCGAAATACTAAAATTACTGAAAGATACGTTTTCACCTTTATATTTCTCACTGATCTAGAAAACTCGAATGTCGGAAAACAACAAGTTTCCAAAGAAATTAACTAATGTTACACATCGACGTCGAACGGCCGTATCGAAGCCATATTGGTTTCCGAGGGAGACGTTTAACCTCAGCTGCTTACGTAAACGATTCCGCGTGGCGGTATTCCAGAAAAAATGCTTCTCAATTTATAAACAGCGTGTGCAAATATGTATCGCATGATGAACCGATGTTGTAACGCTTGCATTTACAGCGTCGACGTGCCGGTAAATAAACCGGAAGCCAGATCACGCGGAAACGTTTGATTACCTATACCACCTCGGCGAGACACATTGACTCGTTCTCGATTCGCATTCTGAATTCAATTCTATCCGCGAAGGTGTGTATCCACGACAAGTCAATAGTTGATGGACACACGGTGTTCCGACCTACGCAGGGACACGATGTAACGGTATTATTCGTCGCGCGTCCATTATGCTTAGAGGCCACACACAAGGATTTTAGTCAGTCGTTCGTTACCGGTTCAGAACGGATCATTTGTGCACTGCTCGCTGTCTACGGAGTGTTCGAAACAATTCCAATCATCCTAACACCGTACGAACACGCTAATGAACAACGACACGAATTATCGCAACTGTGTTTTCAATCTCTAACTCATGATCCTATTTTTGGGAAAGATACGGTTGCCGATTTTTAGCAATTACCAAACAATACGGTTTATCGAAGCTGTATTGTTACTTTTGATGTATGATTTTAATTTGGTGAAAGAGTTGGTGATGTTCAGGAATTTTTATCTTTGATATATGATTTTAAGTTTGTGAAAGACCGAGTTTCCTAAACAATTACCGAAATAATTTGGCTAGAATGAGAATTTAACGAGATTCGATTTTGGACTTTGGAGATTGACTTTCTTCGCGTACATACCTCCAAGTCCGGGATCCGATGATTGATTAGCAGCAAAAATGGCGCCCTTTCCCGGGATAGCTCCCTGTCGTCGTAGGTGTTATATGACAACGGTTGACTTTGTGTCATAGTAATCAGGAAGAAGGACATCAGAATCTTGATGAAAACCATTTTCTCGAGCAGAGTTATCTGGAACAAGGAGTGCACACAATGTTTTACTCTGTAAACGTAGACACGTGTACGTTTTATGTCACATAAATACACTATACTTTTTGCAGTGCCATAGACTATATTTCAAATAATAAAAATGTTTTCGTCAGAAATATTTGAACGAACTTCCTCGTTGAAGTGACAATAAAAATAATATAAATGAACAGATGCAATCTTGATGCATCTTATTTATTATCCGGTAGAGTTCTAGCGTTAATTATAATAAAATGATTTTTTTTTGTTTTTATCATTGAGACAGAGTTTTGTACTAATACGAATTGAACCGTTCAACTATTGAACTTTCAAACAGACACGGATATAACTCGGTTGTGCTAATGATTTTCCGGTGGAGCTACAAAGAAGCATGAATTTTCTCACTCGGAGGATTCGGGGGGAGCTACAAAAGAAATATGAATCTACTCTCTGGTCCGAGGACTCTTTGAACAGCTGGAAAATGAGCGAAAGAGGATTTTCCTTTCTATTTCACGGTGATTTTACCGATTCCTCGGTATCTAGATTTCAGTTCAGGAAGCCATTTCGAACCCGTGTTTGTTTGCACTGTTAACATCCGGTCTGAGGGTGGCTGTTCTTTTGGTACTCCCCTCTGATGGAAGTGCCATTAACCTCTTCCCGCCATACGATACTTCTGCACCACTATTCTTCCTTTCGCTTTCAGCGTCTTTATCGCTCTTTTCTTTTCGCCTTTTTTTCTCTTACCTCGGTCAAACTGATTGGATCAACTTCTGACAAACAGAGACGCGGTAATGCGATACTGATAAAAAAAAACATTCTTTCCGCTTTAATTGGAGAAAATCCAACGCGGTTATAGATTCTATACTGCATTCGAAATTAAACATTTTTCAAATAACTAGCCCAAAAGTACTATACAAATTCTAGTCCAGAAAGAGATCAAGAGGAAAATTGAGGAAATTGGAAATAAAAATTGGATTTTTATTCAAAATCTTTGAAAATTGTTATTTGAATAAACAGACGTACTAAGAGCATTTTTTTTTTTAGTGTATATTCTTCACATCAGTGTTAACACAGTTTCACTTTATTACGATAAAAAATTCCAAAGTAGTCTAATCGGTATAATGTTCTTTAATGCTATTAAGCAAACTGTTACACCGTCCAATACAATTAAACATACAAAACATTCGATATTAAAGCTTTTCCTAATTCTTGGCTTGAAAGAGCTCCGTTTATAAATTCTGATTGACAAGGAGATCAAATTTTCCATTTTAATCAATTTCCATGAATACTTGAGTACCCGATACTTCGATATTGTCCTTGGAGATTAATCTTCGACCACGAGGAATCCGCGAACAGTGCCAGACAGATTCGGCGACCGGCTATCAGGCGAATTGCTCCGTTGCAATTGATATGTCTATATTTAAGCGAAGAAGAACGTCGAGCACGTGCAACGGAAACGGGGTCAAGTTCGATAGTGAATGAATCTGGTTCAATGCGCTGACGTGGACGTCAACGATCGTTGTCGATGCCGTCAAGGACCGTCATCTCGCTGTCGAGTTCATTAACACCGAGAGGTTAATCTGCGTTCGGTAATTTAAGGTTCCCGATTCCCGCTTTCCAATTACAAGCCGGTTCTATCATCGCCATACGCCTGTTGGAATCAGGCCAAGCCACTGCGATTTTGCCATTGTGTGCCGTTCCGATCGGTGCCTTGTAATCGACGAGCATCGACAGAAATTTTTAATTAATAGCCGAGCCGTCTGGATCGCACGTTGCCGACGGGTCGTAGAAAAATTTTCAACGAGGAGTCGCTGAAGTTTCGCTTTGCAACTCCTGGTAAAGTCTGCTGTACTTTTTTTCTATCTTGTTGTTCCAGTTATTTATTGCTAATCCGAATTTTACACCCCTATTATACACTCCGCGACAAACAGATAGCACATTATCTAATTTGATTAATTCTCGCAAATATAATCGAATAATAACAGTTCCCGTATATGTTATATTATGTATATGTTATATGTTATCCCGTTATATTTTAGCTATTTTAAGAAATTTGTTCTATCATTTTGACGCACCGATTTTTCGTTTAGTTACACATTCTCCAATAAAATTGTTTCTTCGCGTAATAAATGCGTTAAAACATATCGAAGTAATTGGTTATTCTTATTACGCGGGTATATAGGTGACAAACAATGTAATATACTACGTCAAAAGCTAAATACCATTTATTTGTATAATGTGCTATCTTTTTGTCGCGGAGTGTATAATACTGTTGTTTCGCATGAAGTCCAGTTGGCAGTATTTATGTCAACAATATCCTCCGTAGTTACAATGTTCTGTTGAATATTGTAACATTCGGGAATATCGCGTCGTAAAGTTATAAATTCTCCGAACAATACGACACGCACGGAATTAATTTAATTTTCGGGGCGCGTTTAAAGAATCGCGGGGGTTGCAACAGCGTGACGTTGGCAGCGAACGTCGGTGTTAATTTATTTAAAGTTTCTCGGTACGCGTTGTAATCCCCATTAACTTCGTTTCATTCAGGGATCGCTGTGTGCATGAACACGATAACGTTAGCGAGGACTTCGCAAGTTCCCCCATCTCACTTTAGCCTACGCATTAGCCCTGTCATTGAGTCGCGCATTGTTCTTGTCTTCTGACTGAAACCAACAGCGCTATCGTTTTCATTGTACCGTTAAAGGATCGTAACTCTATTGATAATGTCGATACTCTTACTGTTCCGAGAATAACATTGCGCTTCAGCACGGTAGATGATTCGAAGCCGCGGGATAGGCTTATGCTACCGTATCTATTCGAGAGTTTCACTTTTGACGGCGGGATTGTCGATAGCAGATGCTGCGTCACGGAGAAATTGTACAACAATTAACAACCTGCGCGGTAAACAACGAGTCTCAACCAGTGAAAACGTATTCTTAATTCTTGACCATGGAAATCGAATAATACTGTACATTTTGCACTAGGATTGACGCAGTTTCAATCGGACAATAACTTTAAGTGTTGCAAATTTTACAAATTTGAAAAATACACAGAAAAATCACAGAGTCGTGTCTTGGTTCGTGTCTAATGCTTCGTGTACGATTACAAAATCTCGAAGAATTTGCGAAATTCCGTAAAAGAGATTCTGTGTACAGTGTTTACTCGATACATGTCCAAAACGCGGGTCCAGCCACGGACATATATCGACTAGGAGATATAGTTACACTCTGATCTGAGACTCTAGATCTGAGACTCTAGATCTGAGACTTTTATCGGCTAGGCATTTCGGACATGTATAGAATAAACACTGTATAACGAAGATAGTTGACTTAGAAAAATGACACGCTGATAAACTTGGTAATTAGCAAGTGACAATTTTTCCTGAATTCTGTTCAATTTGCGATCGTGAAATAATCCTTTTTGCTAAGACTATCTTGCTTTGTTTTTTTTTCTGGGAAACCTATTGTGTTTCATTACCGAGTACAACAATATCTACCAAAACGTAGAAGTACACAGAATTGCGAGAATCGGAATTTTCGACGAATCCTGCAATCCTATAAATGCAAATTCGGGTCAGATAACGCTAATACCGTTTCACGTTTTATGGCTGTTCTTTTTTTCATTTTTTCCCCCCAGCAAGATAAAACCACCATCAGTTGCAAATGAAGATTCGACTGGCGCTCGTAGTAATTAGGAATCGATAGTGCCGATACATCCTCGACGCGACGGTGCGAAGCTCAAGGAATTCTGATCGATAACTTTCGATTTATCAAACAGGATTCATTAGGCAACTATATATCTCGAAATAAATCTGATCATTAGACTGCGGATTTTTATGCGCAAAATTCCTTTAATTGTCTTAATTCTTTCCTTAATAATTGTAATCAGATGAAAATAGTGCAACAGTATTTTTAAATGTTGCATTTGATCTACTTATTTTTATCATAAGTGCATGAGAGATTCGCAATCTAATATATTTCGAAAAGAGGCAAATTGATAACAGTGAAAGTGACACGTTTTATTCGGTATCGGATGAAATCCTAAAAAGAAACTTAGTAGAAAAACACGAAATTACGACACGGTATTTAGGTTAGTTAAATATTAATTGCGCCGTTATTGAGCTTCGACTTCCGGAGCGTGCAAATTTCTTTGGCGCAAATTGCATGTCACTTTCAGACAATGTTATGAAAGCATAAAACATTGGAAAAGATCAATAAAGCTTGCAATTAGAATTTAACGTTACGACAGTCCGTTTCGAATAACTTCATGCATTTTATTCTTTGCAATTGTACAATAGTCTACGGGTTTTATGCATTTGCGGCAAAAGTGTGTACGGTCAGATACGAATCAGTGAAAGCGGTCAAAGAATTTCAGAACTGTTTTATTGTTGAAATTATTAACAGACGAAATATATTTTTATCGAACTCCTGTCCCTTGCAATCACAAAAAATTTATCTCGTTTAAAGGTCAACACAGGCCAGTCGTTAAATAAACCTTTTTCGCTCAACGATTTAATACCTGGATCGCCGATTTTACGCATTTAAAATAAACATAGATTGTAAATACAATAATTGCACGATGTTGCTATATTATTTTCGATGCATGTTCGTTTAATCTTTTTTTTTCTACAAATTAGACAATTTTTATTTTACAGAAAGATTCACAGTCTATTAATAATTGAACCTGTTTGCCTGAGGGTTATTAAAGTGGGAGGTTCGATTGAATCCAAGAATGTTTATTTCGTGTCGACGCTGGCAGAAGTTTTGACAAAATAAACAGCTATATCTTTAAATGCAGCTGACTGTTTATAACAAATATTTGCCAATTGTATCGCGCAGCGGTTTGCCTCAGAGACACTGGCAGAAGTTTTGACAAAATAAACAGCTATATCTTAAAATGCAGCTGACTGTTTATAACAAATATTTGCCAATTGTATCGTGCAGCGGTTTGCCGCAGAGACACTGGCAGAAGTTTTGACAAAATAGACAGCTATATCTTCAAATGCAGCTGACTGTTTATAACAAATATTTGCCAATTGTATCGCGCAGCGGTTTGCCTCAGAGACACTGGCAGAAGTTTTGACAAAATAAACAGCTATATCTTCAAATGCAGCTGACTGTTTATAACAAATATTTGCCAATTGTATCGCGCAGCGGTTTGCCTCAGAGACGCTGGCAGAAGTTTTGACAAAATAAACAGCTATCTCTTAAAATGCAGCTGACTGTTTATAACAAATATTTGCCAATTGTATCGCGCAGCGGTTTGCCTCAGATTTTAGGACACTCGCGAGCAAAAATGTTTTGAGCTGCTTATATTATCACGCTGTGGGCGTGTTTATTAACGTGTGCGACGCGAGCTAGCGACGAATTTACATTCATCGGCATCTGCGGCGCGAAATCTCTAACAGAAAAAAAAAAAGGCGGAAGCGATGAAATATTCGCTCTGTATGGAAATTGCTTGCGTACGTGTATCTGGAAATTTTTCATGGCGGCGGCGGCCGGAAACCGCGGTTGCGGCAAATCTGCGGTATATTCCCCGGCATTAGCAGAGCTCTAACTTCGATGGATTATCGGAACCCTAATTTTTTCCACGAGGATCATCACGACGCGCAAAGAGATTGCACTTTGCATTTTGATTGGACCGGTACACATCACCGAAAGCTCTCGCACTCTTATAATGATCATTTCATTGCGTTTCGGTGTGTAACGAGCATTTGTGGAACAGCAAACCCATCAACATGGCGGTTGCAACCCATGGAATACGCCTTGAACCACCGGAAGCGTGTTGTCGAAGGGCGGAAAGGATTAATCGGAGTATATCGATTTATCGATAGCGCTCTTGGTCCTAAACAATAACCTGTTCTCCCTACGAGATAAGTCTCCAATGGCATTCGAAATATTTTTTTTCTCATCGATTCGAACGATCTCAATACATCTGAGGTAGTTGCTTACGCAACCACTGCGAATCTTTGCGCGAGAGAAAAATTGTCTGCGTTAATTGCAAGAAACAGGAGACAACTTGGCATTCGTTAATTATGTTAACGAGTCGAACTGCTTGTTTTCAAAATAAACGCATGAAGCTTGCAGTCTACGTTCATTTTAAGTTGGCGCTCGCGATTTTTTTGCTGTTAATATTGGAAACAATTATTTTACTATAATATGTGAACGACGAGGTGTCTTTGCACAAAGTATTAAACTAATTCAGGAGAGAGTAGCCTAAAAATCTAGGAGAGAGTAGCCTAATTTGGACCAACAGGTTGGTTGAACCTCCATGTACTTTGAGAAAGAAAAACATAATCATTATATCATTTACATTATGTTTCGAGTTTGGCTTAGCTACATATCATTAAGAAGAAAAATGCTCGCAAAAATGCCTGCTACGATTTATAAATTATCTTTCGCCTGCCAATCGTGTAATTCGAAAATGTTACGCAAGACGCATAAGAGCAACGTGCTTAGCAGTTACACGAACTGTGTACGAGCTGATAAGATAAACCAAAAATAAGTTTGTCCCATCGTTGACAACCGCAGCAAGCAGAGACATTGTTATTCTTAGAGATCGTAAAAGACGTCACTAATCGAATCGCGGCTAAACGACGAAAATTGGAAATATATTTTTAGAAAAGTCCATCGAGCGAGTTAAAACTCTAATAAATAGTTTATCCTGATTCCGAAGAGAAGAGCTTGTTCCAGTCGGCGAACGGTTCTCTTTTCTTCCGTTCTTTGGCCGAGACACATCAATCCGACGCCCCCTCGGGATTACAGAGGTTCCAGGTTCATTACAAACTGCCGCAAAGTAGTTACATCGATTCACGCGCGCTCGCAAAGGTCCGAAGAATACCTCTTTACATTCCTTTGTCAAGATCGATCAGGCAACCGATAGAAAGTTCTGCCCCCGAAAGGCTGAATTTCTCAGGGCAACGGGATGTCGCGTACTTTTCCTCCGTTCCTGTTTGCGAGCGCGTCCGCGAATAATTTCACGCCTGTTGCCTCGCGGAATATTTTCTCCTATTCCCCAACCTTTTTCCCAGGCACTCTCGCTGCCGTCACCGGCCTCGTAATTAAGGTCTTGGCCCCGCGGACTGGCTTAAGGCGAATCCTTAAAACGAGAACGCTGCATCAAATTTTGAGGAAAAAAAATATCCTCGCGACGACGACGACGACGAATCACAATGGTCTCAAACGCGAAGTGACACTTTTCTAAATTCTTAAAGATATCGAAGTGATATTTCGCCTGTAGAATATTAACAAGCAATCTGTTTTAATGGTGCATAATGTACCATATTCTTTGTCTATTTAATAGCTCTTTTTACTATTTCTTAAATATAGCTACGAGTTTAACAACTTTTCGAACACACATTCAGCTTAGTAAATATGTTATTCCTCTAAATTTTTGACATTTTTCTAAATTCTTAAAGATATCGAAGTGATATTTCGCCTGTAGAATATTAACAAGCAATCTGTTTTAATGGTGCATAATGTACCATATTCTTTGTCTATTTAATAGCTCTTTTTATTATTTTTTAAATATAGTTACGAATTTAACAACTTTTCGAACACACATTCAGCTTAGTAAATATATTATTCCTCTAAATTTTTTTAAAATCGCTCTTTAAATAAAATTTGGTTTAGTACCTAAAGTGTTTTTTAGTCGTCAAAGAGTCCCGACGATGAACCCGAGAACCTATGCGCATAGCTGCACGGACGCGGGCGACTTTAAACAATAATAACGAGCGATATCGGACGAGATTGGAAATAATTCTTGCACGATTATGTAGAAGAAAGTGTGCTGAACATATTCCATTTTGTAAAATTCCATGCTTCGAAACACTTATTTAGTTAATCGAGTAAACATCTAAATGCATAGACTACAATTCCGAATATACGAAATGTTCTAAAATAGTACACTATGTGATATAGAAAACTATGTTCCACGTGGCACAAGAGTTCGTTGCAAGATATAATTGTTCGCATATTTTTATGTTACCGTGGACTGCAACCCGTCGTTCATCAAAGTTTCATTCGGAATTTGCGTTTAGCAGCGTCTCGAGTCGAAGGAAATTGCAGGAACGCCTCTATTAACACATATCCGACAGAATTCTGAGATGCACTAAACTTGCACACTATGCGCGAATATGTTTCATATTATTATTACATTATTATGTTCATTCATTATTAGTATCATTCAGTAAATGTTCGTCGAGCATTTTGCAGCGTCTTGGGAACGTAATCGAAAGAAATTGCAGAAACAACATTTCTTAACCTCGACAGGATCCTGAGATGTAATAAAATTGTGCATAAAAATATGTTTTACACGGTACAAACACGTTCTTCACGAATATAAAGATTCTATGGTATTTATTTTTAAAATAATTTCAGCGAGTTGAAAATCATTCGAGTTCTCTTAACTAGTTTTCTCACTGCTCTATAATTTACTCATTTTTGTGATAAATGCACAAAACCTAGCGATAAAAAAACAACGTATATGACCACTTAATTATGTATGAAGCGGTAGAATCTAAATAAAACATGCATACTTTTCTCGAATCAGAGTCACATTTGATTAATTGGGCTCCACCCCGGTACAAAATTAGTTTACAAGCTCCGTACATGAAGTGAAAAGAGTAAAACGTGGATTTTGCGTGAACTGCTAGATGCAGAAGCATAAGCATTTTTAGTGAGTTGCTTTTCGCTAATTTTCGTCATAAATGCATGAAGCCCGCAGAGTCCGGCGACGAGGAACGATTCACCGGGTCACCTAACATCTAATTACTAAACTGCGGATTTTATGTATTTGTGACAAAAATGGGTAGACGTATGTTAAAACAGTAGAAACATTGGAAAAATTTTATAACACTGTTACATCATTTTCAACCTACTAACCCTTTGCATCGAAAACTATTTAAACTCCAAAACGATACATTTCTTTCGACCTAGAATATTTCCCTTCTATATATATATTTTCATGTTATACATATGGAAATGGCGCAATTTACTCGTACAATACCGAAGTGTTTAGTAATTTATTAAATACAAACAAATTTAACGTTAGTGTTAACGAAAGAAAATAAATTTCTACTTCGCTCCAGTCTGTTGCAATTCAGGTAGAAAAATGTTTATTTTGCATAAAGATAATTACGTGTGAAAAGAGCGGAAGAAAACCAGTTCAAATGTTTTTTTAACTCGAACGATTCTCGCGCGAATGGCGGAGCTTTGGGGTAGTTGCTCGAACTTGGTTTATCGCGACCGGAAAGCTTCTCGCACCGGCGTTTTATTTCAATTTTCCCGCGGCGAAGATAAAAAAAAAAGAAGGAGAAAGGCGGTTGTCCCTTCTGAAAATGGTGCTTACGCGATGTTTTTACGTTCTCCGTGCGACATCTCGCGCGATATTGCGACGATATTTCGCGGCGCGCGTGGGCACAACGCGAAAGTTGCTCTTCGCCGTTGATTGCTCAGCCGATCGCGACCATAAGTTGCACACCAAGCCTCGACCCGAGTCGTTCGTTTTCGCGTTAACTTTAAAGCAAACCGAACTTCCGATCCTCGAAACGTTGACTTTCGCTCGCGCACGCATTACCGACGGACACTTCCAGAAGAATTTCCAGCCGCGAGCGTAATTAATAGAGTACCGCTCGCAGACCTAACCGCCGCGGTGAAATACAGACTTTAATAAAGTGTTATGGAGTCCTATTCGAGATCCAGCCGCCCCCTCTCCCCCATCACACTTGACACTTGCCAACTTGACGCACTTGAAAACTTCCTCTCGCAGTTATCGCCAAAGTTCTCGCAATTTCTTTGCAAAATACTTCGCTCGAACTTTCCGCATCGCGAGAGATGGTCATTCAGATGTTTAGGGTTCAAGAAACGTTTATTTAGAGATCACTTGCAGAGGGCATATTTGATTTTGTTAAAGGTTGTACGGCACTGGAGTTCCTTTATTATTTTTTTTATCGCTTCTACGTAGTTCTAAGGGAGAAAAAGAAACATCATCTTATTCCATTTTTAGACGATTTACCAGGCTCGTCTCCAGGCAAATTGAAATTTTAAAGCTCGATTTCCTCAAATAAGATTTTCAAAATATTTCCTGCAATTCCCGTCCAATTTTAGAAATTCACGATACAATCTCCCTTCTCGCATAATCCAAGTTTTTGTGAAATATTTGCAACTTTTTCGCTACACACATTTCTATAATTATGTTTTCATACTGAAACGAACATTTTTTTATCAAAAGTGTACAATTTATGTAGCTTAAATTGTGGAACTTCACACGCCATCTCAAAACAGTTCATTAAAATCGGTGGCGTGTTCCCCTTTTGTCGATGAAAAGAAAAAGAAAAATGCGGAATTATTCGAGACTTGTATAATTATAGTAAAATTTTCTCTTATTAGAAAAAAATATAAATAAATAAATGTTTTAAAATATAAATATTAAGGTAAACATCAGGCACGTGGACCATGAAAATCTCCTAAAGTAAATTTTACAGTGATAATGGAAATTTTCAAAAATATATCCCAGTAAAATTAATGAAAATTATTCACAACAAATACTAAAATCATCGTAATAGATGCTAGTAGAAATTAAGATTCCAGTCGTCTGAGGGGCTCGCGCTAATCAAACATTCCCCAATCAATAAATCTCGTGGGCGCTTGAAAAAAAAACGTCTCGTAGAATTTGCAAGATGAAATTAAAATGTCTTCGGCGACGTATCCCTGCCTATTAATTCGCACTCTTATTTTTACCATAATCTTTTACCGAGGAAAATCCCATTTCGTAGTCGCTCGACGTCGACGTTGTGATTGAAGCATCATCGCGCATTAATTAACCGCACAGTTTGTCCGATAGCTCCGGAACGAACGCATAAAAATGGTAATTGTTAATATGAATAATTCCATGATACTGACTGATCGATCGTCGATCGAACGCCTCCGGATTTAATTTGCTTCTCTGCGCCGAAAAAAGTCAGACTTCATTTTCTAGTTCCATTTAGGTTGATTGTGCCATTGTTCCAGAAGAGTATGAATTTCAGAGTGGCAATTCGAGCATTGCATTTTTCCCAGGTTTGGTTATAATTGAATTAGTATCCTATTAACCACGTTCACCTGGGTTTTCAGTTTCTTTGTCTGTCTCATCGAGCTTTAATACCAAAGACAAAGTTTATCAGGAGAACGTTCATAATTGCTCCCATACTGTCTTATTACTATTATTACTCCCGAGTGGCTTGCCAAGTGATATTTATTAATGCACTGCTAATTTTTATGCAAGCTTGGACCTCCGCGAACTAATTTAGAACAATGTTGTTTCTGTTACAGTTTATCATTTATCGCGACAACAATACAAAAGTTATCTTAATTTTCCGTAGAATCGTAAACTCCGTCGCGTATTATACGTTTCAAAAATGCCATAAATGCATGAAAGCCGCGCAGCAGTCCTCTGATTAATATTCAACGTGCGTTTATGCAAATCACGCATCCATGTTCCGTTTCGCAAAAACTCGTAATAGGGGAACATTTATACCATCTATCAAGGGATTTCGTTAAATTCCGTTCCAAGTTTTATAAATTGATTACAGTTGTGTAGCGCGGTTTATTGTATACTCGAATGAACATATAAAATTTGCGGTCTAATGATTACACTGCATTAACGATTGCAAATTATATGCGTTCCGATTCATGAAATATGAAATTACCATTAAAAACTGTAAATGTTTGCGCGATGTACACGGACGAGGAAGCCGGGCATCTGTGATTTAAATAATCAATTATAATGTGTCGAAAGGGATGTAAAAATGGCCACTATTAACAAGGGTAACGTCGTTAGGCTCGTTGATCGATCGTCGACGGAATATGGCGCGAAGATCAAACGACCCGCAGGAATTTAATTCACGCCAAATCTGGTTAAATGCGGCACGTTACGATATTTCCTGTTAAAAGGCCACTTATTACATTCAGTTCTCGTAATTAATAATGTGCGACAACCGGTTCTACATCTTCCTAGGCAACGGTAACGTTTATTATCGAATTCGTGGCGAATTATTGACAAATAATTGGCCTGTTGCACTTGAAACGCAGTTTTTGATATTAATATACGATATTAAGCCTTGCTTGGTCGCTATTAATTATTAATCTTTTGTGTACCATCACTTCTCTCAACCTCAGTTATTTATCATTAAAAAATTCAGAAGCGAAACTGTTTAATTCTGTGTTATTTCAATTTTTCTTAAAATAAATTTTACTGCATACTACTTATGCATTGTGGCATTTGTGCATTTATTTCTGTGGATTTTATTGAATCTGTACGTTACAGTACTTACAGGACTAGTTGTACTCTGTGTGTGCACGCTTTCTCTAAATTTACCGGAAACAAATTTAATTATAAATTAAACGAATGAAACATGCGAGGCTAACACATCGGAGATTTAATGATTTCTCATGTTTAACAAATTTAAGAGACGGTAGATCATCGATCATCTTTGCAGTCGTTTAGATGTTCGCGCGATAAACATTTGTACCACTGTCTAGGATCCTCGGCGTTTGTTTTAATACACCGCGGACAAAAAGATAATACGCTTGTCCAATTTATCATATTCCTGATATTACGGTGTATGTACCCACGCGGACGTAAATAACGCGAGTGGAAATTCCATCGTCGCAAGTGGTACGAGTGCATATATTGTCAGACGTCTGAGCACGCGGAGAACCATTTTCGCGTCGGAACAATTGCGATATGTATCTCACGTACGTTCTGTCTTCAAAGAAACGGGAATTCTTGAATTTAACGAGACTGTCATTCTTCATTCACGGACCAGTCTCTCCCAAGGGGCATTATTTTTTCGCATTAGTTGCTCGATCGTGTTAAATCTCTGCGCTAAACGACCGGATATTGAAGTCTCGTCAATTAGTTATCTTCGAAAACATTTCACCGAGTGAATATCGATGCATCGCGAAAGGAGGACGAGTGAATTTCTGCGTTCGAATTAATTAATACTCTCGTCGTGTACGGGATCGATAAATACGCAAAGGGAATAATAAAAATCGCAAAAATTAATTGCGACAAGCCTCTATGAACAAATTGATAGCGCGACCTGTTTCTCATTTAACGAGCATACGGCGATCGAGTGCGATAATAATGAAATAAAGGAGTATTCCCAATTAATAGAAAATTAATAAGGCTGTCATTTTAAGTTTTTATTCCGAGGAACACTTCTTTAAATACTTTAAATATTATCATACTCAATGATAATTTTTAAGTTAGCCGGTTTCATTCAAAATGTTTCAACTTCAAGGCAGCAAAAGGGAGAAGGAAAGTACTTTTTGTAAGAAAAATTTAACATCTGGCAATGAACAATTTATGCAAAGCATATTTTAATATTAAGGTTAATATAGCAGCTTCGTAGAAGCATCTTGTGAATCTTTCCTACTGTCTGAATTTTCAGGGTAAAAATTTCCTCGAAGAAGAAATTAGCTCGTGCACTTGTTTCCTGGTGTATGCACAATTTTCTAAAAATCATAGTGTAGACACAAGAGAATAATCGTTCGAGGAGAATTGAACGGCTTTCAACGCTCTGCAAAATGGAATTGTGGACGCAAATTGTAATAAGATTGCTGTATTTAAATAAAAGACGTGCCCCCGCAGCAGGAGAAAAATCTGCGAACCATTAAAAGCCGAAGAAACGAGTGGACCGACAATGTGGCGAATGAAATATTCGCATGCTCGAGATATTTCAACAAGGTTGCGCGTAACGAGAGAGTATGATGAAAGGGGCAAGCGCGATGAAGCGCGACGTAGGATCTAAGGAGAAAGGGGACTTTTCGGCTTCATCTTCTTGATCCCCGAGCTCCGGATTCTCCGCTGATATTCAATGATTTCGACAAACAGAGCCAACGACGCGAAATGATTCGTCCTCCGCGCTGCACAGTGGGCGAAAATGCCATTTTGGCTCTCTAAACTAATAACTTCTGAACCATTAGATACAATTGAATGAAATTTAATAGATAAAGGTAACATTTATAGCTTTAATCTGCAACAAAAATCAATTTGAATTTACACGGTGTTTATTAACGACACAGGTTTTAAACAAATCATAGAACAAGTGGAATTGGTATATCTGTTCTTCTGCATTAATATTCCTGTAGTAAGTCACTTGAAAATACTATATTTTCCAAAATGTAATAACTAGACAGCGGATCTTTATGCATTTATTACAAAATTGAGTAGATAAAAGTTGAAATTGTACGAAAATTTAAAAAATTTTAAATGTCAATATACTATTTCTCGTCTATCAAAATTAGCAAGTGAAGAAATAACATTCTACTTAGTTTCTATTTCTTGTGATCGATGCAGACAATTTTTATTTTGCATAAAGATCCGCAGTCTAGTAATAACGATTACTTGTTTCAAAACCGTTTGAATCCTAGAAGATGCAAGCTTTCGTATTGTCTAAACCGGCTCAGCTATTTCTAAGAGTTTCCTTTTAAATTGCACTTGAATATTGGAAAAATCATGTGAAAGGAAACAATTTCACCACGGTTTTAATTTTTTCCTCGAACTTTGCCGGCCTCCTGTGGCCCGTGGGGGAGGATAAAGAATTTTTTTCGGATTTGCTTTCTTTCGAATGTTCTTAAAACATCCCCGTCGCTCATTCATTTAAAAATAAAAAAAGATTTCGCTTTTCCAGCGCCGAAATCGCGTTTTCACAGCCGATGTATCAGCGCACAGAGGATGCTCGCGGAAAAGAAAGAACGAACGTCCATTTCGAGTCGTTGAGGGCTCTCGGCTGTCGGCAAAATGGCGATAAAGATAAGGGAGAACGGGGTAATAAGACCGGCGGCGGCTGGATAAATTAAAATACAAACCGAGCCGAAATGGCCGGCCGGCAAATTTATGGCAGCATTTCGGTCGCTGTCCTCCGCCATCAAACAAATTTGTTCCGGTATCTACCCTTACGCCCGCGTCTTCTCACCGTAAACGCTGCGTTACAACGGTTTCGCATTAGAACCTCTCAAGTTATTGCCCGCCCTCACCGCAATTGCGATTCGTTTGCACAATAACTCCTATTGCTTCGCCCGGTTCGACCAGTCGCCATTTTAGCATTTTAAAGTGCGATTCGCAGTCTGTACAGTCCATAATTTAACTTTATTTATGTTAAATTCAAATATTTTAGCTCTCAAAATGAAGAAAATATGCAACAATAATTTTATTTTCGAGGTATTCATTTATGAAATTGTCGTTAATATATTCTTCAGGCTTTTCTGATTAATATGATACCAAACACGACGCCTTTCGGGGTATATTTGTTTAACACGTTGAGTGCCATGTCATCCATATGTGGGTGACGGAAATATTTGTCCAGGTTTTGAAATGAATTTTTACGGTATATTCGTTTTTTTTTTTTTTTTTGGTATATTCATTGTACCAAATTTAATTAGGATCTGTAAAATGCAAGAACCTTGGATGACTACTCAATATCATACAGTCGAGTCGGAAAGTAAGTTGACGATTGGTGTATGCAGACAAATGAATATGACATATGTTTGATTTCTAATAATGATAATATATGTTTTACTAACATATTTGATTATTTATTTATACCTCCTAAATAAAAATAATACATCCATTTGATTACATACATCGTATTCATTTGCCTACAGATCACCAATCGTTAATTTTCTTTCCGACTCCACTGTACATATAATTTTTTTCAATTTTTATTTCGTTAGATAACTTACTTTGATTTTATGGAATTTTTGAGGTTTCTAGTTTGGCAGTCAAAGTGTTAAATCATGATTTAGTAGAAAAATCCGATTATATGTGCTCCACTGTTTTATCGTGGATTAAGCAGCTTTGATTTCTTCGATATAAACAGTGTTTAATGCAAAACCCGATCGCCGCAATATAAATTTGTCAGCCTATAAAAATGGCTATTTCAATATGGTCACCGAACGAACGCGTGATAAAAGTCACTAGGGAGATAGCGTGGGCGTTACCGTTTTGGCGGCAAACGTTCTGCGATAATATTACATTTCCGATCGTTACCGGACGTTCGTAGAAAAATTTTAATAACTGTGAATTGACTCTCGTCCCATTGCAAATTTGATAACCGCCACGCGGCGCGGCGACTGTTCCCTGTATCTCGCTCGAAATGAAGTCCGTTTCCCGTACAGTTTCCGACAAATATTTAATTTCCGTACGCAAAACCCTGTCTCGGTTGCTGAATGAAAATTAATTTAGCCGGCTACATCTCTTTTTCCCGTGCTCGTCAACGGCGTCGCTCGACGTAACGTTTAATCGTCCCGGGGAATGTACGCGGCTTTCGGACGCTCTTATTAGCTCTTCTATAGTGAGCGAGCGCAACATAGTCCGTCGCAACGGTCCGTCTTACTTAAAACGATAGATTAAACGGGCGATTTTCTATTTTGCTAAAATTACTGTCCTCGTATCTGGGGACGTAATCCCGGCTCCTAATTGAACGTCTTCACGGTAAGAAACAGCTGTCCATTAGCGTTGTTCCACGGGAAGCGCTAACATAATTGCAGAGCCAATCTCCTGCTCTTTTTTTCGAATCAAATCTTTTTCGCGCCGCTTTCAATTCGGCGGCGACTGATAGATCGTTGCAACTGAATCCGGCGTTTTGAACGACCCCGTTTAATTGTCACCGCTATGTGGGTCAACAACGAATTCCGGATGTACTTTCCGCGCAAATGAGACGTAAAATGTCACAAAAAATGGACGACGGGAACCATAAGCAAGAGCGTAATCCTCGGCTCTCGCGACTTTATTAAATGCTGCACATTCCGTTCGTACAGTGGTCGGAAATTGTTTAAAATGTCAGACAGTCGGAACACTGAATTTACCATTTTGGAGAAATTTTCGATACTTGAACTGTGAAAATTTCTTTAAAAAAAAGAAAGACAGTACAGTAATATACCTGGGCTCATTTTAAAGTTTTCCTTTGGCTGTCCTTTATTTATCTAAGATATTTTCGTCGAAAATGTTACGAACGCCCGAGAGAATCGGAAATTTAGTGTTCAAATATTTTTTGGATCCACTGTATCGCACCTGTCTTCTGTGCCAGTAATTATTCAGTCTTTTCAAAGTAATTCTGAAACAGTTTTTCGATCGCGTTTTCCACGTGTGCACTTTGCAGAAAATTCTTCCGTCGAGACAAAGACCAGCAAAGCCAAAATACATCTGTTACAAAGCTAAATAAACGTCGAAGAAACTCCGGTAATCTGAAAATGTCAGTTTCGATTGTTTTAACCTCGGCAAACTGTAATTGTTTGTCAACAGTGGGCGCCAGATTGTTGACAGCGCGTTCGCACGCAATTATACGATCACGCGTTCACGATATTTCGCATTCAAATCATTATTTACTAATTGCACCGTGATCGTTGCATTTGTAATAAGAAGAAAACGCGCGTCGCTGCGAGTGGTAATTGTTCTAGCGCAAGGATCGTGTAATTAATTACCATCAAACGCGTCTACGTAATCAAATAAAATCCGAATGCGTTCAACGTGTTGCCAGCAGACCCAATTCGCTTTGCTTGCAATAATGAAATGCGACGTCACGCGCTCGCGCGATCGTAATTTCCGAAATAATATCGCGGAGTAGACCGAGTCCATTGACTAGGTCAAAATTAATAAATTTACATTGTCCTAATGACATTACAGACGCACTTGTCGGGTTGTAATTATATTAAAATTGCTCGTCTGCCGATCGCCCCTTTCGGCAATTTGCAGAGTTAATCAATCAGACTGTGTTTCGAGCATGAGTATCGATTGCGAAAACCAAAATTGTTTCTGGTATAAATATTTCCCAATTAAAAGACCATTTTTTGGTAAAATTTTTACCTCGTGACGGTTCCCTTGCAGCTGCAACGAATTTGACGTTGTAATTACAATGAAACATTTTTAGGTCATTGTTAACGATTCCATGGAAACGAATGTACAGAAAAATATTTTGAGGTATCAATTAATTTTAAATATTCCATTCGGTGTTAGTAAAATGTGTTGTTTGTCGAAGTTTGCCATTTACACAATGTAATTCCAATCGAAAAGAATCTTTAAGAAACATAATATGGAGACAATTAAACGAACCGAAAAAATATTCAAAAGTATCTATTAATTTTAAATATTGACTCCAATATTAGTAGAATGTTATTTACTGAAATTTGCAAATTTACACTCAAACTGAATTGGTAAAATTGGTAACTTTCTTTGTACATTACCTGTAACTTCATAATAATTTATAAATAACAAAGGAGATGAATTCCTCCTTCACATGAACATTTATAAAATATTCTCGCAAAATGGGAGTTTGCATAAACATCGTCGAATTAATGATAATGACGATATGGATAGCAAAATGTCGTGAAATAACGTGCTGAACGAAAATGTGTGAACGTCTAGAAATGCAAATCAGAAAAAGATGAAGGAGATTGCTCAATGTAGTGCACTGTTCAGAAAAACTGTCAACTTATTCAAATGTTGCCTCGTTAACGAGCGAACGAGTCGCAGACGTTCGCGCTGGCAAATAATGGCACAATATTGTACCGTTTGGTACCCAATGTTGTACGCGTGTTCATTATCTTTTTTTTTTCCTCCGTAACGTTCCTTTACTTGGTGACATTCGAAGGATCGTCTTCCTGTCCTCCAAACTATGATAGAAACCTCAAAAACTCCATAAAATCAAAGTAAGTTATTTAATGAAATAAAAATTGAAAAAAATTAAATGTATGATATTCAGTAGTTCTCCAACATTTTTGAATGTTACAGATCCTTAAATCAAATTTGGTACCATGAATATATTAACGTAAAAATTCACTTTAAAACCTGGACAAATAATTCCGTCACCCACATATGGGTGACATGGCAGTCAGCGTGTTAAATTCGATTTCGTTGATAAAAATAATTGCAAAGTTCAGACGCAGTTTAATCGAACTATAATAAAGTTTGATATAGACTTCTGTGTTTCTGGAATTTTCATTTATGCTGCATTCTTTAGGTCTTTGTGGACTGAATATTGAAATAATTTTTTGCTGATGTTTTATTGTAATTATTATTTACTATTATTATTATTATTATTATTATTTGTCATTACTTTCATCCTTGGGAAATTGAAGCAGAGTGCATTTAAGGTGTAATTATCTTTACCTGCTCATTTGCCTATTCCTTCTTGTTACTTCCGCCCTCTTCTTATAGTTCTTTTGTTTCTTTCCACCTGTTTCCTAGATTCTTATTTTACTTACTGCACTATCCACCGTCTGCATCCACTTAGCAACTTTCTTTTTTTCCTTTTTCTCCTGACACTTCTACCAGCGTAAACTCCCCTGTGTCCTACAAAAAATCTCTCAGCATACGCTTTCAATTTTATCTTCAATTATTACAGATTTTAAACATTGATTCGTCGTTATTCGAAACAAGAGCTTTACGCAAACTCAGAATTTTGCGGACAGATTCAATTCACCAGTTTACAGTTATTTTTAGTTAGTCTTTTGTTTTATAAACGCACGAGAAACGTTTGTGTAGTCATTATTATTCCACAAGAAACTTCATTTAAAAAATCGAGCTTTCTTTGCTTTCATCGATAGTAATACACACAGAGATTATATTTTAAAAATTTCAGGAAATTTAATCATAAAATGTAAAGAAACAAATTTTCAATCATGTACATGAATAAAAGAATGCCGATTTTTAAACGTTTCGGTCAAGAAAAATTATTGTAAGTCATAGAAATGATTTTTCGTTGCTGATAGCCGTTATTGATGAGCGGAATTCGTGACAGAAATTGTAAATCGATTGTTGAAAATAGTATAGAATACTGTTTTCCATTTTCCGCTTCGAAACTGTATTTTTGTCAATAAAATATAAATTACGAAACGGTAAACTTTAATCGAATGCAATCAAAATATTTTCGAGGTAGATCAGTATTATTACATGCGATGGAAATGCAATATTTTTCATTGATAATAGTTACATTCGACCAAAACAAGATTTCCTCACTGATAAACAGTTACGAGCGACTGAAATATCGGGTTGTGCACAAATAAATTTCGGAATATAAAAACCGTGTATTTTCCATTTCTATATAATTTCCACAACGTTTCGCACGATCCTTTATTTTATACGACAAAAAAAAAAATCGGGATTTCCAGAATAAATAAATCTGAGATATCGAGAAATTGTTATTTTTTTTCTATGAAACAATTTACACCAATATTGAACTGTAAATATACTCGTGCGTTCAGGTTCAACTGTAAAATTAATATTACTGACAGTTTTCGTTGCTTCAAGTCTTATTTTAAATTCGAATAAAAATATTCTACTAATTTTACTAGTTGTTACTAGTTGTTATTATCACTGATAATCCGTACTTATTGTACGGATTATTTGTTGAACTCTTTCAGTGTTAACACTAATCTCACCGAGTAAATGTCTAGTATGTTCACTAAGCTTTGCAAGTCTTAATAATAATAAGTTATAATAAGGTTCTTATTATAGTTATGTGCTCTGAAAATATTAACTCAATCGTTACCCATGGCTGCAACTTTATAATTTCAATAATTGCAAAATTACAAAGCTGGAACCAGTGATTCGACTGGCAGTGGTAGAGATTTAGGCTTTGGGTAGATGACGTATTAGGAATGGCGCCTCGTAGCCGAGCAAAACGAAGCAAACAGAGCTACTGATTATTATAGACAACGCAATCCCCCGTTCTGTCAACGAAAGGGCCTTCATCGACGCGTGTTTAGGTCGCACGTCGCGCCGAAAAGCTGCCATTCATAATATCCAGGCCGCGAACACGCAATCTCGCGATTTCATTTCGGAGTAGTGGCTTACGGTGGGCTCGCCCTCGCACGTGACTGAATTTAATTTACCGAGAGAAACGGCCCCCCGGCTACTGTTCGCGACACTACGGGACATTAAACAGTTTTCGCATCTTTCGCCTATATTTTTTTTTTTTGCTTTATTTTCCCCCCCCCCCCCGCCTCTCTCTCCTCCCTCGTCTCTCGCACGATCGTTTCGCCTGCTCGTCTTCGTTATTTACCTTCTCATTGAAATTCAAATGAATAGAGAGTTCCGCGCGCGTCAGCTCCAGCTCCCGAGGAAAAAAAGGACGAAATTACTATGATACTGCATGTAACACACAAATTGGAAGCTTGATTTATCGCGTCACCCTGTTCCACGGTAAAAACACGGTTTAGTCACGCCTGTAAATGTTGCTCGCCCGCGTTTGAAGCGCGCTCGTTTTCCGAGCTACGCTGCAGCTTTTTAGCATGATTTGCCACGCACGATTTTCCCCGGGAATTTTTCGTCTTCCGCGTGCTGCACCAGCAGCTAACCCGATATGACACTGCTCTCTCTGAACTTTCAACCGGGAGCGGATTACTTATTACCAGCCAGCTACACGCTGGGTCCCGATAATTGTCTCACTTTGTGCATCATGCGCGGACCCTGCTAATACCGGCGTCTGTCAGAAGCTGTTTCAACGGACCAAGTCGCACCGAGGTGCCCGGAATTATTTATTAGTATATTGCCGGAGATCTGTGTGCGGAAATGTTTTCCACGGATCGCGGGAACCGGAGAATAAATAATACAAATTCTGCTCTTTTTATTATTGTTCCCCCCCTCAGGGTTACACACAATCCTCTATAAGTTCACACCTTGCGGGGTCACCCCCATCTTTCGATGAGCCCCAACCAATATCGCTTAACACTAGAACGACCAAGCACTAAATGCAACTGGCATACATTGCCTTATAATAACAACAAAATAAGATTTGTTTAGATTTCGTATTAGTTTTGTTTAAATATCTACTTCGACAGAGAAGTTTATTAAAAAATTTTCTCATGGAAACATATTTCTAATTTCAATATCTCTAAAAGAAAAAATTAGGAGGAAGTCATTTTGACCCACATCCGGTAGTTCTAGTGTTAACCTCAACGATCACCATCCCACAACACCACGCCGGCGAATAAATACAAATTAAATTTTGTATTAAATACAAATGTATTTCCATCCGGATCCTCGATCTGAAATAAACATTTGCCTCAATTGTAACAAATTGGAGCAAAATTCATTTCCCTTCTTAATAGATTTAACAGGTTGAAAATAATATTTTTACTGCCAAACGCATAAAAAGCAGGGCAGTGATTTTTAATTTCTCACACGTTTGTTCGGTTCTGAGACCATAAATGTCACCACAATAGCGCATACTTAAGTGTCCGCCGTTCCCGCACCCCCCCCCCAATTCCAAAAAGAAGCCACCTTCCCCAGCTTAAGTGTCCGCGTTCGGTCCCGACTGCTGACACTTAACGACGACTGTAAACGCTTTTACGACACCCTCAAACTATACCTTCACGTTTGATGCAGTTTTTGGCGAGTATAATAGTCCGTTAAAAAATCTGAAAAAATTCATGCTGGTACCTTCAAGAATCCTAAATTGAGATTATCGCAATGCTTTTGACAAATGATTTGTTGAAATACTTTATATCGTGAATAGTACAAGAAGCAAAGTACATTTTACAAACTTTTCGAAATTAACCCCTCCTTCTAGTTTAAGGGTTAATTGTGCATTGCTGTGCTATGTACTATATATACTAGAGAATAACAACTGTCAATAAATAATTTATGAAGCTGCTGCAGCAAGTTTGTTCTCTGGCATCCCTGTTTACTGTTGAAGCGTTTAGTTGTCCGCATCACTCGCGGGCAGTTTAGAAAATTTTCATTGGATTCGGCGGGAAAGGGGTATCGTTCGAAAGGGGGAATTCCGCGCGCACGTCGAAACAGTATTCGCAGCTTTTACTTTGGGGTACAGGTAACCGCAATGGGTAATTGCGCGTCGACGTTCCGGTATGCAACGCCGCGACAGGACGTTCGACAACGGCCGCCGGAGGTGCAAGTGAAAACGACAGGCCGAGTGTCACGGATTATTGGCATCCAAATTGAACTTTATTGTGATCCGCGTTTCGAGGGGTCGGAGAGGTTCTCTATTCCTATGAAACTCTACCCGGCTAACGCAATAACAATGATTAATTCGGAATGCAAATACACTACCGTGGAATCCCGATTAACTTATCCGCGCAGGATCGCAAAACCCGATTTCACGACGACCGTGTTCTATAAATTTATAAGCTTTTATAAAATCAAAGAGTACAATTCAAATATTTCGCGACAAGAATTTAGTTCGTAGCACCGATTTTCTTAAGAATTGTTAAAAATACTTCGAAAACGTATTCTATCATTTTCTTTTTAGTTAGAAATATCCGGAAGTAGAATTTTCCTAAATGAAACATAAAATCAGAGTACAATTCAAATATTTCGCGACAAGAATTTAGTTCGTAGCACCGATTTTCTTAAGAATTGTTGAAAATACTTCGAAAACTTATTCTATAATTTTCTTTTTAGTTAGAAATATCCGGAAGTAGAATTTTCCTAAATGAAACATAAAATCAAAGAGTACAATTCAAATATTTCGCGACAAGAATTTAGTTCGTAGCACCGATTTTCTTAAGAATTGTTAAAAATACTTCGAAAACGTATTCTATCATTTTCTTTTTAGTTAGAAATATCCGGAAGTAGAATTTTCCTAAATGAAACATAAAATCAAACAGTACAATTCAAATATTTCGCGACGAGAATTTAGTTCGTAGCACCGATTTTCTTAAGAATTGTTAAAAATACTTCGAAAATGTATTCTATCATTTTCTTTTTAGTTAAAAATATCCGGAAGTAGAATTTTCCTAAATGAAAATTTGCCGAAGTAGAAAACAGTTCGAAAGAAGGATTCGCGAGTCGGGGAAACAATTTTCCTGACCAAAATACTAAATCGAAATGTGAACTTGCGAGCATTTAAAGGCTCACCGGTGCACCTGCCTCGACCGCAGCTATAGGATTACAACGCAATTCAATTATTTGCTCGCGTTCCCGCGCCGTAAAGTGTGCGCAACGAAAAACTGCGAAACTTTCGCGTAACTGCATGCAGCATTCTTCGAAAGTGTCTCTTCCATCAGTATTCTCTGTTAATGTCGCCGATAGACTGCGGGTTTTCATGCAAAATAAAAATGTTCTAAATCGATCCTAAGAAATGGAATTCGGATGAAAGTATACTTCTTTCAATAACTTCGGAAAGTCGAAAATAAGTGAACCACGTTCTTAAATTTTCGCGCGACAACGCGGTTCTAATTCTTCGCAATTTTATTTGAAAATTTTAATTAACGGTGCGCAGAATGACGGAAAGGTAACAGTACGACAAAAGTAATTGAAAACAGTGGCAATCCTCCTGAGAGAGCTTATACGACCACTTCTTCCCGCACGGTTGGCTTGTATTCGATGCAAATTGCCAGACTTATGAAAATTCATTCGACGCACCCTCATTTCGCGTCACCCTCACCGGTCGAAAAAATGTTTAATCCTGTTTCAAAGATTATGTGGCCGCGGGAGAATTCTTTGCACATCCAAGACGAGCTTAATTGCATTTTAATAAAGCAATAGATTATACAATCTTTATCCCAACTTGGACTCTAACTTCTGAAAGCGATCAGAATAATAAACGAAAAGCTGAACAGAGAGTACAGGTACATTTAATGAATATGATTCATAAAACTGATATTTAGAAAGATTTTTGTTTACTCGTTTAGTACAAGAATTTAAGAAAAAGATAAACAGTGAGTGTTTGCGAATAAAAACTATTCAGGACCTTTTTCCAGCACCAGAAAAATAATAATAAAAATCATAAATAGACAGTGAACTGTACTTCAAAAGAATGAAAAGCATTTATAGGCCGTCTTCAGCACACAAGAGATTTCGGTATGCTCTCTCCGAAGTGTATTTCACGAAAATAAACAGAAAATAATGACGCTTTTAGCGGGCAGGTCTTTTGAAGACGAAGAATGAGGAGCATTCAAAGACTTCTTAGGGTGCCGCAAGAATTTTCGGAATCTCATGGTGGGAATGCTGCACAAAGCTGTGCTCAAGCATCCTAAGTCCCGAGCACAGGTGAGCCGAGACGCTAGACGATCTTTATGATCATTTTTTAAATTGATTTTGTGTCCTTGATCAACAGTAGCTATTTATTGACTGCATTTACAACAAAGTACGCATTGCGAACGTTGCGGCATTGTTGCGTAACCTATACAATTAGCTGTGCCCTTTTGTGGGCGAAAACCGATTCCTAGCGATGTCACTTATTTAACTTCCTCGGGAACTCTAATGCGACGTTATTGTAAAATTGCATAACTGGGATATCGATCTGTAAAATACACCGAGGCTCGACACTAAAAATATACTGAAAATAAAAAATGAACACGTTCTCTAATAACGAGATTTGTTTAATGTTTGCACGGCGCACGTTCAAAATTCTTTGAAAAACGTGGGTTGTCCAAAATCGTGTGGAAAAATTCAGCAAATATTGGGGGGGGGGGCCGTAAGGTAAAGGCACCAGTAGTTGACCATTTTATAGAAAAACATAAAAAATAAGGTTTTTATAAGCGCACTTATAAGTGCACTTTTGATGAAAGTGAACCTCGGATGGCATGCCGTCTGTTGTTTAAATTTCAAAACAATAAGAACATTTCAAACCTTATTTTTTATGTTTTTCTATAAAATGGTCAACTACTGGTGCCTTTACCTTAAATAATCAATTATTTTGAAATCTGAAACAAACTTTGTAGTAGAATCAAGTTTTTATTTCTTAATTTATTCTATAATCTCCATCGGTGTCAAGGAGAGTTTGCCATCTATTCTGCAAATTTTCATTCCCTCTCTTATAGAAATCCAGGGTTCGTGAAGCAAAATATGACTCAAGTTGCCTCCTTACTTACTTACAAGGTTTCCTCTTCAACGATCGGTACAGAACTAAAGGCAAAACAAATTCTTTGTAAATAATTGATTACGTATGGGTACCGAAAACGAAATGTGAGCTTATTTCGATCACTGGTTCAAAGTAAAGTCACCGGGAAAGGGTCTGAAGAGCGAAACGACGGGGCTCTGGCGGATCTAATATTTCATCATTCAATTACATCGATCCGCTTGTTTCTCGTGGCTGCTTATCCGTGTAGAGGGCTGGAAAAAAGGGGGCGAAACACCGTTCCCCAGGACTTCAGTTTCCATTAGTGTTATCTGATTCCGTGGAATAACGTGGTCTCTCGTCGGTTCGCTGGTATAATTGACGAAGGGAAAGTGCTCATCAGCGTTTTTTCCGTTCCGCGTCGCGCTTGTCGCACGTGCATCAACGAAATGCTTTCGAAATTGTCGCTCTTACATGACCCGCATGCTTTCGCGTCACGTGCACACGCTGCTTGCACCGGTTTCGAAATTCCACGAGCCGTGTGATCAATTTTTCCTCGTGTATCGAGGAACAGCCCCCGGAAATCGATACCGCCCTGTTTCACCTGTCTACCCTGTCGTTCGACATGTTTTCCCGACGCTGGAAACCTTAAGAAATAGTCGCGCGTCGCCGACAAAAGCCGAATACATTTTCCCAGAACTATTATCGCGGCCGAGCACGGAATACACGTTTTTTTTTTCTTTTTTTTTTCGAGAATGCAATTTCTAATGCCGTGAACCGTGGCTTTCAATTTTATAGGGGTCACAGAACGCGTGGGCGCAACTTTCTTCCCCATAGGTTACCGGCGGTTTTTGTATTCGTCTATGGGCAAACATAATCGGGAAATGGCACCACCATTTTCCCGTTACTTTTCATGGAAGTTTGTCATAATGGCGGCGGACCGGTTTTTACAGCCCTTGCGAAGGTGTTTTATCAGGAGAATGTAACTTTGGAGATGAGAGTGTAAAAAGAATTACGAAAGTCCCGCGGAAGTTTGTTCATTGCTGCGGTTTTATTGCTCGAGAGACTGTGAAGAACATTTTCTCGAGTACTAGGCGACATGCATTGTGACATAAGTTTCGCTCGATGGAATTATTTGTGATGGTGCTTTTTAACTCACTTGGTGGGGAATTGTCTGCTGGAATTGTTACAGGTGAACAGAAACAACAATTGTTACAATAGTAATAGATCACAGTTAACAGTGACGTCTATCATCGCTTTGTCGTTATAGCACACATAATATTCAGACAATTCTCCATTTTCTTCTACTAAACTGCTTGAGTATTTCACGAAGCTGATACAATTATATTTGACAAAATATTTTAACGAGGGAAGTAAACGACGACACAAGCGCCGTTAATAAATTTATACAAGTCTAAATAAATTGTCAACAACTTGTTAACAAACGCAAACAATATTCGACCATCGAGCTTGAAAAACTCAACAGCTCAATTAATATATTTAATATTCAAATATTACCGAGTAGATGGAAGTTAATTTTGCAGCATCGAAAGCGTAGCGAGATAATAAGATTTAATTCAAATAGTTGTACGAATATATATTAAATGATGCACACATCTAAATTATCAGTACAAATATATTCCATCTGGTAATCAATAATAATAATAAATAAATTACGGATTTTATGCATTCATGATGAAAACGAATAGGTGAAACAAAAATCTGTGACACCAGTAAAAGAACTTGAAATTAGTCAAGGTTTTAAACAAAAAAATAACTAAATTTATTTATGTTAATACCTAATTTGGACCACGGGGGGTGAAAAATTAAGGTGTGAGTGATCAGCTGTGTAAATTTTCTGCGACACCCTGTATATGAAATAATCAGTATCAATAAGATATAATAGTAATCTTTTTAGATCGCATGCAATTTCGTGGAAGTTAGTATCAAAGCAGTTTCTTAGAAAACAGGTTCGATGACACTGAGAATGTGGAGGAGCACCTGTACACTTTGCCAGCCAGATTTTCCGGGTTCTACAATTTTTCCGAATTACACTGTAACGAACAATAAACCTTTATCTCCGTCTTCAACGCTGGCGGGTCTCCTTTGTGTCCACAGACTCGGCGAGGAGAAAGAAAATTTTATACTGCGTGCTTTGGAAGCTAATTTTTTGTACAACCCTTCCCACCATAGTTCTTCCTTTTCTAAAAAAAAATCGATATTACGCACCTAAGTGTATATTGAATTTGAAACTTAATGTTGAATTTAATGTCCCACTTAGTCCGTGGATTTTTATGCAACAATTTTCTAATAAAATCTCTTCATATTTCTATTCTATATTTTATATTTTTGTACGAGACTCTTGCCGACATTTTTCTGATTAAAACGAGACCAAACACGACATCATTCGAAGATTTCAATGAAATTTTCAGCATGTATATAACTAACATATATCTACAAAACGCATATTTTAAATTTTCACTAAAGGTTCAAATAAAAAAGTTGTGAAAAGTACCATTTTTATTTTCTCATGTAATTCTTAAAAATTGCAATTTTTTCAAAACCTTTCTTGCACATCATTTGGAAAACCAATTCTTCTAACTCCTCAAAAAAGTCAGGTCGTTTGATCCAATTTAAAAAAAAGTTATACTGATTTAAAGGGCGTTCGAATACTTTCGTGAGTCTGTGTATTTCTAAAAAAAATCGACGGAAAGGGAGACACACAAGCGAAACAGAGCTTAGCGAAACTGCAACTGCATCGAATGACTAGACAAAGCGTGCAGGCCTTCGTCGCGACGCTCCGGGAACGTGCGAGCCGAGGCGTCGTGCGACCACATTTTTCAAAGAAAGTGATAAGATAGTGCTCGAAGGAACGCAACGGTTGTTCTCTCGGATCGCGCAATAACTCCTTCGATGTTTGCGTTGGACTTTTTCGCCAAACCGAATCGTTGCAAGTTCCTCGAGCGATGCAACGTTTCGATCGTTTCCTACGCGCAGGGGAAATTCCGACGGGTCCCGAAGGTGTTTCAATCGGCTCACGGATACTTGCATGGTAATCGACCGAGCTTAAATTGCCAGCAATCGTTAAACGGGCTCTTGGCTGCCGATAAGATTGCACGTGAATCATTATCTCGGTGATGCAGCACTTTTCTCGCTGGTCTAGGATTGCCGCGGAAGTAAAATTTATAGCGGAAGAGAGAGAGAGAGAGAGAGAGAGAGAGAGAGAGAGAGAGGAGCCGTTTCTTTTTTTCCCTTCCTTCCTCGCTCGACTCGAGGCAAACTAATCGCAGCTTTTCCAGCATTGTGGAATTAATCGCGAACCTTGACCCTCGACAGCGTAACCTTGTCGTGCGAGAAGTGTGGTATTCATGCTTTTTACTTTTCGGTGCGAGAGCCGTGCGTCTCGTAAAGCACGGCTCGTTTTTGTCGCTCGCGACGGAAACGAATGGGATCGCGGTGGTAGGCCGTGCTGCAAAATGGCTGACGTAATTTCCTCGCGACCCTCCGGCGTTTTTCTGCAGGTGCTGTTTCGCGAGATCAACGAACGGTGAGACGTCGCGTGTGACATTCTCAGCGAAATTTCCCACCTGGCAATCTGAATGCACCTGGTATTTCTCTATATATGTCGCCAAGGCCTGCACGATAAACGTCGCGGAATTATCCCTACTACCGCGGAGTATACCTCGAGAGGCCCTGGACGCCGAGAAGCGTAAACATAACACGAGTATGTCTCCTGGACGATTTGAGACGCTGGCAAGAGCCGTCTTGTTGACATATACAATGTGTCCCACGAACTCTGTCCACTCGAATATCTTGGTAATTTCAAACAATACGAGAAAATATTACTTACAGAAGTTGTTTAACGCTTTGAACGCCAAACAAGAAAGTTCAAAAATTCCACGAAATCAAAGTAAGTTATTTGATAAAATAGAAATTGAAACAATTAAATGTATGATATTGTGTGGTTCTCCAACTTTCTTGCATTTTACAGATCCTAATCAAATTTGGTACAATGAATACATTAACGTAAAAATTCAATTTAAAGCCTGAACAAATAATTCCGTACCTATATATGGGTGACATTTCAGTCAACGTGTCAAGAAACTACATAGTATAAATGATATTCTTGCATGTGGAGGCGTAGAGAAGATAGAGAGGTCACCTTTCTTGTTTTAAATGAGATGTCCAATTTTTTATGCTCGATTTCGATACGTATTCTGAGAATGTAAGTAACATTTTCTCGTATTGTTTGAAATAACCGAGATATTCAAGTGGACGAGTATTCGTTTTGTTTACGAACCCTTATAATTCTGTTGTTCGTTGTTCACGATGTTCTGACATTTTCTGTTCCTGAACTGCGTTAATTTTGTCCGTTAACCTGTTAAGCACTGTACGCCACTATAGTGGCTTTCCGTGGAAAGCATCAGTTCGAACAGCACGAACCACTATAGTGGCTTTTTTGCCTTCCGCGGCTAGGCTCGCCGTCCCTGGGTGGCAGAGTTGTGGACAAACGCGCCGTGCTTAAGAGGTTAAGGGGTTATATACAGTTAGAACTTTCAAAAAATCAATTTTTTTAATTTCATTTTCGTAATGTACATATATTTAAGTATACGCACAAAAAATTTGAAGTCAATCCGGCGATTATTTTCAAAGTTACACGCATATTTGTAAAGACGTGACAGAGCGTTTGAAAGCAGGAGGCGATCTTTCGACGCGTTTTTCTCGAAACTGTGTTTTCAAAGTCGGTGACCAAGATTTCTCGGAAACGGCTGAACCGATCACTCTCAAATTTTAACACAAGCTTCTTAAGTATATTTTTTAGTAATTAATCGAAGCTTTTTTCTCTCCGATGAATATTTTTTTTTTATAAACAATTTAAGGCCAAAATTTTGGTGAAAAATCGATTTTTTTCTTTGAAACGCCGCCATGTTGTCACAAAATTTTATTTTGTTTATTCCTTCGATTAATTACTAGATTACACATTTCTTTAACGAAATCAGTTTGGTTTTTTCATTTTTGATGATCCAGTCCAGAGATATAGTGGTCACCGCAAGGCGCCTTTTTTTACAGGAGCTCCAGGAGATCAGCTATAGCAGGTTTCAAAATTATTAATTTTACAAATAAAAAATCTTAAAATACAGTTAAAAGTTACCATAGTATGTGTACAAATTTTTACATTAATAGATGTAAAGGTCTTCTCAGGAAAAATTCTTAAAAAATCGCTTTTTTTGGGCCTCCTAACTGTATATAACCCTTTAAGACGAGAATAAAATCGCTCGCGATTTTCGACGAGCTCTAACTCGCAAAGCAGAGACCGAAGGGAAAAGCAATGCGCGAAGGTGTCGAGCGAAAATACGGGTGCACCTTCGGAAACGAGAAAACAGGATCGGAGAACGGGATACTCGCAGCGTGGCGTGGGCGGCAAAGTGAAGGAGGAGAAAGGGGTTGACAAGCGTGCAAGAGCGATTTTTGAGAAGGACAATGGGTTTAGATTGAAGGAGGCTAGGGTACGCGACGAGGGTGGTAGGTATCAGGAACAAGACGAGGACAATGGATGCCAGAAGGGCTACTCGGTTCGAGGAGAAAGTAAAACGTTGGTGGAGGGGAAGGGGGTGGCGGAAGAGGGGGAACAGGCGGAATTAGAGGAGAGGGACAAACAGATACAGGAAAGGGCAGCTGGGATTAGGGCCTCGAGGCTCAACAGATAATATACGAGATTGCGGAGGTTGACCTAACGAGATACCTGAAAAAATGGAGACGCGAAGGAAAGTGATAAGAACCGTTCGGTTCGAGCCAAAAAAATCGAACGAGTGTACGGCATAGAATAATAAAGAGCAACTTAAATAGTAGAATTTTACTTAGACAAAATTGACGATGATTATATTTATTGTACATACATTTGTACTACTTTGATTACTTGATAAAGCGGTCTTTTATACAACTTTCTTTATGCAACTCTGGTCCAAGTCTACGCGTGCAAAAGTGAGTAGTTTAATCTCGTTATTATTATCCTTCTTGATATAATAATTGTCCTGAAACCATGAAACGAATAACATCTTCAGTATTTTTTCTTTCAGAATTTTATGCCTCCAGGATAAAACTGAATAGGTGCAATTTAAAACAATGAAAAGATTAGGAGTCTTTAAGAGTGTTAACATATTATTTTCCGTACATTGAAATTGTTAGTGAAAAATACAAATTTATATTTAGCTTCTGTCGGTTAAAATAATTTCGTTTTTTATTAAACGTTTTAATTTGACTTCAAATTCTCTCAACGTCTCGAGGATTCTAGTCATAAACATTGAATTTAATTTATGAAGACGTCGATAACAATTGAACGGGACCTTGTTTCCCACACGACAGGCGTTGTTTAACTTGACAATTTTGCCCCTTAGTCCGGAATCGCGAATGACAACAAAAATACTAGAAAGCAGGGCAGTCACGATAACGACGAAAGAAATCGAAATTAGTATAAACGAGCAATGACTAAGGCAGTAACTGGAAGCAGGTATAATGTAGTCGGAGTATGAGTAGGTTAAGGTTAAGGTTGAGGCAGACGGGAAATATGTAAATGGGGGCCGGTTGAATGGGAAATTTTCAACGAGAACTGAACGAGGGAGAGAGAGGGAGAGAGAGAGAGAGAGAGAGAGAGAGAGAGAAGAGAGAGAGAGTGTTAATGCGGTTGCAGGAAATGGTGATCCAGCAAGGCCGCGATAATGTGTAACTATTATTGAACATTCCAATGCATCGGCTGGCCGAGGATGTTTCCACAATGAACTCGCGATAACGATTTCAAGCTGTTCGGCGCCGGCCGCCGCGCCGCGATAATGCGACGCGTTCAATCATCAACGGTCGCGTAATTGCTTCTAATTTTACGCGTTTTTATCGACCGCCTCCATTCAATTCTTCGAGCGTCCACGCGGGAAAACGAGGGTTGCGCTCTCTGGCACACGATTTATGCCAATGATAAATTCCCGCGACATTGACGCGTCCCAGTCTTTCGGCTGCGAGATTAATCGTCGGTCTATCAAGAGAACCAGTTAGTCGATCGTAACGCCGGCTAATCTATTCGATTATTACGGATAATAACTTGGCGGTCTGACAGCGTTTCTCGCCTGTGTCTGTTGTCCGGTGACAGTAACGCAAACTGCGCGAGGATTAATCGACTCGCGCGCTCTATTTGTTACGTTCAATTTCGGATCACCGTAATGTGTCCCGATACCTGCGAAAATTTCGGGATCGAAATGTCGCTTACATCGTGCGCGAACACCATTATCTGATCTCTTGTCTCTGCCGTCGAAGAGGACAACGAGCTGATAGACGTGTATTAGCAAGACGAAACCAGTTCGAACTTTTTTATTTGTAATTCTTCTTCGATGAAACTTTTATCGACATATTCGCCACTTTTTTTCCGGTTAAAATGACTCCAAACACGGTACCGTTTCGATTAGATTCAACGGTTTAATCCTCGATATCGTAGCACCTCGATTATCCGAACTAGTAAGGAGAACACGAGAGTCGTGGATTAAACAAGTTTTAATAAAGAGTTTCACGGAGAAAAAATTTAAAAGGTTTTTTACACAAAAAAGTAAATGGCAAATATTTCAAATTCGAAGCGTCTGATACGTTTGATGAATTCTGGGACCACGGTACGAATTTTGAAAAATCATTTTTAACGAGGGTGGTCTAAACGTAAATTTCGATGAAAGTTGAATGAAAATCGAATGCGTCTAAATTAGTTTCCCAGTGGCCTCTGCCGGGTGGTTTAATTTTTCTCGTCGGAGTATGACATTTGTGGGAGCGACACGGTCCGTAGTATTCTCTTCATTCCGTTTTTACGACTCTATCTGTCCCTGCCGCCTGTTGATTCATTCTCATTAAAGCTCCGCGGTTCTTTGCGAGGCTCGAGTCGATTTCAGAGTGCTGCCGAATAAGACGGAAAATATATCTGTGTCAACAAAGAGGCAGAGAGAGAGAGAGATGGGGGGGGGGGAAACGGTTTGCGAAATGTTTCATTAATACAGAGTGAAAATGTCGTGCTCGATCCGATTAACATTTTCAAACACGCCACCGAAACTAACCGTGTCCATCAAATTTTCAAATACAGCCCAACATTTATCCAAATTTTAGAAAGCTATATTAAAGCCTCTGTAATCCCAACAAGCTTCAAATAGCCCAATCTAATCCGATCTGTATGCTACAGTGTTTATTGTTCGAATCAATACAGATTGAAGTTAGAGTCGCCAGATCAGTAACTATTAAAATCCTTACGAATCAATGTTGTTTCATATATTTTTGCATCTACTTCTTCGAAATCATCGTCCATTCTCTTATCGTACATAATATGAGCAGCTAATAATTTAAACTGGCTGCTAGAAAATTAAGAACCTTGAGTCAAAATAGTCTCGAGACACTGGTCCCGCAATTTAAGGGTTAAACATGGTGGCGCATGTTTTTAAATCCCAACTTGGACTTTCTATCGCTAATTGAATCTCCTAAAATTAAAACGACCCCTTTCTACGATCGCGCTGTTGCGCTAACGCTAAACCCGCCGAGCTTTGAAAATGGCGGAATTTGTGCAATTCCAAACGGTTCCAACATCAGAAAGTCAGTAGTTAAGTTACTGTTCTATTGCACTTCTAGTCATCCTTCCTCAGTTTGGATAATCGAGGTCCTACCGTACCGTGGTAAATTGTTTGCACATTTTTACATCCGTCACACGTTACTGTGATTTTCCAGTATTTACGCAGTTGTATCCGCACAAAACAGAGACTCCATTCTCGCGCAAAAACACCAAAACCCCGCTGGTCGATACGATGTTTTCTTACAGCGGGTATTTATTTAATGTCCGGCCGGTAAGAGTTAAGTAAACATCCGTTCCACCAATATTTTCGCGAGACTCTGTCTTCGATAAAATTTCCTCTCGGTGTTTTGTACCCGGTCCGTGCAAAACTCCTATTCTATGCTTTCGATTTCTTTTTTTTTTCGCATATGGGTTCACCCACGCGTCGGTTATGCTATCCGGGCGCATGATGGTTTACAAATCGGTTCGCCGCAACCGTTTTTTGCCTTTCACGAAGTTCGAATAGAAAAACCGCAGAAACGATTCAACGAAAAATAGATAGGTGGTTACTTTTTGAATTGACTAAAATACTTTAGCGCACTGTTCCTGTTTTTGGCAAATGTCGTCATAGCGGAACGTGATTTTTACTGTGTTATTGCATTGGCAAAATGGCCGATTGGCACGTGAAAAATATTTTGAAACGTTCCTCTGATAAATCCGTACTGAAATCAGCGTTTATTTGCAACTAAGATTGACGATTTTATTACGAACTGTGTAACATTTTCCATGGAAAATATTAGACACACACACACACACACACATATGTTTTGTGTTACTTGAATTCGTAAATGAGAGACAGACAAGATTCAAAAAATTGGTTAAAACAACAAAACAGTAAAGAAGTGAGATAGAAATTGTTTATAATGACAAAATGGTACCGAAATACGGTGAGAGTTAGTCGGATCGATGAAATAGTAACGAAATAAGTCAAAAGCTCGTTAAAACGACGAAATGGTAATGGAATGATATAAAAATTAATTACAATAATTCATCAAAGCACATTTTCAATCTTCAACTCTTGAATGGACACAGTTCTTTTGATCACCACGTTTTCTTTTTCATCGATAAAAGTCACACAAGATAAAAATTAGTTAAAACGACAAATTAACAACTGTGAAATATAAAATTAGATATAGGTATAAATTTTTGATCACGTAATTTCATTATATCGTTCTCTATTCTGTCTTTCCCAAAATAAATGATATCTAATTCTCAAATAAAGTACATAGCGAGAGAAAAAAAAACAAAACGGTGGGGGAAAATACGTACAAAATGTCATTTGCCATAAAATAATAACTTTCGTCCATACGTTCTCATTTGTCACTCGTTCGGTCACGTGTTCCCCGGAGCAAGTGATTCTCGACCGAAAGACATAACATTGCGTAAGACGTAAGAGCTACACGATTATTTTTCATGCAATAACTTTGTCGCATTAATGTTATTATAATATAAATATATGTCGATTAAGTGACAAACACGAATTCAAAGTAAATTAAAAGTAAACATTTTACTTCGCATCATATTCGGGAACAAATATTTTTCCATGATAAACATAAAATATTTCCTGCATAGTTAAAAAAAATATTCTATTTCTAATATTACATAAAGATTCATTTTATAATGAGAAAAAATATTTTGGACATAATATTAAATAAATATTATTTGTATATTAGGAAAAAATATTCTGTTTCTAATATTTAATAAAGATTTGTTTTATAATGAGAAAAAAATATTTTTTTCCTGTTATTAAATAAATATTATTTGTATATTAGGAAAAAATATTCTACTTCTAATATGAAATAAAGATTTATTTAATATTTAGAAAAAACTATTTTTCTCGTAACATGAAATACATATTTCCTGAATATTTAAAAAGAAATATTTTTTACTTAATATAAAATAAATATTGTATGTATATTCGAATATTAAAAAAAGATTGAATCTCTTTTTAATATTATATGAATGTGTATACAATATTTTGTGCTACTAGGGGACAAGCCCGGGAAAAGGTCGACAGAAATTTCTGTGATGTTTAAGAATGCTTTCCGAGAAGCGGTCAACGACGACTCTCAATAAATCATGGTTCGGGGGTGCGAGAATCGTTTCGCTGACACCGCGTAGACCTTGGGGAATTACCGCGCAAAGCGAGTCCCGTTGGAACAGCGAAGCCCCGGAGCGGAGCAGGCAGCAACAGGCTGAAGGAAAACAGTGACGGCGACAGGGGCGGGGGAATAACGAGAGAGGAGTTCCTCGTTCTTGAAATGGAGCAGCGATCTGCTCTGGGCCGTATTAATCTTCCGATTCATGATTTATTTATGAGCGTGTGCTCGCAGGTTGTACGTATACAGTATAGTTTTCACGGGTCCGGGGATCGATCGATCGGGTTGGGAATCCGCGGGAATCTCGGGGCTCGTTGACCTGCAACATTATCGAGCCCGAAGTTAATCCCCGTTCACGGCTAGGCGGGGACGCGATAATTTTGTTAAAGCGAGCCGTCAACGGCACCGTCGTCGACGCGACGAACAATCGCCGACACTTCTGCACGCGGACGAGCGATCTCGAGAACCGTTTTCCGTCCCGATGGAGAAATCGATCGACACCCGTTGCTCACCGCCCCCTGCCTCTCTCTCGAAAGTTTCGACGGATTCCCGATTCGGATCCGCGAAAGAAATTGGATTAACGCGAGCTCTTCCAACTTTCGCCCGCTTTTACCAATAACCGTCTCATTTAACCCTTGCGAACCGTTGAATGGACACCCTTTAACTCGTCCTACGCTCCTCGCAGCCTTTTCCTCACCGGTCATCGCTTTATTCGCAATTTCTATCGATTTTTTACGGTATATTTTCCGGACAAATATCAATTTAGAATATTCATTAATCAATTTCCCTCGACCGTATTCTGCAACAGCGTCTAACAATTGCTGTTGAAACACAAAGGACTAAAAGCCCACTACCAGCATTTGTTTCGCTGCCTGTCTCCATCTTTGAAATCTTTTGTTAAATGCGACGTGTTTACCTCCTTCGTGAAGTATTACATTAACCCTTTGCACTCGAATGGCGACTGTAAGGCGCCACTAAAAATTTCTATACCATTATAAAAAATATTTTTTACATTATTAAATTTGTTTGTATTTAATATATTACTAAACACTTCAGTATTGTACGAGTCAATTGCAGCATTTTCATATTTACAAGACGAAAAAAAATATATAGAAGGGAAACATTCTAGGTTGAAAGAAATGCTTCATTTTGGAGTTCAAATAGCTTCGAGTGCAAAGGGTTAATTTACCAAAGAAAAGTCGTCGACCCTCCGAATATTTTACTATTGTCCTGCCAGCATCGTGTATCGTGTATACAGGGTGTCCCAGCATCGGTGGTACAACCGATAAGGAGGTGATTCTACATGAAAAAATAAATCGAAAATAAGGAATAACATTTTTTCATTTGAGGTTTCGTTCTCGAGAAAATCGGTTTTGAATATTCAGCGAGTACGCGTACACTTAACTATGGCCTAGATGGATGGATCTCGATACAGACTTTTGTTCATGTTTCCACTTCTGTACATTCCTGTCGACATGAGATTCTGAGCACTTCTCACAGTTTCATTTGGTGCCTTAGTATGTTATTATTTTCGGTTTAGACTAACAGTTTCTATCAATCCAAAACGTACCTCCAGCTATTAGATAAAATCTCATTTTCCAACATGATGGTGCCCCACCACATTTTTCTCGAGAAGTTAAGAATTTATTAACACTAGATTGCCTAAGCAAGTCATTTTGACTGCTTTTGAATTTCATTTTTTTTATTGCTAATACTTATTAATAACTTGTTATATGACTGTAAGTGATATAAAATATATTAAAAATTACTGTTAAACAAATTTCTTTGCGCATTAGTTATTTTTTCACAATGCAGTCATTTTGACTGCTTTCAGGCAATATAGGTATATACTAAGCTCCCGTCTTTCTAGTGTTAAATGAACTACACGAAGTTTGGATTGGCCGTGGTGGTCCAATAAACTGGCCACCAAGATCCCCAGATTCGACCCCTCGATTTCTATCTATGGGGTCATGTTAAATCAAAAGTGTACGAGGAGGAGATTACAAGCCTTCCTCGACTGAAAGCGAGGATCGTTTTAGTATTTGAAGAATTAAGGTACAGAATACATTAGAATGCGTTCATACGAATTTAATTCGGCGAGTACAGTTGTGTATGCAGCACAATGGGCAGCATTTCCAACAATTTTTGCATTAATAAAGTAAGTTAGTAACTAAATTACATGTCTTATTTTCAATTAAATTCACTCCGAGTCCATAGGCAGAAATGAGTAATACAGCACATCATCTCGATACTAATGATATTAGTACTACTTATAAGTGACATATGACTTGTATCGGGATCCATCCATCTAAACCATAGTTACGTGTACGCGTACTCGCTGAATATTCCAAACCGATTTTCTCGAGAACGAAACCGGAAATGAAAAAATTTTATTCTTTATTTTCGATTTGTTTTTTTTTATGTAGAATCACCCCCACCTTGGTTGTACTACCGATGCTGGGACACCCTGTATAGAGAGATCACTGCACTTCGGAATATTTATTTACGTGTCACTAATAACTTGAGAACACTAATGTTAGTTCCCGTTTAACTCGATGATGATATTTTTAAATTCTTAGTCTACGAATTTTTTAAAATTCATCAAGGTAAAGGCACCGGTAGTTGACCAGTAGTTGACCATTTTATAGAAAAACAAAAAATAAGGTTTGAAATGTTCTTATTGTTTTGAAATTTAAACAACAGACGGCATGGCATCCGAGGTTTACTTTCATCAAAAGTGCACTTATAAGTGCGCTTATAAAAACCTTATTTTTTATGTTTTTCTATAAAATGGTCAACTACTGGTGCCTTTACCTTAGTTTAGGTCAAATGCGGGCAATTGGGAAGGACACGTGGAGCCCCCTGTATCGAGTTTACACGAGGAAAGCTTCGAGTGAAGTTCGCAGAAAAGAGGATACCCGATTCGTACGAACCTGAGATTGGTTCGGTGATCTGTTCCGAGAGACATATCGTCTTCATCCTGTCCAAGGAAAACCCGAGTTTCCTGAAGTCTTTATCACCGAGCTTGAAGAATCCTCCCAGTTACAGACAGAGACGCGAAACAAGCTTGACACGGAAAAATAAGAATTAAGCTTTTCCGATCGCATTTCGACTTGCAGCAGTTTCTTGGCTACTCGCCGGGGCTCTTGCGTTTGAATTACGCGCCGCTGTCGACGAGTCTTTTTTTTTTTTTTTAAGTCGGAATTAACTAGTCCCACCGCGGATCGTATTAATTAAACCGCGAGCTTCGTGTACTTCACTTCGTCCGACTTCCTCGGTAGCAAAATAACTATAATTACGAATCGTCCAATTATAATGTAAAAACTGAAAATATTACAGTCGCTTTCTGCTGAGGAAGCATCTACAGTGGTTCTAATGGTAAATATTGGTATTATAAAAAAGAAAAATGTTTGTTTTCGCCACTTATTTCGTCCTCTATTTATTATTTAATATTTACTACTCCATAAAGCTCTAGTATTTTCCTAAATTAAATGAACCATTGCAGAAATCCCTTGATCTGCAAATTATTGATGATTAATGTTCGTAAACACAGTGCACGATCAAATTATAACTGGTTGCATAAATAATTTAACTACATAGAATCTCTGTTACATTTTCTTCCACGAATAATTGCTGTTTGCAAATAGTAAATGTATATTTAGCAGTATTAAGTGATTACGGGAACGAAGGAAACATAAACAATTATTCAAGAGGAACTTTTCGACGTATAATGTGAAATTTATAAATGCGTGACATTTTACCGGTCTAAAATAATTACTCTAGTCATTTCAATTCAACAAGTAAAAGGAACAGAAAGAATGTTCACAATTACAATCCCTCTTTTCCTTATTAACATTTTAATGATTCGTTTCGTATAAAACTTGTCCGGTTTCCTTTGTGGACCTCAACGAGGTACTAATTACGTTTGAAGCAGTGGACTGTTAATCACTTCGCAGCTGTTAGATCCAGTGTTTCATATTGGGCGAGTGAAAAACTTTGATGGGTTCCTAACAGAGTTAACTTCTACACTATCGTGTTAAGTTAATTAATATGTAATATTCTACCGAGAACCGGGAGGAACACTTTTATGCACTCGGAAAATTGTTTTTTTTTTTCTACGTCGCAATTTGCGAAATACGTAATAATATATTCAGTGCGGCTGTTTGATTTTTACGAGTGAAAACGTTCCGGGAAAATAATTTATTACAAAGCTTTATATTTTCTTGGTTTCATTCCACGTAGATGCAGAATTAAACAATACAATTTAATCTAATTAAACTGCAGATTTTCACGAACAAAAGTACAGCAAGAAACTGAAAGAAAATTGCATTACTCCATTTTGGAATGGTTTTATCATAGTTTAAGGAAGCCGAGAGAACCTTATTGCACTATTTCTAACATTGTTCAAGTGAGGAATGCCATAAACAATCCACAAGTGTGATAAGAACAGTAATTAATTACACCTGTGCAGAAACTATATAAAAGATATTCTGATTATGGTCACGTCCAGTTATCAGTCCAAAAAATGCAAGATTTTTATTGAGGTTTCTTTACTTTATTAGCAATTTTATTCTACTCCAAAAGAGATAAAAGATTGAATCATTCTTCAATTGCAAAAGTTCCGGCGGATCAAAAATGTTATAAACGTAAGTGCAAAGTCCTCAAGCGTAATAAGGCCATCGGATAACTAATTATAACGGTCCAGAAACTACATAAAAGATAATTGCGATTGTACCCAATTAGAAGTCGAACGGATACAAAGTAATCTAATTGATCAGAGTGGGAGATAAACAGACGTTAAAAGAATGTATCGCGTATACGCGACAGCGATCAATACAGCATTAAGAGAAAGAAAAACAGATGTGTCGTTCGGGAGGGTCCGATGAAACAATATTCGATTTATATGCCCGAAGATACGGTGGGGATTTGACCAACTTTCGAAACAGTAGCGAATAACTTCTTCGCTACGACGGAATTAAGATCCCCATAAGTCCCGTGTACCCTACGAGGAATCATAAGCTCTAGTGACAAGGAACGAAGACATATGCTCCAACGAAAACCTAATCCGAAAAACGAAAATCCTTTAACGCGTTCCCTTCAACTTTCGGTCGAAGACGGACACGCAACGCATAATAAAATTATTTTTATGTAGGCCACAGAAAACACCTTTCAACGTTTATTCTTGTAACAGTTGTTTGAAATTTCAGAAAGTTTAAAGAAATAACTGTTTCCATAAATCTCGGATATCTTCAAAATTAAAATTGTTTGGAGAGTGCAACGATTTCTCTATAAGTCGCCAAGACCTGGATGATAAATGTCGCTGAATTATCCCCACTACCGAGAGGCCTCGGACGCCGAGGAGTGTAAAGGCAAGACCTGTTTTGTTGACATATTAGTAATCAATTATTTTGAAATCAAAATGAACTCTGTAGTAAATTTAGGTTTTCATTTCTTAATTTATTATATAATCTCCATCATTATCGAGGACAGTTTGCCATGTTTCCTGCAAATTTTCAATTCCCTCTAATAGAAATCCAGGGTTCGTCAAGCAAAATATAACTCGAGGTGTCTTCTTGCATTTTCTACAGAAGTGAATGTTTTATTTCTTAAATAATGCTCCAGAGATCTGAAAAGATGATGATCAGAGATGATCATATTTGTGACGTATACAATATAGATAATAATATTGCTCGACTGTGGTATTGTGGAATTGTGATCGTTGAGGTTAAGCGACGTTGGTTGAGGCTAAGGAAAAGATGGGGGTGACCGCCAAAAAAAAAAAAAAAAATACTTTATTCCTAAAAATATTTAAAAGCTCTGAAAGAGTGTTTCGAGCGAAAGTCTCAATCGAAGCAAAACTAAATTGACTTTATTTCGATAAACAACAAGACCAAAAGTCGAAAAGAGTGAAACAATATGTTCGATTGCACTCCGTTCAGAAATAACAAGCAGTTTCGCGTCCTTTTATCGTGTTTCCAGGCAGACGACCACTTTTGCCGGTCAGTTCTCTCCCGTGGATGTATCAAACGACATTTGAATGCGACGGGAAAAATCAAAATCGCCGGCATAAAAAGAAAAAAGAAAGGAAATCGAGGACTTCGAATCAGAACGTACGGCCGCGATACAGATTTCGCAGCGCAATCGAGTACAATCCAATATTCTTCGGGGTATCGTAGCTACGCGTGAGCCCATAAGGGGTTACGTATGGGCTCGGTCCACGGGTCCCATTGGGCCTCGATCCAATCGCCGAGAGGAGAAGGCAAAAGATCTATTTACGATAAACGTGACTCGCGAGATCGGTCTCCTGTTTGCTTTACTGAATCATCGTTGTGTTCGATCGAGCTCGCTATCACCCCGATGTCACATCTTCGTGCAATACCGCGGCGAGAAACGACGATAACTCTTGGAATGTAATGATGCTTTTAATCCGTCAACAAACACTGTTCTAAAACTTGATTTAACGCCCGTGGATTCGACCCCATTATTATTAGATTGCGGATCTGTTAATAAGTCGCTTTTTCGGAGAAACTCACTACCGAGCAGAACGCTGCACAGCATTTTAACTTGTCTCGCGAGAATTCCTAACGGTTCGAACACTTTATTATTAAGTCCGTGACCTTTCGAAGTCCACATTCATTTATTAAGTCGACAATTTTGGCGCTCGGTTTATCGCTTTTACCTCTGTTACAGCGCAATTAAAATTTTTGACGAATTAAAAGTCGTCTTACCGTCACACGTTCCACGCTAATACGTATCGATCGGTTGAAGTTGTCACACTGCGGATCTTTGTGCAAAATAAAAATCTTCCGAAAGTGAATTACGGGGGACAGGAAATGAAGCAAAAATGAAATTTTTCGTCGAACAATTGCAGTAAGGTGAGATGTGAGAACATTCTTAAAAATTCTTCGAATGTCCTCAAAAGTTCTGAAATTCATTAATTCAATTTCACACATAATCACAAATAAAAAATTTTATTTTGTTGCACATTATACTAATTCCGGTCTATTTCTAAAACACAAGAAAAAATACTAATTTCTATGTATATATTGCTGTACTATTTTGTTTTCAATGAAATTAAAGTATTCAGCCAATTCTATAACAAAAAAGCTCGTAAAAGTATTTCAGAAAGAAAGTGGACGTAAGAAATAAAATAGTAATAGAATGTAATATTATATTTGCTACATCCTTTCATAAAAAATTATGTGAAAATGAGAAATGATCTAGAAATGTGTTCACTGTTAAAAAATTATTTCAATGAAACTACAATTATGTGAAAATGAGAAATGATCTAGAAATGTGTTCACTGTTAAAAAATTATTTCAATGAAACTAGATTTTAGATCTGGCTGTACGTTATTTTTTATTCAGTTTTAATACCGTGCAATACGAGTCTTGTCTCTCGACAAATTGTTTTTATATTAAGAATAAAATTCTAAAATTGCTGTCTCTACGTTTGTTGACAGCTAACAGCATGCTCAACACTTCGCCCGACGTTCCAGCCTCGCATAAAACATTCATACGGTTTGAACCCTCACGCGAATAAAACCGGAATAGTTTAAGCCAACATTTTACACACAGACCTTTCTTTTATAGCTCCGCCGATTCTCCCCTTAAACGAATTCGTTTCATTTAACATTTTACTATATTTCATTTCAGCCTCAGGCCAAAAAACCCGAGTCCCATTTGTTGCTAACGTGACGTTCAAACTTGCAGAATCAAGTCAATCGACAAGCTTTATTATCGCTATATTAATATACAGGCTTTCTCAAAAACTTCATACTTCGTATTATGTAGTGAATTTTAAACATTGATTATCAAAGTGCGATTACTTTGTCGATTTATTCTACCGTATTAAAATTGTACACTACGTCTTCTCCGAGGTCGCATAATTTTAATTCAGATAGTTTATGCAAGTTGATTTCCTCAGACACACTAAATCTTCATTATTTCGGTAGCGTGCTTACGTTATGCCAAAGCTAGTTAAACCGGCGACTTCGAAACAGAGAATACACGGTTTATTATACTCAACCCTCGTACGACCTTGGAATTCACTCATTTTTAGTTTCTAAATATCGTAGAGCAAAACAAAAGTATCCAATTAAAAATATATAGCAAAATTGAAATAAAATTTCATCAAACAGAGATTCAAAAGCAAATTTATTTTCCCCCGCAACAATTTCAATGGGTCGAATTAATACGATCCGCAGTTCGAGGATTGCCAAGCCCACGGTTTATTTATAATCCAAAATACCGGGCGAAATGTGCAGCAAAAATTGCTATGAATTTTTCAAATAATCGGGACACTTTTCGAAGTTTGCGGAATGAACTCGAAGCGTCGCGGCAGCTTGTTAAAAGGTAGTCTAATATTTACGAACGGAGTTGTACCTCTGAACTTTTGGCAAAAAAAGCTCTCCGGTGTTTCTCCGGAGACTATGGAGAAAAGTGTCGTCGATTATTTATTTAAAAAAGGGTGGAAAAAAAGAGCTAATCGGCGTGCAAAGCGAGCGGAGAGTCCAATCTTATAATTGGCAATCCTGGGATCGCGATATACGGCAGGGAGGGAGGGGGGGACGACAGTTGTCGCCGCCATTCTCGAAATTAGAATCCGTGGTAAAAGCGAGCGAGTTAGTATGACGAGCCTCTAAGCTGGTTTATTATTCACGGGTGCAACCAAGATTTCTTTCTTTCGAGCACGCAACGCGATAGTATCACGCGAAGAGACTCGTTGCGCGCGGCTGATCGTTAACCTCTCCCGGCGTTAATTAGCAGGTATAAGCCTGCTGAAGTAAGATACTAAAACGGGAAATTCAATGATTCGAGAACGCACACACACACACGCACGCACACACGTGACGCGTGTAGCTTCCTCTGACTAAACGTAAAATCGCGGGAGTGAGTCACTTCTTGAACGGGGACCGAAAGCAGCGGTAAATTACCGAAAGTGATTAGCGATCCTCCGAGAAAACGCTTTTCACCGTTCGTCACGTTCCCTCGTTATTTATTTAACGGAAACCCTCGATAGAAGAGTGATGAATGAAGCCCACTGTGGATTCGTGTATCGTATAAATCCCTTTTTCTTTCTACAGTCGTAAAGTATCGCAAATGTCTACGGTCACAATGGCGAAATCAATTATACACGTTCCACTTTTTTTCGCACGTTCCGCTGTGAATTATTGTTGCTCGCTCAAAGGGCAAAGTTTTCCGGCTGAACGAATCGTACACATATCCATAGTATGTATTCGGTATCAGTCGTTGTATTCCGAATAAATTTTATTTTTCCGCTAAATGGACAAATTCTTTCTAGTATTTTTGTAGACGGGGGAGGACAATTCATGGCTCATGCCAATTAGTTTTTAAAATGGGCAAATTATACGTTCACATAACCTTTGTGTAGTTGATGAGCATTTTTAGTGCTTCTTACAATAGGATAGGTTAGTTCCTCCCACATTTTGACATAGTTCTCCGCTCATGCTTTCACGGATTACTCAGTTTTTTACTTTGGGAACGAAAAAACCGATTTTCAAGCAACTCCTGCGCCATGCGGGCGTTATCTTGTTGAAGTTTGCATAAATTACGCGTAAATTCATCTGTACAAAATTAATTTTTTACAATAAAAACGAAAAAGCTCACTGTTGTGAAATAAATAAATTTCTAAAGGTAAAAGTGAAGTAGTAATTCCTTATTTAAAAAATAGAAATAGAAATTTCTTGTATTCGTCAAATAAATAAATTCGTAAAAGTAGAAACGAAATAGAAACATCTTACATTCGTCAAATAAATAAATCCGTAAAAGTAGAAACGAAATAGAAATTTCTTACACTCGTCGAGTAAATAAATTCGGGAAAGTAAAAACGAAATTGTTTACTTTCGAGAAATAAATAAATTTCTAGAACTAAAGATGAAACAGTAATTCCTAATTTTCATCGAATAAAAGAATTCGTAAAAGTAAAAACGGAACGGAAATTTCTCGCTTTCGTGGAATAAATAAATCTCAAAAAGCGAATTTCAGATCGAAGCAGGTCTTACTTTAGCCGAATAAATTCTTCAATAGTGAAACTGAAATGGATGCTCGGTAATTCAGCAGAAGCGTGTACCCGACGCATTAAAACTTGCTATATCATTAAATTTTATACTGTTGCGTCTACTTTTCAGTGCCACTCGAAGTTGAACGGTTTTATTAGATTAGATAAGTTTAAACATCCCGTGCGCTTGCGAACGAAACGTGACAGCATTGACGCAATTAATATGTAAGTAATGGCAACGCGAAGTAATAATTTCGTAAGATTCAATTCTCGTCTTCAGGGACGTCTTTTACTACCGTCCTCCTCTGCGGAATCAGAGAACCTGAGGTGGGCTTTAGGAAGTTCGTTTACAAGATTAATTTTATAATTAAACATAGAAATACAGATTAATGTGAAACTCCAAGATTCCGAATCCTTTGAGCGAATTGTCTCTGGTTGATTCAGGTGAGCTATCGATCGTGGCTTCGTGCATTCGGGAAAACGTTATTACAATCATCGTTAATCCTATTCGGACTAACATTGTTTTGTGCACGTTGCATATTGCACTGCATAATGTTTAATAATCTCGTTCCAAGTAAAATTGAATATAAATAATTTTAGAAGACGTCAATCTGTTACTAATGTTTCTAGCGTATAGTATAATAACGATGCATATTGCACTGAATAATGTTTAATAACATCGTTCCAAGTAAACTCGGAGATAAATAATTTTAGGAGACTTCAATCTTTTTCTAATTTTTCTAGCTTACAGTATAACCAATAATTTTTATTTCATTTTTATTTTCATTTCAATAATTTTCTTACGGTATTCCATTTAGTAATGCATAATAATTTTTAAATATAGATATTCTTGGAATACGTTAATTTTTTTAACTTTTGCGTTTTCAGCCGCTTTTGAAATACTGCAGTGGCAGCTACAGTGCGTTTAGGTTGGAAAAGAGATCAGTCAATAATTTTCTTAGTTTACGGTAACGGATTCTACAGCCATAATGTCGAGTTAGACACGGAGTTAGGGGGTCGTAAAATCAGGCTTTCGTGCGCAGCGACCGAACATCGTAAACGCACGGAGTTCACAGTACGCTAATTATTGTACATGCACTGAAATGGCAAACGATTCTCGCGCCACTCGACTCGTAAACGACAAACCCGCGGGCGGCACACGAATCATTCGTGAATCCGTAATCATTTGTACATCTCGCCGACTCGAACCACCTTGGCCGACTAAGGAAACTTCGAGAGGTAAATCATCCGCCCGGGTCCGTTCGCCTAATCTCGTCGCTGCTATCCGCAACAGATGGTGAAATGTCTGCTCTACCCCTCGCGTTGTTCCAAAAACTGTACAACCATAGGGATACTAAATGGAAACACGACTATTAAACGGAAATATCTCCCAATCAAATCTTCTAAACACTTCGTTTAATTAACACTACTGTCGCCATCTCTTCCGACAACTTTTCAACCATCTTTCTACAACTATCTTTTGTAAATCAATTTACAGCTATCCGAGAAAACGGGAATTTCCTACAATTGTTTGTCGATGAGAATATTCAACTAATTTTAAAAAGAAATTGGAAGCAGTGACACGTAAGAGTTGAAGTATTTTTTTTTCTTAGTATTTTTGTGCAAAATGGTACTAATTGCAAGATATATTAATTTCTGCACTGAACAAATTTATACAGTTGGAAAGGATGTATTTTTAAACTTTTTAAACGTTTTTATTATTTTGCATTTGATCTACTCATTCTCGTCATGAATTGCAGACTAATGATAGATAATGCTAAATATATTAGGAAAAAGTAATTAAAAATTTCAATTGTAATTGTGAAGTGTAGTTGTGAGTTAAAATTATAATTGTGAATGATGCACGACACTGTACAGAAAATATGGAGAATACAGATAGAAAGAAATGAACAGATGAAAAATTAAACAAAATCCCATAAGGTTAACGACCCATTTTCACCGATCAGATAAAACTGTCTTGTTTACCGAAACATACGAATGCTCCTCTGCAGTATACACTGTTATTTATTGTTTTGCCATTATTCAGGTTTACTCGAACTTCAAACGGAGAGCTCTATAACGAGCTTGCGATACTGACTTTTATTGTAAACAAAATAGCCAGTAAAACAAATTCATCGTCTCTGTGGTTGACCCACTTATTCCTCTCGCGATGCGTTTCGGTTAGACAAACGAAAAACATTGCTCGGTTCCTGTTCAATTAATAACTGATCCTTCTGTGTTGATAAACGCCGCACTCTCTAACTAAACAATTCGGAAATGTTTACTCTATCCACTAATATTTTCTTGATATTTCGGTAACGAATGTGAAAAACTTTTATAGCAATCAAGCGCGTTGCTAAATACAACGATCGATCGGTGAATTAAAAGATGGACTATTTGCACTTCCAAAATGCTCATTCTACAAATTAGACTTTTGACTGTTCGGGTTGGTAATCGTACAAAATTTTATACTTTGCAAGTTTTCAAATGTTCGTGTGAAAAGTTAACATTTGGAATTTGCAAGATTAAAAGGACGATTGTTACCGATGGACATTGCAATAGTCGACCGACAGAATGCCTCGGCTATGAAATCAGCATTTCGCTTGGGCAAATAAAACAACAACGAACTTGGCTGTGCAAAAGTTTAACAACATTAGCACGCTTCGATCGATCAAACCGCCGCTGCCAGGAAAAATAAATTTGCTCGCACGTGCGGAATCGTCGAAAACGCGAGATCCCGTAAAAAAAACCGCGTTAGTTGCTCAACACAGCCGTCGAAGTAAATAAAAAATATCGATAAGACCGATACAACCCGAAAGCGATTAGCTTTCTAACACCGTTCGTTACACCGCAGCGAGCCACGGGGATGTTGAAAAACGACCATAAACGTCGGCGGATCACCTACCTTTTGAATAGGGAGGTTGTCGGAGGTTGACAGCGTTGACGTCGAACAGTCTCCGTCACAGAAAAAATTCTTCGATCGGCAGGATAACTGAAACAAGGTGCAGGACGCGCAGCGGGTCCTGATGAATCGTGGAACGAACTGTTCCCCTTCGTCGAGTGTCGGCCGTAACAATGCAACTTCCGGTTCGTTCGTAGATGCGGAATATATATAATATATATATATAATATACGGTTCTCGTCGCGGTGTTTGATTAAAGGATTCGTCGATCACGATTTCTAGTTCGCCGATGATAACCGAAGCGGTTTCGTCCTGGGATAACAGGTGGTATGCCGGGAGTTCCTCACCGTGCAGAGTACTAACGACGTGTGACGTCGACGGCTCGGTGCGAGAGGGCTTTTATAGCCGGCCGTGCCGACTCGCCTCGACGCCGCTCGACGCGGCTTACCGCCGAGGAGCACGCAGAGCTCCACCAGCCGATTTCCCTCTTTAACCCTCGGCTCCTCAGCTCCCGTATCTTCCAGCTTGTCAATAGAATGATTATTTACCCATATTGATTGACAAACAATTTTATTCCACGGATTTTTCGAGACAAAATCGTCCAGCCACTCCAAAGGCTTCCAGATCTTTGCAAACGAATCACAATGTAGCTATTTCATTTCTTAAACGTCGACTATGGGGTTGTTAATCGACTGATAATTTAACCGTATTGATTGACAACGAATTTTATTCCACGGATTTTTCAAGACAAAATCGTCCAGCGACTCCAAAGGCTTCCAGATCTTTTCAAACGAATCACAATTCAGAGATTTATTTTCTCAAACTTTGATTCATGAACTAGGCTATCCACAGGGCTGCCAATAGACTGATTATTTAACCGTATTGATTCCCAAAAATTGTATTCCACGGATTTTTCGTGACAAAATCATCCAACCACTCCAAAGGTTTCCAGATCTTTTCAAACGAATCACAATGTAGCGATTTATTTTCTCAAACTTTGATTCATCAACTAGGCTATCCACAGGGATGCCAATAGACTTATTATTTACCCATATTGATTGCCAAACAATTTTATTAAACGGATTTTTCGTGACAAAATCGTCCAGCCACTACAAAGGCTTCCAGATCTTTTCAAACAAATCACAATTCAGAGATTTATTTTCTCAAACTTTGATTCATCAACTAGGCTATCCACAGGGATGCCAATAGACTGATTATTTACCCATATTGATTGCCAAACAATTTTATTAAACGGATTTTTCGTGACAAAATCGTCCAGCCACTCCAAAGGCTTCCAGATCTTTTCAAACGAATCACAATGTAGCCATTTCATTTCTTAAACGTCGACTCATGCACTAGGCTATCTATAGGGTTGTAAACCGAATGATAATTTAACCGTATTGATTGTCAAACAATTTTATTCCACGGATTTTTCGTGACAAAATCGTCCAGCCACTCCAAAGGCTTCCAGATCTTTTCGAACGAATCACAATGTAGCGATTTATTTTCTTAAACCTCATGTTCTAGGCTATCCACAAGCTTGTCAATTGAACGATAATTTATCCGTATTGATTTCCAACGAATTTTATTTCAAGGACCTTTTGAGTGGAAACTCTGAACCCGTAGCGAAGCGTCCCACGGCTTCTAAACCTTGCTAAACGAACGATAATGCGATGACTCCTGCTTTCTATCTGCACTTTGTGAGCGGGGCTATTTTCGAGCTTGCTAAATGGCCGATAATCTTATCGCAGTGATTGTAAAGAAATTGTATTTTATTGGGGTTCCGAAAGAAAATGTTGGAGCCATTGTAAAACACCCCAGGTCCTCTTAAACTTGCTAAGCGGAACGATAATGGTTTAATTTCCGTCTTTAACCCTCGAACTGGCATATCTTCCAGCTTGCCAGCTGAATGGTAAGTTAGTTGTAACGATAGCAAACGAATATATTTTTAAGGATTTTTTGAAGAGGAAATTGGTGAGTCGTTTTAAAGCTTCCTAGATCCTCTGACACCATTTGCGCGGATCCTCTGGCAGTTTAGCGATTTATTTTTTTACTGAAAGTCTGAGCTTGTTTGTTGATCGCTAACAAAAGTGATTTCAGTGCTTCTTCGAAAGAAAATTGTTAAACCGTGCAGTAAGACATGTAGGACATCCTGATGCTTGTTAAACAAATGATAATGCATTGTCCCTTTAATCCTCGACTTGCGAGCAAGAGTATTGATTGTAAACAAAATTGACTTTACCGTTCCTTTGCGTGCAAGAAAGTTCCCGATTTATAGTAAAGCGTCTTGGATCCTCTGACACTTGTTAAACAAATGATAATTATTTGCAAATGAGGATTTTTAAAATTAAGTTTACTGTAGTTGCCTATTTGCAGGTGAACCTCGAGATTTCTGAAACCTTACTAAACAGATGATAATTTAGTTACACTGATTACAAAGAAAATTTGTTTAGGTATGTTTGTTTGCAGAGAAAATAAGTTCCAATTTGCGAGACTCGGTATACTGAGTTAGCTATATTGATAGTAAACAAAATATTGGAAATCTCACTTGTTTTAATGTGGTTGATTGTAGCTGTTTGTTTACTGAAAAAAATCCTGAACTCCAGAGGTACCTATAAAACTGGCAAACGAATAAAATGGCTATTATATGACAAGGGTAGTTGCCTAACGGTAAAAAAATTTTCAATTAGCAAGACAGGATGATTGAGACCTCATAATATTTTTTAAGTGAATGGAAATTTTAGTTTGCAATTGCTTATGAAGTATTCTTCTTAAATTTTCGCACGCCTTTCAGTCTAACGTACAAATAAATTGTACGTTTGTATGCATTTAATTATTACGTATTATTTTCTCAGGTTTCGATCACTTTAATTTGCAAAAACTGACAAGCTTATTAGGGATAGATGAAAAAATAAATTGCGAACTGCAGTAAATTGCGAACCACAATTACATTGCCACAATCCGATCTTTTTTATCAATTTGGATTTACAACCACCGCACACTTTGCACAATTAATTTTTCAAAGACTACAAGATAAAGGCTAAATAAAGAATGTTCCTCGAGATAAATATGTAAATATAGCACATTACAGATAAAAAGCAATTGCTCATGAAATACTTTACGTATTCCCCTTATTCCGTTTCTATCAACGTAGCAAACAAATAAAAAACTAGACGATGTAGGTTTTATAGCAACTATTCTAGTATATTACAGTTCGAAATGTCTTAACTTTTTAACGTCATTGTCAAGATGGAATTCGAACCATATTTTAATGAAACAGACCGCGTTGCACGTTTACCTCAAATATTTATACTTTTCATATTGATTGCCTTTTGAAATATACACAGTATCAGTTATCATGACCTACATAACATTTTTACATCATTTTGAGAAACGAAATCATCAGAAATAAATGCATTCATACTGAATAACTAAAATTAAATGACGAACGTTAGTGGAACAAAATTTGAAAAACAATTTGCTGTTAAAAATTCTAACGAATCTCGTTGCAGGGCACGATCATAAAACAATTATAACAGTCAACTAACATTTGTAGTTCATGTAAATATTATGAAACGGTATTGAACATTATCGAAAGTTTACTATTGATCAAAATTACTGGGAAAAATCTACAGAAATTATTTTTTTGAATTTTTATACTGCTAATTTTTAACGACTAAAGATAACTTATCGTTAGCAAAATTCTTTACATAAATAAATTCAAAGTGCAAAATTCAATAATTTTTTCGAATACTTTCCTCCTCGGAATTAACCTTTATAATCCCCAAAAATACTTTAATAATTCTTTACGTTAACAATTCCATATTCAAATACGTTTGAATATTTCCAACTCGTGCAACTTCCACGACTTCGATTTTTTTCCCTTGAACCAAACTTTTTTGTGAAGTAACATTTCCGCTGACACGTTCGGTAAGTTGCACAAAATTCAAAAATTCCACGCAGAAAATAAAATTTCATTTTCATGGTTTTACGCACGTCCGTCGAACTTCGGCGTTCGTTCTACAAACTTCGTTCAATAACCATAACTAATTTCAATGAAATATGTTTACTGTTCCACATTTCCATTTGTACCGCTTCTATTTCCAATCACTATGCTTTCCGCATCGGGCTCATTTTGCCATTATGTTTCTTGGAATAATTCAATCGGTTCTGGTTCGATTTAAGGACATCGATTCGTCAACTTTTTTCGACTCTGTCATTTTCCCGCGTAAATCCCACTATGCAGTTTTATGCGAACGCGTGTTTGTAGTATTGTAATCTTCACAAATATAGCATGGTTTTTTCCTAAGACATGACATAATTGCATCGTTTCGTTACAGCCGGTATTCGCGCTGCTTGTTTATGATAATTTGCTCGTCACCACCGATACTAATTTTTCTGACTCCTATCGATGCCTATAAATAGGTAAGATTTCAAAAGGTAAACATTCCTGTTATGATTGCAACTATCTGCGAGTTTTAGCTCATTCTTACGCTGTTCAAATCACGTGTCACAGAAAATTTTTTGTTCGAACCCAATCGTTCATTTATTTGATTGAATTTAATTTTTTACCCTTTGCTAATATTTCAGTGTTCAACATTTTGTTCAGAAGTTGTCGATTCTTGATTGAAGCATCAACACGACTTAAAAAAATAAAACATGTATTTACCATCTTCTCTTTCGTTTCCAATTAACGAGAAAATGGAGTTTTCAAAGCACAACTTGCAACGTTGCAGGCAACTTAATTTGCCAATCGAATTTTGTAAACGCCGCTCGCGTCAAGTCTGTCGGGTTAAAATTTTGAAATTAGGTAGGTGTTTCGTTTCTACCGGAATTTGAGCCTTCGGAGAATCGTGCTTCATTTTGAATTCGCGTTTACGAATTTTTGTCGAATCGCGGAAAGGTCACGATCTACTCGTTTCTATGATAGTCCTCTACCTCTAATCTGAATAGTACACAGTTTCTGGATCGCTTTATGCATGATGAATCCGTAATTTGACTATTTGCATTTTGCAGTGTGGCAAACGTTTCACATGAAAATATAACATTGTGCGTGGGAATGAATCTTTCGGTAATGAAGTTAATCGCGGTGGCACCCAACGCCTGTTGTTGAACGGTGAAACAATGGTGGTGTAATTATTAGTTGATTTGGCATGAAATTTTGCCGGAAACTTTGCACTCAAATACCGAGCCTAATGCGGAAAAAAATGAATCGAAATTTGTAGACAAATTCATAGCAAATTGCTCGCTTGGTTATAAATATTGGGAAAAGGGAAAGCAACAGGATGCGTTTTGGATTAGTCCCGAGTGTTCTCGTACAGCCAAAGTAATTGTTTCATTTATAATTTTCGTAAAATTGTGAATACAGAAGGGAGCAAGATGTGATGGAGCGCATAAATAAGATTCGCGACGAATTCCGGACATCGCGCTTTAAGTATGCAGATTCTTGAACGACTACGCTCTCTGTACAAGCTAAAAATACGTTTACCGGACGCATTTTTTACATTACGTTTACTAATGGCATCTACTGCAATCGTTTAGTCTGTTTCGCTAAATATTTAGCGTTTAATTCCGTTTACACCTACACTTTAATAGCGCCAGCCTCCCAGCAAATGAAAAGTAATGCTTTCGATTAGTGAACCGTTTGTCCCTGATTTTTATCTGAACTGCATATTTTTCTATTCAGATTTTGTTTATTGCAATTGATCTTTGAAAATTTGTATTCGTATAAAGATTCGTGGAATTAACAACGACAAGGCAGCTATGAAATTAATTTCAACTATTTTAGCTTAAATATTGTAAAATATAGTTCATTTTTGATATTTCTACATTTTTTTTAATTGATGGTTTTTTCTTGCGAACAATAACTATTTCAAATCTGCATAAAGTTTATTGTTTGCTGTGGTTTAGCAGTGCTGACGCGCCGGAAGCGATCACTTGTTGCTTGACATCGCTACTACGTGTATATCCACCGAGAGACTATAATCATAGTTAGGGTTTATGAAAATATTGCAAGCTGTGAAAACACGATCGACAAAATTTTTTATAGAAACTAGAAACACAGAAATTGAACACAAACGTTTCCGCCTTTCTAAAATTCATGTCACTTTCGTCAGAATGTCTTCTTTGCAAAGTTCATGTCACGGATTAAATTAATTAGGTATAAACGAGGAGCTTCATCCTCTATATAACACGTTCCCATGCGATTTGCACTTTTCTTCAAAATTAGAGGAATACCTTTTACACCATCCGCTTGAGACCAATGAAGACTTAAAAGAGACTAAAACAAGGTAACTAAAAGTAGACTATAGCGAACTCTTCTTTTTTTAAGCGAGTATTATTTTGTCCAAGCAACCTTAAACAATTTTTACCATTTTTAATACCCCTGACACTTTTAATACTTCATACAAAAATTAATAACGATTCTCCAGCATCAATCTCGAACTCTCAATTAAAAAATTTTGGACTCTTCACGCAAAAATAATAATAAATATTACATAATCCTTCTTAATGTTCATAGATTTTAAGTTTACAAATAGAAATGAGATAAAGCGTTCGATTAAGCATGCCTTGAATAATTATTTACCGGCAATTATTTCATAATTTTTCAGAGTCTACGGGTACGTGGCCAAGTATTTTTAACTAAAGAAAGAAAAAAGATTTTTAGGCTTCCTTTTGGTACAGCACAATTAATAAAAATTCGATGAATAGGTAAAGCGCTGCAGAGTGCGTTAATAAATAGAAATGAGGATTGAATAGTAATTTTTTCAAGGAAAACTAAGCGACGATATCTCGTGGAGGTGTTATTTGTCGGCGAAGTGGTTAAAATTACCGAGAAAAATACGGTGCGCTATCGCAGAATGGTTGTTTGGCATTAGTCGACTAAGTAAACAAATTGAAACCGGCGTTTAATTCGCTGAACTACGAGGCTGTTAGTCGATCGGTACGCTAATTCGGCATTAATCCAGCGAAGAGACGATAAAATCCATTTAATACCGCTGTATCGTCCAGGCCTCCATTCGCTAGTCCATCGAGAAATTCCATCCTAAAGCAATTAAAGCTCGTCATCGAAGTGTGACTTCGTCGTTGTGACGGCGCTATTCCGAATGACGTTGCTAATAGCCCTCTTAACTAGCAATGGGATCAACATCTACGTACACTTGCGGACGTGTCAATCAATACTATACCTTACAATTTCGTTTCATTTATAACGTTACTATACCGAACGAACCTAACCTTTAATTAACATTAATCCTACCGTCACCGATCACACGATCAATTTTATATATTTTGCTGTACCATTTTCCTTTCCACGAGAACTAAGAGAATAATTTCTCTTATCTAAGAACAAAAACTGCGAAAAGTCTAAAAAAAATTCAATTGTCTCGTTTTTATGACAACACGTGCCTTCAACGCACGACAATAATAATATTGTGCACCAATTTTTAATTCAACTCCTGCAGAATAAAATATCTGTCCGGCAAATATAAAATTTTCGATATTTTTAATTTACAAGTTTTACTCGAACTAGAAGTTTCCCAGAATTTTTCCTTGTCCATTCGCGTCGGAACTTCCAACGCGAGGACCTTTTTGAAAAAGGTTCTACGGGTCCATGCCTTAAGTAGAATGAATGTATTAAAAATTTCCATAAAGTTTCCGATCCCTGGTATATTGATAGCAGTATAATGAGATCTGATAATTAATCGACTTTATCGTGCGATACATCGATCGCAGAAATAATAAAACCCGCAAGAGAGCGAAAAATTCGGCGAAACGGTTGGAGAAACGAAGGAGTTTTTAATAAATATTAACGGGAAAATTAAAAACAGTGGTTGGTAAGTGTTTAAAATTTTATGTTTGGTCACGACTGTTTACATAATTCGCTTGCTCGCGTATGCAAAACACGGTGAAATGGGAGAAATTATAAAATTTGGAAATTGTAGCATTTTTATTTTACTTGTGCTCTAATGGAATTTCAAATGAGAAACATGAATGCCTAACTTCCGGTTCCGTAACTTCAACAAACGAGGTTTAGATACAGTTTATATATTAACAAAAAAGTATTGGAAATCACGTAAAAATTTGCATATGAATGTAAGCAACACAATGTCACCTGCCTTGTTTCTTAAAAATTATAATTAGTACGCCTCTACTGAACTTTATACCGTATAATGTTATAAAATATGAAATAAATTAATTCTAACTTAAAACTATCTGTGCCAATATTTAGTTATATGACGTTACACTAAAAATAAAAATAGTTTGTATTGATTGTAAAATGTAGGTGCCACACAGACAGTTTATTTTCTTAATAACCTAGACTTGAAAACAATAGTTAGCATTTTTAAATTCATTATATTTATTTACTGTTTTGTAAAATATATATAAATGCTTCAAAGTCGCAGTCTAATTATAATCTTTAACATCAAACGTACTACGAGCCTTCGCTGAGATTCGAATGATTAGAGATAAAATAAAGATTAACATTCTGAACAAATTATATTCTAATGTCGATATTTTGTCAGGAATATACCGTAATCGACCGGAAAGCTCGCTAATAATTTGCAAAGAGGCCGTTCCGTCGTACCATTTAATAGCGCTTTAAAAGTAACCACGTTTTCAGGTGCTGTAACACCGGAATGAAATCGTTACTCCCCATTTTCTTAATTGCTGAACAGCCATTATCGTTGGCCTTTAACGCAACGTGTAGCCGGAGTGGCTCGCGAGGGATCGAGATTTCTTTTACGACTTCTCGAGGAAAATTCTTCTCTTATCAGGATTCATTCAACAATATGATCGGGCGATCCCGTGTCCGACCAGCCGAACAGTTACTCCACTGCGAATTAGTCGACGGATCTGGATCTGGACGGTCGCTGTAATGGCGAAAGTAGCGATGGCGCCGACGACATCGCAAACAGCGACAATTAGGCTGAAACAGTCAGTTAGATATTTTTCCAATAAACATCCGTTATTAATCCACTTCACAGCACCAATTATGCATACGAAAAGTATAAACGATTACGACATTGAATGTTACGATACTTAAATCATATTGTGATTTATAATTCGCGTCTTCGTTCAATTAAATTAGAATGCAATTCGTAATTGCAATGGAGTACAATTACAAAATATTTTGTAATCAAATTACATTAATTACGAATTACGAAGAGACTTGTGCATATTTACAATTAAATTGTGCAATTGAATTACAATTTATCTGAATGAATACAACTCTTGCTGAATTTCAATTATATTGTATTTCAATTACACACCTGATTAAAATCTTTCGATTATATTGTATTGCATATATTGTCAATTACACATCTGATTAAAATGATTCGTAATTGAATTAATTGAAAGATTTGAATTATATAATTCAGTTACGACGTAGATGAATTACTATATAATTGAAATACAATGTAATTCAATTGTGCAATTGAATTGCAATGTAACTGAATCAGCACAACTCTGGCTGTATTTCAATTATATTGTATTTAAACATCCGATTAAAATAATTAGTAATTGAATTAATTGAAAAGTTTGAATTATGTAATTCAGTTACGTCGTAGCAGAATTACTATATAATTGAAATACAATGTAATTCAATCGTGCAATTGAATTGCAATGTAACTGAATCAGCACAACTCTGGCTGTATTTCAATTATATTGTATTTACACATCCGATTAAAATAATTAGTAATTGAATTAATTGAAAAGTTTGAATTATGTAATTCAGTTACGACGTAGTAGAATTACTATATAATTGAAATACAATGTAATCCAATTGTGCAATTGAATTGCAATGTAACTGAATCAGCACAACTCTGGCTGTATATCAATTATATTGTATTTACACATCCGATTAAAATAATTAGTAATTGAATTAATTGAAAAGTTTGAATTATGTAATTCAGTTACGACGTAGCAGAATTACTATATAATTGAAATACAATGTAATTCAGTCGTGCAATTGAATTGCAACGTAACTGAATTAGCACAACTCCGTCTCTCTTACTATGTATTCCGGCCAATACGAGGCACACCGTATCAGAAAACCAAGCACAAGAGATAATGGCGCCCGTAACCGAGCCCGAAGTGGCAAAAAAAAAAAGGAAGAAAAAATGAAGGAACGCGCGTGTCCTAAATGAACGACCGTTTTTATTTTCCGTAGCCATGAACGTGGAACCGAATTGATCGACAGTTGTCGGAGCGTGTTCAAGCACCCTGTAAACAGAAATTCCGATCTTGGAGCTTGCTTTCCTCGACGACTCTTTCCCACAATCTACGCCCCGGTTGATCAAGCGCGATCGACACACTGATTCGTTCGCTCAACTGCCCCGTGAACGATGCTCTTTCGTTTATTGGACGATTCCCTGTACGGCCGACAATTTCGCCTGTTCGTCTCGTCTCGACCGATTATTCGTCATTAAACGTAATCATTCCGACGGACTCATTATTTACGGGCCGCGAATCTCGTTCGTACATTGTGCTAGAAATATTGTTAGAACCTTTCACGGTGCGTCGAACTTGAACGAACAATGGCGGAAATTCGCGATTTAACGGAAGGGAATTCGTGTGGGCTTCACGGAGGCGGACCCTTTTCCTCGTTCGATACGTATTAACATACTTCAGAGAATTATACAGAAAGTTGTTCGGCGAGTTGTTCTATTGCGAAAATGGGGAAGTCGCGAATGTCGCAGCCAGTAAACGGCCATGCCTGGTTAACTATTCGAAATTATGATTTTCAGAATTTTTCTCGCAAACATTTAATCGACCTCTTTTTTAAACGACTACTTCATTTCAAAGTGCATACATTGTATTACTTGCGGTAATTTTTTTGCTGCAAAATCTTAAAAAATGGCTGACCGACGGCCCAACCGAATATTGTATCAATTAAATAGTCACACCTAGTTACATATCTGAAATTATGACTTTGTGGATTTTTTTTCTTAAAAATCAAATGGACTTCTTTTTTAAACGAGTATCTTATTGAAAAGTACGTGTATTGGGCTAATTGTGGTCATTTTTTCTCTGAAAATTTTTTAACAGTGGCTAGAATTATGCGACTAGAATGTTTTTCAATTTTCAACTAAACAGATTTTTTTGGTTTTGTGGGCTGTCTTAGGTTCGGCAGTCAACGTGAAAGTATATGATTTTGTTTAATAGTGGGACTTTTGTATTTTATTAGCAAAGTGAAAAGAACAAATGTTTTCTAAATACCGTATACCATTTTAAAATTTTAAATTTTTGCGAGTTATAAAATTTTAATATTTAAATTTTCGCGAAAGCACTGAAACCAAGTGGAACATATGCATAAACAAAAATCCCCCATGTCAGGCTATGGTTCATTACGTTGTTTCATGAACGAGAATCTTGACTCTTTCAGCTGACAAAATAGATACTCGAGCTTTCGCACGATGTTATTGCATTGAAACGAGAAAAGAAGAATGGCGAACGAGAGCGGCCTGACTCTGTATGTATGTACAAATGCCTGCGGTGGTATATTTTTGCTGCTGTTTTCGCGCAGCGTAATATGCTGCGTAAATAATGTTAGAATACTTCCGTCTACTGCAACTCTGTTAAGTGAAATTTAAAGCGACATAAATTGTCTTGCAAAACTGCGGAACTTCGTTCAAGCATGCATCTTTGTAGACAGATATGCAAGATGGAGCCCTTTGGTCTTTAAAATGTTTGCTTAACACGTGTAAAATGGGGTTATCTGAAATCTGTGAACGGTAATTCTAATGCGATATTCCTTTTTCGAACGCTGTTACAAGAAATGTCTTCGTCTTTAACACTAGAACTACCAAGCAGTAAATGCAATTGGCATACATTGTCTTATAATAACGACAAAATTGCAGTTGTTTAGATTTCGTACCAGTTTTGTTTAGATATCTACTTCGAAAGAGAAGTTCATAAAACAATTTTCTCATAAAAACATATTTACAATTTCCTTATTTCTAAAATAAAAAATTAGGAACAAGTCATTTTCACCCATCCGGTAGTTCTAGTGTTAAAGAAACGTCGCCATGTTGTAGTGAGACTTTCATGGAATAATAATATTAGGCAATTTTATCGTGTGCAGCAGTCGGTATCATCAGGTGATTTTTTGTACATGGATATGGATGTGCAGTGATATTCATTCTTTGTTGTACAATCAACTTTGATATTTAATTACGCTATCCACCACTAAATTAAAAAATATTACATATACTTTTCGAAAGAAAAATTGAAAAATTGGCGTGTTCAAGGGGTATCGTTCAGTTTAAATATTATTTAAACAAGCTTCAATAGGTATAAAGTAATAAATAAATATACCGTTGTGTTTAGAAGATTCTGGAGAATTGATCTACGTTGAAATCGTGCAAGAAAACTGGTTAAGGTTTGAAACAATGGCTCCCCCCCCGGATATCGAAACGCAAAGAATTAATGAAAATTAGTTGGTCAGTGTTGCGAGGACAAAAGGATCGATGGAAGCAAAAATCAGAGCCTAATGCAGAACACCTAACCGACGAGAGGATCTCCGGAATTGGCGCGATGGCTTTGATCGAATCAGCCGAAATTGTTCGAGCGGGAATAGGCAATTCGACGTGCATGACCGTGTGCATGCAACGGCCGGATTGTTTTGATCCCGCGGCTAAGTAAGATCGCGATCGCGCGAACAAATTAAAGCTGGATCGGAGACCGGGTTTCACAAAATTTCAACTGGAATTAATTAACTAGCCGTGCACAAGCGGAGTAGGACAGGAGCGCCGCGCCGCGCCATGCCGGTGCACGCCGGATGTTTTATTTGCACTCTTCCGTTCAACTTTATCGAGAGAGAACCCCGTAACAAAAGGGATCAATCATTTGCCTCGTTCGATTTCGAGGCGAAACGGGAAAATTTGTTCTTTGGCATTGCCGATGACAGAATGTGTCACGCGTTTCCGTCGATTCCTTTTTTCCTTTTTCTTTTTTTTTTTTCAAATCGCAGCTCGCGTTACCGGAGTTTTCGTCGATTGATCGCTGATCAATTATTTCACCCTGTAACGCAATTCGTTCGAGCCGATTCAGCTGATAATAACGAGTATCGTATAGATTTTATGCGATTATGACAGCAACAAATAAGAGAGTTTAACAAGTCCACAAATTCACTCGTGGCCCTCGCAATCTATCAGTAACAACTATAGCGGGTGATGAAATTATGATAAACAAATGGAAAATTGCACAATGATAATAATAATGCGAAACATATTTATAAAACAATGCTCTCTTTGAAATAATTTTAATGGTCGAACACCAGTACTACAACATTTAAATTATCCATATTGGAACAGAAAAGAGATGTAACTTTCAATGCAACAATTTATCAATACGACTATTAATTTGCCATAAATTCGTAGCATGTTTAAAACGGTAAATTATTTATAATAAAAAGACATTTTATTGTGAAGACTATGAGAACGTAAATGAAAATTAATTTTTTTTTACACGCAGACTGTAGACTTCGTACCTTGTTACGAGAACAGTTAATTAATATACATATGCAGACATCAAATTTTCCATCAGCCGCACTTTGCTGTATTCCGTTTAATAAAATGACTGAAACAGTATTGTTGTGTTTATATCTCGTTTTTGTAAATTATACAATGGTACGTTCGCAGGTGTACGAAATTACTTCGCGAAAAGAAAATCATTGTAACGGCTAATTACGATGTGCAATATTGTAGGTTGAAACCTTGTACACATGTTATTCACATAATGGCTACATATATTTGGTATTTTGCAGCGTTATTAACACAATGGAACGTTGTGCGTTGATTAAAGTGAAACCGGGGCCAGAATTATATTTAGATGAGGCTTAACCCAATTTACATTAGATTGTGGCTTGAACGTGTGACATATAAACTATTTTGAAACACCGGTGCAGTTATTGTTTATTGCGTAGGCTAATTTGCACATCGTTAAGCGTTTAATGCGCACGGTGCAATTAAATTCCAACAGGTTTCCAATGACTTTTTGTGCGTAATGATCATCGCTGCAGGAAATGAAATTCTAATTACAAACTGTTCCTTGCAAACGATGAGTATAAGAATTTCCATAAACTGATAAACTGATAATTAAAAATTGCCTTTACAAATTATACCAAACAGGAGCTAAATAGAAATTTAATTCTTGCTTTAATAATGAATAAAATCAGCTGAAATGCTACACGTTGATATTTTTAACCCTTTGCACTCCGCTGTCCCTCCTCAGGGGACATTAAAGTTTATTAGCGATTACGGGGAATTAATTTATTCCAGCGCAACTTTAAATAAAATATTGATTTTTTTGCAAATATATATTCCTCGATGTCAACCAATTCATATAAGTCCAATATCATTATAATACGTTACTTGGTTCCAAAATTATACTAAATAATACGAGGATTTGTAAATTTCTGCCAGAATGGTTCGGAGTGCAAAGGGTTAAATACTATTTACTCTGCGCACTGCGTTTAAATTGCAGTTGCAGATTCTCATCATAAGTTCATAAAATCCATAAACTGCATAATCAAGTTTTTAGGTACATACCAAAGAAATGTGAGGACGCAGAGTCCTGGAATTTTCATATCGATAAATTGTTCAATTTGTTTAACAAATGCGGCCCCAGTTCCCGTAACAGTTTGCAATTTGAAGAAGAGCGATCTAACGTCGCCAATATGGCGACACTCGTCCTCAGAGGGTTAATCGACTGTGTTCCGAACAGGTTTCGCTTCGAGCTGAGGAGATTTTGTACGTCAGAGTTTGGAACGAGAAAGCTTCTAACGCTGGTATCGAGGTGTTAATGTGACCGGTATATTTATGCTCGTATCTGTTCGAAAGAGCGTCACATTTCCGCGTGAAAACTCGACATTAGCATGCTAATGGCGCCGATAGGAGTACAAGCGGCCCACGCTTTAGGCACCTGTTACGCAGGGAATCGCGCGTTTCGTAGGCAGTTCTGTTCGCAGTTAGGCAAACATTTTGGTCGCCGACCGGACCCCGCAATGTACACACATACACGTTATGTTCAAAAAGTTCCAAGACCGTAGTATTCGAAAATTAAATTCTGTCGATTGACCCCCATCCGTCCCACCTGTTAATTCGACAGATTTTTCATGCAAAGGATGGTGGTGTTATTCTGCCATTTTTGTAAAATAATTCATCTGCAACTATATTATTTAGTTTTTAAAATGTCTACACGTGATTATCTCTATAAACGTCAGAGATGTAAAATGGCTCGCTCTTGTCATCGACGACGCACAGTTGGCAAAAATGTCACTTTCACGCTCTAACATAATAACTTCTAAACCATTAGAGACAGTTGAAATTGCAACAAAAATCAATTTGGATTTACACGGTGTTTATTAATTACACAGGTTTTTAACAAATTAGGGACTAAGTGGAATTAATGTACCTGTTCTTCTGCATTAATATTCCTGAAGTGAATCTGCAATTTCTGGTAGATTTGTTGCAAGTTGCCGCAAATGAATTTTTTCGCATTGTTTTTGATTTGCTTCCTTTCCGAAGTTCATTCGTTTAAAAAACAAAAAGAAATTTTCCATTTTCGAGCGCCGAAATACGTAATGAGCTTTTGCGGACCTTGAACTCTCCGGGAAACAGATTCGGAGTATTACTTCACTATGAATTCCGGAAACCTGCATGTCACTCGCGATCCCGGAAAATAAATATTGTCTGTCGTGCATACGAAATGCCGCTTCGCGTATGACAACTTGGAAACTCGCTGTTTACCATCTGCCAGGCGGATGACATAATGCTCTCAACGAGTTGATGAACTCGGCCATTCTGTTCTGGAAGTCTGAAAGCAATCGATTCTTTTGCAATTATTTTTTTTTTTTTTGTTTTTAGTTTTTAGTCTATTTTGACCCGGAGTATTAAAGTCGTCGTTTGTTTACTCGATTCCAAGCGATTAACACGTTGACTGCCATGTCACCCATACGAGGGTGACGGAATTATTTGTCTAAGTTTTAAAATGAATTTTTACGCTAATATATTAATCGTACCAAATTTTATTAGGATCTGTAAAAGGCCAAAAAGTTGGAGGACTACTCAATATCATACATATAATTTTTTTCAATTTTTATTTCATTAAATAACTTACTTTGATTTGATGAAATTTTTGAGGTTTCTAGTTTGGCAGTCAAAGCGTTAAATCGAACGAAAGACTAATTGGGCTTGCGTAAGAAGCGTCTTAAAAATAAGTTGTGAACGGTGTTAAACAACATCAATTTCCAATAAAGTTCGGTAAAGGCTACTCCCACCACACCCTGTTACAGAGTTTCCGCTGACTTCCGTTTTCACAGTTCGTGGAACGCGTTCGAAGAAATCGTTCAAATATTCTGGACAAACATGTGTATTATTCGGCGAGTGAAAAGCGTGCAAATTGTTGCAACTCCTTTGAACTTTCCTCCGTTCCGTTACCGTCGGACAGCGTAGTGAAACAGTTCTATTTTCGCGACGGAATACAGTGCAGCGAGATGTCCGGGAATAATTCGATTAATTGTACCGCTCGAGGATGTTCGAAATTAGAAGGCAACAGAGATAATATTCCGGGTTCGCTCATTTCTTAGGCGATCGAGCGATTATTAAAAAAACGAGAGCATTAATTGAAGCGTTCCGGCTCGTCAAACGTCGATAGAAGATTCCTTTCAGCGGCCGAGAGATTCTAATTAAAAGAAAAATACGTACAAGGGGGCAGTTACAAATCACATACCCTCGCTGGAGTCGTAGAAATCTATTTAAAGTCAAACACTGGACGCCAACTACCAATTTTTAATCAACCCGCTGTAATCCGATTTCTACGGTTCTGAAAGGGATGTAGCTACGGGTAAACAGCAGACGTAGCGTGTAATTAAAAAACTGAGGAATTCGTGTTGCGAATACGGTCCATCCAATTCTTTTTGTCTTCTCTTCAATATCATACAGTAGGTCAACTTTTTATTCCTTAAAATTAAAATACACCAATCTTTGAAACTCTGTTTTATTACATTTTTACTGTCCGTTTTTCTCATTACTTATTTTTTATTTATTCAATTCCTTGTTTACGGTCTGGAACATATTTTGTTTTAACTAATGTTACTCATGTACCATTATTACCAGTGAACAGCATCAAATATCGTGAAAATAATTATGTACAACCTTCCGGCTTCCATTTACATCGAAAGTTAATAAATTCCTGCGGAAATAAATTTTAAAAATTCCTCAAAGTGACTGCTTGTTTTTATTCGAAATAACATATTTATTGTTTTTCTCTGATGGACTAAGAGATCGGAATCTATCGACTTTTCGGCATAATTTTGAGCTTTTCTTTGAATCTAAATTCATTTAAGCCTAGAAAAGTTCAACAATTTCCACGGGAATACACTTTAAAATCGATTTGATGTGATCCCGTCAAATTCAGTTACTTTGTCCCGAGCTACGGACTGGGATTTATCAATTTCCCGACATGATTTGGAATTTTACTTCGAATCTACGTGAACCTGTCGTGAAGTGAAATCTTCCAGCTTTTATTCGTGCCGTCAAAGGTTCGAAAATTCCCATGAGAATATATTTTAGAATCGATTTGAAATGATTCTGTAAAATCCAGTTACTTTGCTCCGAGCTATCGATCAAATTGTTATCGATATTTCGACATGAATGAACATTTTTCTTTCAACTGAAATGAATCTATTATAAAATTGACTTCATCGGCTTTAATTTAAACCTGCAAAAATGAACAAATTTCTACGGGAAAGCATCGAAAAATTATTTCTTCCACATTCTTCGAACATAACAATCGTTTTCAAGTTAACAAGCAACAATTTTATATTTCGAATATGGTAAATTATACTTTAGATTCTTCTGTATCTATATCGTATGATAAATCCTGTTAGGAACCACGCAATAAATAAATATAAGGCAAAATAATATTTAAGGTACCAAAATATGAATGATGACGTAACCCGGGACATGAAGACGGAAAAATGTAAATATCTCGTCAACCAGTAGCTCGAAATGAACGTTTTTGCACGTCGAACTCGTACAAAAATTTGTCATAGTTATGATTTATTATGAATTTTGAAAAAATGAGATTTCCACGGGGATCGAAATGCATTCGCCATCTAGCGGTGGCACCTGGAAGCATGGAATTAGAAAAACTTAGACGGACAAATAGCCGAATTTCGGCCAAAAGTTTAGATGTGATTACTAATGTATATATAATCACAATTACTCACAGAAAATGAAACTTAACAATATAATTAATAAATACGATTATACATAAAGTCTATTGTTTATAAAATATAAAAAAGTATAAAATATAAAGAAACAATACTATAAGGTATAAAAAATAGCAAACAATACAATTACAATTAAAACTTAAATTGACTTAGACACTTTTTAAAACTTTTTTATTTAAATCCGCAATAAAAATTTAAAATATGTGTCTTCACGTCTATATCAGTGATACGCAAACTGAAAATTTCGTCAAAATCGGTTGACGGTAAAAAAAACAAGACGTATCTGTGCGCTTGCTGCCTCCAAGCAGTATTATCCGGATAGAAGCCGCCGAAAGTTAATTTACTTAGTTAATACTTTTACCTCGTTACCATACCTCTGCTGTAACGATTGCAGTCAATGCTGAATTAATTTTCTGTTTTTTACTACAGATCACAATAAGAACGATTGAATTTTATCATTACTTATATATTGTATTTATTCTTTTTTTATTCTATAACTATTACAGAATATTTTTGTTGAATAATCACTATTGTATATCGCAATAATTTCCAAATTAATTTTAAATTCTGATATTTTTTTGTAATGTTACTTTCACCTACAAACTATCAATTATAAAACAATGATTACAATGGTGAATAATAAGGAAAATAAGAAGGCAATAAGAGTGTAATGAAATTATAGTATTATTATTTATTGCCTATGTGACGTAGGCACCGACAAGATATATTTAAAGACTGCCAAAGTGGGTACCAGGTGGGTACTGGGAGCGGTCGGTAATGGCGCCAATGCCAGCCAATGCCGAGATACTCTCATCGGTTGTGGAACTGAGAACGTCGAACCACAGACGAGGAATAGGAATAGACCAATCACCATATGGGATTTTCTGTCTCATACAAAAACAACTCGTTTACTTGCGCCCTCTACGCTGACAAACAATAAATGTTGGAACTAGATCCACAAGAAGCTTAAACCATATACCTATCATCACAGACGGGATAGGATAGACCTAATTTCGAGGCCAACTTTTGTGGGGTCACGTAACCCCATTACCATTTTCGTATCACATCCTCAAATTAGTAGATATTTGAAATTTGACCACCAACTATTACTATATTTGTTAACACTAAATAAAAGATTCGTCTTAACATCCGCTACAACAATATGTAATAAAAAATACTTAGTTATATATTTACTTAAAAAATTGGAAATTGCTTGTTATAATGCATGATTTGAAATTATTCTATTTGTAATAAATAAAGTAAGACAAGACAAGTAGATCAAGAATATAAACTATCTGCAGGAGAAAACTTAAACTGCTTAGAAATTCTTGTAAAAAACAATTAGTTAAGCAATTATCTTAATACTTTGTTATGTCGGAGAAGCATTCTAATTTGTCTTGATTTTAAAATTTCTTGCGAATCGTTCGATTCGGACCAATTGCAATAATCGAATCGTTCGATTCAGACCAATTGCGATAATCGAATGGTGAGATGCGCGCGCAGGCTTCCTAAGCAGCTATTAGTCTTCCTTGGCGCTCAGGAGAAATTAGACGAAGTATGTAAGAGAGCATATTATTTAGTTTGTTTAAATAATTGAAGTAAGCGTAGTCATCGCGCAGTCAAGTCAAGCGCAGTCAAATTAATTGAATTTGTTCTTTCTGTTACAGAGCCGGAGGGAAAAGAATATCAATAGCCGAGATCGAGTCGAGATTGACTCGAGATCGTGAAGGAGAACCGTCCAGCAAGCGTTAGCCACATAAACTGAGTAAGTGTACATTTTATTTCGCCAATAATAAATTATTTGTGTTTCTTTTACTTATTATTTTGATAAATGAATCCGGTATTCTAATTGTGTGTTTTATCAGTTATTCAGGTATATTGAGTATGATCGCACTGAATGCATCGCGGGACAAGTTCGAACGCCGAACATAATTTTTGTAAGTATCCACATTATTGTGTCATGTATTGAATTGAATTCATTTTAGTTTCTGGTTCGTTTTAATGGACATTTTGATTTCGGCTCAAATTAATTTTGATTTTATATTCAACGTGAATGATTTATTTTCTATGAATTTAGATTTATTCTTCGACTATCAATTGATTCAAATCAAATGAATTTGTTCTTTGTGCTACAGAATTCTTCGAGGCTGTCTACTTGAATGCCTGAAGCTTCTTACCACGATGACCAATGACGACATGGTTACTTAAGATCGAGAGCTGTCGTGTCGTGCTTTCTTCAAGGGAGAGAGAATGTAAGTATCAAAAGACATATATTTCGAATTAAACTATCTTATTGGTGGAATTATACGAATCGTTTTTTAACATCTTGTCCCTTTTTTGATTCCAGGACTCTAACGCAGCTTTCGCATCCCCACCAATAAGTAGTAAGTGCACAAACACCTGCCTTTTTTATTACTACAATTGATTAGTAGTTGATTTTTTGACGAGTGTAGTGACCGTAGAAAACGCCTGGCGTTTTCCACGGGTAGTAATCTGTTTCCTAGGTAGGTAGGGTCTTTTTGTACGTCGCGTTCTTTTTTAAATGAAACAGTTTCGATAATGGTATCACCAACTTTCGAAAAGATAAAAATCTTCCGTAATTTGGTATACTATTAACTAGAGTCACTTTTTATTATCAAAATAATTATTTATCTTTGAAATATATTTGAAATGAAATAAAGTTGCTTTTTAACTTTAAGATAATTATTGATTTTTTAAATTCATTTAAAATTCAATACAGATCGTTTTCTAATATTATTTCGAATTGCTCAGAAGCACTGGCTCTCTTGCGTACAAAAAGACGATTCGCGACGGATAGATCCTCGAGACAAAGCATATACACATATCAATTTAACTTGGATTATTTTCTCGAGTACATTACATTTAGTATAGTACTCTTTCAATAGTTTCGAAACTTTGCTTTGTTGAAAGGATCGACCGAGGGCTCTTTAATATTTTATTAAAAATTTCAAATAAATAAATTAAATTAATTAAAATCTTTGTCTTTTTGCTTAACGATTAATGTTTTCTATTAATTCTTTGAATGATTAAATATCTTCAAATACCTTTAAATTTCAATTCAATTTTTTTTTGCAAGTTTGTATAAATATTAGCCCGTATACTAATGAATTCTTTTAGTTAGGATTTTCAGGATATTGAGGTTCCCTGTTCGTTGCTCAAATCCTCTCGCGTGCCCAGGTGCTACTCGGGAGGGTGAGAGCAACGGGCACATGGAATATTGTATTAATAATATATATATATATATATATATATATATATATATATATATATATATATATATATATATGTGTGTGTGTGTGGCGACTGACAATGGCCAGTGTATCGTACACGACGTATTTTCCACTTGTGTGTGTGTGCGATTAGGCAGTGGAATTGCGTCGGTTCGTTCAATTAGATTCAATAATGCATATTCCTGTCGATCTGTGACATGCTACATAGATCTTCATGGAATATGTTCGCGAGTAGCTTTTCTAAAAACTACGTTTGTAACATTCAGAATTACACGTAGTTCAATTGAGTCTCGAAAATAGTTTGTTATTTCAATTTACCGATTTATATCGCAAAGGTCACTACCATTGTCAGTGTGCGTTGTTTGCGTGCGCTCCGCTGTCTCTTCTCACGGCAGAGAACGCCGTACGTGTGCCCGTTCGTGAATTCGTGTCCTTTTGTACGCGCCTACGGGTGCGCGATCCCACATCCATGCTCGCGGACCGAGCGTGCACCACCGACGGCCGACCAACACCGCGCGCGCGCTTCGTTCCTCAAACGGCCTGGTGTGTGCGTGCCTCTCCTCTCTTGTCTGTTGCTTGCTTACCTGGTTGGTTGGCTGGCAGGCTGGTTGGTTGGTTGGTTGGCTGGCAGGCTGGTTGGTTGGTTGGTTGGCTGGTTGGCTGGTTGGCTGGTTGGCTGGTTGGCTGGTTGGTTGGTTGGCTGGTTGGCTGGTTGGTTGGTTGGTTGGTTGGCTGGTTGGCTGGTTGGCTGGTTGGTTGGTTGGTTGGTTGGCTGGTTGGTTGGTTGGCTGGTTGGTTGTCGCCTGGTTCGGCTCGATTTAAATTTTCCGATATGCCTCGGCCGTCGCCGCGGCGTGTTTGCGTGCGCTCCGCTGTCTCTTCTCACGGCAGAGAACGCCGTACGTGTGCCCGTTCGTGAGTTCGTGTCCTTTTGTACGCGCCTACGGGTGCGCGATCCCGCATCCATGCTCGCGGACCGAGCGTGCACCACCGACGACCGACCAACACCGCGCGCGCGCTCCGTTCCTCAAACGCCCTGGTGTGTGCATGCCTCTCCTCTCTTGTCTGTTGCTTGCTTACTTGGTTGGTTGGCTGGCTGGCTGGTTGGTTGGTTGGTTGGCTGGTTGGCTGGTTGGCTGGTTGGCTGGTTGGCTGGTTGGTTGGTTGGTTGGTTGGTTGGTTGGTTGGTTGGTTGGTTGGCTGGTTGGTTGGTTGGCTGGTTGGTTGTCGCCTGGTTCTGCTCGATTTAAATTTTCCGATATGCCTCGGCCGTCGCCGCGGCGTGTTTGCGTGCGCTCCGCTGTCTCTTCTCACGGCAGAGAACGCCGTACGTGTGCCCGTTCGTGAGTTCGTGTCCTTTTGTACGCGCCTACGGGTGCGCGATCCCGCATCCATGCTCGCGGACCGAGCGTGCACCACCGACGGCCGACCAACACCGCGCGCGCGCTCCGTTCCTCAAACGGCCAGGTGTGTGCGTGCCTCTCCTCTCTTGTCTGTTGCTTGCTTACCTGGTTGGCTGATCGCTCGTCGCCTGGTTCGGCTCGATTTAAATTTTCCGATATGCCTCGGCCGTCGCCGCGGCGTGTTTGCGTGCGCTCCGCTGTCTCTTCTCACGGCAGAGAACGCCGTACGTGTGCCCGTTCGTGAGTTCGTGTCCTTTTGTCAGAGAGGAATGAGAGTGCTCATGCCCGGGGTTTTAGTGTCCCCACTTTTTCTGCATCATCTTTTAGCCTGGAAAAGAACCTGCATCATCTTTTAGCCCGGAACAGAACCTGCATCATCCTTTAACACCGCCTTCGATACCAGATCCGAGGTTCTCGCCGGCGCGTCCCATTTGAAATACAATGTTGTACGGAGGTGTTGACAGCGAAACTCGAGAACCATCGCGTCGCGGCCACAACATTGTCGGCTATATCGGTGTGAGACTAGAAGACCACTACTAATCCAATTACAAAACTTCTTTATTTTTCATTATGTTTTTATGAAACTTTTACCAACATATTCGTGGCATTTTTCTGATTAAAATGATACCAAATATGATATAATTCCGATGACACTTGCTTGTGTAACGAGCGATGAAAGTTTCGAATGCAGAGAAGGACAGCGTATGGGGAAGAAAGAACCGCAGAGAGTCGTGGCCGCCGGCAGAGATCGAAGCTAGCGTGAGCGCAGGCCTTTAAATGAAAAATTTAACTTCTTTATTATTAATTATTTTTTTATGAGACTTTCACCAATATATTTGTGGCATTATTCTGATTAAAATGGTACCAAACGCGATATAATTCGGATCACATTTACACTAATTTTCCGTTAATGTAATTGTTATGTAATCCTCATCCTCATCCTCATCCTCATCCTGATCATCCTCATCCTCATCCTGATCATCCTCATCCTCATCCTGATCATCCTCATCCTCATCCTGATCATCCTCATCCTCATCCTGATCATCCTCATCCTCATCCTCATCCTCATCCTCATCCTCTTCTTCTTCTTCTTCTTACCGACAATTAACTCGTATACGCTTAACGCGAGTATTATTCAATATTACGCCGAAAGCCCGCCTGGAGGCATCGAACGGCTGTTTTGCGAGCTGACCAGTAACCCCGATTCGAGCAGGCCAATGGGAGTAAGGCTTTCGCTTCCACTGCAGGCACAGTTGCCAAACATCTTCCGGAATTCTTCGCGGTGACTCCGGATAATTAACCTTTTCGCCTAGAACCTTTAACAACCTCGATACCGTGCCGCGCCGAGACCCGACCGTTTCTTCGTTTCGTGAACCGAAACCGAGCGCTCCTCCATCTTTCACGTTTCGATCTGTTTGGTAATCTGCTCTGTGTCCTCGCCATTTTCCTCCTCTTAACCCCGTTTATGTCGTTTTGCTTCGTTAAAAGAAAGTTCGATTTTCTAGCACAAAGTCCTAGCACAAGTCTTAAGTTTTTAGCACAAAGTCTTAGCACAAGTTTCAAGTTTCTAGCACATTCAGTCTTCTTAGAAACGAATGGCTGAGTGATCATCTTTCTCCTCCTTCTACGTTATTATTGCTGTGCAAGAATTTTTATATTAACACGTTGATTGCCACGTCACCCATATGTGGGTGACGGAATTATTTGTCCAAATTTTGAAATGAATTTTTACGTTAATATATTAATTGTATCACTACTCAATATCATACATATAATTTTTTTCAATTTTTATTTCATTAAATAACTTACATTAATTTGATGGAATTATTGGGGTCTCTAGCTTGGCAGTCAAAGTGTTAATTGTAAAAAGCATGTTCTGGAATATACAAGAAAACCACGCGCTTCAAGCTCGACGTCTTTGGAAAAGTATTCAAACTACGTCCACAAAGTAGGATTTATGTTTTACAGGACTCTATAAAATATTCTCGAAAAGTGAAAGCTTAAACCTCCTGCACCTTATAGATCATTTTTGACCCAGGCTTTGATTTCCGTAAATTTATTACGCTATTGCGCAATATTTTCTAACCGATCCTGTGCTTACTTTTTCAAAATGGTTTTATGTTTGTGAAAAGAATCGAAAAGTATTCTCAACCCTTAACTTTTCAAATGTACTTTCAACAAAAAATTGGTTGAAACTAAACCAACCATCCGGATTATATTCAAGAGCTTATGGTTGATTTAATCCTCTTCTTTTTAACGCTCAGCTTTGTTTGCTTACCACCGGAGTTTACACATACTCTGTTTTCAATATTAATTTATTCTTCGTTATTCTCCGATTTATAGCGAATTTAGATTCGTTTTTATCAGAAAAACATCTCCAATCGGCTGATAAGATTTTCATTACGATATTTTTTATAATAACACAGTTGGGTTCTGGTTGTTCATTATTAATAGGCAATGCGTTACAATGTTGCCTTTCGTACTCTCTTTCGATCGAGGTCTTGGGAATTTCAATGGCTTTTTGTGAGCCAGGCAAACAGCTACCGGACACAACAATGTAAGCTCATAAGCATTGCTTACTAATGAAAATCTAATTTTTGCAATAATTTATTGTTATGGTATGAAAATACGAACAATAAATTGTAAATATTTTTCTGGTAAAAATGAGTCCAAACACGCCATAAATAGAATGAAAAGGAAGTTAAGGAAGTGTGTAGGAATAAAGTGTAAATAAATACACATAATTAGGCTAATTATTTACCAAAAAAGTAACATTAATGATGATATATTTAAATATTAGCAAAAATTCATAATAATGTTTTTAATATGAATTCCTCCGAATGAGTGTGAATTTATGCTTCTTGATGCTCGCTATACATACATGTACATTATACAAGTATATGTATGCACATGATTTACTTGAATATAACCTTTCTCACGTAGAAATGTTTCCTTCGATGCAGTCGCGTTACAGGCATAACGAAATTAAAAGAACACAACATTCCTTTGTTTCATTCATCATTTATAGAATCTCCGACATGAGATTTAAATTTCTATCAGCAACAGCGCCGTTCTAGAATATTGGTTCCACAATACTGCTTCTGGCCGATACGGTAGGATGTGACACGGAATGGTAAGGGGGCTCTAGAGCCCCCCGAGCGTGAGACAGAAAAATACATTGGGTGATTGGTCTATCCTATACCTCGTCGGTGGTCGAACTATCACTGATCTCAAATACCAACGTCACTAAACATGCCGCGCTCGCTACCTAAATAGAACATTTGCTCGTGTTCTGTAATTACAGAATGTAATTTCCGAGCAATTGCTTGGAAAATAATTATTTTTTATTGTATAATTTCATTACGCTCTTGTTGCCTTCTTATTTTCCTTATTGTGCACCATTGTAATCATTGTTTTATAATCAATAGTTTATAAGAGTAGGAAATATGAAAGTAACATTACCAAAAAATATCAGAATTTAAAATTAATTTGGAAATTATTGCGATATAAAGTAATGATTATTCAACAAAAATATTCTGTAATAGTCACGGAATAAAAAGAGAAGAATAAATACAATATATAAGTAATGACAAAATTTAATCGTTCTTATTGTAATCCTTACTAAAAAACAGAAAATTAATTTTTTTACTTATTTATCCGATAATACCACTTCTAGTGCTCGACAGCATTGACTGCAATCGTTACAGCAGAGGTAGTAACGAGGTAAAAGTATTAACTAAGTAAATGAACTTTCGGCGGTTCCTATCCAGATAATACTGCTTGGAGCAGCTTGGAGGCAGTAAGCGCATAAACAGATTTTTATATCTTTCAGTAGGTGTTGTTTTTTTTGTCTGTCAACCGATTTTGACGAAATTTTAGACCAGATTTCCTCTCTGTTTAGACTAAAAAGACTAGGGGGCAGTACTATACCGGGGACACTAAAAACCCGGGCGTGAGCACTCTCATTTCCTCTCTGGTAAGAGTGCTCAGTGATTTGATGTTTCAGGAAGTAGTGAAACAAACATTAAACAGATACAAAGAAAATAGTGATTTATGGTAAATTTAATGAATTGTTGATTAAGTTTTAAGCAATTTGTGAGACAGTAACAATTTGAAAAATACATGTCATACTTTGTAATTCTAATCTTACATGTTTCCAGTGATATCATTTTTGCTGAAATTTTCATTGAAAATATTTCCATGTGATTTAATGATAGATAATTATATGTTATGCATATAGATAATAGCGTGTTAAGCTATGCAAATATTATTTCATTTTAAGAAAGTGTATCTGAATACGGTTATAATTAGAAGGATCAGATTTCGATAGAACATAACCTATGTAACACTCACTATATACATAAATAGAATAAATATTGATTTTGATAAAGGCCGTAGCAATTGATCATTTCATAATCATGCGAATAACTTGTGTTATGTGTATCTTTCAGAAATTACAATGTCATCGACGTGTATGGTTATAAGTCGGCAAATTTCGACTTCGTCTGCTTGTTATGGCAAACGAAATTTTCGAAAATTTCTATTATACAACAAGCGAGGTAGCCGTTCTTTTAAACAGGAACAAGCAACCAATCCGAATTGCGACATTCCAATCGATAGTAAGTTCTTTTTCTTTTAACCATTATATCTTTATTGAGTACATTAAAATGAAATGTCATATTTGTAAATAGAAGTTAGGTTATATTGCACTACTTAATTTTTTTTAGGGAGGGGGGTAAGATCAACGGGGCTGCGTGTACGGGGTGAATGGGTCAATATACCAGAAATGATACCAGAGATTATTGTGCCTTCACTGAAGGATTTTGATTTAAAACCATACGTTTCTTATAAAGTTGAAGAAGTAGTAAATCGTGAATTCACGGCTAAAGATTTATTTGACTTAGTATATGCGAAGAAAATTAAAGAGGATTTTGCAGCAAATCAATTGGATTCAAATGGTGAACCGTTAAATCCCAGTGAATACGAAAAGTTAACGCCCAACGAAGCAAAACTGAGGGCAGAACAAACTGGTACAGATATTTTTACTGAAGAGAGAGGATCTAGTTAAATTGAAAATGTAATTGCTTTTTATGTAAATGTAAGTTAAGTAAATGGAATGATAAAAATGGAAGTTCGTAAAATGGGTATTCGAGTAACTTTAATATCCTGTGGACATAGAAATAGTATTTCATTTTGCAGTCTGCATATGGTTTTATTTAGTATTTTCATACACGCAATGTATACACTTGCTGACAGTTTTGCAGTTGATAAATAGTAATTACTTACTATCATACATGACAGCAAGGAAACAATAAAACAAATAATTCATTGCAAATGTAAAAACGGACATTTTGGTTAGCAACGTTTTTTCCCTATTTTCTTTTTTTTTGTTCAATTTGTATTGCCAAATTCTAATACAATATATTCGAACAAGTCCGCAAAGCACTCGTTCGCGTGGTTGGATAACACATTGCGAAACGATAGTAATATGTCATTGTCGGTGATGGTTTCCCTCTTTTCCAAAGATTTGTTCGGTAGTAAAATTGTGTTCTTAGAATTAATCATGAAACTAATTTACGTGCTAATCAATAGAATGTCATACATTTTACAAATGATATCTGTTGCATGCAACGTGAAAGTATTAATTTAATAAAGACATGAACGCTGAACGGTGCCAAACCGATTTTCAATTCCTGAGTTTTTGTTCGCACATTTATGGGAGGGTATTTTTTGAGAATTATATGCCAGAACAAGATCCCGGTATGATTATGCTAACTTAACAGCTATCGTTTTTTTTTACTTATCAAAAGACTTTGAGCGAAGTTTGATTGTTTTTTTTTTGTTGGGTAAAAAATGGCGGAAAATTTGAATATTAAAGTCGTTGTCAGTTGTGCGCGGCCGGTATTGCTTCCTACTGACTAGACTACTAGAATCTAATATATATTTGCCTTGGAAAGTGCTGTATTCGTATCAAAATGTACAAATAGGTTTTTTTTTAGTTATGTCACCGATTCATTCACCTTTCCATCTCAATTTTCAATCATACAAAAAGCTTGTGAAGCAGAACTGCACGTTTATTTCGTTTCAAGTGAAATGATAACTTTGTACTAACATTTATGCGCGGTAATAGTACCCAGTAACTATGAATGCGACCTGCATCCTTTGTAGAAAACCAGAACGCATACAAAATGTATAATTTAACATGTAAACAATCATTTTCATTAAAGATCATGTATATAACAGTTTTATTTAAACATCTTTACAGAATGCAGCACTTTATTTTCCTTTTTTTTTCAACAGCAGCTACTATTTATCGCTATTTATTATTGTTTTTATTATTTCCTAACTCACTATAACCATCATAATGAAGAGTGGAATGATAAAACAGCTAAATTTTGTACAATATTATCGCACTAATCGTTCAACGGATATGTATAACAAAAATGTTCAACATAGTTCTCTTAATTCCACTCCTCAATTAATTGCATAGAAAAGCAGAAGTGGCATAATTCTTGCATCTGATTCTAAATAAATCTTGTTTCAGTCATTCCTGTGAAGGAAAGATTATTGCACTCCTATACCTTATGCTATGTATAATTACTTGTCTTTTGTTTGAGCACTGATACTTATTTTCATTCTGTGACAGTACACTAAACTTTTTCCATAACAAACAGTTTATGAAATGGAAGTTAACCAAAGAACCAATGAATCTCAACCAAAGAATTTTATTTTTCGATTATTGTAGACCGGAATAGCTTGGAAACAATAAAAGTGTCAGGATAAATACATAAGCAATACCACAATCGTATGATAATTTGCTGAAATGTATTCGGGAAGCACATCAAAAGCATTCTTGTTATTTGTCATTAGAATATGCATGACTATACACGTTGTACTTCCAATTAAACATAGCCATTGTAAAGCAAGACATATGCCACTCGCTCATGAATATAAACTTGGTTGGTGTTTTTTTTCTTGTTAATTATCAGTCTATGATATAATTGGATATTCGACTGATAAAAATCAGCCAGTCGATAGGTAGGTGTTCATGCTGCTACATGACAAAGATTTCTTCTTTAATAATGTCCATCTCAGTACCTCTATATATGGCATGTATGTAGTTGTTCCATGAGTGAAACACGTGTCTACGTATATAAATATAAGTGATAAAATTTTACGCTCGACACAGAATGTTGGAAAATAAAATTATGCAAGAACAGTAAATCTTTGGCATGTAGTAACATATACCTTCCATCTAATCAAAGATTTTGTGTATGAAAGCTAGAGTTAAATGGAGGAAACGGTTCTACAAAGAAATTTATACAAAGTCATTCTTGGACACTTAGAAAATAGATACGATAATATATGTAATTATATAAATAAAGATACTGATATGGAAAGACTAGGAAGGCAATACTGCTTATTGTATCTGGTGTGTAGAATCTAGTCTTTCAGACTCAAAATCTCCAATTCAACGTTAAAAGTACAACAGGGTAGATGTTCATTCCATTGGATCCCCAACGTTTTCGAAGATGGTTGAATGAGGGTTGCTTCCAGTGGCCCATAAAAAGCCACCCACACTGCCAGGTGGCAAGTATGATGCTCCTCCACTGAGACCCACCTGATATATTTTCTTCTTTAAATTATTTACATTTCGTATCATTTTTGTGCTCAATATTTTGATCAAGTTGTCTCAAAAGAAAGTAAAATAAGATCTAGGAAGCCAAATAAGGAAAGGTACTACAAATGATATGCATTTCTCAAGCTTCATGTTTAGGTGTTGTTAACGCTGTATTGTTCAGGGAGGGTCCTTCATCGCAGTTGTGCTAAAATATAGCGGGACTATCATTCTCTGTATAGCGTCGGTGTATCGGTGCATAAATCATGTGTTATTGTCTGAATAAGTGTATTTAACAGGCAAACATATCTATATAAATTAACGTTGCACAGTTATCAAAACAAAATTTCGATTTTGCGATGCAGGTGAACCGCAATTTGTTTCTGAAGGATCAACATGTTTCCTCTTTCGTTTTTGTTAACTGTACAGTAAACGTTCGGTCGGGGGTTAGTTACATGCACGAAGTAAGGCAAATCAGAGTGAACAATAAACTGCCAAATTAAAGAAAAATAATTATTTATTTGCATCTAACACAAATAATTGTGCTATCGTATCACAAGTAACATCTAGTCACTAATGTCATAAACAACGCTAATAATATTTACATCGAATCATTATTGTGAACATGATACACGCTCACAACAATGTTGACACTATAAAAGGAACTGTAATATAATACTCTGTGTTTGAGTTTGAGTATAAGTACACAATTCTGTCACGATTTGAATTTGCTCCAAAAAGCAATGACGTCACACGATCGTTGAACAGATACCAACGAGTTATTTTCCGTTCTTTTTTTATTTCGGCCCGATAACGTTCTCTTTTCTTTTCTTTTTTTTTGTTTTTTTTTATTAGTCGGCTCAACCCAAACGGTGTTTTTTTTTTAAACTTCTATTTATAGAATTACCTGTTGACTCCACAGCAATGTCCTTTCCGCTAACTGACAATCTGCTGCAAGTCGGGACGGCAGGCTTTTCCATCTTTCCTCGTCCCGTTTTCTTTCTCTATCAAAGTCTCTGTCAACGTGTCCCTGAGATAAAGGTGGTAAGATTTGAGTTCTCTGAGCTAGTTTATAACTATCCTGTCTCGGTACATGGTCAGCACGCCTGCCTGCGGCGCTCGTCGACACAGATATCGGTGTCGGGCTTCCTCCGCCTCTGTGTCTATGGTAGAGGTTTCGTTTTTGTTGCAACATTCGCTGTTGCACTAATAACTGCAATTGTGTACTGAAGTCACCGCGAAGTTTGAATTGTTGTTGATTCTCAGGTGGTGTAGATGGCGGTCTTAAATGAACAAGGTCCAAATGACCCCTTGCTTTGCCCGAATCTACGAAGATAAATCAAAGTTACAATAGTTTCTTCTTAGATTTACAGAAATGATGATTTTCATGTAATACAAAATGATTATTTCGTACGAACAGTATTTTAAAACATTTTAATTCCATTATAGATATAGTCTAATAATGCGGCACTAATAGAAAATTGATATACCTTGAATGCTTCGCTGCTTGGTCGGTCTGTCTCCGCCACCTTGTTGACAGAATAACAGTCTGGGTCCACCGTCAGAGGCTCTGCGACCTTGAGACACTCTGGATATTCTGCCGGTTATCGGCGATGGACTTAAAGCTGGCGGGGGCGTGCAGGACGGCAAACTGCTTGTAAACGAGTTTGCCCCGGAATAATCTGGCGGGCAACCGGAATCAAAACTGGATTCAAAAAGTTCGGACGACGAACTACCACTACCGCCGGCAATGAACAATGTTGTTCGACTAGGAGGATCAATAGGATCCATAAGTGGGGTATCAAAATGGTGTTGATAATCACTTAATCGTCGATTGACTATCTGACTGTCAATTCGTTGACTGATATCATGATCTAGGCCTAGTCTATGTTCTTCGAGCTTTATCTGAGCTTCTCTCAGTTCATCGCCGCTCGGACCCTCTTCCAGGTCACCTTCCGCGCTGCAGCATCCTTCGTCGGTCGAAGAACTAGTCGAACTAAACCTTTTGCCACCTCGAGTCGCATCTTCCCTTGTTCTAGACAACGAAAATGTAACACATGTTACGAATATCGAACAACGATATCACGATTGTTTAGCGCGCAAATGGTAGATATCCACATATGAAGATTTATAATTCTCTTGCTTTATCTTGCTTGATGATCACTCTAATACTTTTAAAAAATGTTTAAATCTGCAATTTCATGAATTCAAGTACGACGAAGCAGGTAGGAAATATGAAATATTAACGAAAGGCAATTATAAATTCAGTTGCGTGAAATAAAATCTGAACGTGAAAAAGAAAAACAAAGCAATAAAAGAAAATGGGGATTTACCAAAACTAAAGCGACACCGAAGTGTTTCCAATCCGACCTGTCCCGATAAAATCTCCAAATATGCGTCACCGACACTAAAGATCAACGTCCCACTAAGCTATCGCTGGAAACAGAAATTATACGATTAACATTGAACTCTATCTTTCTTTTTTTGTTTGTTTTCGAAACTATTTCTGACTGGCAGGATTGGAAGTTGTACAACAAAGTTACGTCACGTTAATTCAACTAAATGGTAAGAAATGATAAAGTGCAATAAAAGAAATTATTTGCCACTTACCTTGATTTGAATTTGTCCTCTTTTGTTCTTGCCACACTAGGCCAGCAACTATTGTTTGTCGAGCTACTAATACGATGTTGCTTCAGCCTTTCCAGCAGCAAGAAATAAATGGCAGCATGATGGTCATAGCTGCTATTCCTTAAAGACTGTTAAAAGAGAAAGCATGTTATCTTTAAATATATTGTCTTTCTTAATTTAACACGGATAAACATTGCAGAAATATAAAATACCTCTCTGGTCCGTGTAATATCTATGCCTAAGCTATGCATAAGTCGCAGTATTTGCTCATTTGGTTCTTGGATGGACGAGGATGGTCTTGTTATGATCATTGAACAAATAGTGTCTGCAGACCCTGCCATCCAGCGATGTCGCTTTATTTGTGGAATGGTGTATCGTTTTGATGGCTCCAAAACCAACATTTTGCGAATTAAACTTTCACAATCTGCGAAGAGAATTTGACATGTATTTTCTATACTAAAAAGAAATCTATAAGTACAAGAGAGGAAAGTACCTGTACTCATGAAGTATGGAATTCTAAATCTTCCGCTGAGAACACGGTCTCTCAAAGACTGAAGGGTAGAACCATCGAAGGGCAGTGCTCCGCATACTAATACATACAGTACTACACCTAAACTCTGCAATTACAAAGAAACAGCACGTTAAAGTATTTGCGTCGGGTATTGTGCGTCAGACGAATTTGTAAAAGTGCTTACCCACACATCAATTTCAGGACCAGCATAATGTTTCCCTCGAAAGACTTCAGGTGCCGCGTAAGGGGGGCTACCACACCACGTGCTTAATCTTTCGCCGGGCGAGAATCTATTGCTAAATCCGAAGTCAGCGATTTTTACGTTCATCTGAGCGTCTAAGAGTAAATTTTCAGCTTTGAGATCACGATGCGCTACACCCGTCGCGTGGCAGTATTCGACCGCAGAGAGTATTTGAGCAAACGTTGCACGAGCTCTGGGTTCTCCCATTCGTCCGTATCGTGCAATATAGTCAAATATTTCACCTTTGCTCGCATATTCGCACACCTAAGAAAAGTACGCTGTTATACTCTGTTTGTCAAATTCTATAAATCTATCTAAAATGTTTTCTATACAAGCCTACCATATATATCATATTCTTTGTTTCCATAACTTGATATAATTTGACAATATGCGGGTGTTCCAGTTGCTTCATTATTTCTACTTCTCTATAAACTTTTTCAAGATTGGTGGGATCCAATTGTGATTTATCAATTATTTTAATGGCTACCTAAAAAGAGATGTAATGTTCAATTAATTTTTATTCCAGTTAAGATAGTACATAGATAAATTATATTTACCTCTGTCTTAGTGATACGATGTCTAGCTAATTTCACCACAGCAAAGTTCCCTTTGCCGATGGTGCCTTCAATGTCATAAAATCCGACACGAATTTGGATCTTGCTTTGTCCCACTCCAGAATCCATTTTTTTGGTAAAAATCGTCCTCTCACCAGCTTCTGAATGATTGTTTCTTTTTTATTGTAGCTTAAAAATGCCTGTAATTGGTATAAAAAGACAACATTAAATTCTAAATGTCTATGGTAAAAGAAAATCAGCTTGTAGCTTTAAAACCGTCTTTTCTTTCTGCAAATGATTTATACCGACCACTGTCATATCCTATCGTATAACATATAGTGTAATGAGTCACGCATGCATAATTGGATAAGCTACCTGACAATTTGTTAAACAAACTAATACAGCAGATACGAAAGATGTATTTTAAATACAGCAAAATTTCGTTTTATTCCAAGTTGCACTCTAACTACAAAATAAATTTTACCAAATTTCTGTATTTTGCTGCGAGATCAATGAAATTGTTTAAAAATATATACTCGTAAACAAGCATCACAGTTCAAAGAGAAACTACAGACGAAGCAAAGATATTCGTCGAATGATCAGAGAAAATGTTCTTGTTTCCCAAGTTTTCACGGGTCGTGGACATCGCAGTTCCCCTTGACGTCAATTGCTCAAATTATTTCGATTAACATTTCAAATAACGAACGGTCCAGAAAGAAATTGCTCGAAACGAGCGGACGTTCTACAATCGTTGCTGGAACAAGCCGACGACGACAATCTTGATCGCAATCGTGAATAAAACAGGTCGTTCACTGTTTACCATCCGAAACGTTCGTCCAGGACCGATTGAAAATTATCATGCTTCGAAATCGAACCGCCTGCGTCTCGCGAAAAAGCGACGACATTGTTCCTGGGGGGCAAAAGTGCCGAACGCTTGCGGGGAAACCTCCGCGCGCGAGAGAGAGAGGGGGTGGGGGGTGGGGAAGAGAAGCTTCTTCGCAAAAGTGTAAAAGCTTCCTGCAACAAGTACAATAGGTATTCTCGACTGACGTCACGGATCGACAACGACCTCTTGCTCATCGACGGGTCCAGGATCGATACCCGTCGATAGTCTTCGATAAGACGATAAAAGGAGAAAGAGAAAGACAGAAGGAGAGAGAGAGGGAACGAAAGAGAACATGGAACAAGAAACATGCAGAAAAAGGTCCGAAGCGGTCGATGATCGTCCTTGGTGTCGAACAATCCACAGACACGGAAGCGAGCAGGGAAGCACCGAACGTTGTTTGACAAGTTACTTACACGTTCGATCCTGGCCCGAATTACCGGGCGCTGCACGTTCCGGACCGGCAGAACCGTTTCTGAACCGTGGGAGACGCGTTGTCGCTACCGACCTCGACGGGTGCGTAAGGTCGGGGAGTCCGTGCCATCGGTGAGAAGTCGTCCTTCACGTTTACGAGATTCCGTGTCTCGTCCCGGAGCGGCAGCGTTCCTACCGCGCGAGTCGTAAGAGCTTCGCGTAACGCGACGGTTCGATACCGACTGACCGACAGCCATGTTGCTACCCCCCTGCCTACGCCAGAGTCGCCGGCCCCTCCCCCTCCATCCCCTCTCCACCCCTCGTCACAAACCATTCTTAGCGAACATCACCACCACCACCACCACCACCTCGTCGGTTCTTTCCCCCCACCCCGCACTCGATGTCGCACCACCACCACCAGCAACGCGTCACCACGGAGCGTCGGACGCGAACGCGCGCGCACGTTATCTTCGAGAATTGACGTCAACGTATGCGCTACTATCGTCTCATCGTTAATTGTTTTCTCGGTGTAATTGCAAGGCAAATAGCCAGTGTGCCACCACGTGGTTGAACCGTACACCGACCGACTGCGGACGACCACTCTTTCTCTATCTTTTTCTCGCTCCTTCTTCTTCTTCTTCCTCTTTCTCTTCTTTGCTGTTACGTCGCTCGAACGATTCCCCCGTTCCTCTTGCGACCGGCTCCACGACACTAGCAACAGCCAGCCGACACTATTCGATCCGTTGTACCACAGTGTTTCGCTTCAATGGACGAAAATCAAATATTCCACGTGTAGGATCTCGGGAAACCTCCTCCCGGGAAACGTTGGGCTCGTAACCGTTACCTATAACCTTTAACAAACGTTTCCCGGGCTGTTTCTTCAGCCTGAACTTTCGCGACGAGCTTAACGCTGTGGTACCGTGATTCTTGGTGAGTCTTTCTTCAGTTGTAACGATCTATTTTTCTTTTATACTTTATGTTGGATGGTTTACGAGGTTTCTATGTATCGAAGTGTTTAGAAGTACCGCCATGTTCTTTACACGAATTTTGGAACCCGCGTTGCCCCTTGGGTAGGCAATCTGTTTGTGGGAATAATTTTGATGCTTTGCTGTTTCAGATTTTTTGTATGTTTTATTTTAACAGTATAAATGGGTGTAATTGTGATCGAAGAATGGATGTTTGAGCGGATTTGCAATGTTTACGGAGTATGAAAAATTGTCGAAGGAAATCTGGTGAAAGCGTGCCTGCATGGCCGGTTGCCTACGCAAAGGGCAACCTGAAATTTGTTTTATGCGTAAAAATAAAATGAGGAAGTATTTATGGTTTAACGACAAGATTGTATAAAATATTATTAAATAATACACGATGTAGATAATATTTTAGAATTTATTTCGACAGTCCAAGAAATTAATAATATCAGAATTTTTTAGATTTAGATTATTACGTGATGTAAGCACTTTCTACTGGACAAATTAAGACTAATTCGGTATAGCCCGGCGATGTTAACAGATATTACTTCGAAAGCTATAGCACCAATCAGAAAATTATCTTAGCCTTGAAAGCGCGCCGTGAAGAGATACGAGATATTCAAGAACACTGTACTAGAAAAAAGTCAAGAGTCAAAACTACAGAAAAGTATACGTGTACGACAAAGACTACAAAAGTACAGGGAAAACCCATTGAATTCGACAAAGGAGGCTATAAAGATGAAAAGAAGGCCTATTTAACTCTGTATCTGCAATGCCCGGGCCCATTGTGACCCAGGCTTCAAGAACACTGAGTTTGCGGCGATAAATTGGTAATCGATAGGTATCAGATAAATGAATTTGTTAACAAAGGTCTGAGCGAACCTAAACAACAATAACTCTGCAGCAAAGATGAACCACGTTCTGCAAAATTATCAGACACAAACACGGACGCATGTTCTGACATTGATTCTGACTTAGCATAACAGATACATATAATTCATTCCATGTTTCACAAGTCACGTAACATGTAATTAACAGCCTGCAGATCTGTATGCATTTGTGGCATATGCATTATTCATTTAAGCAGAATCGATAGAACTTTTATTTTATTTCTAAAAAATAATTAATTGGTAAATGATTGTAAAACAATAATAAAGAAAACATTTCGTACGAATACGTATTGTTTTAATCAGGCTGAAGGAACAGAAGTTAGCGTGTACAAGATTTGTATCGCAAAACGAACAGGAAAATTCGATTTATTCGTTTTAAAAATTCACGCGAAATGCGGAAAGAAACAGTATTACTGAGATATTACAAGAAAAAGGTAATGGAATAATTTTTTGTGCCAGGTGAAACTTATAAAGTAAAAGTAGAAACTTTCGGTAAACGATAAAGTGCAAAGTTTAATGAAATTAAATGCAGTCTTCGGTTACTCAACATGAATTATTGCCGAGGGAACTAATTTATTCTCGAAATCGAAGACGATACTTCCAATAAGAAGTAGAAGGGACTCTTTTGCAGAGTCCCTTTCATGCATTTGTAATAACACTGCAAATCATTCTGCATTTATGACACGCATTCGACACCGTGCATTTATTTCGACTTGAAAGAATCCTTCGAATAGACGAAAGAGCATTGTTCACTCATTCTACTTTCTACAAAACAATCTGAGAAAATAGATAATCACTTATCCTATCATTTTGGTGTTATTGAAAGTAGGAAGAAATACATGGCAGTGTGCCTTGTACTTTTATTTCGCTCAAAAATTAGCAGTCTTCTAACATAATGAAAATAAATTTCAGAGCTTGGTCAAGAATTAGTAGCCGACGTGGCGTTTTAGGTGCTGGCAGCGAGGCGAGAATGACGAACACAAAAATTTCGCATGAAGCTCGCGATTTTTGCCCTGAACGTCGATGCACTCGCGGAACACGGTGCGTCGTTTTAACGAGATGCCCCTGTAAATTGCGACCGGGAGAAAATGGAATACGGTTACGTGACGGAGGTGATGCACCGTTGCTTGGCTCGGAGACACCGGACCTCGTCCCTCTCCTCCACCCCCGCGTCGCCTACCAGCACAGTTTTGATAAGATTTCATGCGCGATCACGAGCCACTTCGCCGCGATCTATTTCGCGTTTTATTACGATCGAGAAAGTCCCGGGGCTCAACATTGGCTAATTTCAAGATCCAAAAAGCAAAGGAAGAAGAACGATCCATAGAAATTACATCATTTTATACCACGTTTCATTTTTTTTTCTTGCGTTCACGTTATCTATAAGAACGCGATTTGCTCGGTAACGTCAGGCTGTTTGATGGTCGATGTACCCGTCATCGACGATCGTAGATAGCCGATTCCGGTAAATACTGGTAAACTTTTTCATTCTTTTTTGAGGTATTGACGTCAAATCCCGCGCTCTCCATCCGTAAGCACTTTTTAACTGCCTGTTCCGTAAATCACGTCAGAGCCGGACGGACGCTTTCTATGGATCGACGGAATGAAAACCGACCCGCGGGCCGCGTTTCTTGCCGTAGGTCAAGGGACACCCCTGTTTATTATCGCGGCCAATAAACGCGTAGGATGAGTCGCACTAATTCATGGGAATAATTAACACTTTGTTCGCCGGTTACTTAACGCTAGAACTTCAAACGGGTCGAACGAGCCGTCTAAACTTTTTTAATTTAGAACCGCTAAGCTCGCGGCGCTCTTAGACCATACTCGGACACATAACTAGAGCTATCTGTGCGCGTGTAATTTTTAAAGAAATTCATTCTTTCTCGCGTATATTACAACAATTTAGTTCTCCTGATTTCTACAAGACGATACGAAAGCAAGGTATTATAGATTTGATAGATCTTAAAAATCGAAGATTTTTCAATTTCACTACACTGTGTAATTCGCAGGTAGTGTAATATACTCGGAAGGTTTTAAGGGAAACGAATTTGACAGTGACGTCCCCCTGTAAAATGCACGAGCACTTCCCTAAGTGACTGTAGATGCCGAGCATGATGAATTGTAGACCCGCGATCGTAATTATGTTACACGACGTCCGCGACTTTGTTGTTTACGTTGAAAATTGCATTATCGACGGAAACGTCCGGCTGTGCAGAATTAACTTTACCAGAACTCGTGCTCGTTTTGTTCGCGTTTGTTCCCGCAAGAAACGCTGACGAGCGGATTGCATAGAACCTTAATTTATACGTAAGCGATGAAATTTAAATAAGGCGGCCGCGATTAGAGAAACGAAAATATAGGAGGATACACGTAACCGTAGAATCGTGCGTAGAGGACGGAATAAATAATGCTGGGTGATTGTAAACCATGTGATCGCTAGTGTCTAGAATGCGGATCTTTATGCAAAATAAAAATTGTCTACCTAAAGTGCAACAGACTGGAGTGAAATCGAAATTTATCTTCTTTCTTAATATTTTTAATAGGTTGAAAATAGTCTAACGGTATTTTAAAATTTTTCTAATGTTTTTACTGTTTTAAAATTTTTCTGCTTTTTATATTTACGTTTGAAATTTCAGTCGAGATATTATAAATTTATAAATAATAAATTCCTTCTGTTTTCAACCTCTAATCATCTATTAATTCATTATTCTTTAATTTTTAATTTTAATTGATGTAGTTTAATTGCAAAGTATTTTGTAATTGTACTCCAATTGCAATTACGAATTACATTGTAATTTAATTGAACGAAGGTTCGAATTATAAATTACAATATGATTTAATTACAATGGAATTCAATTATTTTGTAATTATAATTTCTTGAGTAATTCAATTGTAATTCTGCACAACTTTGTTTAAGGTTCAGGTACCGAAATATTCGCGGGTACGTTCGATACAACTGATTTGCCGTGTGTTGGGTAAAGGTTACACGACTTCCCGCACACAACACACACACACTCACACACGCGCACACACACAGGGATGCAATAAGTAATGGCATTATGCTATAAAGTTACGTGTACGTCAGTCGCCGCTTGCGTTTCACCGTTACACATTTACAAACGTTATTACGTTTCTAATAATTTAAGCGCATCGGCCGTGAATTAATGGGATGCAGTTACGCTCCTAATCGGAGAGGCGCGGGAAAATCTTCGCGGACACGCTCGTGCTATGAATTAACATATATGCGATTCCCACAAACGATTAAAATCGCTCACAATTTTATTCCTACAATGCGTGTGCACTAAACGAAGAAAAAAACATTATTTTGTTTTGTGGTTTTATGACGCATGAACTGCTGGATTATTAGCGACATCATAATTAAAAAGACATTATTCTCTTCTATTAAGATTGTAAAATTGAAAAAACTTTACTGTATATTCGGAGACCATTGTTCTCTTTTGAACTCTAAATTTCTTTTTTATTATAATTTCCAAGAGGCGTAGAAATAGAATTATCGTCTTTTTGAAAAGTAGAATCATATTTTCGTTGAATCAAGTAAAAAGTTTTGTAAGAGAGACGTTAATTACCCAGACGAACGGGAATACCGTTTGGTATTGAAACGCAGCCTGCGTCGTCGATCGCATGAAAAAGAGCAATTAGTTCTTGATCCTTTATTCGTTACACAATACCTTTTATCCAGATGCTATAATTAAAATAATCATTGCGCTCGGTCGACGAGCGCATAAATAAAAAGTGGCCCGCGTAGTCGGTCGATCGAGTGAAAAATATAATCGCTAGTAATAAATTAGTGGTTTTATCATTCGATCGCGTACATTGCTTTTTATTCGAACGTTCACCGCTAGGAATAATGCTCGTACCATTCTACGCAAGGAATGGCAATAAGCGTAAGCGAACGATACGGCTCGGAACGGTTTCCCTTTAATAGAATTGATAAGAAATTCAAAGACGTTCGTTTTCTGTTTAATCTAGACCGAACGAAGGTCTGACGTTGACGTAATTTAACCATGAAAGAAGACGATAAAAATAGTTGAATCATTCGGCATGCAATGTCTCATGTAACGGTAGGTCTGGGTGAGTAGTACTGCTTTCGGTATTTTCAAATTTTATCTCTCGCTGCGTGTCTTCGAGATACAGTCGAACCTAGAGTTTAACTGGGTCATAAATATTTATTTTGCAACGTAAATGCAAAGGTAATTAGTACACAGCCCGTACAATGGAGAAAACGTTTGTCACTTATACGAACGTCAGGAACAGCGAAGGTTAATCGCGGCGCCATTATTGTCTGGCCATGATAGGACCATTTCTCCTTATTAAGGAATCCTGTTCATGGAAGCCATAAGGCTGAGCAAGGTGCTTTTGAATACATTTTTTTTTTTCGTCGAATACACCGTTTTATTCCCGCTTCAGCATTGGATATTTCAAGAAAATATTTTTGCAATGTCTGTACAAAATAATACCAACTATTTACAATCAAATTAATCGTTTGGCTTGTGCTTCACCTTTTTTATTACAGTTTTATAGATGTCGTGGAAGAAATAATCACGGTTAATAGTTTATGCTGGCTTTCGGCCATGTAACAGGCTTCTTAGAACGCGCGTTTAACGGTCAAGAACCCGTTAATTAAGTTTTCAATCTCACCGGCGCGGCGAGATGCGATTATTAAATCAATAAGGCGACGCGAACAACGCAATGTAACAATCCCGAGTTTAATTCGTGTCTTCAGTCGGATTAATGGGATCCCCGTGATCCAGGTGCCTACGTGACAGAGATCAACAAAAAATTAATTCCACGTAACGCCTGTGTCAATTACATTTATTATCAGCAACTAAATCGCTAAAATCAAAACGTATTTAAGTTGCAACCAAATGTAAATTGACAGACATAAAGATATGCCTTGAAACTGTAAAGTAAAACCGTTGTTAATCGTCATAGAAAAGTTTAGGTATTGACGTGAGGGTTAAACAAGATTTTTATAGGCAGGTAGATCAAAATTTTAACCCTTTAAGGAGGAATGCCCCTTTAAAATTTGCAAACAAATACTTTAATGACTGTAGCAATAAGAGATGAGTATGCTAAAAATTCTGGGAATACTATTGTCTGTTCTTTGCCTACCGATTCTACTTAAACGCTAGGGCACGCGACTCAACAGATTTTCGAACTTGTGAAAGTGTGAAAGAATACGTGTTCCCCAACGATCGATACAGAACTAAAGGCAAAACAAATTCTTTGCAAATAATTCATTACTTACAGTAAGGAGCAAAACTGAACCAATAACCACAAGTTTTGTATAAATCATTATTTATTACCAGAAATATAGAAGAATAACAAAAAATCAACATTATAATTATTTTTATCATAGTTGGATGTAACTTAAGAATTTTTTTTCAATAATTAATGTCTCCTCGTTTAGTAATGGCAACAAAAATAGACTGACGCGGTTTTGCACCATGCCCAATACTAGGCAATATTTAATATATCATTTATTTTAAATATTTCGTCCATTACCCTTGTGCTTGTAAAACTGCACTGATTCGCTTTGACATACCTTCTACTAATTTTTTGCAATAATCCTTCGTTAATCCTGCGGTGATAATATACTTGGTCTTCCTCCAACATTTAATAATATACTTTTACGGTATTTTTTTCTTATTCTCTGCACTGTCGATTAACTAACACTGCATGTTTTCGCCGTCTTACGCGTTGACAAGTCGTCATTCAAAAGAGAAATGACTTTTTTTACACAATTCGGAGCAATTGACTTCATATTTATTCTTACTTCACTTGCGTGCTTTTCCGTTCGACTGATTGCGAAGAACTGAGTGTTAAGACGTAGACTGATAGTTTGTAAACATACCAAAGTGCTAGATGTAAACATACTACTAGAGCATCCCACGTAAACATTTGTTGTAGGGACCGGTGCAAAACCGAGTCAATCTATTTTTGTCGTCATTACTAATCGGGGAGACATTAATTATTGAAAAAAATTTCTCAAGTTACTTCTAACTATGACAAAAACAATTATAATGTTGATTTTTTGTCATTCTTCTATATTCCTAGCAATAAATAATGATTTATACAAATCTTGTGGAAATAGGTTCAGTTTTGCTCCTTACTGTATGTGTACCCCCAATATTTCTATTTTTTCAAACTCCCCGCGAATTTGTTTATTCTTTCCCGCGACGCAGTACACCGGCTCTATTATTGTTGCTATCGCTTGGCATGGGGACGAGTTAATTGTCGGGCGAGGAATTCGCGTCAGCGAGGATCTAGCCGGGCGAAGTGTTTGCAATTTATCCAAGTTATTCGAAATGTAATCCTGTTGGCCGGCGAGTTTCGAGCGTCATCGCGGGTCTTTCATCGACGTATTTTCGGCATCATGCCACGGACGCCCTGGCGTAATATGCTCGAAGTGCGTCATAATTAAAACAGCCGAACAAGCCGCGCGCCGGGCCGGGCCGGGCCGGGTCGGGACGGGCCGGTACACGCGCGGGTGTGATGCACTCGTCGAAAGCTCACGATGACGATCCCGGAAGGAAGTCGTAACCGCGTCGGATCCGGCGAATTTTTCGCGACACGCGAAAATTTCTCTCGACAAACATTTCTCCTCTCTTTCCTCCCTCTTCTCTCTCCCTCTCACCCTCTGACTCTCGACGCTCGATGACCGCGCGCCCGCGCGCCTTCTTATTTTTCTGCTCCTCTACGCTTCTTTTTTTTCCTCATTTTTATTTCAATAATAAAGTTCCGTCTCGTGCGTCAGACGCGTTTCGCGGCGCGATTTAAAATATCGTACGCCCCTTTGATCCTGTTCTCAGCGAGACGATAATTAACAGCTCGTTCGAGAAACCCGCGAAACGTACGACTCATCGTCATTAACTTGTTCTAGCTCGAAACGAAAGCTACGGCTGCGCCACGCTGCTGGACTTGCACAGGTGAAGGACAGTTTCGGTCCCGAGGAAAAATAGAAGGCGTGGAGAGAAAGTAATTGTCACTTGGAAGTAATTATACGGCGTGCCGGAGTTAGGGGTTGCGCGTTTATTTTGTTTTCGGGGGGTGAACTTGGCGCGATTCGACTCTGATAAATGATCCAATTAAGGCGGCCAGGTAGACCCCAGACGATATTTTTTAGTCTACTGACTAACGAACGAAGCTGTTACATATAAATTATTAATCTAAGTGCGTCAGATGTTAATTCAATTTTTCTGAAAATTAAAGTTTCACTTTCGCTGATCGAAAGTTATAGAAATTTGTTTATACCCGTCATTACAATTCAGATTAAAGAAGGCTACTAGACCCACCGTTGGAGCACAATTATTGAAATTACGAACATGGTTTCGGGGGAAATGATTAAATTCTTTTGCACAAGCACACGATACGAGGTTTCCGATAATTCGAGACTCGATTGTCTGAAGTAAACGCGGAAGCGATGATTAAGGGTCGGAGATAACGTTGTCGCAGAACATGAAGGTAACAGTATTGTAGATAAACGGATCAAAACAGAAATTCATGCGCATTTTTATTATTTATTATCTGTTACCTCGAGCAACCACAATTAATGCTGTATCCGTCATTACGTTCCTATCTTTCGCGTCTTATTTGAATTTTCGTCAGCCGCACGTAAGTCGCACACAGCGCGACAATAATAAAGAAAAAAACTATTCAACATTATCGAACTATTTAACTCTTTGACGTACGAGATAGATGAAGGCGGAACCGAGGAAGGAAAATATATTTAACTAACTTTCTAACTTTTCGAGTTAGCGTAAAATCGAGGGGCGTGTGAACGGTAAATTGAAAGGTCAATCTACAAAACCTAAAACTGTTCATGGAATAATGAAGAATGTAACGAAAGGCAAAAATACACGCACGAGGAGACGCGTGGCTGTTTGAAGCGGTGACCAAACCAGAAACTAGAATATAGCAAATTCGAGTAATAGGATCATAGAATAATAGGATTAGAAAAATTGGTTTTAAACCGCGCGGCGGGAAGCGGAGCGTTGAACGCGGAAAACTAGAGCTGCCGGCGAAGATTCATCAGGGCCGGGACATTAATTTGTCTGTTGCTAATTTTATTAATTTTATCTCCACTTTAAACATCTCCGAAACTAGCGCGCAGATAAAAAAAAGTATTCTACAAAAATTGCTGGTCAGTCTATGTTGCTTCCATTCGTTGACGCGTCAAAAATAGCGCTGATACTTGTTTCCGAAATAAATAATTCGGCGTGTCCTCTCTCTCTCTCTCTCTCTCTCTCTTGCTTGCACTCTTTCTTCGTTCGGTGAATTCACACGGTCATTTCGTTGGGAAGCTCGTGTGCAGCAAGACTTCAAACGCACAGGGGAATCAAGGACCGTGAAAAGGGTTGCTACAAGCGTTCCTTCCTAGAAAACTCAAGCACCGTCTCAAAATCGACCATTACTTCCTTCCGTTTCCTCTCGGCTCTCTACCGACCAACTTCGACGTAATTTCTGCGAATTTTTGCTCACCTTCTGCTACACAGAATTCTGCCTCTTACACGCGCGTCGTCCCTTTGTTTACGTTTGTCGCGCGAGCCGAACTTGATTTGTTGCTCCCCTTCGTTTCAAATATTTTTCTTCGCGAAGGTCGAACGCGTGCCGGAACCGTTCACATCCTAAATTGACTATTCTTCAAACAATGTACATAATCACGGTTTAGAAACTGTTAAGAATGTACAAAAGATATTGTAGAAAAATAACGGAAACTAAATTCCAAATTAATTATTTCATATATATTCTTACATACAGAAACATACAGGAATAATGAAAATAAATAAAAGACTGTCACATTTGTATTCTGAGGTCTCCCCTGACATTAGAAAAATGATCTGCATCTAGTTAGTCGAAAATGTTGACTTTTTAATTTTTCATGGTATTTCTACGCGCCCGATATTTTCGACCTTTCCAGAATTCCATTGATAGTGCAAGTATATGCATGATAAACTCGTTCCCAGAAAATTACATCAATTTCCACGAATATCACTTGTCGAACAGTCGCAGAACGAAATTAGTATCGTTCGTCTATCACGCGAGCATGGTTTTGCTTTCCGCGGTCCCACGACAAACAAACTTCTTTCGCAAACAAATCCGCTTTCGGTCTCGCCAACTTTCCAACTTTTTATAAGAATTTTGTAAGAATATATTAAGAATAATAAGGTTTTATAGTCAATTTGTCTGATTGTATCCGTCAAAGTTTAACATCAACCCTTTCTGTTATTATATTTCAAAATTCCTGGACTGTGTCTATAATTTTTTTAACACGTAGAGATTTCTTTGGTTCCTGAAAAGCCAGCAGAAGCATCAGAGGTGCAATCGTCAGAAGATATAATTGATAATTTCTTTTTGCGAGACTACAAGAAGAATTGGAATGACTGTTTCCTTTTATAGTTGTTACAGAATGACCACACAATTTTTTAGCTACTTTTATTACGCATTACCTGCAGTTCTAAACTTTTTACGACGTACTGAACTTATAGTACGCAAAAACGTGTCAGGCTTTGAATGCCGATTAAAATGATCTAGACCGTTTCGATGACGAGCATCAGTAGTTCTCAACAGTCTTGGTCTGCCTGTATTTGTTTGAACGTGTTCTTGGAAAGTGTCTTGCTCGCGCCTACATATTCTACTTCGGCGACCAGTGAAACTATTGCGTCTACCCTTCCGAGAGAGCACTTCAGTTTGATATGGCCGGGAGGTCGTGGATACTATTTTTTTTTCTCCGAGTCTTGTAACGTCTGACACAAAAACGCAGTTACAGTCCTATCTGCGGATACAGTTTCCTCTACGAAGAATGTTTAATATCGGAAAAATCCTCGCGAGCGTTCTCTGAAACAGCGAGAGTCCAGAATGAAAATTTCTAGCTCAAGAACAATTGTTCCCCGAGCTCTGATAATTGTGATCTGTACGTGGTCTGTCTGTGTTGTGTTTGTCTCTCTGTACAAATTTTTAGCTCCAGAGCAATTGATTTTTCGAGCCTCGAAAAATTTGTGGCTTGAGAACAATTCATTTTTGATCTTGGGTAATCGTTTTCTCTACAAATTTTTGGCTCGAGAATAATTGATCTGTAAATATAAGCAATTTTCCATTATTTTCTGTGGAAATTTTTAGTTCCAGAGTAATTGTTTTTCCGAGATCGAGTAATCTGTAAAAATTTGTGGCTCGTGAATAATTGACCTGTAAATATGAGTAATTTTCACTTATTCTCTGTAGAAATTTTTAGTTCCAGAGTAATTGATTTTCCGAGATCGGGTAATCTGTAAAAATTTGTGGCTCGTGAATAATTGATTTTCGATCCCGGATAATGGCAGACTGTTCTCGGTAATTAACGTTTAATCGTAAATAATTCATGGCCAGAGACTTTAGGGATTGCTAACACGAAAAAGTGTTAATGAACGCACGTCGGGTAGTGGTTTCAAAGATATTCAGTTGTCTAATTTGCGAGTCAATCGTGTCGGCTATATGTATGTGCTCTAGGTGACGCGTAACGCTCCCGGTTTTCGTATTAAGTGCTCAAAACCAATGACCGTGCTGCTCAACACGTAAACTGAAATAATCCGTAACATGGCACGTTCGCGCCGAGGTCGGCCATTAATCGTCTGAGATATCGTTCGGTCTATAAAACGTGTTATCGTACCGAGCGCGGATGATTCTTGCCGTCGAGCCCGTTCACTGACCCACAACACCCGGCAGGAATCATTCGAACTGTCACACAAGGCCTCGCAATTTAACAAATTGATTTATACATGACTTACAAATTTATAACATGTGCATGTTTAGGTTGTCCGTTCCCGCATGACCTGTAATAATTTCTAGCGATTGGTAGTTTTAAATGGCCGTGTGTTTTTCGGAGAAATATATGCCTGCATTTTGTTGATTAATTTGTTCCGGAAGATATTAAACGAAGAAATATTGCGGGTAGTAGCTAGGGCATTAGGGATAGACTAATTTAATTTTTAATAGAGATTCAAAACAGAAAAATTAAAAATTAATAGAAAATTTAGTTTTTAATGACGGAATACATTTTATGAAGTGAAGTATGTTTAAAAATATTAGCCGTTCCAGAGATGTTCCAGAGAATATTGTGTATCCGGAACTTAAGTTCGTTAGGTAACGAGCGCAAGAACCTTCATCTTGATTTATGATCATCTGTCATCATTCTACTGAAGATTCTACACTCTTGACGTACTAAAACAGTAACATTGTAGCTATCATGCGGAATATTATGCAACGATTTTTCATGCTGGCATCTTATTAGCAACCTGAGCTATTTTAATACTAACAATTACGTTTTCCTGACGAGTATCCCAACGAAGACAATTATTGATTTCTGACACTGTCAGTTTTACTGATGAGCAGATTGCGTATCTTTATGCAAAATACAAATTTTTTACCTGAATCGCAACGAACTGTAGTGAAATAGAAATTTATTTTCTTTCCTATTATGCTTAGCAGATTGGAAACGATATAAGTAAGTTTAAATTTTTTTAATATTTTTGCTACTTTAAATTACACCTACTAATTTTTTTTAAAGAAAATGGAAAAACGAATTTGCACACTACTGTACATTTTACGAAGAATAGATACGTTTTTAATTCTTCAATTGGCTTCGATACATTTTTAATCCTCTTCAAACTTCCGTTCGAGTGAACAAAAAGACGGCTGTACAATTTACAAACAGCGTAAACAGGCTTTAAATTACAGGTAAGCGCACACAAATTGGGTAGTAAATGCCATAAGCACCGGCGCGATTAGACTGAGTCATTTTTAATTTCCTATAAATACGTCAAGCGCACATTAACGTCTAAACGTGACTGTTTACCATGATAGGTTTCCGAAGAAGTCGACGTGTTTTCCTCCGTGGCTGCAAAAGAAAAAAAATATTCCAACTTTTATTGTACTTCGCGTTACAATAAAATTCCGTGTGAAATAAATTCAATCTTGACAATCTGATAAAACAACACGTGTCCGGTCACTTGTACTGCTTCTATCGGGCTTAGCGTTGGATTAAAATATAGTCTCTGGACCTTTGACTTTCTAAGCACCGTACGGTTCAAAATGGGAAACGAAAATTGAAAAGAATGAAATTTGCAAAAAAAAAAAAAAAAAAGAAAAACAAAATGTGCAAAAAATTAGGAGTTTATGTAGCGAAAAATTTTCCTTCATTTCAAACTCTGAAAGCATCTTTAAATAAATACTGTGGTAATTACAAAAAATGGAAAAATTTGAATTTGCGGAGTGGGAGTGACGGGTTCTGGCGTTAATGAGGGGATCGGCTACACCTGAGCTATATGTCACCTGTGGGGGCACCGGGGTCGCGGAAATAGATCCTTTTGTTCCGTTTTTCGGAGCGGAGCAGAGCAGAGCAGAGCGGAGCGATGGTTCGGCGAGTAGGTCACGTAGGAAGGATATTAGCCGGCGGTGAACGTGGTTCCTGGGCGCTTTCGGCACGGTCCTGCTTGACGTCATCGAATGACGTCAATCCCGGGCCCCACCAGGTTCCCCGCCCCCGCCAGAGGCTTGCTTTATCGCGCGAACGTAAGAAGACGCAGCCGCCGCGCACTCGGAGCGTCACCTCAGCCCTCAAAGACTCCTACGACGCCCGATACGGTTAAACCGGGAGAGATTTACGAAATGCCACCGCTATGTTCTCGCGTCGGCCATCTGTAAATAGAACTGGAATCAACCTGAAATAACAGGGCCACGCCGGGGACAACAGCGAGCATGGGGCGGGTCGGGGAGGGGCAGGGGGTGGCGAGGGATCAGCCGGCGAAAGGGGTGCTATATGTCAGGCGATCTTAACGTAAACCCCTGACGAATTGTGATTTGTCAGCGAGAAGTACGAAATATGTTGGTCATCAAGTCAACCTTTGGCCTCTCACTTCCACGTCACTCGTCAAGACATTTGCCCTTTTGCATTCTCCTCCACACACGTCGACCATTCTACCCTCTATGTATACTACTATGTCCATCATTGTGATCTTTAGACTATAACTCTCATAGAGGTACACAATTCATTATTTTATGTTCGGTCATCTCCACCCTGAAAATATTAAAAAGTGTGGAAAAATATAAAAATTTCTCTGTTATGCTGTTTAAAAATTTGTTACTAATACTCTCATAGAGCTACACAATTTATTATTTTATGTGTTCGGTAAAAAGCGAAACAAGTCATCATTTTATCGATAGTTTTCTGAAATATCACTATATCACTTTCGTGTCTTATTTTCCCAATATATACATAGCACTATTAGTCGTATTTAACTATTAAATAGTACAGTGTTTGCTCAGGTTACAAAGTATCGTACTAGAGCTTTTCTAAAATTCTATATACATTTTTTCGGACACCTTCAAGTATGCAATTTAAGGCAATTATCGCACAAGTTACAGAAATTTACGTACAGAAATTTTGTTGATTTTTAATATACGTCTAAATAATTAATTCTAAATATTCGTTCAACAATCATGATCACGATTTTGATCGAATATTTTCCGCCAGGGGTGGTATCAGCAATCGGCAATAGCAATTGAACATTCTAGCACAACTTTGTAACCGGCAGTGGTTGAACAAACCTCATGTAGAATAAACAATTTCGCACAAGCGTTGTGCGCGATTCTACCACCTGGAATCCAGCAGGGGTGTGGGGGTGGAGAGAACGTTTTCGACGTGAAGCTGCCGGGAAATAACCCCCGGGTTCATGGAACCCTTTTTTGTTTTTTTTATTTTTTTGTTAAACGAAAAACCCACAACTATCACTCCCCGAATGATCGTTAACGGATTCGGGGTTTCACGCCCACGCAACCAGCACGAAACCTTGCCGCAGTTTTTGGCGTAGGTTTAATCGGATCTTTAGATTGCTTTCTGCCCCCAGGAATCGTTTGTGGAGGGATCACGCTTCTGTTTGGCCTTCGTTTGTGGACATTGCTTTGGCGGACCGTGATTCTGACGGGAGATACCAGGCTCATCCATGATCGTGATCGGATTTTTCCGGGGAAATTGGGATTTTTGGAGCCCGGTTGATTCACTGATTGTGGACCTTTTCCTCGTGAATTATTTCATAGACAGCTGAACGAGAAAAGTTTCAATGGTCCCTTGCAGTGCTTGCTAACCCTTTGCACTGGAACTTTTTCCAAATTTGTTACCCACAACTCCCTATCAGTTTAAGGGTTTTGTTTAACATCTACTTGGAGCGCCAGCTCCTTATGAAATAGCTAAATAAAATAATAGAAAAATGTTTTATTTGAAATGCGTGTTATCCAAGGCTAGCTCCATATGAAATAGCTAAATAAAGTAATAGAAAAATGTTTTATTTGAAATGTGTGTTATGCAAGGGTAGCTCGAAATAAAATAGCTAAATAAAACAATAAAAGTTACTGAACACATGTATCTTGCACGTAAACAATTAAAATGTGTTCGCCAGAAATGTTCAAATGAAATTTTTCTTTGAAGTAAATATTAGAATAGAAATTTTGTTCGAATAGATGCAGTCTTGTCATTATTACGAACCAGTATACACCGTTTTTATTACTCGATTATTCCAGTGTTAATGATGTTAATTGAAGGATTGTGGGTATGTACGACAGTCGCGATAAATAATTGCAACTGTACATTGATGTCGAAGCTGTGATCAGGGAATTATTAATAAATCTGGAGTTTGGTGGAGCAGTTTGCAGGAATCAAACAAAATTTTCCTGTTCGAAGAGCTCAACTCCAGGATAAAGTTGACCGTTCGAGCGCTTCGGATAATCAAGTCCGTTCAGAGTTGAAATTTTAATGGAGTTCGAACAGCAGAGCTGTGCCGGATTTTTCGCGGAATCCTGAAAGTTAGGTTTGCTTGCCGTATACCCGCGAGAGCAATCTTCGATAGCGTTCAATTGTATTCAAGATTCATTGCGGTGGATCCGGCTGGAATTAGACCGGTTTCTCGAACAAGCGAATAAATAGGAAATGGCATAAAATCGATCGACCATTTACGCCGAGCATATTACTGAAACGGGTTAGATAAAACAAACCGCGGTCGGAAATCTCACTCGATCAAGCATCGTGTATTTATCGACGATGAAATTTTGATGGTATAAGTTCGCCTCTTAATTTAGAGACACGGTGGCTCGATCATTATCGATCCGTTAAATTGCGAATAACGTAATATCCGTTCGATACTCTAATTATCGGGGAATGGATGCACTTGATTTGCCTGTAGCTAGGGAATAGTGTGCGAAGGTTAATGAGGAAATGATTTTTCGTCACTGATGTTTTATTGATTCGGGGGAGCCGGTCGTGTCGTGTACCTAACCCTTTCAGTGACGAGCCGCGATATATCGATACCCGTATGCATATTTGAGAAATGCCAGGAACGATACGCCCCTGCTCCTTTTACACGACCCCTTATACATGTTGCATCTACTCCGAACAATTTTATACTACTTCGCTTCATCTTATTAATAGATGAATGTTTTACCAGCGGACATGCGTTTGACACATTTTTTATTTCCCTTATGACCAAACGAAACGATTTGTTATCTTCTTGAAATTCTAAGTTTCTGAAATTCTAAATTGCCACAAAGAATTACAGCTACTGTAATTCCTAATAAACATTAAATTCAATTGTTTTTGCTTCATATACTAATGAAGAGTCCCAAGTGTGATCGAGTGACGATAAACATATTGAAAATTGTATGTTTCAATTTAGAACAGTGAGAAGGTTAAACGCAGTCAATTTGTTAAAATGATTAAAGAAAGAAACAAAATTATTTTTTTGCAATCGATGCAGAACACATTTATTTCGCATAAAAATCCAAAGACCATCCACAATGAACTGTGATAAAAATCGAAATAGGGATGAATGAGACGCGGGAGCGGACTAGAATACCTAACTGTTAATTATAGATTGTATTTTGTTCGGAGAGTCGCAAAGAAGTCGTATCTAAATATTTTTGGACGATGGAGGAACTGGAAATAGCTCTAGCGTTTAAACTCTGTAGCTAAATCCTCTATTTTATGAATACCACGTTTTTTTTTAGAGAACGCCAGTTATTTATTGTACGCTAACTCTAGACATCCGAGAGAGAGAAAAAAAGAGGGAGATTAACATAAATCAACGACACAATACGCTAATAAAAAATGAATATACGTGGGTTTAAAGTCGCCGAAACTTGTCTCGCATCTAAACAGTCCGGATACTTATCGAAGCGGGAACCTAATCAAATAATAATTTATTGTAATGACCATTTTCATGGACCTGTTATACCCATCGCGGAAGCGTCTGGGAAGACGAATTGTTTTGAAGTATGCGAATGGTTTCAACCGTACGGAAATGCTTCAGAGAGTTGAGATAGTTCGTGTAGTTTCTTGTGAAATTACCAGGATACTGCGAAGTCTTGAGCATCCTGATTCAAATCCGATATTCCAAATATTCGCACACGTTTAGTTCTCACGCCTATGCCACGTCGCGACTCTCAATCTCTTATTCTCTCTCTCTCTCTCTTATTCTCTCTCTCTCTCTCTCTCTTTTTTCCTCGAGTAAATACCGTGATTTATTTCGGTCTAGAATCATTCAACTTTATGTCACAATCGTGTCTCGTTGGTATTCTGAATCGCGCCAATCGGGGGTGGATTCGAATTTTTAAATGAATAAACGCTGCGTCAGCGCGAAGAACGCACGGCCACCGAATCAATTTTTCAAGTGCTGCTTATGGTTGCCTTGGTATCCTTATTTTCTATGTATATACACGCTTTCTCACCTGTCTTAGTTTTTGGCACTAATTGTACTTTCCCGACAAGAACAAAGCATAGCAAACGATCAGACAAATATTTTAACATGTCCCCTCGAAAAGCACATTTTTCAAATTTCTCCAAGTTTATCTTCAGTTGTACCGATTTATCAGAAATTTAATATTTTCAAGTAGCTCTTGCGTAATGGGGCACGTGTTTTTGTTTGAAAAATTTTCATCGCCTCTCGTGATTTTCTAGCGACAGAACCAACAAAGTTATGCAATATTCAAGATTTTCCTTAAACAGGTTATACTCGCGGAACTAATTAAATTGTACATTTCCTCGAGCTTATCTTCCGATAAAGGTCTCTTCGTTTAAAAAATTGGATTTTCTTTGGATTCGATCCCAGAGACAAATATTCATTAGCGCTGTTAAGTTGTACACTTCTCGAAATAACTTTGGTGGATACGGCCAACAGGAAAACGGGACGCTAATATCGAAATAAATAATTTCGCAGCGATTATGTTTACACGAAATCGCAGATACGATCGGTTCGAACGACTGCCGAGTCCAAACAACTGTCGCATGCCATTAGCCGAGTGTCTGTATTTTTAGAGAGCGTAGTTGAGCGTATGACGCGCGAAATTTACAACCCTCCGATCTTCCCAGACGTTTATTGCCATTCCGAGAGCGGTGTCGTCAATGAGAAAAGGGGTCGGGCGATTTCGCCGAGTCATTCGATCATGAAAATTAAATGACAAAAAGCAGCGACGACAGAAAAAAAAAGAAAGAAAGAAAGAAAGAACATGTGGGTCGATAGTCGTAATATCACGATAACGTTTTTTTCCCGACGAATCGAAAAGCCTTAATCGTTTCTCATGCTCGACTATCGTTCCCGGCGAGGCTGTGGACCAAATCCAATTCCCAGCTTCCGATGTTAGGCGGCCTGCGTCATTACGCTTGCGTAATTAGTAAAAATGTTACGATCCGGCTGACGCACGGTGCAACTGCGACAGGGAAAAAAAAAACGGGACATCAGTCATCGAGTTCCGGCATTTCTCGAAATCCATGGACACCTTCTGTTTTCTCACGTCAGAAAATTGTCGCTTTCCGTGAAATATGACGCAACGCCATCGTCGGTTTCTCTTTTGTTTTTCGCGCGGAATCGATTGTGACTATTCGGTGAAATCGGGTATAGTTCCGCCGGCCGAGCATTTTCTCTTTATTGAGCCAAAGATCGAGCTTAATGAGGTCACTGTGGTAGCCAAAGGAATTGAACGCTCCTAAACAAGGCGTAACGACTCCGGCGATGTTAATCTTTTAGAGAGCTCTAGGCGTGTGACGAACGTCGACGAGTGACGTCAAAGTTCAAAATTAGGCAATCGAGCTTGTGAAATTCCGTAGGATTTTCTCCTAATTTGTGCACGAGTGGACGTTCACGATCGTGCAATTCGCTCGATGATCGTGAACGATGCACGCGCATTTGCCGGACACGAGTTTGGAATTACCCACTCGGTGCCGTCATTCGAGTAGAAAATGCAATTCGCTGTGTACTTATTGATACAATGGCGCTTCGACGGTGCTGCGAGCTCTTGTTGTCTCCGAGAGCACCGTGTCTACGAACAATTGAATAAAAACCCCTTCAATGTACCGTTTAGAAAATTGCTAAACATTCAGGGTTTAGCACTGTTTCAATTGTCGCGCGAGAAAATTGTTTCCACTTGAAGCCGAAGAGTAGGACTCGTGTCACAGCACTCGTGAACTCTAACGAGCTTATACCTGTTAACTCTAATCGATATTAAAATATTTTTATACTCAGTAGCAAGAAATTCGTTGCATTTATCACCCTTCTTAACGCTGGAGCTACTAAACGTTCAATGCAATTGGATTTGTTAGTTTGTTAGCGCCTTCTCCATATATGTCAACAACACGGGTCTTGCGGCGACATATATCGTCCAGGAGACACTATTCTTTGAGTCAACAAATTATATATTGTTACATTATATCCTTCTTAACGCTGGAACCACCAAACGTTCAATGCAATTGGATTTATTACGATTTTTATTATACCTTTGTTTTCTCGATGTACGTCAACAACATGGATCTTGTCGGCGACATATATCGTCCAGGAGACTCTATTGTTTACTCGTGTTATTTTTATACTCCTCGTAGTGGGAACAATTTTGCGACTTTTATTAGCTAGGTTTTACGACATACAACGAGAGAAGACTGTATATGTTCGAAGTGGAAGTTTAATCGCGAGTGAGAACATTTTTATAATTTCAATTATGATGAAAGGAAAAATTCGAAGTGGAAGTTTAATCAGGAATGAGAACATTTTTGTAATTTCAATTGCAATGAAAGGAAAAATCGGAGACTATTTTGAGAACATCGGCGGCTGAGATATAAAACAGTGAAGGGATTAATAGAATTGAAGTTATACAGTGGATTAATTTGAGAAAGTTTGTGTCGCTTTTTGTTCGGAACTGCGAAGATATTTCGTGTTAGGGGTGAACGGTTCTGTGGAACTCCAGCTGAACCCTTCACTTTCTTCGGCCACTTGTGGCCATCAGCTTTGACCAGCCTCGGCCAAACCCTTGACCCTCTGACCACTGTCCACCTCACCTTTCGCCAGTGCCGCGTTTCACGGATTTCGCCCGTTCTTTTCTCCCAGCCCATCGATCCTGATTCCGCTTTGTCTGGTCGTTGACTCCTCCAGTTTCCAGGACCCGGAATTTTCACTCTGTTCTATATTCATCAGAGCGGCGAGTTTCGGTTTCGGTGTCGATAATCGTTTACCCGTTAAACATTCGATTAAACGTTCATGCTATGTTCGTTGAAACTACACATCGGTTGCTTGCATTGATCTATTAGCCCTTTAAACATGCATGTTCTTCTCAGAAAATCCTCTGAAAGGCATCATGATTAACACGTTGAATGCCATGTCACCAATATGTGGGTGACGGAATTATGTGTCCAGGTTTTAAAATGAATTTTTACGTTAATACATTCATTGAACCAAATTTTATTATGATCTGTAAAATGCAAGAAAGTTGGAGGACTACTCAATATCATACATTTACTTTTCTTCAATATTTTTATTTCATTATATAGCTTACTTTGATTTTATGGAATTTTTGAGGTTTCTAGTTTGGCAGCCAAAGTGTTAAACGAAATGACATCGGCAGACTGCGAATCTTATGCATTTATAGCATGCAGGATTATTTAAAGTTCTGCCATTCTTTCAACCACATTTTTATTTCATTTCGACATTAATATAATTCTTGATGGAATACATTATGGTGTCTTCACTAGTTTTTTTTTTTTACTAACGAGGATCTATATTTGTCCCGGGATCCGCAGTTTAATAGTTAATAGAGTAACAAAATTCTTTGCACAAGTATTCGCGGTACGAGAGCATGATCTATAAAATCGTACGTGTTTTGCGTACCGTATCGTTTACGTAGAACGTGTTCTTACGTTTCCCGGCAAGCACGCGGGCATGGAACAAAAGGATTAATCTTTTCACCGAACGATTATTCATTCGACTATCGCGCATCAATTTGAAAAATTCGTCATACCTCGCGGGCACAGAGCGTACAGCCACTCGAACTGACCTCGGACATGGGCAATGACCTCGCGACCACCACAACAGGAATCAAGTGGTTAAGGAGAACGAAGCCGACAGATTAAAAGCCCGATATAATGAACTTTCCATCATGCCGCTAATTCGGTGGAAGCCCTAACGAGTTTTGATTTCGTCCATCAGACACGCCGACCTCGGAAAAAGATGGACGAACGCCAATGCAACTCCGAAACAAGGGCTACGTATTGCTTTCACTGTTAAACAACATTTTTTGGCGAAACGGAATCATTTATTTCTCAAATTAAAAGAGTGATATAAATAGTATTCGATGCGAACAAAAATAATCGAGCATCGTTTGAACAAAGTTGTGAGTAGCTCAAGTTATTAAAAATTATTATGAGTAGATATACATTTTTATAGAACCTGTGCCTCTCTTTTTATGTAAATTTTTATGTAAATATTCGCAGTATACGTAGTTATAAGAAACATTGTCGACAAAAATAGTATTCTACAGGTTATAATAAAACAAAATTGATAAAAATATTGGAGACTAGCTATTGGTTAAACCGTTCTTTATATTACATACTTAGTACAGTTCTTCTGATAATGTTCTATCTAATTATATCGCCCGGGACACTATTTTAAGTTTTTCTTATAATTAGACTAAGGATCTTTATGTAAAATAAGAATTGTCTGCGTCAAGTGGAGCTGGGGTTAAATAAAAATGATATTCCTCCTCCCGACAATTTAAATAAGATGAAAATCCCCCGTTTCCGTTTTTAGTATTTTGTGTTTTATGCACTGAATTTTAAAATCCATGCATAAAATCCGCAGTCTGTTTCTAATTTTGTCCGTATGCAGCTTCGAACGAAACCGTCCCTTACTGTGCATTTAATCTGCGAACGTGCTGGCTGCAAACAAATCGTTCCATATTTCACAATATCCGATGAACTCGACGCGAATCTCTGACTCCAGTAATTTTCGATTTGTCTTACGATTTTGTCCGGCAGCGTACAATTTTCCGGCACTCCTCGATTAACCAGGAAAGATCAATCTGCACGTTCGAGCAGAACCAAAGAACAAGCAATCCGTGTCTACGTCGTAAACCTAGATACCTTGAAACCGTTCGCATAACTTCGTCGGGCCTCGGGGCTGTCGACGAAGCGAGAGAAAGAGGGATAGAGAGAGAGAGAAAGAGAGAGAGAGAGAAATGAGACAGAGGGAGAGAGGAGAACAGTCGACGTCATTAAGAGAGACCGTCCGTAGGAGGATGGTCGTTCGTTCGATGGTTTACAGTTTCGGAATATTAATCCGATCGATTTTGCTCCGGTTCACGCGTGTACCCGTGCGCTGAATGAATCAGTGTGCGAATCACGGGCCAGATCGGGCCGAGTCGGGCCGCGTCGGGCTTGCTAGCCTGACAGCCGCGGACTATTACTGCGTCACGACGATTCCTACGACGAGACCTGTGCGCGAAATATTAGGGGGACCCATAAGTAATCAATTATTTTGAAGGTCTGAAACACAAATGTTGTAGTCACTTCAAGTTTTTATTTCAGACTAAACATTCGCGGTGCAACGGAAGTAGAATTTTTGACTTACAGTTTCGAAATTCAAAGTTACAAAGATTTACCGCTACGAGTTCTAATTTTCGATGGTTCGAATTTTTTTCAGGAAAACTATTCAACCTACTGTATTAAAATTTTGCACACACGTTTGTCGGTGTTTGAAGTACACGTGTGATTTTTGTCAAGTGAAACTAATCGACGTTACACGAGATGTATACTCTTTTGACAGAGTATGCTATCTCGAACGCCTGTAATTGCGTTTAACGAATTTAAACAAATTCTGTGTGCACGCGTGTTGTGCTTGTACTAAAAAAAAAAAAAAAATCGATTGTTCGTAAATGAAGAATCAGAGTAGCCCGTAGCTGCGATCGATCGTGCGCCGGTTCACGCGTGTACAACGCGCGCTGAATGAATCCGTGTGGTTGCCGCGGGCCGGGTCGGGCTGCTAGCGTGACAGCCGCGGACTATTACTATGCCGCGATCGTTACGACGTATGACATTATAGTGGTATCACGTGAGACCATTCGTGAAAAGATGCGATCTCTCGAGCACCTCGAGCATGCACCGCGCGCGGTGCCGCGCGGGTTCGATCCACTCCGAGTTAAGGGGATTGTACCGCGAGAGAGAAACCGAGACGAAACCCTTTTTGTACCTCGAGTACCCCCGGGTACGAAAAGGTTTCCTCGAGCGTGACGGCGATTTATTCAATTCGGATCCACCGGGGGCAACGTTTCCCGATTGTTAATCGCCGCAGACCCGCCAAGAACGTTGCGCACCTCGCTCACCTTTATCAACAACCTCGCGCCGTTTTCCTGGTTCATCGGTTTTTCTGTTTCTTCGCCGGATACCCGCTTAATCCTTGGAGACACGTGGACACCGTGGTTTCGCCGGGATTTTCTCTGCAAAAGATCCAGGTGTACTTGCAGTTCCACCTTGGGATTGATTTCGTTTTTACAAACCCGTTCGAGCCCGAGGCAAAAGGATTTGATCGAAAAATACGAGACGGAATGATGGAACGATTTCCTATAGAGAATTAAATTTATAAGTGCAAGAAGGTAGTTTTAATAGTATCATGCTACGCTTAAAATTGTAAATTAAAAAGCTCTATATACGAGACGCAATAGTAGAACGATTTCCTATAAAGAATAAATTTCTAAGTACAGAAAGACAATTTTAATAACATATACTACGCTTAAAATTGTGAATTATAAATAGCTGTAAGGTTTAATACAGTCCGAGACAATACTGTAAGACATCACTAACCTATAAGACAGTTGCTCGCAAACAGTGAAAGCGAAAAGATGGTCAATGATATATTCTTCTAAAGTGTTAGTAATTGCGGTAAATCATTTAAGTAAAACCTGAAAAATACTAATGAACTTGCAGTAGTTGTGTTTATACAAAATGCTACGAATAAAAAAATCCCCAGAAGTAAATAATAACACTCTGCATGAAAGACGATGAAATTCTTTCATATAATACATAATTATTTCGTTTTAAGCGATGTCTTATAGTATTGTCGCGGACTGTAGATTCACATTATTGAAAATTTCATTGATATTCCCTCTACTCCTGCACTCTTTAACGAAAAAATTTTTAAAAATTGCGCAGAGTTTCTAGAAAACTTGGAATGACACGTGAAAAAAGTTTTAAATATTGCAATTTCTCAGAGAAACTCCAGTCGTTTGGTACAGTATTAAAAAATTATTTAAGAAGTGAAATAATTTTTCCCAATGCTAACGTTCATTCAATAACCTTCCAAAATAGGAAAACAATAACGCAACAAGATAACAAGCGCTTAACAAATTCTCGAGTCGTCCGAATTTTTTTTTATTGTCTCGAGTTGCGAAAGCATCGCAGAACTTTGCGGGTGTCGATCCGAAGCAATTAGCAGAACAATCCTAATTCGAAGACAAAGCGGTCGAAGATCGTTGAATGTCGTTTTCCTAGTAGAAAAAAAAAATGTTTTGTAAGAACGGTCGGTTACCATTTACTGGAGAGAGGAGTGAGCAGGAGGGTGGGGGGGGGGGGGGAGAAACGAGAAGCATTGTGCAAGAAGCGCGGTTTCTGTCCGAGGCTTCTTTTCTTTTCTTTTTTCGCTGTAGGTGTATGTCTTTTAGGAAATCTGTTCGTAGAACTCGGTTTCACTATAGTGCACAGCAGTCGCATGATGTGTTTCAACGTTCGTGCGTTTTTCCTTTGCGGAGCATGAAGTATTTGCGCAAATAGAGAGCAGATAAGGCCGTTTACGTAATCGGTCTAGTGAATTTTCGAAAGTTCGGATTTTTAAATGCTATCGCTGTTATTGCACAAATGTCCCGATATCTTGGACACACTTTATGGCTCGTGAAAAATAGTACGCTGTCATAGCGACGCGGGCTATTACGAGCAAAATATCGAAAGCGTTGAATTGCTTTCGGTTGGCCTTGCAGTTAGAAAACGCGATGAAAATTCTATTCGGCCTGGTATGTACAATTTGTCGTATTTCTTTAAATCGTCAATATTAAGTGGCAGTTCCTAAAATATTTAAGGACATACTAGTTCCAGTTTAATAAGATGATTAAAGGAAGGACAAATTGTTTATTTGCCTCCTGTCTATTGCAATCAATGCAAATATTTATAAATTCTGCATAATGATCCGCAGTCTACTAATAACACAGTGAGCAACTCATATTCATCATGTATAATCGCTAGTCTATATTCTCGATTTCAATGCAGGACAGCAACATTGTATAATGTAATCAGCACGGTATAAATTATTCATCTGACAAAGATGGTACACACAAAAAACATTGGTTCGAATCACTGATACCAATGTCGCCTCTTAATTATCGACGTAGAGGTTTTTTTTTTAGAATTGCTACGTAGATGAAGTAGTAATTGCTGTACTAAATATAGTACCGTAAACATCAACAGCGGAACAGTAAAAGTATTTCTCTCTAACGTTTCCGTCATTATGGAATGAACACTTGCGTAACTTCCCGCCGCGGAACGTCCAATTCATCATCACTAAATTAGTGGACGTCAAGTCTAATTAAAGGATGGCCGGGGCTCGAAATTAACTAGAAAAAAGCTGTGCATCCGTGGCATAAATTGCGCTTTCGTCTACGAATATTACTCGAGAGACAGTGATTTAAGAACTTAATTCACTTAATTGTTTAGTTCGTGGCGGTAAAATCAAATCGATAGCTGTTCTAACCAATTCAAAATAAAAATTTTCTACCTGAATTGCAACAAACTGGAGTGAAATAGAAATTTATTTTCTTTCTTAATTAGTTTAATAGGTTGAAAAAATAATGTAACAGCGTTTTAAAATGTTTCTAATGCTTCTACTGTTTTAAGATACGCCTACCGATTCTTGTCATAAATGCATAAGATCCTAATGATAATAACTCGGAATTTGCAATTTTTTATTAACACTTTGACTGCCAAACTAAAAACCTCAAAAATTCGATGAAATCAAAGTAAGTTATTTAATGAAATAAAAATTAGAAAAAATCAAATGTATGATACTGAGTAGTCCTCCAACTTTCTTGAATTTTACGGATTCTAATCGAATTTGGTACAATGAATATATTAATGCAAAAATTAATTTTAAAACCTGGACAAATAATTCCGTCACCCACATATGGGTGACATGGCAGTCAACGTGTTAATCTACATGAATCCTGCTAAAGATTTCTTTAAGCTACAACGATTTATTATCGAATAGCCGTTGATTGATCCGCGAATTATAAATCAATGGTGTTATACAGCATAGTACTTTGATATGATATTGTCACAAAGTCAACTAAGATAAAATAAAAATTTTCTGAGGAGCATTCGGAGAAATGATTGAAATGTGATTGATAACGAGCGGCTGCAAGAGGAGCATATTGTGGGAGATATAATTAATCTTGTGAAATAAATATTAGGGGTATCCATAAGTAATCAATTATTTGCGAAGAATTTGCTTTGCCTTTAGTTCTGTACCGATAATAAATAAAACGATGAAAACTTGAATTTGCTACAAAGTTTGTTTTAGATTTCGAAATAATTGATTGCTTTATGGGCCCCCCGAACGACGTCCAATATCTGTGTTATCAGGAAGAAAGGTTCGCCGCGACAAAGGGCAGGGTAGTAATGCTCTCAGCAACAACGGGCAGCTATTCTCAATGACTTGAATCTCTGCGAGAGCCTTTCACGGCCTTGCCTGCTTCAGCCCTGTTCCTGCCGGTGTAAAATACGCTGGCCTTTGTAACGGCGAATTTACAAGGGCAAGATATTTCTAAAGAAGGAGGGCCATTGTTGCAGCCGGGAGTCCGGCACCCGTGTGTGCGATCTGCAACGGTTGCACGTTGAATGACGAAAACGCCGTGGGACTCGTTGCATTCGCACCTATCCGCGTCTATGAAACATGGTCGGAACGCCGACGCTACCGCCATCTGCCAATGGATCCCCCCGCGGATCGATTTATCATCGAATCGAAAACCTAAGCGACCATTATCCGAGTTTCTCTTGAATCCACTATTTACGCTTCCGCCGGAATTCCTCAAATTGCAGTGATCAGCGTTCGACACGCTGACAGCGGATCGACGAGCTCTGCTAAACATAGATCGATGTAAATAATTTTTTAATTAGTAACCATACCGCGGAATTTTAAGGGAAATACATATTTTCAGTTGCAATAACAGGGAGACGAGTAAAATTTTATTTCCGTTCTTAAGGGCTGTAATTGTGTAAATAATGCGATAGCTATTTAAATTCTTCTGATATATTTACCGTTTTATATTCAACATTAATATTTTTTACGGTGAAAATTTGAACGGTGAATATTAATAAGATCGTTTAGGATGGTTTGTATAATGGGATCCATGTTTTCTAAATGTTTTTCGGAGCTACTGTTATTTCGTGCATTAAAAGCGTGAATCATGAGTTTCTTTAATTCTGAAAGGGGCGCCTGCAACGTCGCCGGATCAATTTGCAGTCGATAACGAGGATAATAAGAGAAACGTCGAGTACAGAAGGGTTTTAATTAAGCGAACGAAGGGTTGGAGGAGCTATGGGCTAGTAATTGCGATATTAATTTTGTTTCGTGTTTTAATTGATGCCGAAGAAGAATGTGTGTTATCGACCAGTGTTGCACGAGCTACTTCGTGGAGTTCTCGCTGGCAGCATTTACACGAGCGCGCTCAGATTCAAACCGAATGGCGGGAAGTGTGGGTGTATGAGTTACGGGCGCGCTCGCTTTCCTTTTATTACTTAATTAATCTCTGGTCGCACGATTTATCGCGATTGGAAGATTGAGAGGAAGTGTCGACCATTGGAGATGCAATAATTTGTCGAAATTTCTGGATTACTGTAACTTACATGTTTCGCAAAGTACTATTCTTTATTTAAATGTACATTTTTTGCGACTTTGTTTGATTTATTTCAGTGTTTCGGCGGTTTCAAAAATCTAAAATTTTTCGGATTAGACAACAGTCTGTCGAGGAAAGTCATACATTTGAATTGCATTTTTCAAAAAGGATAAATATAGCAGTACACGCGACAAAATAATCAAATTTTTGTGACTCGTATAATATGGATTCAATACTATAAAATTTTGTTTGTCTAATTAGTCACGATGCGGTTCAAAGTATCGTAGTTAACTGTTCGAGATGAATCTTCAGTCTTGAAGAAAAAGTTTCGCGGAAACTATAATTTTCGCAGCTTTTATCACTTGAAAGCACAACGTTTCCGAAACGTAAAACCATGACGTGTTCCAAGAAAGCGTTTATTTGTTCCGCCGGAAGTGGCAGTGTGTCTGTAGCTAAAGTTCTACAAACTTTGACGCGGGTTTAGAATTCGTAAATTCACAGCAGGCTACTGAAAGAATTTACGAGACCTCGGATAGTTTCTTTAAATAAGCAATGTACCCATGAATAGTTGCTATCATTGTTTGTTCAACCCGTACAATAATTTAAAAATTCTAAATTATTCCACCTCTATTTCATTACGTTTATTTCACCATTTATTACATTTTATTTTGTTACGTTTATCACACTATCTATTACATTTATCACACTATTTATTACATTGTATTGCAAGTTTGTGAAATTTAAAAGCTCTGTGAGCATTACGATTCACATAAAATTTATTATACCTTATTTTAAATAATTCAATTCATTTATTTTGTTCCCCTCGGGGTTACAAATCCTTTTCCTGCACTTCTATATCTTTCCTTATCCTAACTTAATCCACACTCATTCATCCGCATATGCTACATCCAATCGAGAGAGAGGGAGAGAGAGCTTATTTTTAATAATGAACACAGCAAAGATTCCTCGGGAATAGACGAGGATATAGAAATACATGTTTAAATAATTATTCTACCGTAAAGAGTGTGCGAATATTAAATTCAGCAATTTCTCGATATTTTAAAATTGCCAGTTCAAATATGCGCTGTGCGGTATAGTATTAATTTTTCTTTCAAATAGACAGGCAAAATACATGTATTTATATGGTTATTATTAAGACTATTATTTTAAAAAATTATTTAAAAATTAGTGCCGAGCTGTCTCCGGAAGCGCATTCCGAATGAAAGGCGGAAAATGTGAGGAGTTGTTCGGTTTAAAAATTCGGAAAAAATTCGTGGCGCAAAGGGTTAATTACCGTGCGTTGTTACGGCCGGTAGTTGTCGAACGAACATGGCGGGCTATCTACGGTAGATAACTAGGTGTCGGGAGACTCGCCGGGTAGAGCGTTTGCCGAACAAGTATGGGGGAAGATCGATATTATCCAGGTTTGCCTCGAGCGAGCCCTTGCCGGAACGTTATATTTAGATAGTCCCTTCCCTCGTCATCAAGTGGCAAGGTACAAACGGCGGACCTTGCTCGATTGCCCCTGGAAAGCTCTGTGATCATGTTACGGTGCCCCGTCCGGGCATCGCGCGCGGTCCATGGGGTCTTCGGAGAAACGGTGTGTCCCCATGAAACACAATACGTACCGGAATCCAATTCCCGGGCCGGGTTCAGATATCGCGATAGCCGGCCCGTGTACCATCGGCGTGCCATCCTCGGTCCGCTGGATCATCGGTTGTATCTTAACGAAGCATTGTCCCCGATTTTTCCTGCCGCGCAAACCCTTCACCCCTCGTCGTTTCGCATCTCCTACGCGAGGTTAGGCCATTTCCGGCAACCACGCTCGCTTCCGACGCCGGGCTTTCATGGGAGCTCAATATGCCCAACCGTTCGAAAATATTTGATCGCCGACAATGCGCACTGCAAGCGCTATTTACCCCCGGGAAACTGTAGAACGGATAACCATTGTTTTTTGATCGATGGCCCGATCAGGTCTATCGAGTTGCAATTTTTCTATCGTGGGGCGGTTAGCGTGGATAGCTCGTTTACTCTAATTTTGAAACCTTTGCGCTAGAAGATATCCTAACTCCAAAACGAAACATTTCTTCCAACCTAGAATATTTCCCTTCTATATACAGTGACTCCCACTAATATTCGGACGCTCTTAAAAATCGCATAACTCTGTCAATGTTGGACTATACTAATTGCATTTTTTTTTGAGAAGTTAGAACAATTGGTTCGCTACATAACGTGAAAAAAAACATGTTTGATTAAAATTGCAATTGGTCGACATTGCAGAGAAAGTACTAAAAGTTGTATTTTGCAACTTCTTGATGCGGGCTTGTATTAAAAATTGAAAAAATACGTTTTGTACATCTTTAGTAATTACACATATTCTGAATATTTCATCTAAATCGGTCAACGTTGCAATGCGCTACGTTAGTTTAACGATGAAAACTTAAGAGTGAAAGTCGCAGATTTCAGGCATTGTCAGGGAATTTCACCATTATGTGATCATTTTGAAACGTCTGTAGCTCAATACAACGTTGACCGATTTTGATGAAATTCTCAGAATATGTATAATTCATACAGATCTACAAATCGTACTTTCTAAATTTTCAATGTAGGTCCACATCAAAAAATTGCAAAATGCAACTTTTAGCATTTTCTCTGCAACTTCGACCAATTGTAATTTTTGTAAAATTTGTTTTTCACTTTATGTAGCAAACCAATTGTGCTAACTTCTTAAGAAAATCCAAGTTGTATGGTCTAATGTTAACAAAGTTATAGTTGATTTTTAAAAGTGTCCGAATATTAGTGGGAGTCACTGTATTTCTCTTCATGTTATACATACGAAAATTACGCAATTCACTCGTACGAACATGTTCAGTGATTTATTAAATACAAAAAAATTTAATAATGTGAAAAATATTTTGAGTAATGATATAGCAATTTTTAAGGGTTAAATCTACAGTGGTGGCTAAAATTGCGTAGAAAATCAACAGGTTGATTTTATGCGAATTTTATGCGTTTCGTATGAGTAGATTAAATTGACTAATTAATTGAGAAAATTTTTGTTCTGTACTGGGATCGACAATTTACTTATGCTAGACCTCGGCACCCTTGAAGAGTTAAATACATGTATTCACTCAGTGAATTTCATTGCATTTCAATTTCTACATTCAATACATTTTATTTGTACCAATTTTACGAGATCATTGTAGCAGGCTTGAATTAACACTAAATTTTTCTTGTTTATTTGGAGAAAGAACATGCTACAGTACGTTTCTTGCAACAAAAATTCGTGCAGCGTTCGGCTGGACGTTTTATTATTTCAACAGTCGCGGAGTTACAATAACCGACTACGGATTTTACACATTTTCATCGGACACGAATGCGAGAAACTCGATAGGATGAAACTTTCAACAAAGTTCGAACAGTTTTGCGATTTATTTGTAACTCTGGAGGGAGTGGAATCCTGAAGATGAGAGACCATTTTTAATTTAACACTTTGACTGCCAAACTTCAAAAATTCGATGAAATCAAAGTAACTTGTTTAATGAAATAAAAATTAGAAAAAATTAAATGTATGATACTGAGTAGTTCTCCAACTTTCTTGAATTTTACGGATTCTAATCGAATTTGGTACAATGAGTACATTAATGTAAAAATTCATTTTAAAACCTGGACAAATATTGGAACCTGGTCAACGTGTTAATACTTGTCCGTGTAAACTGTCCCGGAATAATCTCCGTTAAAAATTAATATTAAGCAAAGTCGTCTTTTTCGTTAAACTAACTTTGGTTTTCTGTATTTTCTCACGGAAGAAGAATATGCAGCACATTCTGCGTTGTATAATTTCGATTCTTTTGGAATATTTTCAGCGTTCATGGGGATTATAATTTCTCGGTGGAAAATATTGGAGAAATTCTTTGATCTGAATCACAAAGATCAGTTTTTAGGATGAATGTTTACAAATTGAGGTTTGCCAGTCTTGAGTTTTGATCTTTTTGGAGGTAAGATTGTTTTCTTGAGAACGTAAATGGAGTTTTAGTATTCCGTTACGTCGGCGGAGTAAGAATCGCATTAGAGGCATTCATGGCTGTCGTTCTCCGCGGTATCAACCGTGACCGACATTAGAATCTCGCAATATAAAGAGCCGACTGCGTGCGTTTCCATCGCTAAAGCAGGATATTGTGCAGTTCTATTCCGTATACTAACCTTCGATACCGCGAGCATCGTATACATATCGCAATAGTGAATATTCGCTTTCGCACGCGGACATCTCTCCGGTCCCGTGACACACGGGGAATCGCGATCGATATAGTGGGCGATTTATGGCTGTTTATATCTCTTCATACCTCTCGCGCGAAACCCTTCCAGATCAACTAAAAATGATTAAACTAATCCTGGACGACCATAAGAATAATATTTATTTATTTCAACCTCTATGAAATGGGCTGACACATTTTTATGTATATAGCTTCTGTCTCTTACAATTGGTATAGAAAGTATTTATTTTGATAAGGAGCCCCAAAAATTTTTTTTACAGTTCCATTTTACTTTTTGAAGAGCTACAGCTTTTTCTCAATATCAATTTTTCGAAACTGTCGTGCAGAATTAAACAATTTTTGCACAATTCTATCATCCCGGTGCACAGGGTGTTTCAGATAACTCGAGCATCTATAATATCTGGCTTGTTGTTTATGATAGAAAAAAAACTGCACCCTTTGTTGAGAATTATATTTTGTGCCGCTCGAGTTTATCCCCACCATTAATTAATAAATTCAACAGCAAGGCAAACTGTTTCGCTTCGTGTTTCTTTATCGGACAACATGTTTTCGTTTCTCAGTATTATACAAAGAGTGTTCAATTATATTTGTGATTTTATGCAATATCACAATTTCCGTATACGATAATTTAGTTACCTAGAGTTAAAGAATAATATTGTTTACATTTCGGCAGGTCTTTCCGTGCAATGTATTTTCAGAAAATTAATATCTCCGGATCCCGAGCAACTTATTCATTCCGGAATTGCTCCACGATTCGGCAGAGTACAATTTTTCCGCATGTCTTTCGAAAACTATTTGCCGAACAGCGCTTTTTTTAAATATTAAAATATTTTCCCCGGTTTAGAGAGGATGCCCGATATGAATATTCATGGGGAACGCATGTTTTCGAATACGACTAGCAAACGTGCTCGCGCAATATTGTTTTTACTCACACGTTTTTATCGAGCCATTGTTTTGCCGTTCATATGAAATTCCGATGTAAAACAAGTAATACCGTGTGCTAATTGATACGGGTAAATACGATCGATGATTAAAACAACGTCGTAGCCTCGATTTTAAAAACAAAAAGCGACTGCGCCGGGGGAAAATAGTGTTCATTTCGCACTGATTTGTTTACTCCACAAAAATTGGTGTCTTTTAGTATACTCTCATTAGCAGCCGCGACTGATCGCTTGTTTAATAATTTGTTGTTTCGACGTCAAAGTTTGCGAATAGAAATATTATAATTAGACTGCGGATGTTTAGTTTTCAATTTTTGTGGACAAATTTTAGGAAAGTGGAAACAAATGAAATCTAATTTTTAGTGGTAGTAGCGTTTGTAGATCCGGAATAAATAAAAGTCGTACTAAATTCTGTGGAATTTTGTAGTATAACATTTTCTGAAAATTTCCAGAAGCCATAAATGCATAGAGATCCGCAGTCTAATTATGATAAATAAAATATTTTATCGTCGAAATCCATCGAGCCCGACTGCAAATTGATATTCACGCGGCTGTACATACTAACCCAAACAATAACCCCCACCACTGTGTTTATTGCCCTCCCCCTCTCTCTCTCTCTCTCGTTGAAACGCACCGTCAGACATTTCTGACCATGGCCGCAACCAAGTTAGACGGTTTATTATACTTTTATGCCGCGCATGTTGAAACGCTCTCTTTTTTTTTTTAACGCATCGATCACCAACGACGTTTCTGCAACAAATTCAGCTGCTCGCAACATTATATGAGCCCGGTGTTTTTTTTTCTCCACGTTGGTTTTCGTGGCCTATATTCGCACGCATCGAACATCGATTTATATTGCATCCTGCACACCGGGTGGCTCGCGAAAGAACCGCATCGGATGCACCTCGATGCACCAGTAATTAACACGATGATATCAGTTTCATTAAATTTTATACAATCCTGTAAACACTTTCTAACAGTTACATCACTTTTTCTTCTTCACGATTCTAAATTTTAAATTACGCGAATAGTTTATATTTCGATGAAGCAAGTGAAACGACTGCGAAAAATATGTTTTTAGACATTTAAATTTTAATACTTTTTTCTTTTACTGTTTTTACTTGCATTTGTGTTTTTATCCTTCATTCGCAGCTACGCAACAGCTGCAAATTTAACCCATACACGACCATCATTTTTTTCTCTATTTATGCTCTTATATTTTTTACGAAAATACATTTAAAATTTAAAATGTATGTTAAATTTCAAATACATTTTTACACTCCTCGGGTATACCCCGCGGTAGTGGGTATAATTCCGCGACGTTTATCATTCAGACCTTGGCGACATATATACAGAAATCACTGTATATTGATGTTGGTCAGATGTTGCACGACATAATATGTTAAAATAACAATTTTAATCCGTTTGATGACTGACCATTAACAAGAAACTATTAAATGCAGTGATAGAATAAATTATTAAAAATTTTAAATGTAATTTTTAATGTACACGCTGCATTAATTTTCATATTAGAAACGCGTTCCACTGAATTGTTGTTAATCCCACGGGACACAAAGTTAAAAGACGTTTCTTAGATCAAGTAACAAACAAGTTTTAAGTCAAGGCTGGGAGTCCCGGTTGCTATAGTGGCAATGCCGAGTAATTTTTCCTGGTTGTGTTAGTGCAACACCAATTCCTTTTGAGAAACACGTTGCCCGGCAACCGCGCGGGTCCATATTACTATTAATCCCCGTGGAAAAAAGAGAAATTATGAATCCCAAAAGGGCAGCCGAGAACAGCGCGTACAGTGCTCAGTTTTTTTATCATACGGATAATATCATGAATCGAGATTTACATTCGCGAGTACGTACCTCGGCTTTCACATTTCTAGCGTAACCGTTCGGAGGTTCGCTACAATTAAAAGCTGAACAATGTTCCACTAGATTCTAGTTTGATTTCGAACCTAACGGAGTGCTTTACAGGGTGCAGGAAAAATATCCGCGCTCTTTTGACTCCCTGTTCGTTTAAACTGGAAATTTACTTTGAACCATTTTACGCGATATGGAAATGTGTAAACGAATTTTAGTACAATTTACAGAAAACGGTCGCGGAATAGTGCGCGATTAAATTTCCATTCCAACGTGACTCGAAGGTCAAAGCGACGATTAATTACGAATTACGCGATTTTCCAACTCCAAACTTCGCTTGGCAACTCAGATTTTGCAATTCACGCAATCTAAGAAATTAAATAAATTATTTTCCGGGGAAAAAAGAATAAATAAAAATAAATTCTTTTCTTTTTACGGAATTGAATCATGAAATTATTAACGAACTCGAAAAGAGTTTATTCAGTTCCTTAGATTGCGAAATTTAATTTGGCTAGTTACTTGGCTACTTAGAACTCGAGGTTTAATGTGGTGATTTAGATTTCGCGAATGAAATTCTCATTATCTAGATGCAGTGTAGTGAATTAGTTTTTTCCGGGCTTGTCAAAGCTGCAAAACGGGTTCTTAGGTTCGCTTCAGTACCGGTTGAGTTTTATTTCGGCCCTTCTTACGATTGCGCTTGCGCGCATGCAATTTTCATAAGCGAAGATCGCATTAGTAACTGTTCTTTTGAAGTTTCCTTGCTTCGCGGAGGCGGCAGGGTTGTCAGCGGGGGCGGTACTTGACATTTGAATGTTTATTTTTAGGTGTTTCACTACAAATCACGAACCTGGAAACGCATAATGTTATGGAGGCGGGAATTAAGCGGTGCAACAAAGTCGAAGAAATAATTACGAGCACAATGCGATTTTAATTAATCAATTTTCTAAATATCAGAGAACTTTTTTCTAAAATAAACATCGATGACATTTTGATTTTATTTATAGTAGAAGGAATTTTCCAGTCCAAGAAGCAAATATTACAGTTTTTTTTTTTTAATAATGTTTGAAAAGAAAGATTTTGATCACTGTATAAATCACAGAAAATTAAAGCGATTGAAATATGAATTTTTGTATTTGTAAACAGGTTAACAAGCTAATTGATATTTCGTGTAAATAAAGGAATGGAGAATTCGAAAATATAATCTGTTAATGTTCCCTCACGTTCAATATGCAACTCGAACAATATTCTTCGAAAGCCATTAGCAATTCCAATGTATTCGTGAAATTAATTTACATTATTAGTTTCATTCTCGTTATCCGATTTAATCACATAAATCATCTTTTAAAAGAGGAACCACCAATTTTTATTTTAACAAAAATTCTCAATTACATGTTCTGAACTTCGCAGCAGCTTCAAAACTTCATTTCCATAGAAAAGAAGATTCATTGTTCTCGGTCGAAAGCAAGAGAATTAATGAACATAAAAGCGAATATAATCCGTTTTGTCAGCCTGTGCACAATAAGTGTTTGTATATAACTATAGTAATTGGACGCAAACTTCAGAGGCAAACCTGCTTCAAACATTATCGATTTTATTTGTTGAAATTTAAATAATAGATATTCAAGCTTAACTATAACTCGACGACGATACCAAAATTCTCTCGAATATGAAATGAAAGGTTTTCATATTCAATTCGGCTTTAAACACAAACCTACTTCAAATATCAACAATTTTTATTGTGACTTTTGCTTGCATAGATCAAAGTGATTAATATTCAAATTTAATTATAACACGACGACAATATAAAAATTTTTCAGATCACACAACTAAATGTTTTCATTTTTAGTTCAACTTCGAACGCAAACCTACTTCAAACATTATCAATAGAATTTGTGCACACTTGAGTTCGATTAATTTTTGTGCACTGCTCAGAAAATTGGAACATTTGCATTTTAAGAATTAAATTGGATTGCTATTGAGCTGCTAATTCACTCCAAGAAAATATAAAGTAGAGACAATTGAATGAAATAGAGTAGATTCATTTTTCAAGGCCCTTTCAATGTGTGTCAGCCAGTGGTTCTAAGCCTTTTATTTTTAATGGAAGGAGATGATCATCAATCAACTCCTTGACAGTGGAATGTAAAAGACTCGAGATGTTGAATCATTTTAGCCCGTAACTCGATTAATACTTCAGTCAGAAAAATTAAAACTGAAAGCAGAAGGCTGCTTTTGTTCAAATTACCCCTAAAGTGGCACAACTTTTTTGGTAACACTAGGCTAGAAAAGACAAAGATTATTATAGCAATAATTTTCATAACATTCTCATACCTCGTAGATCCCAATGAAAGTTAGGTTAGTTAATAGATTGTAGTAAAAATTGATTTTCCTGTTTGCTAAAAAAATTGCACCAGCCACACATGACCAAAGTGTTAACCCTCTGCAGTGCTAATTTTTATGTAAACAAATTTCTATAGCTTGAAAACAGCAACTAAAATTGGTCCCATGTCCTTAATACTAGAACAACCGCAATGCAACTGGCATGCATTGCCTTCTAATAACAACAAAATTGCATTTCTGTAGACTTCGTCCCAGCTGTATTTAAATATCTACTTCAATAGAGAAGTTTATTAAAAAATGTTCTCATGGAACCATATTTAACGCTTTGACTGCCAAACTAGAAACCTCAAAAATTCCATATAACAAAGTAAGTTATTTAATGAAATAAAAATTGAAACCAAAATTAAGTGTATGATATCGAGTAGTTTTCCAAGTTTCTTACATTTTACTAATCCTAATCAAATTTGGTACAATGAATATATTAACATAAAAATTCATTTTAAAACCTGGACAAATAATTCCGTCACCCACATATGGGTGACATGACAGTCAACGTGTTAAATTACAATATTTCTAAGAGGAAAAATTAGGAGCAAGTCATTTTGACTGATCCGGTGGTTCTAGCGTTATTTAAAAAAGAGATACAACGGAACAAGATAGTTTAGTCACGTCGCGATTAAAAGTAAAATTAGACTAGAGGGTAAACAAAACCGAAATGCTAAATAGACAAGTGCAACTATAAATTTTCATGTAAAAATATATTGTAACCTTGAGTCTCTCCGCAATCTCGGGATCGATCGAGGGGGTGAGATCGAAAATTCGCAAGGCAACCCTCGGGGGTGGGAACCGTGGTGACACGCGCGTTGTCCTAATATTCGGTCCGGCTGATTGCTGGATGCAGGCAGGCTGCACATTGATTTACCGGGGAGACTCGGAATATAGATCATCCGTATCTCGGCTGGCAGAAGGCGATACCGATATAGGGGGTTGCCGGACGGGCGTCGCGACGCCTCTCTTGTCCCGTCGCGTCGTTCGATACATCAAAGCGTAGCCGCCGATCCTCGTCGTCGTCGTCATCGGGGGTGGCTTGAAATCGGAGCAGAGGACTCCGATCGAATCATGTGCGGCAGCAACAGGCGACTTCTGGCTCGCCGGAACAGGTCGCTCCTATATGCAGAGCTGCGTGTGTGTATGTGCACATTGCTACCTGGAAAGCTGCACGATATGCCTCTGTGATGTATTGATTGGAAGCTGGGGCTACAGGTGGCTTTCCGGCGCTTGCGCCATGAAGGGATATGAATAAGCTCTCGTTTCCTTATTAAAATCCCCCATGAGCTCGCCGGAGGAATCGTTACCTCGGGTCGAATGTGTATACCTCGCGCCATCTCTTTTCTTCCACCTCCCACCCTCGTTCGTTTCGCTTCGAAATTAATGCTGCGCTGCGTTCGCGAAATTTCGGATCAAAATGTCATTTCGCGTCGTGCACACGACCTCTTAAGCAAGGAGCAAAACTGAACTGATCAAGTTTTGTATAAATCATTATTTATTGCTAGGAGTATAGAAGAATAACAAAAAATCAACATTACAATTGTTTTTGTCCGAGTTAGAAGTAACTTGAGAAATTTTTTTCAATAATTTATGTCTCCTCGATTAGCAACGACGACAAAAATAGATTGACTCGGTTTTGCACCGGTCCCTATAAGAAATGTTTACGTGGGATGTTCTAGTAGTATGTTTACATCTGGCGCTTTGGTATCTTTACAAACTATTGGTCTACGTCTTAACACTCAGTTCTTCGCAATCAGTCGAACGGAAAAGCTCGCAAGTGAAGTAAGTATAAATATGAAGTCAATTGCTCCAATTTGTGTAGAAAAAGTCATTTCTCGTTTGAACGACGGTTCGTAAACGCGTAATACGGCGAAAATCTAAACATTTCTTGTAGGGACCGGTGCAAAACCGAGTCGATCTATTTTTGTCGTCATTGCAAATCGAGGAGACATTAATTATTGAAAAAAATTTCTCAAGTTACTTCCAACTATGATAAAAATAATTATAATTTTGATTTTTTGTTATTCTTCTATATTCCTAGTAATAAATAATGATTTATACAAAACTTGTGGTTGTTGGTTCAGTTTTGCTGCTTACTGTACCTCCAGAACGTGGAAAAGCATAGCGGGTTGATAACACAAATCTTTGCCGTTCGTTCGTACACTGATTTCACTTATTTGTTTTTAATTATTTCGTCGCGAAACGTTTACCGATACGTCCGTCACATTTTCCCGATTAAAATGACTCTGTTTACTTGCTTAATCCGCGATACAGTAGAACCTCGATTATCCGAACTGTTAAGTGAAACTTGAGTATTCAAATAATAATAGAACTAGTTTAAATCTTTACTGATTTGGATCTCTGATTTACACATATTCGAATAATTCAGACATCACGGTTCGGATAATGGAGGTTCTACCGAATCCTGAATTGAATAAGTAAACGTGCTCCGAATTGTATCATGTTTGGGCTCGTTTTAATCAGAAGAATGTCGCGAGTATGTCCGTGATAGTTTTATAGAGATCATGTTAGGTTTCAGTTATGCTAAATTTAATCATGCTACACTTCGCCGAGCGTCTGTACCCTGTAGCGGGAATTTTTCGCAAGTATCGTGCAAGTTTCTAGCATGTGTATCGAGGCATTACCGTACACTTTCTCCCGCGTTAATTTCTTTATTCTTCTTTCGCGTTCTCCCGGATTCCCTCGCAGGCTGCGCCAGCGCGTTCCATCGGTGAAAGTAAGGAGGATAAGTTTATACGGGGTGGGTAGACGGGGTGCAAGCGGGCGCAGGTTGGATCATGTAAAAATGAAGCGAAAGTGTGGGGCTGAATAGTTTCCTGTCGGACTTCGTCTTCGAGGAAATCGACTTCGAAAGTTCCTCCGGTCGGGGGAGCGCGTGTTTGTTACTCGCGTTTTATTCATTCTGATTTGCTGCGCTTGTACCGCTGAAGAACCGCTGATGAGGAGAGCGTGGAGCTTTGTGTTCGACAAAATTTTCGTTAGTTGAACTATTAAGATCAGAGTTTCAGATCAATTTATTTATACCCTGAGATAGTATTCTGTGGGGTAAGAAAAACTGAATATTTACTCATGGCTGAATCTTCATTCAATATGTGACAAATACAGTCGAGTCGGAAAGTAAGTTAACATTTGGTGATATGTAGGCAATGAATATGATGAATAAAATCAAGTTATTGTATTGTTTTTATTTAGGAGGTGTAAGGAAATAAACAAATATGTTAGTAAAACATATATTATCATTATTAAAGATTAAAGACATGTCATATTCATTTGCCTGCATACACCAGTCGTTAACTTACTTTCCGACTCGACTATACGTTCTTTGGATATATTCATGGCCTCTTCTATCTCTCTAACTTTAATTAGACGGTTGTCTAGCACCATTTGGTGAATTTTAGCGATGTTATCGTCACTGGTTGCAGTTTTTGGGCGTCCCGAACGTTCATCGTCACCCAAGCCTGGTACGGCCACGTTTAAATTCAGCTACCCAAAATTTCACGCTGGTGAATGATGGTACAGAGTTCCCGTATACAGCGTCTAACTCTTCTTTGATTTGCGTAGGCGCATTGCCTTTCAAAAATAAATATTTAATCACAGCTCGATACTCGAGTTTTTCTATTTTCACAAAAACACTCATAGCAACTTACTCGAACGACTGTTAAACAATAACTGAGCGTCCGAAATGGCTGAAATTTTGGTGAGTACCTGTCAAAGCATGCACAAACACGCTCCACTACTTTTGTCGACGAATACTGCCATCTTAATGTTGAGGTCGGAAACTTTTCAGACCACCCCCGTACACTCGTTTCCAGGAATAATTGTTAATGTTATTTCTTTGCAAAATAGCCAAAAGTTTTGCGCTCCATCGTTTCCATATTTTGCAATTTGTCTCCCAGCGTTCGGCAGCTGTATGTTTTTCGTTTTCGGGGGATCGCGATAAGAGAATGTTGTGCACGCAGATGTGCATCGGCGCCTATCGAAATGAAAAATGTTCCGAATCCGGACGGCCCGATGTCCTATCGATCTTCCGGTTCCTCGAGCCACGTTCGCGACCGTTAGGCGACTTCGTTTTTCCGTGTGAAGATTTTGCTTTCTCTTTTTTTTTTTTTTTTTTCGTTTCGCGACACCATCGGGAGCAGGTGGAGAGCCTCGCGTCGTAACGACCCGTATCCGAAAGCGTATGAAAGATTCACGAGCGTCGCTAAGGCGTCGCGCCATTTTGTCGCTGGCAACTTCTTAATTCGACGATTCGAACCGACTATTCATCGGTATCGCCAACCACCCGGCCATTGTGCCGCGATAAAACGGGATGAATGTTGAATGCGCTTCGCCGGTAATCGATTGTTGATGGAGATGGATCAGAATTGATAGTCGGCTCGCTCGGTATTTCAATTTTTATTGTGTTCTTCGCCGGCTAAATTTCTGTACCGGCGCGAGCGATATCGAACACAATGCTGTTCGTTTGCTTCGGCATTTTTGTATTTTAATCCGGAGGAATTTTCCATAATATTATCGATGGTTAACTTGTTCGGTGAAATTCGGTCGAATCGGGAAAACAATCGGCGCTTTCTTCTTGTTTGGGAAATTTTAACGTTCCGATTTACCTCCTGAGATTTTTATTACAGCTTCTAGTCTTAGGGGGGACATAAATAATCAATTATTTTGAAATCTAAAAGAAACTCGGTTAGTCCTCTGACAATTATAATATACCTTGACACATTTCTTTCATTGAAATTTTTCATTGTTGTGGAATTTTATACACTGGACTGTTAATATTGTCACTTTCTTCTAGAAGATGTGTACATTAGTTGTGGAATTATGTAAAAGTTTAAGGTAATAAATATAGTAGGGAGACCCATAAGCAATCAATTATTTTGAAATCTAAGACAAACTTCGTTAGTCCTCTGACAATTATAATATATATCTGGGCACATTTCTTTCATTGAAACTTTTCGACCTTGTGGAATTTTAATAGACACAGCAATGAACGTGTTAAATTGATAGGGTTGATGAAATTTTCTTTCGCTGTTAACATTGTCAATTTCTTCTAGAAGATGTGTACATTAGTTGTGGAATTTTGCAAAAGTTTAAGGTAATAAATGTAGTAGGAAGAACCACAAGTAATCAATTATTTTGAAATTTAAAAATTGATTGCTCATGGGTACCCCTAAAATATTTTCTCGAGGTTTTACATCTTCGAGACAAATTCTTCTAGATCAAACGCATAATTTACGCTGCTATTGGTTAGCAGAGTCCGCGCTTTTGCGTAATGGATGAAAGGCTGTTTAACATCTTTGCAGGACGAAGTGGAAAGAGAAACGGTTCGGCAGATTTGTTACTTTCCTCGCGATCGCTCGCGGAAATCACAGGCGGGGAAAATTTAGCATGAACCGAGGAATCGGAGCACCGGGCTTTAAACGCGATTCCGGTTCTGGGAATCCTTTCCTAGGAGCCTAGAAAATATCGGGCCGAATGGAAATCCGCCGAGCGTCGTCGGCCGGAACGATTTCTCTCCTCGAGCGTGATTCGTGAAATGTTTTGGGCCGTCGAGAAGAATCGAGGCTCCTGCGTATCATAATCGTGTAAATTAAGCGACCGGCAGGTGGGCCTGGGGAAAACGCATTAAATATTCAAGAGGGCTGATCGTTCATAAATTAGATCCGGAAGTTTCCTAATCGGGAAAAGTTCTGCCCCTTCGTACGTGACCGAAAACCGTCGGGAAAAAACTGGGGGTGCAAGTTCCCGGCGAAATGTCAGCAACACAATCTCCGAACTACCATTTTTTGGTTTCCGCCGGCGTAATTTATTACTCGTATGTTTCGCCTTTAATAACGATCCGCGCCGTTCGGATTTTCCAACGGAAATGGAACGAATTTTTCAAGCTTCTTTCCACGATGAAAATATTCACGCTGCGTCGGACGTTAATAACAATTCTCTTGTTTGCTTGGTTCGCGCGGATTCGGTGTTTTCTGGGTTATTTCTATCGATTCTGGGAGATTAGAAACGCTATAAAAGGATTTTAATATATTAAAAGAGAGACGATTGTTTAAATTGCAATATTTGCTAAAACCGTTTCATATTTTCCCCTTTTTTCGGCCGAGGATAAAATACCAAATATAAAAGTTATTAATACAAATTGTGACGTCAAACGTGGCTTTATAGTTTCGAAAAAACCCGGGCCAGATTTTGACGTGTTTTGTAATTCCATGAAATCCCCGTTTCAATGATTAATCTTCACGTTCCCACAAATCTAGGGCAAAATAAAACAAAGTACATTTTTATAAATTTGCAAATTTTATGCTTGAAAACTTTACGAATCTTCCGACGTTGATTATCAATTTTGGTGTTGTTATAAAGATATTCTTGCCCAGGGAGACAAGTTTATTTGTGATATTTTTATGTGTTCAAGAGGAATGTCTAATTTTCTGAATTTGGTCGGGCATCTGATATAAAATTTAATGAAAATGTAATTTACATACCGTAAAATCTCGAATATAAAGCGCTCATTCCATTCAACTTGGAGGTCCGCGTGAAATTGACGTTCGTAAATAGGATGCCGCAAGCTTTTTAAATATTTATCAATCAATGTCAAATTTTCAAGAAAATCGCATAACTAAATATTATCAAAAAAATATCTAGCAGATAGTAACGTTTAATTTCTCGCAAAAATGGTCTCAATTCATGAAAACTGAAATTCCGGTGTATTAACTTTTACTAGAGTTTTCAAAGATTTTTATATGCTGCATAAAATGTTCGATAAAACACAAAGTATTCGCATTTCAACGTTAAAAGATCAAAATCATTGACAGGGGAATGAGACTTTACCTTCGGTCGCCATAAATATTGAACTTTCATTTTTTTTTTGTTTAGAGGGATTCTCTATAGTCCAGCTATAAATGCATAAAAATTCGTCCTATGTCGGGTGAGGATTTGTAAATAAGGAAGTGGCTTTGCAAAATTGTTTGTAAGAGAGGCCGTGCATAATTGTTTGTAAGAGCGGCCGTGCACAATTGCGGCGGATGCGTAGTCGGAGCTCATCAGTGGCATTGATTATGAAACCGTCTGTATCGGTGTCGGTTTACGGTTAGGGGCGGGAGGGGGTGAGGGGGTTCCCGGTGACACGGTTACAAGCCGATCCCTTCTGCATCTCTCCCGGCCCTTTTCGCGAGGCGCTATCGGCCACGGGGAAAACCGCCAGCAATCTTCCTTTCTACCCCCGTTTATCGTTCACCGTGTGTACCAGGGGGCTGTAAGGGAGGGTGGAGGCTCGATGGGACACGAGCACGTCTGCGCGATGCGCGACTCAAGAGAGGAGCGAGCCTCTTTCGCGGCCGGTCCGACGTGCTTTTCCACCCTCGTCGACAGTCCTGCCGCACCACCGAAACGTGCCACACAATCGTGAGTAAATTTTCCTCAACATTCGTTGTTGACCACACACTTTCTCTCTCTCTCTCTTTCTCTAACCCCCTGCCACCCCCGTGCTCTCTATCTACCGTGCCTTTGATCCACTCTCAAACCGAAACTCTTTAATACCTTAAGCAACCCTTAAGCAACGTCTCAGTGAGTCTTCTTTCTCCGTGAAAGTTCCAGCGGGATTTTTTTGACACTTTCGTGGCTTTACGACTGTTTTTTGAGGCTGTGATTAGGAGCGTTGGATGCTGCGTGGTGATTGAATTTTTGAGTAGGTCGATCAGCTTAAATTGTAAATAGATTGTTTAGATTTCGGCAACGTGAGGATTATTCACGTGGATTCACATTCGTCTTATAATTATTTTAACGAGCTGGACTGGGTTCTTGTTATCCGGCTCCTCATTTGTTGCGACCCATCGATGTTTGCAAATTGTAAATATAAATATATATTTGATTATACTGAATACTGTCTGCAATATGCACGGTAAATATGTTTTCCGTATTGTGGCTCTGATAATTTCATCATCTACGGTGTGCATTTTTTAATTTTTTTTTTTAGTTTAACCAAGTGACATTATTAAGTTCGTTATTAAGATAGGAAGTTTTAGTGTCTCCAAATTGCTGGTCTTTTTTGACTCACTGTAATACCAACAATTGTGTAGTTATTCTTTATTAAACAGTGCTCTCACTTTTTTTTTTAATGGTTTAGTGTTTCGGGAAATTATAAGAAAATTATGTCTGATGTACATGGACATGAATTTACTTTTTCTAAATATAATTTCAAAGATATGGTTTAATTAGGTATCATAGTGTTACCAGTGTTTTCTCTCCTACGAAGTGATCATACAGGTGGACTGTTCATTATCTTTGACAATTTGGCGCGCTTCGTCGTAGCATCGCGTCTACGAGCTTCTCGTGCTTGCATGAATGGCGGAGTACCCTCCGCTTTTAAAGTTTCCAGCACTTCGGTTCAACAAAGTATGTCTATTATCGTCTATTATTTAATTAGCAGCATAATATCGTGCCAGACTACTGACACAGATTTCAAGTAAAGTCAACTAAACGTTGCATGTTCTTAAATTTTCTAAATTCTGTGATCGATATTCGATCAGTGGTAAAAATATAAAAATTCTAGAAATTATACACATATCGTAGAAATTAAAAAAATTTTTGCCAGACTACCGACACAGATTTCAAGTAAAATCAACTAAACGTTGCATGTTCTTAAATTTTCTAAATTCTGTGATCGATATTCGATCAGTGGTAAAAATATAAAAATTCTAGAAATTATACACATATCGTAGAAATTTAAAAAATTTTTGAAGGTAGAAATTTTCTACACATTTCTTGTATGCACAGAATGTAAATTTCAAAACATTTAGTGCCTCCTTCGTATGGAAGTCGTCGAAAGCTAATTTTTATTTAACATATCCGTAAAATTGGACCAAAATCTGCGATCCCTAAGAGGCATAAAAAAACCAACCCCTTCCCTTTTCCTGCAATTTTTATGCTCATTAATTCAACGACATTGAACGAGCCGGAAATTGTTTTTATCGCTTTCCGAGACCCTCGAGAGCCACGAAAGTGTTGATACAGTGCCCCGCCGCACACAGTTGCGCCCGTTGTTCCCTTAAGGGTTGTTTAACGCGTCGCTTCTTTATTTCGAAGTGTTTCGGCTCGTCGTTTAGAGAGCTCGCTCCCGTCGAGAGCTCAGTTTCTTTCCCTTTTCGCGGATTGATGCGCCCGGCTGAAGTATATTCAACGATCACCGACGAGATACGTATCTCGGCTTGAGGGTTGATTCAGTGGCACTTTATCCGGCCGTTTTATTTTTTTTTTTTTTTATTTTGAGTGTTCGCGGAAGATCTCGTGGAACGACGGAGGGGAAAAATCGCAATGTGGGGCAAAACAACAATTTTTTACTACTTTCTAATCGTCCAACTATTTTCTAATAGTTTATTATAGTTTCTCTTCGGCAGTACTATTTTCTAATCGTCCAGAAGTCAAACACGTGCGTTTCCCTCGAAACAACCCCCATAATAATCATTGCTCGAATTTAAAACACTCGAACCTGCTTAAATCTAATTTCTTAACTAATTTCTTAATCTGTATCAGAATTTGTCCATAACGGAGAGTTCACGCGGCTAAAAACCGCCATTTCCCAGAGCGGAACTCGACCGAGTTTTTATCGATTTATTTCTCGAGCGATATTATTATTACTGACGCTATTATTAACGGATTTCGAGGAGCTGGCTAATGATTCCGTCGACGCGTTCATCCGGTAGTCTATGCAAGTTTAACACGCAGATCGAACGAATCCATGGGAATTATGGTACAACGTTGCTGCCATTCCTCAACCCTTCAGCGACGACGCACGATCCTGCGTTTCTTTTTGTAGGATCGATACATAGTGTGTGTGTGTGTGTACGTGTATGTATATATAATGTCGCAGATCTTAAACGTGCGTCGATTAGACTGTGCAGTTTGCGTCGAGCTTGTACGCTGTATTTAATGAAACACTTTAACGTGCTGGGCTTTTCCATGTTAATTATTTTCAGATTCCAGGAAGTAATTCTTGACATTTTTAGTGTACATTGTGTGCGGGCTTGACGATTTGATTGAAGGATAAGAAGTTGCTGATCAAATCATTTTACATTACTTTATAAATATAACAGGAATGTGCCTACCAAAATTTGTAGCAATTTCTTTTTTAATACCCGAGGAAATGAATTTGTTAAATAATTCCTCATGGAATGCATCTCTACAATCTCAATATTGGTAAATTATAAATACTAGAATCCGCTACTTTACATTGCTATAAAAATAACATGAGCATACCTATCAAAAGTTGTAGCAATTTTTTTTTAATAATACATATACGAAGAAATCAATTCGTTAAATAATTCCTCATGGATGCATCTTTACAATCTCAATATTGGTAAATTATAAATACTAGAATCCGCTACTTTACATTGCTTTATAAAAATAACATTAGTATACCTATCAAAAGTTGTAGCAATTTTTTTTTAATAATATATATCCGAAGAAATCAATTCGTTAAATAATTCCTCATGGATGCATCTTTACAATCTCAATATTGGTAAATTATAAATACTAGAATCCGCTAGTTTACATTGCTTTATAAAAATAACATGAGTGTACCTATCAAAAGTTGTAGCAATTTTTTTTTAATAACATATATCCGAAGAAATTAATTCGTTAAATAATGTTCAATTTAATCAATATTCGTCAATTATAAATATTACAATCCGCCATTTTGACAGGTCCCGTAAATCCAGTGTTCATGACCTTCCACAAAATACATTGTTTTATACTATTTTATGGAAATTTGTATTTCAATCGACAGTACAGTCGCATAAAATATGCTAATAGTCTAGACAGCGGGTCCTCATGCGATTTTTCTTTTTCCCAGAATATGTTCTAAAAAATCGCAGGAGAGGAGAGTGTTTTGATTGGAAGATTCCCGTGGTGGCAAACATAAAATATTGCCGCAACGAATTTTCATCGATACGCTCGTCTCCTCGCAAACTTGCACACGCCATAAATGTGCAATAACTTTCGACACACCTGTTAAACCGAGTCCGCGGAGCAGGAACGTCGTCGCTGAAGGCTCTCTCGCAGTTCTTCGAGTTGCCAGATTTTTTCTACGCGATTCTTTGACGCGGGACGAGCCGCTAACGAGGGAAACGACGAGGAACGAAACGCGTCGCCGGGACGAGAAGAAACGGGAAACGCGGTTTCGCTAACCGGCCCGTAGCCATACCTAAACGATCCGGGGAAAACGTGGTTAGCGGAACGCGATTACGGGCGACGTTGTCGCGTTGGATACTGATCTAGTTTGATACAAAGCAAATACTGCCGTTCGAGGCTACCAAGGCCGCCCTTCTCCCCCCTCCACAGTCTTCCACGAGATTTGCCCTTCGTTACGTGGTTCGGCTCGAGGACCCTCGACACGCGAAATTTTAAAACTCGATTTACGCACGTCCGGGAATTACGCGTCCGAACACGAAGCTTTTGACAATATGAAAATTTCCAATACCTAGATAAAAAAATTAACCTTCAGTACTGAATAGATTTACAACTTACAGCGTAAATAAAGTCGTATAGCAGCCGTCACAGATATGTACTGTGATTTCTTTATATATGTCGGCTAGCCTGGATAATAAATGTCGCGGAATTCTCTCCACTATCGCAGAGTGTAAACACTGTGTTGATGACATATATCGAGAATTCACTGTACTTCGGAGAGTGTAAGCAGTGGTTTTATTAAATGCCGTAAAATTGTCTCGTCCCTTTTGAATTATGGCTACTTGATGTTATCCAGGAGTAGGGTAAGGGTGCCAATTACTGTGGGGGTACCAATCACTGTGCTTATATTAATTATACTTATTTTTAAAGCATAATGAATATCAAAAAAGAGAATATTAAAAAATATGAATATGAAATGTGAATATTAAAGTATAAATAGAGTGTGAATAGACTATGCGTATGAATATTAACAAATATAATGTTTTTTTAATATTCATCATGTTTTAAAAATAAGTATCATTTATATAGGCACAGTAGTTGGTACCACCATAGTAATTGGATCCCTTACCTTATATTAAATTTTTCAGTAATTTTATTAAATTCATGCCCTAGAGAAACACTATTTGCCGGTAATGAAACAACAATCGCACGCTCGATTAAAGGTTGACACACAGTGTCGACGTAGAAACGATATATAATTGAATTTTCCGTGCTTTCGTTGTGTAAGTTGTTAGCGGCCACAAAAGGGGGAGAGGGAAAAATGAATATTTACAAAGGTGATGCAATTAAGAGTATAACTGCTGTTCAGTTGTTCGCAGCCGTGCACAAGAGTTTCGATCATTCAATAAAATGTTGCAACTGTGTTGACGGCTTTGTTGTTGCCCGATATATAATAACGTGTATCGGTTCTCGAATTTTCTATGGAACCGATGTCCCCGCGTTTATCCATTCGACATTCCATTAATTAATCCCATCGATTCCCGAGCCGAGCCACATCAATCTGATAATTAACATGTATGGAATTTTTCTCGCAAGGTGTTACACACACAAACACATACATACACGCATACGAACACGAAGGGACGAATACTCCCTACAGCACACACACACAGCCCTCTCAGCCCTGTTTTCATGAATGTGAATCACGACAACCGACCCAGCACAAACACCGTTCTGTGTGTATCTGTGTAACGATTAATGTAACTCCCTGGAAAGTATAGCGAGCACACCCACATACGTGACTCTCTTGAAACGTACATACTTGATCGCTATTTGAATGACGTGTGAACAAAAAACTGACACCGCTGTCAGAGTGAGAGCGCATCGGTGTCTAGAGGATTTTATTGCACACTGATGTGATTGGTTTTGTTACACCGAGCATCCACGTAGTTTAACAATTAACTCCCGTGTCGTAGGCCAGAAATGGTAGAAATCTCGTTCAAATAATTGTTCATTGACAATTTTTCACCTGACACGTGCAAAAGAACAAACTTTCAACGCTCCTGCACGGTATCAAAAATTTATGCAAAACCGTCAACAACTGTATTAGAAATTAGTATTAGTATTACTATATAGAAAACATATGAATTCTTCATGATTCATAAAAATTTTGACACAGCCAATTGGAGGGTTGCTCAAATTGTTATGACGTCAATTTTTTCTTTGCGTCTATTTGCATCGCATACTTCATGAACAGATTGATCCTCGTGCAATGGAAAATTTTTCTTAATAAATTTATAAGCAGAAATGTGGAGACTTTACGAGCACGAATGTACTACAATATTTTCAGCTTACTAAAATCAGTTGAAAAAGAAGGGACTTTTTACTCGGCTCCTGTTTTCGTGCACAAAATTTCAAAAAGACTAATTATAGAAATTTCAACGAAACAAAAATAATGCCATCCTTAAAGTTCTTCCAACATTTCCACAGATAGTTGGATTATTTTTATAAATATGTAAAAACTAGGTCTGTTCATGAAATTATTCGAAGAGGGTCAAGACCGAGCGATGAACGTTCGCTTTGTTGCTGGCTATAGTCTATTTGGATGAAGATTTCGCCCGTCTCTGGCCCAATTGTTGCGAAGCTGTCTTTGTGCTAACTCGTGTACAATTTTAGCGGAATTTTTCAGCGGGAAGGGTACGGGGAGGGTGTTTCGTGACGAGGCTCGTCGAACGAAACACGAAATTGCATAAACTCGACTTATGCGAGATAGAATACTCGGCCGACTGAACCGGGGGATTATCCTCCGCGGCAGATACGGATCTCATTGTTCGGATTCAATACTGCCGTTCCGACGCGAGCCGCCATTCCTCTAATTATTATTATATTTCGGTCGGCTTCGGGGGGGGGGTGTATTACGAGTTGCTTATTATTCGTCGGAATAATTCGATGCTGAAATATGTGTTTCCGTGGCATCGATTGAACGCGCTCGAATATTCTGATTTGTTGTGCCGCCATTCAAGATGGCGTCGTTTAATTGCTGCGCTGTTTTCTGTTCTCCACATTTTTCTCAATAAAAATTCTTCAAATTTCACGGTACTATCTCAGATTCTGTTCGTATTACTTTTAAACTATCTCGGTTTGTAGAATTTTGAAAATTAAGCGTTTCAATTTACGAAGGGAAGATTGACGTGTTTTCAATATGGCGGCTCCGAAACTGTCCGGATCAGCGGAGAACTGTTTCAATTCTTGTCGCGAGCTGTAAACTCCGATGATATTTCATGAAAGGATTTGGAAGGGACACGTTGCATGTAGGATTACAAACGTTTAGCGTCTCCTATCTCTATCCTTTTTTTTATCGCTCTCCGATACGTGGTAGTTCGTTCGCTCTTCCTCTGAAAATAGATTGTTATTCATTTCCCGGTTTACGACCGAGCGACAAGCAAAATACGGCTAGTTTCGATGAAAAATCGCTGAAAATATGACGTCTGCAGAACGACATGATTCACGCACTTCTTCACGAATGGCCCCGAACGTGTCCTGCGTCACGCGATGATCTAGATAGGATCTGCGTTCGATGTAGCGTTCGTTCCGGGCATGAACAAATTTGTAGGTCTCTAACGAACCGAAATTTTCGGTTCACGTTGCCAAATCGATTCTAATCAACAGAAGTGAGCCAGTCATGATAAATAAATAATTGGAAACGAGACTATATTAAAATGATCCTACAAGGCTTATTGTAAACAAGACTATATTAAAATGATCCTACAAGGCTAATTGTAAACAAGACTATATTAAAATGATCCTACAAGGCGAATTGTAAACAAGACTATATAAAAACGATCCTACAAGGCTAATTGTAAACAAGACTATATTAAAATGAACCTACAAGGCTAATTGTAAACAAGACTATATTAAAATAATCTCACAAGGTTTTGTTTGAAATGATGTTTCAAGCAAACTCTTTAAAAGCTACAATTTTAATCCTAGTTCTAACAATTAGTGTAATCAAATCAAATAAACAATTAGTGTACAAGGCTAATTGTAAATAAGACTATATTAACATAATCCTACAAGGCTTTGTTTTAAAAGATACCTTCAGAAAACTCTTGAAAACGTACAATTTTAATCCTGGGTCTAACAACAAGTGTAATCACTGAGAGATCACTGAGACGATCCCTTTAAAACCAAACTAATGAATCATTCAAAGAGCAGCCGAAAGAACCGTCGTGTCGCGTGTTACAGAAAAATATTAGCGACGAATTAATGTTTATTCTGGCACGTTTCCCCGAAAGCGGAACACGCGAACGAACTCTGTAATCAAAATACGAGCTCCGCGCCGCTCTCTCATTTCGGATACAAACAAAATATTTTCCATTTTCGCGGGCCCGAAAAAATTGCAAAGAACGTTCTATTTTCGGGTACCGGTCGTGTTCCATCTTCGAAAAATATCGCCCCGAAAGACGGTGAATTTCGCCGGCGCGGACATCGCGAGTCGAAAGTAAATATTTAATTTACAGAGAGAAAGAGAAAGAATGGTGGGGGAAGGGATAGAAAGAGGGAGACAATAGCCGGGCGAAACAAGGAGGCCGTTTCGGGTCCGGAGCGGTCGCTTATTGGCTTTTTATTATTTTCATTTCGCGCCACTTCGGCGAAAACTATTTCCTATTTTCGCCAACCCCCTGGCGGTTTGCCTCGTCGCACGCGCCCCTAAATATAGCGAACGTCACTTTCTACCCTGTGGGACGGAACTAGATTCACGGTTCGGAAGAAAGAGAGTGAGAGAGAGGGGGGGGCAAAGTTACGTCGCGCGCAGGTATTATAAACAGCCGAGTGTTGCCTCGAGTGGGTCCATTGTTCCCGGTGAAAAGCAGGCGTGAACGCGCGCGCTCTAATTTCGAGCAGTTCCGAACTGTTTTGTCGTTAGTTCGTTCGAAACGCGTGGCTCATATTAAACAATACGGCCGGGTCGGCTTCAAAGCGCGCGACAGACGGCCAACGGCATAACAGGGCCGTGTTTAGGCTCGGTTTTTAACGCGCGAGGGGTGAGCCTAACCACGCAACTGGGTCAAAGTTTTTCGATCGATCCGGACCCAACGGGGTTCGATGTCGCGTTCCGAAAGGGGAGGACCTCAGGGTTAGAACCTGTTGGATGATCGTCAAGGACTCTTCGGGGTCTTTCGAGACAACTGCGTGCCTCGGAGCTAATCATTTTTCGAAGTCAATTCAAGCGGCCCTTGTGTGCACGCTTGAGCAGCCACTCATGAGTTTTGTATTTTTATGAAAATATTAACGCTTTGAGTGCCAAAGCAGAACCCTAAAAAATTCCATGAAATGAAAGTAAGTTATTTAATGAAATAAAAATTGAAAATAATTATATGTGTGATATTGAGTAGTCTTCCAACTTTCTTACATTTTACAGATCCTAATAAAATTAGTAAAAGTAAAAATTCATTTTAAACCTGGACAAATAATTCCGCCACTCACATATGGGTGACATGGCGGTCAACGTGTTAAAAAATTCTTCAAGGTTCCCATCAGATCGATGGAAAGTAGACAGAGTCAATTGACTCATCAATCAGTTGTACGGACAACTCTTCCTGTACGAGTACAATGAATTCTCTATATACGTCGCCAAGTCCTACATGATAAACGTCGCGGTATTATCCCCACTACTTCGAAAGGCCTTGGACGCCGAAGAGTGTAAACATAACACGGATCGAGTATGTCTCCTGCACGATACAAGTCGCTGGCAAGACCCCTGTTGTTGATATATATCGAGAATTCACTGTACTGATTCTTGAATTTTGATGGTTCCTATGAAAACATTAATGGATCGCTCATAGTTTTAATTGTCAATTGACGGTTTTAAGATTTAGATTTAAGCAAAACAGAAAGCTGTGTTTTTGGTTTTGAAAGCTCGTTTTTGGGGGTGACGATGCTCAGGACCAATTGAATCAGCCCTTGTATGGATAATTGGGTGCTGAAAACTATCGGATTTTTCATTTTCCTTAACTATAAAAGCATCTGCATTTAAATAAGAACTTACAATGACAATTGTAAGCCTACAAATAAACCACAACATTCGTAAATAGACTGCGGATTTTATGCATTTGTGACAAAAATGGGCATTTTAAAACAGGAAAAACGTTAGAAAAATTTTTAAATGCTGTTACATTATTTTCAACCTGCTAAACATACTAAGAAAGAAATAACATACCAATGAATTTCTATTTCACTCGAGTTTGTTGCAATTCAGGTAGATAATTTTTATTTTGCATAAAGATCCGCAGTTTATTCATAAATTACTTAAAGTGTAAATACAGTAAATAGACTGTGCATTCGGCGCATCTACGACATGTGCAAATTAAACGCAAAACAATAAAGACATTCAAGAGATGTGAAAATGTTTGATTATTTGCAAATTATTAATGACCGGTTTTCTGTTTCACAATCATTGATATTATACAAACGTTTTCGTAGGAAATGACGGAATTGTCTTCTTTAATTGAGCACATGAATAATGAAAATCGTATAAAGTTTAAATAAATTCAATGTTCTCCCTTCTATAAGACGTTTCACTTTTATATGTTTAGTACTTGGTAGGTTTGGTGTTAAAAGAAGACGTTCGCGTAGATCCCGTACCTCACAAAGGACGCAGACCATTTTTCCACTAATAAACCATAGAAAGAGACATAGAAGAGCTCGCACCCCTAAAATCCCATTAAAATTATAGATTCCTATTTTGTACATCGAAGGCCCTCTGAACGATCAATTGTTCACGTTTCCCAAAACATCCTAACGGCGGAGAATGATCGCGGGGATACAGAAAATCGTTGAAGCAGATGCTCGATGGAACAGGTTTCCGGTTCGGCGTAATTTCGGTATAACATTTCATCGAGCTCTCGTGTTACGTGGCTCGCGATCTCGACCGAAAAATCGCTGGGAATTCCGGTGGCGCAATCCTGCAATCCTGGGTACAGTTTCCGCAGGACTTTTCCTTCCGGGGCAATCGTGTTCCCCCCTGATTGGAGACCTCGAGTGCATATGCTAATTCTCCGGATCTCCATGGTCGCGCGAACCTCTTCGGCTTGCGGAAGGCGGAGGAGATGTTCATCGATTTTCCAAAGCGCTGGGCGAAAATCTGCTTCGAATCCGGGGAATCGTGTTACCCAACTCCCGGTGACCCCATCGACGCTCCTGTTCTCTACAATGGCGCCCGAACTCGGGAAATTCCGTTCACGCGGTCACCTCGACGCACGATTTTCTTTAAATTAACCGCTCGATCGACCGATCCGCAGTTCATTATCGCTGCGAGTGATGTAACGCTGCTAAACAACTGTTTGCCGGTGATTAACAACCTTTGAGCGGCTTGCTACTGTCATTAGTTAATTCTGGATGGACGGCCGTTCCTCGTGGAAATAACGAGCCAATTAAAAACATCAGACGTCATTATGCTCTTCTTTTTTTTAACGTCAGAGCTGTTATACTTCGCAAAAGAGCAAGATAAATCAACGGAATTATTTTTTCGGCAAATTAAATACTTTCTATATCAATTGCAAGAAACAGAAGTTAAATAAAAATGTATTTCTTCTTTTAATAATTTCGATGCATCGAAAATAATGTGATAATGTTCTTAAACTCTATTCAGTTTGCTGTTATTAATATTTGTACCTATGAGCCAGCTAATGTTTTCCTGCAATTTTCTTCTACCATAAAAAACAGGCGAGATATTTTAGATGCTTGAGTTAGGTGAAACACCCTGTATAATAGTTAAAAAAAACTATTTAAGGGCTATGAATTATGATTGTGGGTTCAAATTTTGTTCAAATTAAAATCAGGGAAAATTTTCTTCCACGGATCAAAAGATCCCTCATGGCACAAATAAAATGAAAATATTAACCCTTAGGACGCGATTGTAAGGCACCACTAAAAATTGCTGTATCATTATTGAAACTATTTTTGACATTAATAAATTTGTTTGTATTTAATAAATTACTAAACATCTCAGTATTGTACGAGTAAATTGCACGATTTTCGCATGTATAACATGAAAAAAATATATAAATGTAGAAGGGAAAATATTCTAGGTCGGAAGGAATGTTCTGTTTCGGAATTAAAATAGCTTCGAGTGCAAAGGGTTAATTTTTGTTAATATACAGGGTGTTTGGTAAGAATAAGTCGAAAATATAGAATAAAATTTTTTCATCCGAAATTTCGTTATCGAGAAAATCGAGTTTGAAATGCAGCGAATACGCATGCTATTCGATAGGAATTGTCTGACGCGTCTGATCATGACCAACTAAATCTACTTCCTGCATATACTAAAGCACACAAACCTGATAGATCTTCAAAGTCGATTTTCTCGAAAACAAAGCCTCAAACGAAAAATGTTTATTCTATATTTTCGACTTATTCTTTCATGTAGAATCACCCCCTTTTCGCTTGTACCACCAGTTACCAAACACCCTGTATATGCACCTACACGTTTCGAAAAAACGTGCTATCCAACAAGTGTCGTGTGCATCTTGCAGTAAGTCAGTTTAATAACGCGAGAATTTGCGCTGAAGCGGCCCCAATTTATTTGTACCGCATGCAACTCTTAAGTTTCGAGCTTCTCTGCCAGTCGGCTGCCATCAACACCGACCCGAACTATTAATTGAGGCAGCTAGACTACTGGTTGGAAAAAGGGACGGCGAGATATCGTAAAACAGAGACCGTCGAGCAGAGTCCTGTCATAAACTTCGAAGGTAGAGGACCGAAAACTCGCGCAAGAACCTTTCTCAATTACTACATTTCTTATGTACTCTAAATTCCCGGGGTAGACAGTAATGTTCCTCGAGGGTTTGGGAACGCAACGTCGGCTGTGTTTACACCGCCTCGGCAACGAAACCGAGAAGAGAGTCTGTCAGGTTTGAAACATCGAAACGATTTACGTGACCGTCGAACGAACGTGTATTTAAAATCATAGGGATCCGAGATACGTGTCCGATTTCAGTTCATACGGCGAAGAATTATTAAAACACGGTGCATTAAATTTTAGATGCGTTCGAAAATGATGCGATCGCTCCTGCAATACGTGCAGAAGCATATATTTAATCGTGTGTGTGTGTGTGTGTGTGCTAAGAACTCTCTTTGGAATTTGAACTGTGTCCTGCGGAATTTGGGTCGCCGTTAAGTATTTATAGAAGCTTATACCTCAAAATGTAGATTTTTGCTTTCCTTTGGATCGAAAAAACTAAATTTTCAAACTTTTTAAAAATTATTTCCCTCTGTACCTGATGGGAAAATTGTTAACAGTCGTCATAGGTTATCCTGTAAAATTGGAAGAAGTCGAAACACAAAAAAAAAGAAAATTAATTTCGTCGACTAGAAGATTCTTCACTGAGTAGATAGAATTAATTTTTGTTGGTATACATGTTCTCTCTTGGTGTAGACTATTATTAGGCGTACAAATTAATTCATAGCTCCTTCTGAATTTTCTTTTTTAAATAATCGAAATACATTCAATTTTTTAAAACAATCCTCAATATTTTCTGTGCTTTTGCTACACTGTACAGGGAAATGATAAATCCAATTACCTATTTGATTTTACAAAAACCTCACAGTTTATTAACACACTATCGGCGGGAAGGGTATTAATACCTTTTCCACAGACTGGCGCTTATCGGCGGGTCGGGTATTAATATCTTTTATGCAGAATGTACGCTAAGCGTTAGTAAAACACTTACCAATGCTTGTTTTTTTTTCATTGTCACTAATTTTTGGGCAGGAGTAATGGTTTTGGTTGTTTTTCGTAAAGCCTGACCAGTGTTTAGTCCTAAATTTATTAATTTTTAAGAGAAACTAATAATTTTATGAAATGTGCTATTTTGACACTGCAAGTTTCGTGCTTACAAAGTAGCATAAATTCAGTTGATTGATTTCGATAGCATTGAGGTTAAGTTTTCTGTAAGTATCAAGTGCATATGTGTCGTTTTACGTAAATGACAAAATACAAAGTTTCAAGATGTAATAATAAGTGCATGTTTTCTAAAAAGTGCACTCTTTCATACTTCACTAATTTTCGCCCGCTGCACGTGTGAGTCAAGCACATGATGTTACCCGCCGATAGTGTGTTAATTGCCAGGGCTACGAATTAATTTAAGTACCACAAAGAGGTGTCACAAACGTTTCTAATTTCCATTAGAAAATAATTCTGTGTTTTTTAAAATTCCTTTCGTGTCGTACCACAAACGCTAATCAGTCTTCAAATTGATGGAACGAGGTCAAACAATCCGAATGAAATAAAACATTTCGAATGAAATTAAGCAGAATGAAGGAACGATTGTTCACACTTCGATTCGTCGAATCGTTTACAGAAGCTTGGTACGATGAAAAATCGCTTACCAATATGGCGTGAAGCCGATAGCCCCGCGTTTCCAACTTCTTATCTATTACAGGCGAGCGAGCTGGCGCGGTGGGATTGTTAATGAATCGACACGTAAATGTGGACCGATAGCTCATCCTTCACGCTAAGCGATTCAACTCCAATTAAGCAGGACATTCGCCGGACGCGAAACAAAAATCGAAATCGTTCGAAACATTCCGTTTCACCCACGGAAATTCTCAGATTTTCCCAGCAGTTTTATCATCGGCGTGCTTGTCACGTTGTTTCCAATCGTCCTCTTCTGCGCGGAGGTTTGCCGGTCGTTAATTTCAGCGCAGAACCTGATACCGTCGCCGATAAATCGTATTTCCGGCTGTAATTCACTTAACGATCTCCCGGCGCGTCGTTAATTAACGCCGGTCAAAATATCGGGTCCGGGGAGAGAGCGAAATGGAATAACCGCGGCGCACATTTTCACCCTCGATCTTCAACGTTTGCTGGGAAAACCTGCCAATTAAGACATTTTTGGCCCTCGGGGAAAAGAATTTCCCGAAAAGTGTATGGGTCGAATCATTTGAAACGATAATCCCGTTCCAATATTTCGGGAAAAATATTTCCTTCTTTAAAACGAAAAAATACCTTGGTAATTATTTACATTAGGGGCATCCTCAACGATTTTGATGACTTTGAAATATGTTGTCATAGTTATCATTCTGAACAACTTTTTCCTATACATGTTACCGCCGCTCAGCTTTAGTTTCCGAGATATTCGCAAAAAAGTTTCAACATCTCAAAAAATGATCGGAGTAGGTGTGTGTAGGACTGTGTAAAATAGTATTTCAAATAGTTGACAGTAACTTATATTTTTATGATATTTTGTTGCCGGTAATGTTATTACGATATTGTAGTCTGTTTATCAACATGTTACATATTCGTAATTAAACTAAAAATAATACTTTGCTAACTATTATAGCTTCTCATGTTAAAAATTATAATTTATAATATTAACTACTTGCTCAACTTATTTTCATTGTAAGGAAATATTTGAAATACAAAATAAAAATATTTTATTTTATCTATCTGGTTATCAAAATAAAAATATTTGATTTAAAGTAGTATCTCATTTGAAACACATTAAATTATACTATATACCAAATCATTAATGATCGTTAATATAAGTTGCAAAATATGATAGAAAACCTTGTATCCAATGTTCTGCATACGAATACTAATCCTACATTATAAAATACTAATGTAAAGTGTACTTACTTCCGAATCTTATGTACCTCCGTCGGATCCACAGTACACAATTATTCACTCACGAGAATAGGTCCGAATAATTGAACAACAATCACTAAACAACACACACAACTCATTTTATAAAATCGTGACAACGAACGACAAGATGTCACTCCGACCACGAACAAAATAATACTGCGATTTGAACAATGATCCCTTCCACGGAGGTGGTACGGTCAGGTTATCCTAGGCAGGTTAGACACTGAGGATCTATAAACACTAGATACAAAGCCAAGGTAAAAAAATTATGGCGGGGCGCCGACCCTATTTCCCGGAATTCCCTGTTTTCGTATCACACATCCGTGGGAGGGGAGCGGTTAAAATCGCAGTATTATTTTATTCGTGGTCGGAGTAACATTTTCTTGTCTGCTGTCACGATTTCGTTAAGTGCGTTGTGTGTGTGTGTTGTGTGTGTTGTTTAGTGATTGTTGTTAAATTATTCGGACTTATTCTCGTGAGTCAATAATTGTGTGCTGTGGATCCGACGGAGGTACAGAAGATTCAGAAGTAAGTACACTTTACATTAGTATTTTATAATGTAGTTTGTAGTACATTAGTATTATATTTCATTATTCGTATGTAGAATATTGGATGCAAGGTTTTCTTTCATATTTTGCAACTTCAATGTCCCTTTAACACTAGATTTACAAAGCACTAAAACTGACTACTTGACATTATTTTACAAAAATAACAAGAACGTGTCTATCCACATTTGCATCAATTTTTTAAATAATATATACCCAAAAAAATAATTTTGTTGAATAATTCCCCATGGATACGTCTTCTCTAATGTAGAAACCTCTAATGTAAATATTTACCTTCAAATCTAACCCACACCTACTCCGATCACTTTTTGAGATGTTAAAACTTTTTTGCGAATATCTCGGAAACTAAAGTTGAGCGGCGGTAACATGTATAGGAAAAAGTTGTTCAGAATGATGACCTTGACAACATATTTCGAGGTCATCAGAATCGCTGAGGAAGCCCCTAATGTAAATAATTACCAATACCTTTTAATAGTAAGTTGAAGGTCTTTTTTTTTTTAAATAGACAGTGTCTACCCAATTATCGTCTAGAAGATGCTATTATGATAGGCTTCGAATGCATTTTAGGTATTTTTTTAATTTCACTGATTGCTTCAAAATATTCTCTTGAAATTTTCCGATGAAAAGGAAAAAATCTCTCACTTTCTTAAAATTTGATCACACCATTTAATCGCACCAAAACGATTCATGAAACCGTATAGTGGAAACGTATAATGAATAAACATTCAGGAAAATCTTCGTTGCCTTCTGGAATGTTTAATTCAATTTCAAGATGAATATTAATGCACTGTGCAAGGTATGCATAAGTAAACTACAATACAAAACATTTATTCAACGTACATGCAAGGGAATATGCATAAAGTATTTTCCAAAGCAATATTTTTTATCATAGGAGTTGCATCGGTTGTCCCTGATTCTTTCAACTGAATTTGGAGAGCACAAAACAACACATAAAAAGAAAAGATTGTATCATAGAAACAATAGAAATTGCACTTAACAATATTGTAGTGAAACAACAGACAAAGGAGCCTAGAAATTGCATTGTCACCAATGTGTCAAGATTATTAAAATTATTTATTAACGAAATCACTTTCCGTCCAGCTTCCATTTTTCGCCGTAAAGTTTTATAGTTGAATGATAGCGATTTACCACGCAGGTTTTTGTGTAGGTGGCCAGCGTGCATCCGACACCAATTGCCCTAATTTCACCGCCGAGCCGCGTAAATTAATCGGCCGCAATTTCTTCTATTCGCTTCCGGTTTCTCGCGTCGTTGTGACCGTGGCGACGATTGTCCCGGGAAGGTCGGAAAAGTTTTTCCATCGGTTTTTTCCGGCCTTCGGGGGAACAAGTTCGCGACGGATAATGTTATTAGGTTCTTGTTACGATTACGTTATGATTACTCGCAAGAAATTCCCCGGCCGCGAAAACTAAGTTGCGAGAACTACGGTTTCTCCGCGCTCGGTTCTAATAGGCGACGAACGAAAGTTTATCGAACCCACGATGCATTGCGACGTACTTCTTTCGACTTCCCGAGTGCAGTTTCTCAAAGCAAGAAAAAAAAAGAGAATCTTTCGTTTCGAAACTCGTTAAACGAATCGCGCACTGTTTTCTCCGCGGAATTCAATTCCTGGCTCCGCTTTGTACACTTTCTTCTTTCTTTTTATTGTGCAAGTTGATTTTTCAAATCTGCCAGACGCGTAATATTTTAGTAGCTCCCCGGCCGCAAAACATCGAACCCAAATCGGGCAGTATAACACGCTTACTATCGATATCGTCGATATCGACGGCAGAAACACAAATAATGCCACAAATTTACACAAAGCGGCGGATTTACATAATCGATGGAAATCCGTGCTAGAGTGCGCGCACTGGACGCTTTAATCTGCATCAAGATGAACCGGTTAATTATCATCGAATGGAGTGACTCACCGCGTTACGTACCGCATGCAAATGCGTTCTCGTGACACTGCAGCCTGTGTCTTACGAAACGAAAAAGCGAATTACGCGCTAAAACTGAGTCCTTCCCTGATGCAATTACAGTTAAACATTAAATTCGAATTTGGGCTACAATATTGACATCCAAAATACTACGTGCAAAGGCTACATTTTTCCTTTGAAGAAGACACTGGGAAATCAGACGAGAATTTTCCTCCTTCAAGGTGTAACAATTAGGGTTCTGCAGGGTTTGCATAGTTTCTCGATTCCTTACCGGCGGAGAGCATAATTGATTGCAGTTGAGATCGCACGGAAATCAAAGCAATTCCGGCAAATTACTGCAGGGGAAAAAAGCCGATTAAGCGATCCCTCTCCGTCCGCGACAGCAAAACATTCGATCCACGTAACCGAATTAATGGCGCGACGCGAAACGAACTACTCCGGCCAGCCTTAATTACGCTATTACAATAATACGCCTAATTGGAAGTAATTAATACCGAGATCGGACCGCCGATTATCCGTGTCAAGTGCCGTTCATTCGAATCGTAGAACGCGCAGATGCGGTATCGATGGGGGTTTAACAACGGTAAGCGTTCGTGTGCGTCGACGTTAATCGTTAGGTGTGCACTTTAGACGTGGTCCATTGCTTCTAAATACTAATCGGGGAACCATGTTCGAATGACGGTAACCGTTTAAACCCTTCCGGAACGACGTCTATGCATTCTGCTAATTTCGAAGAATACTTCGAAATTTATTAAACAAGGTTGGATTTTACCACATGATTATTTACTTTCTAACATTTGTAGCTGTATATGAAAAATATCGTAACTGCTGTAATAATATAAGACGCTAATTAACACCTAGGGATCAATGATCAGGTGTTGTTCCTGAAGGGTTTGAAATTATTATGTCGTTGATAATAATCGTACCCAGGTAAATTGTGAAGGTACGAGCGACTGGAGCAGTGGGAAAGTGAGCTGTGAATAATTCTAGCGGTCTCCGGTTACTATTATGCTTCCGTGAACACCTGATGGTATAGCATGTTTTCCCAGGTTGGTCTGTTTGGATAATTTAGTGGAGGTAGAGACTATATTCCAAACTTAATGTGAGTATAATGTTGCTTTTGTTGAACGATCACCATTGTAAACAACAGTCTAAATTGGATGTGTCCAGAGTGCTTTTAATTTGATTCCGGGCGATTCGGAGTTCAGAGATTTGCGTTGAGCAATTTTAGACTGGAGCGTTTATTTAACACTGGAGGATCTAAGTGTCGTTTATACAATTTGCTAGTCGATTTGAATCCAAGGAATCCACAATCAGGGAACTCAGGGAATTCAAATCAATCAAAGGCCAAGAGACCCAAATTCAATCGATAGAAAATCGTAGCACCCAAAATTAAATCAATCAGAGGCCGGAGGATCCAAATTTTATCGATTCAAAATTGTAGGACCCAAAATTAGATTAATCAGAAAACCAAAGGCCCAAATTTAATCCATTCACAGGCAGAACGACTTAAATTCAATCGATTCAGAGGCCGAAAGGTCCAAACTCAATTAATCAAGGGCCAAAGGTCCCAAGTTGCACCGATTCAAAGACCAAAAAGCATAAATTCAATCGACTCAAAGTTATAGCACTCCAAATTAAAATAATCAGATACCAAAGGCCCAAATTAAATACATTCACAGGCCAAAGGACCCAAATTCAATCGATTCAAAATTATAAGACTCCAAATTAAATTAATCAGAGACCAAAGGCCCAAATTCAATCCGTTCACAGGCAAAATGAGCCAAATTCAATCGACTCAGAGGCCGAAAGACTCAAATTAAATTAGTGAGAGACCGAGGGACCCAAATTCAATCGGTTCAAAAACGAAAGGACCAAAATTCAATCGGTTCAAAAACCAAAAGGCCCAAAATTCATCGTCTCAAAGACTGGAGAAGCCAAGCTCAATAAATTCAATGTTGAAGGACCCAAATTCAATCGATCCAAAGTTAAAAACGCCGAAACTCAATTATCCAGGAACTGCAGCTTTCAGGTTGAATCCATTCAAGGTCAAAGCATACAAATTCAATCAATCCAAAGCCAAAGGAATCAGGATCGCAGGGGCTTTAGTTCAATTAAGTCAAAGTCAAAGGACCAAGTCTTGTCTACTCCATGCGACGGAATCTGAGTTTAGCACTACCGGGTTTGTGAAAGATCAAAGTTCAACATCCAGGATCGAAGATCCCAATTTAACTAATCGACCCGTGAAAGATTTCAATCTAATCAAATCGTAGGATCGAGTCACTCTCACAATTTCTGGAATGTCTAACGCTAGACTACGATCCTTCAGTTAGACATTCTGGGACTTTGTCAATTTTAATTCTATGTCAATTTTAATTCTGTAGGCATTCTCGGACTTTGTCAATTTTAATTCTGTAGGCATTCTTTGACTTTGTCAATTTTAATTCTGTAGTCATTCTGGGACTTTGTCAATTTTAATTCTATGTCAACTTCAATTCTGTAGACATTCTGGGACTTTGTCAATTTTAATTCTATGTCAATTTTAATTCTGTAGTCATTCTGGGATTTTGTCAATTTAATATTCTGTAATCTTCAGTGTGTGGAGTACTCATTGATTATTTGCATCGATCTCCTCGATTGTAATAATGTTTCACTATTTTAATCGAATTTTTTCCGGAGTAGAAATTACATTTTTCAAGAGACGTCTGCAGAGGGTTTTCCGCAGTAGAACAGTAAATTTTTCGAAACACCGTGCACGTTCGGAGTGTCCGTCGTTAGCGCGTCCTTCGGTACACTTTATCTTCGTTCGAACTTATTTATTTCGTTTTAGTAATTGGAAAATGGCCGCGTTTGGCAACGAAAGGTCCGGCGGAGGAAGCGCGCCGGATTCAATTAGCCGAAGGGAACGCGTCCAGCTGGAATCGGACATCGTCGATGTCCGATCGATGAAACTTGAAATTCTCACTATTGTTTTCGAGGTAGCGGTTTCCTCAAGGCAGCCACGCCGTCTGAGAGCTCGGAATTCCTCGTTGAACGGTCGTCGCCGCGCGTTTTCCGCGATTTTTTTCCACGACACAGCTCCGTTCTGAATTTTTCATGAAGGGGCTGACGGTGGCAAGTTGCGAACCGCTTTTATTTATTAATAAAACGCTGAAGGAATCGCGGGATGAATACGACCCTGTGTAACTTTTATACGAGCCGCGTACACAGCTTTTCCCCGGACGGACTTTTTTATTTTCTTCGCCCGGTACCGTGTTGCATAAATTACACTTACCAAATACAATTTATACCCCGGCGTGATATAAACAATATCATCGTTGTTGTTAATCTGAATGGTAACCTGTAGAATCTCGCGTAATCACGCAGAAGCTCTGCGTAATTGGAAGCTTCTAATTAGATCGCGCGATTGTGTTGCTCTTCTTCTAACACTTCAGAAATTAATTCATTAACGCGAAGTGATAGATAATTAATCGGATGCGAGCCTCGTCAGTCATAACCGGGCTTAGTTGAAATTCGCGTCTTCTCGTTAACGGGCGTGAGCTTTGGCCGGAATGCTTGTACGAGGTTGACCGATTTTGTTATTGCATAAAGATTGATATTTTTTCAAATGATTTACAGCGTTGCCAATTTCTTGAAATATATTTTTCAAGGTACTTTCTGTAGACACTAATCGAACAGTTGTCAATTCTATTTAATAAAAATTGAGTGGTAAAATGGCAATTGTCACCGTCCGGGTCAAAACGGACTTCCATTATTTCTTTAAGATTTATCACATAAAGGCTTCTTCAAGATTTGAAAAATTTCATTCTGATTAACTTTTGAGCAACAATTTATTTTACATGCAGCGAAAAGGAGTTAATGTTGCGAAAAGGAGGGAGAAGAGCCGAGTAACATAATCTAGGGTCAAAGAGCAGAGCGTGCGTAGAGCGGCGCTTAATTTGTGAGCCGTCGAAGTATCTCGTTTAATTAAATTTTTAACGAACCAAGGTAATTTCCCGCTAATAGAGCCTGTAACTGCTCTGCTCTAGCCTTTCTCAACCGTTCGAGGATCCTCCCGGATTGTCTCGCGAATTTGATATCTCGCCGGGCTTTCTCGCGAGCATTTTTATCGGCGCTGTTTAACGAAGCAGCGGAAGTTCGATAACAGAATAATTCCGCGACGTTTAGCAAATGTATTTACCGGTTAGATCGCAAACTTGTTACTGCCGCGCCGCGTCCATTAAGAACACACGCAGTAGAAAATAGAAAATCCAGGAAAATGTTCCCGGAAAAAGTTTCGTCGAGGGAAAGTTTCCCAGAAGTTGAGCCGACCGGTGCTTTACGACTAGATTACGGAATTTTATGCAAATTCACATTTTTGTGGTCGAATTTTACAAAATGAAAATCGGAATAAAATTGCACTCGGGGCAACGAAATAAAACCATGTTGTCCCATTAATTTCTAAGGTTCCTCTTACTTAACCATGCAATTTACTTTCATAAAAAACAAACCGTCGGCACAAGCGAATAAATTAAATTTTAATTGAGGAATTTTTTATATCCTCGAGACTCGCAGTTTGGTGAATATTCACGAAAATTCATCATATTCCCCGAGTTTATCTTTTTTTATTAAAGGATCAAGGACCTTTGACAAATATTCTCCCTGCAATTATAGTCTTTTGAATTCTTGCTGACATGTTTTCTCTTATTTTTAGGCGACCACCCTTTTTACATATTCTCAGCTCTTCACTGTTTTCTCAAACCCTCTTTTTCGTTTATCTTTTCCCGCCGTTTTCGAAGCCTCTGCTCGTCTCAAACTATATTTTTTCAGCTCCAACCCACTCCGGTTGCTTCCCTATTCAATTACTATTCCCCCGAACCTCTTTTTAAGTATTCTCTGTAAACATTTGTTTTCCATGAGTCTCTTTCAACCTCTGCATTTTTCTCTGTCTCTTCCCCGATGAAATTCATTCTTTTCCTAAAACGTAATGTCGAGTTACTCTGAACTAGAATTTTCTATTTTTGTTCTAGAATGTCATTAAGAGTAGAGCATCCTTTCGAATATTTTAGTCGATTACTCGTGTGAAGCATTTCCTCGCACATTTCGTTCAGCTCTCTTTTCAATCATTCCTCTAGCTGAGTTTCCTTTCTCCGTAGATGTGCTTTTTCTAGCCATCTTCAATTCGAAACGCTTCTCCTCCGCCATTTTCCAGCCGCTACTCTCATTTATTTCTCGCGTAGCTGCATCTTTGTGTTATTCTTCTGCTGGCTGTTTCCAATTTAAACTTCTGCCGGAAAATCTGTGTTGCAGCTCCCGGCCATTCCATTAAGGCGATTTTTGTACCGAGCACAAAATTATGTTAGTGGCCAAGTGGTTGCTAAACGGTGTTTGTTCATATGTATTTATTACACGATTTAATCATGGATATTCACCGACCATATTTTACTCGACAAATTCAGAAATGTTACAGTAGATCACAATAGATAGAATTAAATCGATTTATATTTCAGAAATTAAAGTTTCTTGTACAGACCACACGAGTTATTGGCAGGCTTTATGTGTTTATGACAAAAATGAGTAGAATTTGAAAGAATGGGAAGATTAAAAGAATTTAAGAATTATATATATTATTTCCAGCTTAATAAAACTATTAAAGAAATACCTACATTGATATTCGGACGCTCTTAAAAATCGCATAACTTTGTCAATATTAGACTATACTACCTGAATTTTTTTGAGAAGTTAGAACAATCGGATCGCTACATACCGTGAAAAAATATTTGCAATTTCGACCAATTACAATTTTTGTACAAATTTTTTTTCACTTTACGTAGCAGCCAGTTGTGCTAACTTCTTCAAAAAGAAATGCAAGTCCAAAAAATAGTGGGAGTCACTGTTTGCTGTATCATTATTCAAACTATTTTTCACATTATTCAATTCGTTTGTATTTAAAAAATTACTAAACATTTTAGTATCGTGCGAGTAAATTGCACGATTTCTGTAGGTACACCATGAAACGAGAAACGCATAGAAGGGAAATATTTCGCGAAGAAATGTTTCGTTTTGAAAATTTCTTCGAGTGCAAAGGGTGAAAAATAATACTCTCCGCGGCCCTAATTTGGTCGACCAGTGGCCTCCATTATGAAACTGATCAATGTTTCCCGGACATCTTGGTACGCAGTGAGTTCCACTCGCGTTTCCGGCAATCGGTTACCCGGGCGGTCTGTTTGAATTCCCGATTAGACGAACCGCAACGCGGCTCGTCCTTCCGCCGAAATTCCCAGCCGGCTCTAATTGGTTTCAGGTGTGCTACACCTGAGCTTATCGGCGGCGCGCGACAACGGCACCGTCTGTTTATTGATTAAACTTTCTTGCGGCGGCCGGTGTTTCTCCCAGAGAAAATGGAAACGGTCGCTTTCCCGCCTCCCTTCCCGATCCCCCGAGAGCATTAATTTTCCATGAGCGAGGCTCGCCTAATCACACGAGACACCTACGAGAAAGTAGTGCTCCATTTGCGGTGAGCCGCAGCGAACAGACCCGGTTCCCCATTGTCTCTTTTTATTGTTATCTTGTTCCGCCGAGATCGCGTGTCGAGAGGCGATCGACACCGGAAACGATAATTTAACGATTTTCACCGATCACCCGAATAGTCTCTCGACATTTTATCGGAAGCCGTACGTGCCGAGAGCCATTTCTTTGACGGTCGATGGTTTCCGCGTAAAAGAGTTCGAGCAGTTTCATTTATTTTTGTTTCTTTAGATAATTATGTCGGGTATTTTATCTGCCGATTCATATTTTATCTGGAATTGCTCTTTTGTACGTCACAGGGGATTTTATTGTAAATTTTTCTTTTCAAGAGCATCGTGCAGAAGGATTAATTGTGCTAAGATTAATTTAATTATTTAATTTAAAAGGAAAAATAGTTAATTCTGTAGTTAATTATTTTATTAATCTTTGGTATCTATTCTTCTGTGGTGTATTTGTATATTTTTGTGACCGGGCAAATAAATGTTATTTTTTGAATATTTTACCTGGCATTCGTGCTCTTTTGTACGTCACAATTTTATTGTGCACGTATGTAAATGTTTCGATTAAGAAGGATTAATAGATGAGACCTCGGAGATTAATTTAATTGTCCAAATTTTTTTTTTAAATAGTCGATTCTTTATTTAATTATTTTATTAATGTTTGGTATTTATTGGTATTTTTTCTGTGGTGTTTTTGTACATTTTTTGTGACCGGGTAAATAAATGTCCCTTTTTTAAATTGAATTAATTCGTCGAATAGAAGAGCAACGTCGTTTGTTTCGCGTTGTCCGGCTTCAACATCGTGCATTAAACTATCTACAGACAATTGTCGTTGCACCCGCTTCTCCAGAGATCGGTCGAGCATCCCTGTTGCACCACGCTCGAGGAACTTAACTACCACCTGTTGAGAGAGAAAGCTTGTCCACGAGGTCCTCCGACGCTCGAGCACTCGGCAGCTAAGGTCTCGTTCGTTGAATGCGACGGTGAAATGATCCGTCGAAGATCTCTGGTCCGGAATTACGAATTATGTCATCCCGAGAGGATAAGAAAGAAACGCGGAGCGGCTACCGTACGCTCCAAAGTTCGAGGCCCAAAATTCCAATATAAAGTCCCTCGCATAATTAACACTAGAGCTATCGGAATAAAAATGACCGATCTGTTTGTTTCACAATTACTGAAAGTATGAAGAAAATTATAGAAAATAATTTCTTTGTAGAAAATCGAGGCCGAAAACTCCAATTTGAAATCCCATACACAATTAACACTAGAGCTATCGGAATTAAAAATGACCGATATCTTCATCTCACAAATACTGAGTGTCAAGAAAATGATAGAAATTAATTTCTTTGTAGAAAATTATTGACTAAGTTGAGACACTTGCGTGTATCCTATAATGACCCACCAATAGTCTCCATTTTTGGAATTTTTCAGTTTTCATGAAACATTTTCTATTTTTCTTTTTGTTTTAATAGCAGAATTTTTCAGTGTTCGACAATTTTAACCTGCCTTTAGTAGCAGAAAAATCCTTACCTCGATTATTCCAGCATTCGAAGATGCTATTTTATTAATATTATCGCGTGTATGAATATATTCATGCGTTCATAAGCGCGTCGTGATTGTGTAATTATTGTAAAATTTATGCGTAATTAATTGGCGCTGTAATGGGCGAGACAAGCACGGTGTTGTTAATTCTAATTCCTACCTCATGCATAAATAACTGGAAAGCAGCGTCGCACGAAATTATCGTCACGATTGTTAACACTGATCGTGGTAACGGAATGTTTCTAATTAACAGGTACGCGCACTTTTTATTCTGTACAAAGATCCATAATCCAATAATGACGATAATCAAGTGCTTACGCTAAGAATGATTGAATAATCAATTGTTCCTAATTAATTGTAAAAGCACGATTAAACGATCCACAGATAATGTTTGTATTAAATGTTTGATGGGTAGACTGCAGATTTTATGTGCTTATGACAAAAATGGTGTAATTCAAAACAGTACAAAGATTAAAAGAGTTTAACAACGTCGACATACCATTTATAACATATAAAAACGATTAATGAGTAAAATAAATTTTTACTTAGCTCCCATAGAGTGCAATTGACGTATAAAAAATTTATTCTGCATAAAGATCCGCAGTCTGTTGATGGATTAAGCTAGATCTTGGATGTGCTTGCTATATTTTTGTTTAAAATTTCGATTGGGTGGTGATCAATTAACAAAATGATTTAACGTTAGATGAAACCGTGCCTACGAGCCGTTGCACGGGGCGTTTGTGAACCATTTCCATCGGTTTATGTCTGGCAGAAAGTAATTTCGCGGAAAGTGACACGCACTTGTCTCGTGATGTGCCTTTGAGTTCACCCGCAGTACCTCATTAGCCAGTTTTTAACAGTGAAACACTGGGACGGGATAACGTCACAGGATTTTCATTCTCGGTGATCAAAGCAGTCGCCACACAGGCCCGCGAAGAATGAAATTTCGTGGAGACTCGCGCGAACATTCGCTTGGTCAGTTACAGTCCGCGACAATACTATAAGACATCGCTTAAAACGAAATAATTATACAGGGTGTTTGGTAACTGATGGTACAAGCGAAAAGGGGGAGATTCTACATGAAAGAATAAGTCGAAAATATAGAATAAAATTTTTTCATCCGAAGTTTCGTTGTCGAGAAAATCGAGTTTGAAATGCAGCATGCTATTCGATAGGAATTCTCTGACGCGTCTGATCATGACCAACCAAATCTACTTCCTGCATATACTAAAGCACACAAACCTGACGGATCTTCAAAGTCGATTTTCTCGAAAACAAAGTCTCAAACGAAAAATGTTTATTCTATATTTTCGACTTATTCTTTCATGTAGAATCACCCCCTTTTCGCTTGTACCACCAGTTACCAAACACCCTGTGTATTATACGAAAAAATTTCATCGTCTCTCATACAGAGTGTTATCATTTACATCTGGGCACGTCGTTCCACGCACTGTTTAAGAAATCAGCAAAATTCAGTTGTATTATATTAATCCGAATTATTCGTCAAAATCACTTTATCCTCTATACTTGAACTTTGTACGAATAAAAAATTCGGAAAAAGAAGCTGCGCAAAATATGGAGAATAACGAGCCTCCATTTCAAATCCCGTCCACTCTATTGTCCTCGCAAAACAAAGTTAGCTCCCTCGCGCAGATCGCGATCCGATTCGAGTATCTTCGTCAGCAGCCTCGGGGTCAGGGGGAGCCAAAGGGATCTAGGGATCAAAGAAGCGTAACGAGGAATTTGGGAATAGCTCGTCAAAGAAGCTCCTAGTTGCGAAAAAAGGTCTGATTTCATTGTCTCGCTGGACAGTTCCCTTCTCGTAGCGAAACTAATGATCGATTATCTTTGACGTGGCGTCATTAACGAGGCAAAGGGGGTATCTCGAAAGTTGCGAAATAATAACGAATGCTTTTTTTTTTCCAAAGAAGAGTACCCGTGACATCTCATTGCTCAAAGGATTCCTTTATTTCTCATTCGCCGAGAACTTTTCGAGTTTTAATGATGTAAGATTTTTTACGAAAAAAGAGGAAAACAATCTGCCAAGGTAAAACGCGAATGAAGAGATGCGCAAACGAGAAGGGCTTTCCGTCCATTCGGCGGACAATATGGCGGCGTCGCGACGCGTTTTCCAGCCGATTCGATACACCGATTCGATACACCGATTCGAAAGCAAATTCATTCCCATGCGGGGCTATCGAAAACCGATACACCTCTGTCCCTTTATGCGAATTCTTCGCCGATGTAATCGACTAAGCCGTCGCACGCCAGCTGACTCGGTCACGCGAAATTTATGAGCGTTATCTGATCGAAGGAATTCCGGCAGCCCTTTCGAGGGGTGGGAAAAATCGATCGCCCCCCCCCCCCCAAGATATATCTGTTCCCTGCGTCCGCAAACGCCATCACACCGATCCGTCCATTGCCCGATTTTATTCGTTGTCGATAAAGATTGCGAAACGCGAGAACGTTGCGCGTGACAGCGCACCAATTAGAACGATGCGCGTTCCGTTACAGATTATTTAATAGAAAACACTTCCGCGGCAATATTTTGCCCCCAGGATATATTGTTTTATGTTTGTTACAATTTTTGGAATCGCTATTGTTCGGCTTTAACGGCTCCCGCAGCTTTTATTGACGCCGACAATAAATCGGCGGGCGAATAAAATCGAGGCCAGTAAAAATCACGAGAGTCACAGTAAGTTTTGCAGAAATGGTTTTATGGATTATATGTTCGGAAGAAAAAAGTATTTTCGGATCTTGTTAAAGATAATGATGTTTCAGAAATGCGTTTGAAACATGATTGTGATCGAAATGAAAAGAATAATAATATACATTTTCTTAGGAGGTCCTGTAATTATTAAATAATTAACTTTTCAAGAAGTGCAGGAAGAAGTACATTTGTCAGGATAATAATGCTAGAATAAAATAAAAATATTTTATTTGCCGAAATTTTTTGCTCTATTTAAAGTAGTATTTTATTTGAACCACATTTAACACTTTGACTGCCAAACTAGAAACCTCAAAAATCCCACAAAGTGAAAGTAAGTTATTCAATGAAATAAAAATGGGAAAAAATTAAATGTATAATATTTATTTGTCCTTCCACTTTCTTACATTTTACAGATCCTAAACAAATTTGGTACAACGAATACATTAACGTAAAAAATTGTTTTAAAACCTGGACAAATAATTCCGTCACCCACATCTGGGTGACATGATAAAATAGTGTTAAAATAGCGCTTTAAATATTTTTTCTCGAAATTTTGATCTGTTCCAAAGTTACTTTGTCAGGGCAAGTAAATAAGAGATTTAAAAATAATCAAAATAATATTTTATTCGAGGAGCGTAGCATTATCTTCGACACACAGTGCCTGTCCGAGCGTAATAAAGCGATGTTGTTATTATTACGAGAAGGCTTTCTCCAGAGGGCAGGTTCCCTTAAGAGATGCGAAAGGGAAACAGCGGTTTCCCGGTTCGGGAGCGTCCCTTCCCGGAGATCTGGTGCTCCCGAGGGTCTGCGGATCGAATAAATACGCCGGTGCGCCGGAAATAATCGTGAATAGTTCTTTCCCGAGGACTTAACTATACGGGGCCACGAATTTTTCAACGAGGGATTCACCGGGATGAAAGAAAAAACGATCACGGAAGATTCGCGCGTCGTTTATCGGCCATTTATCTTGATTTCAACGATAATCGGGGAACAGAAACGAACGCCCCTTTCTCGCGTGATGGCCGCCGTTGCGGATCGAAGGGATTCATGCTAATCCAATTTGCACGCGTCTCACGTAAACGCGCGAATAATCTTTCTGGGACTATTTATGCAAAAACCCGGACGATTATGCAGATCCTAGAGTGCGGGGATCGTTCGAAGACCGGCGTGAAATCAAAGTTATTTTATCTATTCTTTTACAACCGAATCTTTGGCCGAAATGAATTCGCTTCCCAAGCAAAATCTAAAATATTGTAGGTTATATAAAATTTTTATTCTCATATCTTAATCATTTTAATTAATAAATATCTGTTTAAGATATCGAATTCTTCAAGAATTTGCACTGATTTGTTTACCTACTGCTTCTTTTCGAGTTAAACTAGTTTCGAGTTGTTAAACTGGAACTGGTGGTACGTTAGCTTTTCTCGATTTAGTCAGAAAATAAATTATTTATAGACTTTGCTACGAAACGCTCGTACACATTAATATCATACAAATTTAATCTCCATTATGTTATTATAATGTTACAACTCGTTTGTATGTTAATTTTGCCCTGTTTATCCCGATGTTGGCTTCAATTCAATTTCCAGTGATACAATGTTTACTTGAAATTAATGTTACAACGTTTCGATGTAACTGTTGAAATATATATGCGCACAATTTGTGATAAAGGAAGAGCACAATTTTCTGGTAAAATATGACACGAATTCGCAAGTATCGTTACAAATAAAAAGTTAACGGTTATAAACAGAGTATGAAGGTTTTGTTAAACGGTTGAAATCGAAAGTGCAGATTTACAATTTTTAACGTAGTACATATATGGACCAGTGGGAATTCGTTCACGCGGAATTTTTCTAAAATATGGAGTCGCTCATCGCTGTTAAATGTTCGTGCGTTTTGCAGCGTGTGGATTCACGCAAACGAAGTTGCAAATAATAAAGAGCGGAATGCTGAACGTCATCGTGGAACCTCTACTTGAGGCAAGCGCAGTGATACGTACAGGAAAGTAATTAAAATGTTTGGAGTTCTGTTCTTTTTTTTCGAAACAGAGCGTTTAACCCGTTCCTCGAATAAATTGCGAACCTTTGTACACGCGTGTTTGCGAGCGCTTTGGACTCGGCGGAAAACCGCGGAGAATTATAACGGAATTAAATTGAGAAAATTCAATTCGCCGGCGAACTGATCGGCCACGCCTTTTTTTCAGGCGACAAAGATTGCTAGCGGATGTGGAATTAAAATTGTCCAGATGCATATTCTTCTTTAATAATTCCTCGTTACTAGACTGAGAAACTCTGCACGTGCAGGAGATATTTATGAAATGATTAAATACAAGATTCAACGGAATTTAATGCGGTTACAAAGCAAATACAAGGAATTTAATTAAAAAGGATTTCATTTAACACGTTGACCGCCGTGTCACCCAGATGTGGGTGACGGAATTATTTGTCCAGGTTTTAAAATTAATTTTCACGTTAATATATTCATTGTACCAAATTTGATTGAGATCTGTAAAATGCAAGATAGTTGGAAGATTACTCAATATCACACATATAATTATTTTCAATTTTTATTTCATTAAATAACTTACTTTGGTTTCATGGAATTTTTACGGGTTCTGGTTCGGTGCTCAAAGTGTTAACACTAAACCTGCCATCACTGGTCGAAAAGACCGGGTCCAGATTTTTTATTTTATAATTATTGAGGTTATGAAGACGCTTTCGTGGGAAATGATTGAATAAACATCTTCAGTGCAGTGCATAATACAAGAAGAATCGCACACAGTTTAAATAAATTCGATATTATCATTTTTCTAAGGGCAGTATGTACTTTTTCAAGGCTCGGTGGGTTTAGTGTTAATGTGAATTTATTAATAAAATTGCGATTTACCGCGGGTCTAATGTTTACGGAACAATTTTAAAAATGTAAAGTCAGTGTAACAAATTGCTTGCTCTGTCGGTAGTTTGGTCAAACCACAAATACCTCGAGGACCTCAAAAAATATTTTTTGACAATTCTGGAACAGCTGCTTTTAGATCGATAAGCCGATTAAGACACGTTCTAAACAACCGTTTGCTATTTACAAATTTATTTGCACTTGGTGAAAAGTCTGCATACGGGCGACCTCAATCGAGACACACATCCAAGCCAGTTTCCGAATTCCAAGCGTTCCCGAAGAGGTCAAGTGCCACGGAGGAGAACATTATCGTGGAAACGCGAGGCAAAGATGCCAGGGTTGTATCGCGTTAGTTGCAGGCCCTGGGCACTCGTGGTCTACCACAAGTTCGCGCTCGTTTACCTGTGAATTCGGATTCCTGCAGCTCTAGTTCTAATACCACATTTTTGTACACTCCTTCAGACTTCCAAGATTCATAGAACAAACTTTCCAATCCAAAATTATTTTGCTGCCCCTCTCCTTTTTCTCTCACACGATGCTTTTCAGAAATTAATTCAGAATCCATTCAGACACCACATTTTTCATCTGTACTCTTGTGAATATTCGTATCAGTTTTGGCCCCATAGGGCACCATTCTTATTCCATTAGCACACAGAAACTACTCGGAGCTTTCTGTACAAAGTGGTAACGTGAATGCTCCTTTCTTGAAAGCTCCTAAACTTTTATAAGTCCTACATGTTTCGCGAGTTTTAATGTTATGAATTGCATAGATTGCTCTTTGGAGTATTATTCTGGCTCCATCGGCACTTGGAGCACTGAAGCCACGTCTACTCAGAATATTGTTTACAAAAAAAATAGCAAGATAGCTCTCTTTTTGGAACCCCCCCCCCCCCAAATATTACAATTCCTAGATTTTTCGCGAGCTATAAAACTCTTTGAGAGCTTTGGACAAATTAAATGCATTGGTGGCCCCAAGGGTCACTTCTCCGGCACCCCCAAAATCCGGAACATCAAAGCCCCGCCCACTCGGGCGATTCTATACAAAGAAAGAGCAAAATAAGTCTTTTATCGATGCTAAGAGAATCTCTTCCTCCTCGTTCGACCTCGTTTGCCTCGAAGCGTTGCCTCAAGGGGCAATTCAAAGCGCTCCCAGGGCAAACAACGCTTCACCTGTACACCGACTCACGAAAACACTCAAAATCTTATCGCAGAAAAGTTCTACCGACGTAATATATATGTGTTACACCGAACTTTCTGAAATATCACGGCTGTAAGCGGAGGTGACTACAACTGCGCGACATTCGCGAACTGTACGTTCGTAATAACCATTTTACAACTCTTACATATATATTCTCGAATATGTTGCAAACTTCAGCCATATAAGCTCAACAGTCGTATCTACACAGAGTGTGACAATATTTCAGAAAGTTTTGTGTAACACCGGTTTTGTGCTAGTACGTACCGTCTACAGTCCAGATAATGCACATTTGTAATTTTCAAACCATTTCGTCGAAAAATGACTAAGAGCGTAGCCATTAAAAAAAAAAAAACGTAAAAATGAATTATTTTAACACGTTGACTGCCATGTCACATGATTGTCATGTCACGTTGACTGCATGGTGGCGTAATTATTTGTCCAGGTTCTAAAATGAATTTTTACGTTAAAATGCAAGAAAGTTGGGGGACTACTCGATATCATACATTTAATCCTTTTCAATTTTTATTTCATTAAATAACTTACTTTGATTTTATGGAATTTTTGAGGTTTTTAGCGTGGCAGTCAAAGTGTTAATACAGCATTGCCAATTTATGCAAGTGGTTCGAACAAATTTATCAGACAGATTTTTATGCAAAATAAAACTTTATATTGTATTCATTTTAGAGATTTTTATGCAAAATAAATTTTTTCTGCATCAATTACAAGAAATAGAGATCAAACAGAAGACCTAATAGATTGAATTTATTAATTATTAAATTCTTTTAATTTTCCCACAGTCTCAAATTTCGCTTATACATTTTCGCGACAAATGTACCGAATCCATAAAAATTTAATTCCGCAAAAATTTTCTATTATCGATGAATGGTAATATTTTTGCTGCCATGTGGGCAATATTCGTCCGTTAAGGGTCGAGTCCGCGTGACAAGGGACGGCCCTAGGAAACGCTGACGAGCGTCATGCGTCGGCCCTTGATGATTGAATCGTTTCGCGAATTCCGCGGACAAGGTGTCGGCTGCTCGGACGGAATTTCACGGAATTGCAACCGGGAAACGGGCGCCGCGCAGTTTGCGTCATATTCCGGTGGAAAAGAGACTAGCTCGTGTTTCTCGTTCGACTTCCATAAATCGAAGGCCAAAGCCGGATCGCTGCGATTTCCGCTCGCGAACCGTTCCCGGAATCGATGGGGAAATTCTCGTCTCTATTTATACCGAGTATTTTTCCCTCGATTTTTCCCCGGAGCGTTCGGCGACGCGTCCGGGGCACAAGGGTGGTTCTCGGTATCAATCTTTCGGGGGATGGAAATGGTGTGTTTGCCGGGGAGAAAAACCGGTCCTCTCTGTCGCAGAGACGGTACTTTTTGTGGCTGGTGAAAGATGCTGGTCTCTTTGCCCGCTGAAAGTGACGACGACAACCCCCGCGAAAGCCTTTGGGCATCTTTTTCCTGCTTCGCTCGTATCTCCACGCGTTCGTCATGTTCGCAAGTCTGCGAGCCACAAGAAAACGCGCAGGTTCACATACGGCTACATACAGTAAGGAGCAAAACTGAACCAATAACCACAAGTTTTGTATAAATCATTATTTATTACTAGGAACATAGGAAGAATAACAAAAAATCAACATTACAATTATTTTTATCATAGTTAGAAGTAACTTAAGAATTTTTTCTCAATAATTAATGTCTCCTCGTTTAGCAATGGCAACAAAAATAGACTGACTCGGTTTTGCACCATGTTCAATACTTGGCAATATTTAATATATCATTTATTTTTAATATTTCGTCCACGACCCTTGTGCTTCTAAAACTGCTGATTCGTTCGAATTGTTGACGAGTGCAGATGTACTTGCACTAGATCGTACTGGACCTAATTCTGCTAAGACTGGAATCGTAACCATACCCACCATAGTGCTCAATAATCCGGTATTACAGTATGGCAGGCTACTAGATGACACAGGGTAACTTTAGAACGGCTAAGTGCGGGTCACAATGTTTCCTTAAGATCGGCGATTGTAGTTACTAGCTTACATGCCTGAAAATCCTGGTTGCAAACACGAAGTTAGTACAATCTGTAGTAACAAGTGATCCGATATCTAGTATTTGCGGACTGCCACGTATTATAGCTTTGCGATTAATAGCTCGAGAATCTTCTTACTTAAGACAATGTACCTGAACGAGACCAAAGGAGATGTGATAATTTGTGGTTAAAGAAGGTGTAAAAAATTTGAAATTCTCTCCAGAATACGGCAAAACTCTAAAAAAATATTCAGAACTCTAAAGATTGATATTTGTGAATTGATCTTTGTCTAAACTCATATTCTCAAGTCATTAGAATAAATTTAATTCAATATTATAATAATAAAATAGTACTAACAATAGTATTATCAATTAAATCAAAATAAATTATAAGTATGATTAATATTAATAATTAATTTATTCTCAATTTTTGTTCCCCCCTCGAGAACTACATGCAACCATAAATTACGAATAAAGCAATGAGCAGCGTACAAATATTTTACTACGGTCCGTCCATCGATACTGAACATATTTGCATAATCCGCGGCATGAATATTTACCGTAGATGCGGTTAGATAAATATAATAACTCCATTAAACTGGCTCAGAGTTCGGGAAGCAGAATAACGATTCGAAAATAATCAGTTCAACGTACCGATTGCTGGGTCACTTGTTGCCAGGCGAGCCGTGTTACTTTACGTTATCTGTTAGACAGTTAGCTAGCTAGCGCTCTGTTATCGAGAAGGGAATCGGATTCGAGGTACGGTTACAATACCCGTGTATTTGCTAATTGGAAAACCGGCGATCGAAATTTTCCTCTGTATGGCGCGCAGGCTTTTCGACGTTTTCTCGAAGTTGCAACAATGCCGGCTGGTTCAGGCTTCTTTTCAGGCGGTCATCGACGGGGTTCCGATTCGAGAGAATCCATCAATTAATTAGCGGTCATTCTGGTTCCCAACGGCGGACCGTTTGTGGTTGGAAATACCGAGTGGGGATCTTCTGACATGTAAAAGCCATTGCTTCGTATAATCATCGGCCTCGCGATAGCATAAATGTCATAGACTTATCGATCAAAGCTACTGTCAGCCGAGTGGAAATAGTTTTTTTTTAGAGGGGGGCACTGTCATTTCAATTTGTTATCCTTAAACTGCGAATATTTACGCTTCTATAATTTAATCCCTGGGAAATAAGTCTATGTCCGAAATAATTAATTTGTGTAATTTGTAGTAAAGTTACCGGATTTTATTGAAAATGAGCTCTCTGAAAATACAGAAATTTCTGCAATCTTTGGAATACTCGTCAAAGAATATTGACTTACCAAAATTATTAGCAAATGTAATTTGCAAAGAATTTTGGTAACTATGCAGAGGTACGTCAAGATCCCTTTTAAGGTCTTTGAATAGGTCTTCAAGTATGTTTAAAAGTATTTGCTCTTTTTGTGCTACGTTTAATAGTGTATAATGTATATTTCCTTTTCCTTTAGGGCTTTGTTATGCTCGAAACCTGGCAGACCTTCCCCACAAAGGAAATTAGAATTACGAGCACTTCGAAGTAGTCAAGTATGCCTGTAGTCAGACTTTCCGCATAGTCGTTCCTTCGAGTAGTCTGTCAATTTGCTCTTTCATTCTCGAGCTGATGCAACGTAATAACATAGAGCTCTTTGAAGTTACTTTATTAGTGGACACTGTGCTACAATAGCCTGCGAAAACATTATCAGTCACACTTCGTATAAAAGATTACGCTACACGGAATAATTTCATTATATATCATAAGGAAGTTAAAAGCGAAGTACCAACTGTTCGTCGAAAGCAGGGAAGAACGTTTTATCAAAGTGTTACGTTTCGACAGCGCACCTCGAATACATTTGAAATTCGTGCTAATTGGAGATAATTGCACAATCTCGAACGGCCGGGCGAACCGTATTCAGCTTATTGATGAAAAATTAATTAAATTTCAATCAAATTACCTAAACCGTGCCGCTAACTGTTTACGTACAACGAAACGCATTTCGTCGAAGCTGTATTGGCATTTCCGCATTCCGAAAAACAAATTAATTCCCCAGCGAAATAAACTAAATCCCGAATGGATATTCTACTTCGGGATCGTTCATTAAAATTGCAAGCGAGCCTTCGGAAAAATACTGGAAACAATTTTCTGATCAGAAACGCCACCTATAAAACATATCGACGAACCGTTCTGAAACGAAATTCACAAAATTAAATATAAATATTAAATAAAAAAAAAAAAAAAAAAATAGGAACTCATAAAATTTTGAAGCCAAACAATTCAGTAATCCCTTTCAAATACATGTCGTTGTTCTCTGCGAGCGTTTGGGACGCTGAAAAAATTGTAGAACCATGTTTGAGCCCTTTTACAATGACGAAGTTATCAGATTCGAAGACAAAAAATTCAAAGAATCCCTGTTCAACACATTTTGTTGTTCCCCGCGAAGTCTGAGGACGCCGGAAAAAATTTCAGAAGCATTTTTCACGTTACACCATAATTGTGTCAGGCATATTTTCAGGGAGCGCAGCGACGGAGCTGCACGTAAATTTGTTTTTGCATAACGCTGATGCTTATTGCCTCCCCTAATTTTTCATCTGCCTCCGCGTTCTGGTCTCTTCGGCTGGGAAACGCACTAATGGAGTTCCCCGCACAATGGACGCATTGTACAAACTCCACAGTCTCTCTCTCTCTCTCTCTCTCCCCGTTTTCCGTCTTCCGGTGCTCAATCTCTCGGTTTCTCGCGCCTTCCCTTGTTCGAGCTGTTTGTTGGCGAACACTTGGACGCGTGTTGACCCCCTTCCAGTAGCGCAAATACAATATCGAACGATAGTTCCGCAGCTTTCAATCGACGGTCTAATATCGTGGGCGTGGGAGATTACGTTCCCTTCATCGGGTCTCCCGTTACGCAGGATTTGTCGATAACTATCGAAAGAGTCACGTTTCCGTTTAGCAATCACGAGACGAGATCTTCTCTGATCTGTTTCCACAGAATTGATCTTTGATCGTGATCCAAAAGCATCGTTTCCGACACCTTTCAATAATTATCATCTGAGCTCTGAAATTCAGTGGACTGAAAGTTCCGAGGAAGTTGAACCCTCTGTAGCTTTATTAACCAGACTTTGTTTATGAAGCAGCTAATGGGAATTTGTATTCAACAAAATTTATTCCGTTTGAAAAAACGTTGAAACCTGTGTTTCATATATTGAAGTAGAAGCGACAGAAAATCAACAGTCTACTATCAAGAAAAGAAAAGAATATCAATTAACGATGTGCATCAAACGAATAAATTCATAGTAGCCAACAAAAATGTCAAAATCACAGGCCTGAACCAGGCCTGGCCAACTTCTTCCCCTTCGTCGCTTTCCTTCCCCCACCACAAGTCCCCGCACATTATTTACGTTCCTAGTCCCCCTCCCTTCTTCTCTCACACTTCATAGGAGCATGGTAAGGGGTCTAAGGAGTGAGAAGAGGACTCGCACGAGGCCCGCGAGCCACCAGTTGCCCAGGCCAGGGCTTAAACAATTTATTCCTCTTGAAATATCATCGCTGCACGTAGATGTTGTTCTTAACGCAAGAACGTCAGTCATTTCGTGTTTCACGGGCAGTTGTTTAATGCAACAATGGCAGTCATTCTGCTTCGCGTCCTTTGTTTAATTGTCACGCGAAAGGGTTGCGTGTCTCTCGTGCGTTTACAGCCGACAGGAGATTTTCCGGAGACGTTAAACGCGCTCGCGTCCGTTTAATTAGATGTAAATGGCAGCGCTGTTAATTGCGCTCGGCGATGCGCGCCGCGTCGCCGATCCCGCGGCGTTTATTATTCCGCGCGCGCGCGTGTTATTTTTATGAAAGTCCGGCCACGCAAATTGGATTCGAAGTGTTTTTAATGAATGCCGAGACCCGAGCGAGACCCGCGGGCTCCCAACCTCCCATTTCCCGGCGGTGAAATTGTTTATTTGCGCATAGTCCGCCGGGCACGGCAAGAGTCGGCACGTGCGAGCGCGAAACCGTTTGGCGAAATTGATTTACTTTCTCCTGGGAGGAACGGCTTCAACAGAGATTCCCCGTCGCAAAAAAGCCGCGCCAGGCGCGCGATACAATTTTCTCTTCGATTAAACGTCGGCTTTCCTTAATAAAATTTCCTCCGCTGCGGGCGGCTTCTTTTCCGACAATTAAACCTTGCTTATTAATCGAGCGAGATCAAAGCTGGATCAACCGGGATCCTGTCGGTTGCAGCGATTTTTGAAGCTGTTGCAAATAACAATCTCTAGCTCGTTTGCATCTCTGAAATGCATTTTTGTTGTTTCTGCCATTTTACCGAAGAAAGGAATTCCTGGTTTTTCGGGAAAATTGTAACTCTGCACTAATCTCGTGATCTTTAAGACATTTAATGCATGCAATTATTTATCTAAATTTATAAATCAATTATTGCACTATTATACTTAATGTGCCAAATTTAATTGCGGGAGAAGAGGAGATGAATATTATTATCAGGCGCTCTGAATTCTCAATTTTTCATCCTGCAAATAAATTGGAGATTGTGTTGGTGTTTTCATGATTATCGATTGGGCGTGGAACGCGTTAATGGCGACACTTGTCTCGAGAGGGTTCGGCCGTTTCATCATTTATTTATTTATTCATTTATGTCGCAGTGCTCTCGCAGATATTTCCCTTAGAAAGATTAACTTTAACGAGTTAACATCCACGATCTCTGAAACGTAAGCGCCAGCCGATGAAAAAGTTGTTCACGATATTCCTTCGCGAGGCGAACTAGTAATTAATGAATCATGAGGTCCCCGGTGATTGAAAGCTATTAATTAAAATTGATTATACCGGGACCCGTTGCTCGCGAACCTGCCTTTCTTCGGGCATCCACGCTCCCACGACAAGTTCCCCGACGCCAGACAGAAACTTTCTCTATCGAATTACTTAGGGCTGCACGCTCGAGAGCGCAGGCGCGTTTGCCGGTCTGGTTATGGTTGCTCGGTCTGTGATTCGGAGTTCGGTAAATAGTATTCCGACGCGTAGTTCGTAAATTGTCGGGTACTCGGGCATCCTCGCGCAGAATATGCTCCGGTTACACGAGGGGCGGGAGAAGGAGAACTATAGTCCTGGAGACGCTTCATATTTGTATCTGGTTACCATAATCGCATGGTATGGCGCTGGGGCAAGTGGTTGGATTTAGATCAATTAGTGCTTACACCGTCTGTTTATGCAGACGTACAGGGTGATCTGTGAAAAACTTTGGGAACAGGTTCTCAGTGCCACATTGTATAAGCATTAGGAATCTATCTCTAAAGTTTTGCCCACCATTTACGAAACACTCTGTAGAGAGATTCGTTTTACTTGTTTGAAACACATTTATTCTAATTGTTTCATAAGTAAACTGCTTTACGCATTTACGAGAAAAATGGGTAGATCAAATGCAAAATGATAAAGTGGTCTGTCAAACTCGTCTGTTAAATAAAAGTCTGAAAAAATTACTTCAAATCACCTCAGGATTACCCCTCACCCTTTTTGAGGAAGTACAACATTTTTGGGACATCCTGTATAATTGTCCGACTGGAGAGAAATGTAGTTTAGCTGCATGAACACAATCTATTATTATTTTTATTCTAGTAAGCTGATCACAGAAAGGCTCATACTACGTGTCTGGCCACAGGCAGACATGTTCTACTTGTCAAATTAAAGGTAGACTTATTCCACTCATCTTACTGATCAACTGGCGTAGGTACAGTCTTTTCTCGATACTTGTCGCAAATACCTCGCTGATAAAAGTCCTCGGAAGCCTAGGAGTGCAAACATAATTCGGGGACGACGTTCAGCGTGGATCAAAGAATCTCCTGCACGATATATGTCGCCGACAAGGCCAGTGTTGTCGACACATATCGAGAGAACACTGTGCTCTACTTTTCTATCCAATCAAATTTTTCTACAACGTATACCAGCTCTGTTTGTTCAATTAGGCAGTCCGCTAACCTATTGGCCGGGCTACAGTCAGTCCTATTCCACTGGCTGCTATCAAATGCAACCTTGCACAATTTTTACCCGGCGGCAACAGTTTCCACAAACGGGTAGAAGTCAAAATTGGAAAGCGTTCATCAAACGAAATAAATTGGTTTTCTTTCAGCGTCGAGAGCGGAACAACGACAGGATCCGGGGAACTGGGACCCGGGACCCGGGACCCTGGGAACAATGGCGTTTGTCAGAAATAATGTTCCGCGGGACACACCCGCGCGCATCTAAATGTCACAGTAAATTAAAGTTATACTCGAAACCGTGTAACCGAATCCATCATCGGCCGAGTATATAACGCAAAACACAATATCTAACAAAGCATCGGCCGCAAACACGGTATCGATTTCGCAACAAAACCGAGTCCCATCCCCCCCGTCCCCCTCCCCTTCCCTCCTCCTCCCACGGCGTCATCAACCAACTGTTTAACAAACGAATTCCATTCAGCTTTCCAGGATTCCGGGGTACGATTCCCAGCGCTACACGGCGCCGCGCCGTTCGTTTTGTTTAAACACGCACGGCTTTTATTCAAGGCTAAATCATTTTCTGGCGACGGGCAAATCATTTTCGGAACAAGAATCGAATTGCTCCATAAGGAACACAGCTCGATTTCAAGCATTTGCTGCGAGTAGAAACGGCAAGCGTTGATCAGACATTCTGGTGAAATAGAATGATTAAAAGAATCGAATTATTAATTATTAACAGTACTGCGTAGTGTTCCAATATTATTAAAGCGTAATTATTGAGATTGTGAACACACAGAGTAATTATTAAAAAAATTAATTTTTCTCAGCGCAAGTATAAAAAAAAATTACTAAAAATTTTGATGCACACATTCTTTTCACTCGCGTAAAGTATTGTGGAATGGTCGATCTTGGTGTTGCGTAAACCTACTATTAATAACACGTATATTCGACGTGCCGAGTATTGTCTTTTCTCCCCGTTCGCGTTTTTAATCCCGTGTCGCGGTTGTCGACGGGCACGTTCTACTTTGTTCAGCGCCGGTCACGTGACTGGCTCCGCCATTCAGGAAACGAGTCGGTGAATCGCGCGGAAGAATGGCCGCGCCGGTGCAAAAATGTGTCGGTCACGTATTATTAAAGCGGTGGAAGGCCGCGGACGCGTCCTTCACGCCTATTCTCATCGAAGAATCAACTTCAAAGTAGGCGAGCGGTGCACTAACGATTACACCACCGTTAAATATGCACGAGCGCCGACGCCCGTCCATCCGATCGGCAAACCCGGCTCCGTTTCGTAACTCACCGCGGCGAACAATTTACGACGATAATAATTGCCCTGCTGCGTCAAATGTAATTGTTTCGCAGCGGCACCGAGAGCTCCCGATAAATAATTCAGTTGCCGCTCCGTTGCCGACGCTTGTTACCAGGTGCGGGCTAAATGGACAAAAATTTTAACGACAGCAGAGTGATTTATGCGGCCCGACAATTTCCCGCAATTATTCGAACCGAAGTTTCGATCCTTTGTTCCGGGGAATATTGTTTCTGCTTTGCGACTTATTTCTCGCGTTCAAAAGTTTTAACATCTTGCAGAACCCTGTTGCTGACCGCGTAGAAATTTTTAGTATCAAGTAAACCCTTTGAAGCTATAATATTTTATTTCCAAAACGAAATATATCTTCTGATCTAGAATATTTCCCTTGTATATATATATATATTTTTTCATGTTATACATACTCAACTGCTGAATTTTATTCGTACAACACTGAAGTATTTAGTAATTCATTAAATACAAACAAATTTAATAATGTAAAAAATATTTTAGATAATAAAACAATTTTTAGTGACGTCTTACGAGTTCTAAGGGTTAAACTTTTTCTATTTACTATATTCACTCTACAGGATGTTCATTTGAAAACTTGTGCGCGGATAAGAAAAAGTATTCTAGGAAGGATAAGATCAGATAGCGAAAAATATATATTTCCATTTGAAAAAACAAAGTTGATCTTCAAATGACCTTGAAAACGCCACCCAAATAAAAAACTGATACTGCCTCCCTCTTTCCATCCTTTATTCTCCTAGAACATTTTGTGTAACCGTTTCCGACCATTTCTTTGGCACCGAATCAGCTTCAAAGCGACGGAATACCACCTGTAATAAGAGTATGCAGGTGCATGGTATCTTGTGGCGGTCAGACGCGCCGCGAGTACCATCTACCACCTCGTCTGGGTTGAAGCGGAGTGTTATCGGTGTTGGTAGCGGCTAGTTGACCCAGTTCCGCGGAGCCGGTGACCCAGTTCCAGCTTTATCCGTCGTCGATCCGCTTTGGCCCGTCTACGTGTGGCCGCGCATACTGAGGCTACAAGCATCCCCTGTTGCGCGGCGGCAACGGTAGCAACGGTAGCAACGGTAGCAACGGTGGCAGTGGCTGCCAACAGCCACCCCAGCCAGCTCGTGAATGCTGCCTCGAGTGTATAGGGGTGACGTGCGCCCTACTGTACACAGCCAACAGGTAGCTGCGCCGGTTCCCTGGCCCGTATAAATAGACACAGCCGGGATCATCCCTGGACCGACGCGGTTACCAGCCCCTCCAACCCCCCACCTTCGCCACCCTACACCCTACCAGCCTCTCCGCCTCGTCCGTATCTATTTCCCTGCGTTCTCCGCCGCCGCGTGCTAGCTTCATTCCGACCGTCCATCGCTCTGGATTTTCATCCGGACCTCTTAGCCCTTTGCGCCCTATACGATGTCATTCGGAATTTTTAATCATTTCAACCGCTCCTTGGAAAGCAGCGTTCGAAACGATAAATATTTTATTTATTTTTAAATTCAGATTTTCAATCTGGAGTTGCGAACACACTGGCAAGTGACTTGCAGCTTTTTTTGTTAGAGCAACTTGTAAAAGCGTTGTACACCTGTTTGGAAATTTTATAAAAATATTTTTTGGCTCCCCGAGAGCGATCATCTTTTATTTTACGCGATTGATCATAGATTGTTCGGTTCTACTTGTCCGTTCATAAACAGACTTGTTCCACTAAAACAGACTGGCCTATTTTATTTGTCGGACCACAAACAGTCATGTTCTACTCGTCTGTCCAATGACCACACGATAGTGTTTGCACAACCAAGGAAATTGTACTTGTCTCTTCAGGTTGGTTCTATTTGTCCTACTGAGAATCATTTTATTTCTAGCATTACGGGAATTAATTCAGTTTAATCAAGCTAGTCTCGTTCTTCTTGTCTAAACAGATTGGTCTTAATGAACTTGCCTGACCAAACTGGTTTCGTTCCACTTGTCCAATTAAACCAGTCCTATTCTGTTTGTCTAACCAGGTCGGTCGTATTTTACTTGTCTGAATAGATTGACCTCACCCCAATTGTTCCATTAAACTAATCTTCTTCTACTTGTCTGAACAGGTTGGTCTTGTTCCATTAGTCTGACTAAAGTGGTTATATTCGGTTTGTTTGGTTGAATCAGTCTCGGTCTGTTTATTGAAATTTGCCTGATTAGGCTCGTCTAATTCCAGTCGCCTGACTTGACTGGTCTTGTTCCACGTGTCTAATTAAATCATTCTATTCGTCTAACTAGAATTGTTGTAGTCCAGTTGCCTAATTAAACTGGTTTCACTCCACTCGTTTCATTAAACTAACTTTATTCTACTTATCCTACCAGGTTATTGCACTTATTTTGCGAGAAAGCATGGTCGTCTTATATCGAATGAACTGTATTCTGTTTGTTCGATTAAATTCGTCAGATACCACTTGTTTTCCCAGGATAAGCTTATTCTACTTGTCGGTCTAGACCGGTTTAATACTGCTTGTCTGGCTAGAGCAGTCTTATTCTACTTGTTCGATACCTTTTCGCTTGCACGACAAGGAACAGTTTCTAATTCCATTTCAACGAATAATGTACCATCCTTTACTAAAGTGTTGGACTTATCGCGCGAAGACTTTTCTCCACCGAAATAAGTTACAGCGTCCCCTCTATCGTTGTTTTATTACGCAGTAAAAAAGACAGGCTTTTATTTACATTGTTGCATTGTGCATAAAAAAGATACCATGATATAAAATGCTTTCAGTGGAGTGTTGCGTTACACGCCGCTCCCGTTGGAGAATAATACAAAATATCATACATTTGTCTAGCTCAGAGGCACACAATTGTTGTTTTACTTTCGACGCCTAACAATTCACCTGATCCGACCATTACAGTCACGTATACACGGCGATATTTTTCTACTGGCTTTGCAACAGAACACGCCAGCAAACGGTGTGATTCTAAACGTCAGGATCAACGAACCCGTTGCTGTAGATCATAAGTTCGCACTGGCTCAGTGTCCCAGCTTCTCTCTCTCTCTCTCTCTTTCTCTCTCTTTCTCTCGCTTTCATCTTGCGGAAGCTGTTTCCTCCTTTGGCCGGTTTGTTCCTTAAAACCCTCATGAATCCTTCTGTTTTCTGGTTCCTTTGATACGAGCTCGCCCAATGGTGTTCGGTCAGCCAACTGTGGACGCAACAGACAGGGGACTTTTCAACCCCCCGTTCCATTAGAGACACCGTACATCGATACACCCTTTCGTCTTCTCTCAGCGATCCCATCGGCCTTCTATTCTCGCTCCGTTTGCCACGGTGTTTTCCTTCCGGGGCCGCCATCCGGTAATGGTTTTAAGTGACGTGTAATGGGAATCGGCGGATCGTTGCGCTTTTCCATAACAGCCGACGCGACGCGACGCTCGCCCGTCATGTTATCGCCTATCGACGACGGCTAAGTGGCCGCTCGGCCTGTATCGACCGGCGACCAACCTATCCGGATGAAATTAGTTTTATTAGGGCGACCCATAAGTGATCAATTATTTTGAAATCTAAAATAAACTTTATAGTAAATTCAAGTTTTTATTTCTTAATTTATTATACAGGGTGGGTCGCCACATTTTGCCATCTACATTTACACTACCGCACAAAAGTATCCGGACACTTATAAACTCAAATATCTTTGTTGTTTCTAAAGATACGTAAAATATGGTAAGGACAAAGTTGAACGGTACAATGGGGCTGACACGATGTTATAAAAAATTTTGAATGACCTTCGAATAATTATTGTCACTGAATTCCTAATGAAAAGGACTATCATTGTAGATGTTTAAAAAAGGGTGGTTCCATTTAAAAAAAGTCAAGGTGACCTTGATATCTCTAAAAAAAATGACATAAAAACAAAATTTTTTATAGCATCGTGTCAGCCCCATTGTATCATTCAACTTTGTCCTTACCATACTTTACGTATCTTTAGAAAGAACAAAGATATTTGAGGTGCAAACTTGACGTGACTCACCCTGTATATACAATAGAAACTAATAAAAATCGATTTTAGTCACTATTTCAGGCACTGAAATAACTTTGATGCAATGCTAATAACGATGTTTCCACCTGTACCATCAGAATGTGCCCCTCTCAAAACCATTCAACTTCTTCTTAAACATTGTTTGCTATGCGTAATAATAATGACGTAAATCTAGATGGCAAAATGTGGCGACCTACCCTGTATATACAGGGTGTTTGGTAACTGGTGGTACAAGCGAAAAGGGGGTGATTCTACATGAAAGAATAAGTCGAAAATATAGAATAAACATTATTCGTTTGAGGCTTTGTTTTCGAGAAAATCGACTTTGAAGATCTGTCAGGTTTGTGTGCTTCAGTATATGCAGGAAGTAGATTTAGTTGGTCATGATCAGACGCGTCAGACAATTCCTATCGAATAGCATGCGTATTCGCTGCATTTCAAACTCGATTTTCTCGATAACGAAACTTCGGATGAAAAAATTTTATTCTATATTTTCGACTTATTCTTTCATGTAGAATCACCCCCTTTTCGCTTGTACCACCAGTTACCGAACACCCTGTATAGAGAGAGAGAGTCGTTAGGAATTAAGTGAAAGTAAACGGCGAACTTTCGCAAGCGACACCGATCCATATTAGTTGCCAGTAAACTAATATTCGGTAGGCGGGACGACAATGGCGACTTGAACGGAACACGACTTTCGAAGCCGGTGCTCGTTCGTCGAATGAATTGTTCGCCGGCCGGCATTGTTCTCCGAAATACGGTTTTTCCCATTACTCCCGCCGCTCTTTTATTTGTGTCTTCGATCGCGTTTTGTTTTTCAGCGGCCCAGTTTTTGCGTTCCGACGTGCCGGGCAGCGGTTGCCCACCTCGGGGATCCATTCTCGTTCACTGAGGGCTGGAAACGGCTGCGAAACAATTCGGTATAATGCGATCGGGCCGTTGTCGGGCTGCGCCGGGGAAAAGGATCTCTTTGTCGTAATGAGTTTTCCTTGGCCGGATACGCGTTCGGAGTAATATCGAATTTACTCTTGGTTAGCCGGTGTTTGCGTCCCGGCGACAAAGCGTTTCTCGCTCGGATATCCCATTTTCGTGATTCTCGCCGTGCCGGTCGCCTCCTGCCGGGAACCGTGTTCCACCGTCTGTAACCACGGAATTATCGTTCTTTTCAATTAGAAGCGAAGCGATCACGTGCCGGTAATCCGCTCCGAACCCGCTCGCAGCTTATCGTCCGAGAACAATCTTCAGTTTTCTTCCCAGAATTTTCACTGAACGAGCAGTCGGGTTACAAGTATCTTTTGATATTTAATTCAAGTAATAATAAATTCGGTTGACGTTTAAATACAATAGTTCCCAATTGAAATTCCATTTTTCCTCAAAGTTATATCTGCGAAACGGTCAGACGGTAGAAGCTAAAGAACAATTTTTAAATCTCTTTTTAGAATCGTATTGCACGGGTGATGTAACTATTGTAAGTCGCGTTTGTTGGTTTTCCAAGAGCATAATTATAAATGTGACCGTATCAAAATACGTCAACTTCAGACTTTACTCGGAGCAATTGTTTCTTGAAGTCGCATCTTCAAACAAGCATGCAAGGTGAACTGTTGGTTTGAGCAGTCGAGCCCGGGAAACTTATTTTCTTTCTTGTCAAGCATAACTCTCCCGGAAACAAGATTCAAGTGGTTGGCAGAAGCACGAGCCTCGGACAGGATTGTTGGCGGATGTTCCAGAAATAAATTATATCGATCGGTAAAGAGACGCTCGCAGCTTCCGTTCCCCGTATCTGTTCCGTATCACGGAGCGAATGAACGCGTGTCCAATAACTTCAGCTGCCAGGAACGCTATTTCTTCGTTGCAATCCGGGCGATGTAGACTCTCGCTTTCTTCTCATTATTGGCTTGTCAACCGAGAGACGAAACGAACGGCCCCCAGTATATTTCCCGATAGAGCGTTCTTTTAGCTTCCACTGTACCTCGTGTTTCTCCTCCGTGACACCAATTATCATTTCGAGCTGCTCCGGGACGTTAGCATCCCTTACTTTATCACCGAAGCAATAATTCTATTAGCCCTGTGAATTTTCTGCCTTCGCGCCGAACGTGTCTCACTGTACTAATAGTTCCAATATGCTTGTTTGAGTATAACATATTTATTCGTTCGACTAGACACTTTTCTATGCTCGCAGTGCGATTAAGGAAGATTTTATTCGACCTGTCTGACTAGTAACCTCCTTATTCTACTTATCCAAGTAACGAGCTCTTGTTATACTTCCTCCCCTGATCAATACTTGCCGGGTCAGCGATGGTTTTATATTGCACCTTTAAGTAATAATCGACCTATGCAACCTTCTTGAAATTGTCTGACTATAGACAGACTAATTCTACTTGTTCTAGTATCACAAGCCTTATTCTATTTGTCAGACCATTGGAATTTTATTCACTTGTTTTTCTGAGACATTTTTCGTGTCTGGTCAGTGGCCATCTCATTCTATTTTTCCCAATAGTAAGATTTGTTTATTTATTAATTGTCTTGGTATTAAAACACCCATACAAAATATTTATCCGGTTAAAGTTTTATTGTACTCGTTTGGCTAGTGATGATTTTAAGTACCAGATCAGTGACAGTCTTATTTTATTGATAGTAACAGTACTTAACTGCCTAATGATCGAGCTGTATCACTTATTTAACCGCAATCTCGTTTCGTAACGCGTCCCTTCGCGTTCCACGTTATTGCAGTTCACTGGAATGGTTTTATCAGCCGTAATGAAACCGCAAATACGTTTTTCCGTAGTTTCCCACGATTAGTTTCGGCGTGGTCCAGCATTCCCAGTCACGGGAGAACGGAACACGCCCGGTCGAAGTGTTTGCAAGCTTTGCTCGAGCAACCGTGCTTGTGGCAAAGAGTTCCTCCTTTAATCATCCAACGCTACCTCTCCGAGGGAAACATTTGATTTCCGCGGCACCTATTCAAATTGTTTCGTGACTGCGAGCTTTCGCGAGAGGGGCCACGCGTATTTTCGCGCTTTTCCCGGCGGCCTTCTTTTCAATCCTGAGTTCGCCGCAAAATAAACGAACGAGGTTCCAACGAGGTTTGTCGTTCGCAAATTTGTTCGTCCTGAGATATGCGAAATATCCTTTCAGAGCCCGGAGTACCGAATTTAGAATCCGACTTGCAAATTTGATCGACGGTATTTCAGCCAGTCCAGTGAGACCCGGTCGAGGAAATTGTATTCAGCGTTCTGACGTCTAAATATTATTAAGGTCTCGCCTCATTTCAGTCAAAGATCAGCTAAATTTAGCGTCTTCCGAGGGAAAACAATCTCCGGGAAATTGTCCCCGAGTTTGTCGAGAAAAATTAACGATCCTCCGCGTAATGCCTCGTTGTGCTCGAGTTACAGACAAGCTAAATTAAATATGTTGCTATTAGCCCGGCAAGGAGACGCGTCTCCGAGAAATTGTTCGCAAGTTTCCCAAGGAAAATTAATCACCACGTAATAGCCGCTTTAAAATCTTTTCCTGTTCTATTAAATAATACTCCGGATGGATGTTATTGATTTTCTCCGCGGCAAAAATACGTTCTCGTGCCCGTCCTTTCTTAATAAAGCAAACATTTCTCGTTCCACGGAGAGCAAGAAATCATCTCGGTTGCAAAAGTGTACGGAGAACGGGATCTCTTACCCGGTCAGTACTCGTGCAAAGTGGAAAGCAGCGTTTCTTGTATCTCTCCGAAGGATTCCTCCCATTACAAAGGAATCCGTTTACAAAGAAACTCCTCGTTGCGATTACAGTTCAGAATGAATTCTCTATTTCAATTATCGACTAGCTTGCTTTAATGAAACGACCGCTTGTTACCGGAAAATTCGAGAAAACTTTCGATTGTTCGAAACATTAAACATCACTCTACTCGGTAAATCGCAAATTCTCGTATGCACCATAATTCTATACAGTACCAATATAATTTAATTATTCGAGTGTCTATATCACAGGAAAAATGCAATTGCATTTGTATGTAACAAGCCTGACAGCATTTAAAAAAATAGCAGAATAAAATAATAATAAGAATTAAATAAAAATAAAATAAAACAAAAAAAAAACAAAATTAGGAATACTCTTTTCCCTTTATTAAACGTCAAACCATATACTGCCAAATTGCATTTATATGAAACAAGCGTGATAGCATTGTAGAAAATAGCAAAATGAAATAATAATAAGAATTAAGTAAAAATAAAATAAAACGGAGAAAGAAAAAGAAAATTAGAAAATAGGTACTTCTTTTCGTGATTGTAAAAATTGCAAGAATTATGAAATCGATAAAAATGGAGCAGTATTCGATAGTTTCGACTGTGCAACAGCTAGATCACTCTTCCGGAGTGCAATGAACGTGCCACCCGGAGTCAGATAAGAGGGACCATTTAAAAGTTGCGCGCGGGAGGCGGCCATGTTAATTCTTGTGTCCCCTCAAAGCGCCCATTTACCTGATTGCGTTGGGTATTTACGGTACCGTGAAAATGTCACGGTCTGAGCGCGCCGCGCCGAAAGAATCTCTGGGAAATGTCAAGCACGACTTCGCTGCGCGATTTTGTTCGGCAGACCGATTCTGCGAATTTGTGCAGTCGATGCGAGCATAAAAGCAGCCAATTTCGTCGAGGATTCGCGGAACGAATTATGGGTTTTGCGTGCGCATCGCAGGATAAAATAAAAATGTGTAGATCTGCCTCCATTAAGGAATTTTAGACAGTAAAAAAAATTGTGAAATAAAATACCGTATTTTTTGGTCTAATTTCCATTTTTTCACATTATTTCATGGGAATCGCAATCATTGATAAATTTCTTTCATCCATTTGGTCAAAACTGAGAATACTAGGGTCCCAATTACTGTGCCTATATTAATTATACTCCTTTTCAAAGCACAACGAATATTAAAAAAGAAATACATAACACATATGTTCATTGATTTTAGTGAATAAAATTTGATATTCCTCTTTTTAATATTCCTTATGGTTTAAAAATGAGTGTAATTGATACCTCCACAGTAACGGGGTAACTTGCCCTATTTTACAAATTTGTGCGCGTAGTAATCGGATAAAAATCCGCAGTTGAGTCGTAATAAATGTTGGTTTCTCGTGCCAGAATGCAATTCAAAGCTCTCCGCAATTATGAGATTACGTCGACTAAGATTAACGATGTTCCGCGGCGAAGGAGATGAGGCGTAGTGTTCCTTTTCACGGGTCCAAGGTAAAATAACCATCGTTGAACGTGCCAGATTGAGGTAGCTAGTTTGAGAGTCCCTCAAGATGTTGCTGACATTGCACGCCGCCGAGCAAAACCAATTCACCCTTGAAGAACTTTAATTTTCCCTTATGGGACCCTCGAGAGTTTCCTCCTTTCTTACAGCAATCTCCTTATCAGGACACGACTAACTGTCCTCTCTCCTTTTTCCTGCGAAAGAGAGAAAGATTCTCTTAAACGTACCCGAAATGTCTCTTCTCTTTTGGAAACGGGTTCAAAAAAAAAAAAAAAAAAGAAGGGAAAATATTTTATCTGCATATTTTTCCTCGGAGACAAATTCTTTCCGAAATACAGAGAGCTTTTCCGTGTTTTTCGAAAATGTACTCCATCACAGTATCTCCCCTTTCGTTATAGTGAAAATATTTTGAAACAATTCCTCGATGCACGAATGATTTTTTAATTCTCTTTGTTTAACCTCGGCTGACCGGTGCTTTTATTTTAGCGAAACGGAGACGGGGACGCATGGAACTCGAACCTGATTGAATTTCAATTCCATCTATCACTGATCGCAGCCCTTCTGTGAAATAAATCATTCAACAGGCTAGACACGCGAACAGAAGCTGATTACCAACATTCATTTCAAAATTAAACATTCGCTATAAACAATGGGCGATCGATACCCGGGAGCAAAACGAAATGCAGGTTAAATTGTTAATTCCAGCTGTTTTAGTTTAATTTCTACCTAAAACATCTGACACTTTTATATATGTATATTGAAAGTGAAATTTGAGTTACTGAGAATCCACGATAATTTTCTTGTTTCACCAAAGATAGGTTTGTACTACTTGTCTGAACTATTGCCGCCCGCTTATACTTGTCTGAACAATGATAGATTTGTTCTACTTATAGACAGCGGATCTTTATGACGATTGCAACAAATTGGAGTGGAATAGAATTTTATTTCCTTTCTTAATAACAGTAACTTTCAATTTTCTGATATTTTTCCTGTTTTAAATTATACCTTCTAATTTTTGCCATGAATGCATAAAATTCGCTGTGTACTAGTTAATTATACCAGATCTAATTTACTTGTCACATCAATGATGAGCTATTCTGCTTGTCTGATAAATGCGAGATCTATTTCACTTTTCTGACCAACAAGGGATATTCTACTTGTTGCTATTATTTGAAAACATTTATATGTTGGAGAATGATCCCAACATCTGTAAAAATTAATTAATTTAAATTTGAATTGTGACGTTCCATTCGCTGTTCGGTTGTTTATTGTAGCGAATCGTGATTCATTATTTGTGGAAAATGGCGAGCAGCGAGCGAAGCTTGCGTAAACACTCGACGTCTGTTTACTTTGCGCGGATACAAGAAAACGTCGAAGCGAATCGCGAATTCGTTTTATTAGCCCCTTAATGTCCAATAGCACATTTTTCTCCTCTCGAGTTTCCTCTCCTCGACAACGATCGCCAGCAAAGATTACGCTAGCCCTTATTTGCTCTGCGAGAAGTGGATGATTCTCGTTCTTGAAAGATTCCTGTCAGGGGCTCGATAATTTCCGGTGCTATCGACCTTCCGTCAGAGCCAGGCGATACCTAGATCGACTGACACCAGCCTACGAACACTGTTTCGTTCGGAAACTAGCGCGTAAACGAGACGGTCTTCTACCAACTTGTTGCACGGCTCCGCTTAAAGGACCCGAGGCGAACAGTGTCTCGGAAACGAGCGTAACGAGCTGCAGTTTTTGTCCGGAGGAAGCGCGACAAAATTTCAGATTTCGTCTTAAAAGCTTCCACAAAGAAATGGCAGAATTAAACAAATTTTCCGACCGAATTTCATTTCGATGTAATGTGAATTAACAGTAGTAATTCTACAGAATTCGTTCCATTGTATCGGATATTGAAAGTTCCAATAATTAACACACTGTCAGTATATTTGACGTTAACGAATTTCCAATAATTAACTGTGCTTATGTAGGTGCCAATTTTTCACTGAACATAGTGAAACGTCATAGTGAACGTGAACCACGAATATCGAGTCCCACCAAGGATATCCAGTTTCTTCAGGATTGTGAGGAATGTGTTCGTTAATTGTCGTTTCCGTGGACCACTTTGTCCGCCCGAAGAGAATCGGACGGAGTTTCTATTCAAAACTTTCTTATTACCATGTAGACACTCGAATCGATTACCGCGTCCACCGAAAAAGTCAATTTCGATTGGTCGGACAATTTCCCGAATTTTTCGACTCGCCCTTTCATTTTATTATCGTAAAAATGGCAAAGTTTAAATCCTGTACGATCAAACCAAACTGATCTGCTTAAACAAGAGCTTATTTATCTCAATAGTTCTGTTTGCCTTTGTCCGATTAAGCACTGATATATTCTACTTTCTCTAACTGACCATTGATACGTTCTGTTCCGTCCGACTAAGCATTGTTATATTCTACTTTGTCTCACTAAGAAATAGTCTATTCTATTTCGTCTGAGCAAGCACTGTTCTGTTCTACTTTGTCAGACCTAGCACAATAATTCCACTTTGACTGAGCTGTGTCTCATTTTACTTTAACTGACAAAACGTTGACCTATTCTACTTGGTCTGGATATTTAACGTTCCATTCTACTGTGTTTGACTAAATACAGGTAAAATTCTATTCTATTTTAACACAGTCCTATTCTATCACTCTACTTTGGCTCTATTTTATTTGGTCTGACTAAGCATCATTCTACACTACTTCGTCTAGAAATAATTCTTGTGAGAAGGAAATTGATTTTATAATATTATTTTAGCTAGATTTATACTGTTAGTTGATGGCTTTTAGATTACGGTATCTAACGATAAAAATACCCTTATTTCCCTTTACGTTGGAGTTTACGAAATCGTGGATCAAATTTTCCTCGGAATAATTTCTACTACTCCTGCAACGGCCGAGAGAATATTTGATGGGAAAAAAAATAGTTCGTTTTTCGATTTTCAAGCTCTAGTTTCCAGTTTTATTAACAGAACTGTCAGTTCTCTAGCGAGTCGTTGGAGCCTCTGACGAGATGCGTTCGTCTGGAAATTGGTTCTCCCTGTCAAAATTCCGGCCAGTTGCATTAGAGGTTCGGGGACGCATCGATACGGAAGTTGACCAATCGAATATGAGACTGAAACTTCGCTATCAGTCTAGCGTGTCTCGGACTTGCTTCATTCTCGGAGCTTCGACGAAGTTACGTTAAATGATCTGCGATATTGGGCAACCAGTTTCCTAATGGAGATGTTTCGCATTCAACGGATTTCATTATCCTTCCACGGCGTCGGAAAAATGTTCTCGCACATCCTCGAATCTCTATACTAATCGGTAGTCTTCGTACAAAGTGAGGAAAATTTAGTTGCAAGAGCCGAGTGTCCTCATTTGTTAGTCAATTTATAAATGTACGAAATCTGCATTTTATAAATCAACAATAACGTTCAAACAGAGCTATAGTAAAAATCTGCAATAAATTATTTGATCTCGCTGCAACTTTGCACAGTAAAAAGTTGCATGAAAATTAATGGGGTGCTTCATCTATTCTGGATCTGTTAAAACTTTTTCCGAAATAAAATATTAAGAATAAAATATTTTAGAAATAGGATATTAAGAATCAATTTCAGCTTACCAATAAATTATATGAGTTGAACAGGTATAATACTTTATGGAAAGTTTAAGAAATATTTCAATATTTATATTGTCAATAGTGGTGACAGCGTTCCCGGAATTTTCAGGCGTTATGAATGCATTTCCCCGATTTAATATCCCTTCAAGTGACAGCCACGACACGTTGGGGGATGTTTTCCGAGTCATCTTGAAAACCAGCCCTCCACGCTGGTCTACGCATAATTCGTCGGGGGTGACACGGCCGTATGTCAAACACAATGCAGGGAAACAGTGAACTTTCGTGTTTGCCGGTGGGCTCGAGCGATTTTTGAAAGGCCGGCTGACGGATGGCGGAAAATTACAGTGATTGCGGCGGACATTATGTTTGCCCGTGACAGACACGAGCCGGTCGAATTTCCTTCGTTGGAAACGCGTGGAATCGGGAACAGGGGGTCTCCCCTAGGAAACGGGAAATGTAAAAAGTTCGTGGCCTTTAAAAGTTTCCTTGTTTATCAATCTCGCGAGAAGCCAATCGATCGCTCGAAATTATATCAACGCAGCCCCCGGGAATATCAAACGCGGTATTCCAAAAATAAATTTGAATAAATTATTCTCACTTATTGTCCTTACCATTTTTCTACTTTTTGCACTGTTCAATCTGACATCGTATATTTTAATTCAGCCATGAATCCTAATGAATTCGACACGAAATGAAACTGAATGAGGTAATATTAGAATTTCATGCTGCGCAATTTTATGCACATTTTCGTGGTCTGTTCATGCCCAGAATTCTCGTATAAAATGGAACTGTGTGTGCTCAATTTATTGAACATTTTTATGTTCTATTAACTCTAAATTAAGTTTACTTAAATTTTAAAAATCTAATATAGAATGAAACTGTGTGTAATTATTAGATTGAATTATTAGTGCATTCCATGCATTTATCTATATTAAAATTATTAAGCTTTTAAAATGATTAAGGGCAGAAATAACCGATGCACAAAATTTTTATCTTGCATAAAGAGATTATATTAGAATTTTTTAATTTACCAAATGTCCTGAAAATTTATTAACTTAATTTATTAACTTTAAGGAAGGTATTAATTTGTCTTAACTTATCTGAATCTTGTACAGATTTTTTATCAAAACGTACGCTTGAATGATAAAAATTTAGTAATTTTCCCCAGGAGAGTCTCCGCAATTTGAGTGACTGTAAAATGGAAAATCACGGTGGATCGTTCATATTAAGACTTCCAGTCCAATGTGTACGAGAAGAGATTGAAAATTGAATGATTTAATACAGTCGGTCGCGGTATCAAAGAGAATTTAATTTCCGCTTGGAATGCGCCAGTCAAGATAATTCGAAAGGAGGAACAATGAAGGATAAGTTATATAATTCATTGTCGTAATGAATGGCGGGAACGATATAGCCAGTCGATGCGATTCAACAGTTGCGGAATACTTTTGATTATGCGCGTTGTTGGCAGAGCCAAGCTTCGAAGTTTCGTTTTCTTCTGACGAGGGTGGGGGGTGGTGAAGAGGAGAGGGGTTGGGGAGGGGGCAGCTTCTGATATTCCCACGACCAACTATACCGCAGATAGCTGTGTCATCCTTTCACTTCCGGTAACTCTTGTACCGGAAGTTTCCCCGGAATTTATTCGCCGAATACACAACGGGCCGGATTTAATGAAATTCTCTAATCGAACAATATTATCAGCTTTATTGTTCCGCGAAGCCCCAGGTGCGCCGGGTTGTTGTACATTAATCGAATCAATTGTTGTTCAACATTTCGTACATACTCGGACCAATTTGCGCGGCTCCATTTTGTTATTCCCTCTTTCGTAATTTTTAACGACAGCAAAATTGAATTAGATCCCGGATGGAAATGCTCGCCGGGTTTAAACAAATTTTCCGGGACGCACGGCTTTCTGCGAACGAAAAAAAAGAAGCGGCCTTTTTGTTTATCGAACGGTCAACGTCACGCCGTCCACGCGCACGCGACGAAGAATTTTGTATTCGAAGCGAAAAATTAATCTTCCCGGCGTGATATCGGACAAAAGAAGTTTCACTGGATTTCACGATTAAACCGGGAATTTTTTAAGCAGGCGTGAAATTCGCTGGCTATAATTTCCAAAACTCCGAGTCGAACTTTATTTCCTCGCCGATGATTTTTGAATATTTTTACTGTCTTCTCTGTGCCGTTCCTAATTCGAGCTTCAATATATGAGAAATACGAGTTGAAATACTTTCGAAACGAGAATTTTTTTTGACAATTATTAACTTGTGGACCTCTTTCTGAAACTGGGGAACTAATCCGTGCGATGTTGAATGAACTAAATAATCTATCTCTCGAATAAAATATTGAATAAAATAGGTTCAATGATTTAATACGGTCAATTAAAGCTGATGAAGAAAGCAAGAAATTTTCGACCACATTAAAATAAGCCATAAATGAATAAGAATTTTTTAGTTGTTTTTGTCTTCCTTGTAACAGATGAAGATAATTTTTCCTGAAAGTGTTAATGTAGTCTCTTCGTAGAAGAATACAATTTTTCCTCAAAGCATTAATATAATTCTCTCCGTAATAGCTGAAGACAATAATTTTTCCTGAAAGTGTTAATATAATATCGTCAATTTATGCGAGTAACTCTAACAATTTAGTTAACTGTGATCGAACCGAACGATATTACAGCATTGTTTGGAAAAAAAGCGAGCGCTATCGCAAAGGGCTGCCGCCGGAGCATCGCGAAGCCCTTAGTCCGGCAATTTTCAGGGTGTCTTACAATTTAGTAGAGTGGTGCGATAGTATTTAGTCGATACTGGTTTTCGTTGGGCCAGGTGTGTAGGGAATAGCGATGTAAAAGGAGCAGCCTGGTCCGCGGGAGTCGCAGGGACAGCAAATCGGATTTTACGGTCGAGGTCCGCGAGAACCTCAATTACGCTACTAATCCCTGAAATACGTTCAGCCTACCGGGGCTCCTCTTTGTTTTATTCCCTTGCCTTTTAGCTTGGCCGCCGTGCCGGCACACAGTGTCGCGATTGGCCATTCTAGGTGGGAAAAAATCATAGATCGTTTCATGCTTCTTCAAACCGATTGAAATTTTCTGTTAGGTCGTGATCTCATTGGATTCAACATATGTAGAACCTTGAAAAATATTATACAAATTATAAAAACAAATATAAAAATAAATGAAAAATATCATATTAAATAAGTATGACAATAATATCTAAATATAATTCTTCGCTAATATCGCTATCGCTATCAACTAAGTTGCTTAGGGGAGCAAACATTTTTTGGGGTCGCAAGATCGAATTCCCTTTTTATCTCATCATAGACAACATGCGGGGACAGCAGCTGTGATTAAAAATTTTTTTTGGGAGCCACGAATGTGTAAAAAATGCGGACAAGTAAAATTCTCCTGTAAAATCACGTTTTTCGGCATTCATCCTCCAGTTTTCTCAACAACCACTCGACCTATCGAGTTGAAATTGGAAAAAAACGATTTTAATTTAGGAAAAAATTATTTGAACTTCAGTCTACACACTTTTGCCACGAATGTATATTTTTAGTGTATTTATAACCCTGGTACTCGAAATGTAGTAGATTGAAACTTTACAGTTAGGAATATTCACTCCATATTCTTCAGTTTCTATTTGAAATAAAACTGTAGTTGTATTGTTTACTATTTTATTTAGAAATGGTTAGGTAAACGAAATTAATTCACGGATTGACCTCTACAGAACTTTCCAAGAGATTCTATTAATATAGCGTTAAGTCGTGCATAACATACGCTGATTCGCAGTTTATTTATCACGGCTGTGTTCTAATACCTTAATCCGTAAAACGTTTCATTTAGTTCTCGTTCCACCGGTCTCCGTCATTAATAATCTGTACCTTCGACGGCGGCAAACATTCGGGTCAGTGGATATTTGAATTACGTTTCAATATCTATTTTTAAAGCTTAAAGTCAGTGGAAAATATATTTCTGTCGCAAACGTTAATAATTATTCCGCACGGCCGACAGTATCGCATGCCCTGATCATTATCACATTTTACGTTGTATTGTCATTTCGAGATTATTTTTGACGTCAAACTGGCAAGATTAATTATACATTCTAACCTACTTTGGGAATCTAAGCGATTGTCTACAGTTTCAAGGAACAATAGAAAAACAAAACGGAGACTCGAATGAAAAAATAATATTCAATTTATCAGTATTATTAAAAGAAGGAACAAAATTTGCGAGGATCTCGATGGAAATGGAATTTCCAAATTCTCAAATTTAGGACCCGTCGCATAAAGGAAACAGGAGACAGTAAATTAACGAATAAAACTTCTAGTTACTTTCTGCAGTCACCTTGACCAACCGAGACAACTGCCATTTTTCTTGGGGCTGTCGATAGTCGCGCGGGAAAACGCGCATTTGCATAAACGTGCACGGTCTAGCCAGTCGGGCAATTTAAAAAATTGCTCGAAGAAATTCCCGGAAAGCCGTGAGACAGGAAGAAAGTCTTTGTGCTGTCCCTTCCAAAGAAGGAATTTTCACCTCGGGCCCGCGTTCTCGAAACGATATTTTCCTGGCGGAAAATTGTGAGTTTGCTTTAAAGCAGATGGATCTTCAGTGTCTACGCGTCGCGTTCTACAACGGCCATTCTGTTCCATCTCTACGGGACTTGCGAGTCGTTGGAAGGGAATTCCGTGATTCCGTTCAATCGGCGCAGACGAGACCCGCGATTCGTGACAATTATGACGCTTTCAACGCTGCTCGATCAGCTGAGCACTTCCTTCGGGAACATTCCCAGTTTCTCTCTCTCTCTCCCTCTCTCCCTTTTTCCATCTTTCTGTCTCGTCCAAGTATTTTATGCGAAACCGGGTTTTAATTAAACGTGTACAGTCCGCGACAATACTATAAGACATCACTTAAAACTAAATAATTCTATATTACATGAAAAAATTTCATCGTCTTTCATGCAGTGTTATTAGTAGACAACGGATCTTTATCCAAAATTAACATGCAATATATGCAAAAATATATGCAAGATATGTGCAAAGTATATACGAAATGTATGCACGGCATATGCAAAAAACATATGCAAAATATATGCAAAATAATGAAAACAATTGTACATTGTGTACACATTTTCATTTATTGTTTGTTGTAATTTGCGTTACAATATGTAACTATGATTTTTTCCATATTGTCAACGGTAAGTTAATGTCTTTTCTCGTTAAAGATTAATTTGTTTGCTGAAAATGTCCTTTCAACATCACAGGACGTAATTGGTGCATATTTGTACTTTTTCCAATATTTTGCATCAATTTCGTCTGGTCCTTCAGTAGTGGATACATATAGAGTATTATTAAGTTTTAATAAAGGATCAAATCCTGGATTTTTCTTTAAGATCTTCTTTTTTTAAGAAGCAATTAATTGGTTAACTACTGAAAAGTGCAATCGTATTTCCTCTGCTACCCTGTGCAAGCCATGTGCTGAACATGTTACATGTAATTCATATCACGTAACGGTTCTATACCATTATATATACACGCACACGTATACATATGTAACATTAAATGCAAAATATGTCATAAATATGCAATATGCAGAATGTGCCAAATAAAAAGTATATTTTTAAAATCCTCTATTAACAACGTAAATTTCTGTCCGGGTCCAATAACTTTACATACTTTCTATCGAAATATGCATTTGCATAAACATCCGATGTCTAGTTATTAGTTACTTTTGGAGACGTCGTTTAACGCAGTAAAGAATAAATAATAACAATCTGCATGAAAGACGATGAAATTCTTTCATGTAATACGTAATTATTTCGTTTTAAGTGATGTCTTATAGTATTGTCGCGGACTGTACTCGGTCGTGTTCCGTCATCGCCACGGCGAAATTGTGCCGAGAAAAATGTTCCGGTAAACAGTTTATGTGTTTAAACTGTGTGCCGGTCCGTTTGCTCGGCGAGAGTGGCTTCGCTTTGCGTTAGGCTACTGCCTCTGTTATTTGACGAACGATGAGTCACCGAACGCTTATTGGACGTCTGAAAGGGACCTCGTGAATTGATTCGTTGTTACGCGTAATAAAACGTAACAGTAGCACTCGTTTGAAAGTATTGCACGCGTTGAATTGTTTATTCCGTAAATTTATCAACTTGTGCGGTTCTAAAAACTTGGTCAAGTGCTCCATAAACGCGGGAGAGAAACTCGCGAATGATAAAAATCGAAGATCCTCGGGTCCCAAGGACGATATTGGTTCCTCGAGTGACACAATTGTTTTTATCGCGGTGGAGGATTTGTTGATAACGAACGGGAAACTCGTAGAGGAACTCGCGAGAGCAATCTGAACGATCAATTTTAGCGGAAGTGTTTTATCTACTTTTTGAAAGTGCAGAAGATAATTTCGAAGTTTCTTATCGGGAATGGTTCTTCTTGCCCTTTTTATTTTTTCTTCGCTTACAAGGATACCGTAGAGGGATTAAGGATTAAGGATAGAAATATGGAAGCGATATCGCCGGACATTTTGTTGTCTTCTCGTTCGCTGTTTAATGGTTTCGTTCGCGTCCGAGGATCTCGGAAAGGTACGGTTGTTTGCCACAATTTGCCGTACAAAAATGAAATGTTTGCTTAACGCGCGACAGGGGATTCCTTCAAGCATCCTTGCTTGCCAGTATAGTCACGCCTTCGGCCCTGTTTCGTAGGCACACGTCGCGTCGACTAATCGATAGAGCAAACTGTTGATTCTGCCCCAGAATGCTGACTCGAGCGATTCCGGATTTTCGTGGGTCGCGGAGTATTGCGTTGCGTGCGATCTTGCCGAAAGGAAACGCTGCTGGACACTGGTCGACAATATTTACTTTCGATGCTACTCTATTGACAATCCTAAAAATACATGTATATTATTTAGAATCCACCTTGGAAGGGAAGAATATCTTGGTTATTTCAAACAATGCGAGAATGTTAATAACGTTAATAAACAACGAGATACTAAAACTGTAAAAATATGAACATAGTGGCTCCTACAAGAAATCGGCGTTTCAAAATTTGTTTTATTTTTCAAAATTTGGTTTCGAAGCTAAAAATTCTGAAAAAATTCATAGATATGCACTCTAATAGCTAAAGTATGCCAGATTTTTTTCAGAATTTTCGATTGAAGAGGGTGAGAGAAATTACGGAAAAACCTGATTTTCTTTGTTACCCCATTACACTACCCCCATGTCGACGTATAGGGTTGAAAATTGGCACAGAATACTTTTTTTGGATAAGCTATCGAGCTGCGAATTCAATTTGGCTTTGGGGCACTTGTGACCTCCTTATGTAGCACCCTACACCCTTTGTGCAATTGTTTTACAATGTTATTGCGTCCAGAAAAATGTGACATAATTAGGAAGCGTTAAAAAGACAGCGTTTAAAATTTTCGTGGGTTGGTTTTGCAAATCAGATCGCGGGAAACTGCAAGAATTAATTCTGCGATGACAAGCTGCCTGAAAGAAACAGGTCAGATTTTTGTTGCTCGTCGGTTTTCGTCCCGTGTGACAGAAACTCGCAATTGAATCTGCCGATGTCCTTCGGACGTGAATCCTTGGTCCTGGCGAGTTCCGCGGCTCGTAAAACCGAGATCACCGTCGTCCGTTGTGAACGGAAACTTTTTAATGAAACGGCCGTCGTTCGGCCGGCAATTGTGATGATTACGTTCCGCCTTGTTGTCTCAAGATGCTTTCCTCTTTCTCTTTTCCTTGTGACTGAACACGCGAATGTGTGTGTGTGTGTGTACGTTTGCGTGTGTTTCAAGGCTTCGAGAACTCTGTGTTCTAAACTCTAAACTCTGCGAACCTGTTTGGCGAAACTTGAAGCAGTTTGCATTGGAGATAGAAGAGACGGAGGAAATTCAGCTTGGGCTAAAACGGGCACAAATGAGGAGGAAATGGATCTATATGCGAATCCATGGTTGATCGAGCGGAATAATAGGCAGTTGTTCGCGATTTCACTTCTTGGGAGACAATTGAATTTTTATTCGCAACGTTTCAGTACATTTAAGCACGTTTGAGAAACGTTCCACGGATATCCTGTGTTGTGATATTCAATTTTGGTAGAATAATTTCATTTTCTACGACACGTATATACATTTAACACTAGATTTACCAGACCAGTCAAAATTACTGGTTTTGCAATTTCAATTCAAAATTCCTACTGCATGTAACATTTTTTTTCCGAAATGATATCATGACTTTTGTAGCCATAACTAAAGAATCAGTTTTATGAACTTTATATTATTTTATATGTATTCGTAACAAATATATTTTTTGTTATTGACACTTACACCAGTACCAGTCAAAATGACTGGTGCATGTTTCTATGTGATGAAATGACATTGGGACAGCTACAACAATTGATAAGTACTGCAACGTTTTTTCGGGACAGAAACAAACGAAGGAAGCACTTTGAGACACGAATATTTATGGAATAACAAGTGGGGACCAAAATTTTTTTCCACATCTGTGATTTGATCGATGAACTACAAACAATTAAGCTTTTGATTAATTGATAATGTCTGTAAATCTATTTTTGTATTACAATATGTAATAATTAATAATAATAATTATTATTATTATTATTAATATGTACCTATTTATGTGTTATATTATTCAACTTTTTTTGTCATTTCTTAAAAGTAAATAAAGACTGGAAACACCACTAAGCACTTTTTCTAAAGACCAGTCATTCCGACTGGTCTTGGTAGAAATAGGTATACTTAAATAGCCGGTAAATCTAGTGTTAATACGCATTTACGACAAAAATTTATACGTGAATTTCAAGACAGTGAAATCATTACGGTTATAGGCAATGAATTTACTTGGCACGGGAACTGTTATCGACACCCGTGAAATTGATTATGACATATCGACGACGCGTTGATTATTGTTTGCTGCCGCGGTAGAATTACAGCGCGAGGGGTGAGGGGTTCAAGCACCCAGTTTCTCAGTTACAACTGTCGTTCCTCCCCATCGATCTCTCGGTCCGAATTTCGCGGCTGCGACGATCTTCCCTTCCGAAACTGGCACAGTTTCCCGTTTAGCAACACAGTCGGCCCGTGTCTCTCCTCTTCTCGCCGTCAATCTCACGGGTCTCCCTTTCTCGAGGCACGGAAACCCTCGTGCAACGATGCCATGGGGGCCGATAGCACGGCGGAACCAACCCCCATGAGGAATCGATGTAGCTTAAGTCCCTGGACAACAAGGGGCCGACGGCACCTCGTGGCTGTTGCCGCGATCGTTACGATGCTAGATATATAGTTTTTCGGTGCTTGAGCCTAGAACACGTGTCCGGAGGAACTTGGATTAATGCCACCGGATAAGTTTAGCTGTGTTTTCGTTAGGTACCCGGTGGGTTTCGGTGCTCGGAAGCTAATCTGTCGGAAGGAAACGCCGGTATCGATCATGGCTCAGTATTTTCGTCGCTCCTCGGAAATACACCCTTCGCTCGCTGATTAATTTTCTTCCCTGAAACTCGCTTCACGCTTCGACAGTGGATTTTGCAGGTTCGAATGCAGATATTGATTTTGGATGCGAAATATTTATTAATAACGATTTCTATAATTAGCCATCGCGTACCTCACTTGGAACCAACTGCACAGGTCAAAATGACCAAATTGTAGGAAGTCTGAATAAATCTCGTTATTATCATAAAGCAGTATACAGGGTGTTCATTTGAAATCTTTCAAATGAAAGCGCGGATAAAAAGAGTATCCTACGAAAATTGCTGGCCCTTTTACGTACAGTAAGATCAGATAGTAAAAATTATACGTTTCCACTTGAAAAAACACGGTTCACCTCTGTTTCAAGCAATTCAAATGATCTTGAAAACGCCACCCCTCTTTCTCCCTATAAATCCTTGGACAAGTGTTTTACACTTTTTTAATATTTTCCATACTTCTCGAGATATTCGGCTGGTAAGTTTTCAGAGGAACACCCTGTACGTCAACCGCGTGTAGTTCATTTATGTTCCTTTTGCAATTCACAAGGGTGAGTGAGCGGAGCAATGAACATTTTCGTTTGAATTTAAATTGCGATCGCGTGGGATGTTTTTCGAATTTTGAACTTTATCTTTTTGATTTCGATGCACCGGTGTATGTTGACGGCGAGCCGGGAATGTTACCTGATCGATCGGAACCGCAGCAATGGCGAATGCAAAGCACGTATCAAGGTGAAGTGGTCGTATCGGCGGAAAAATCTTCTTTGAACGTCGGGAAAACTGGTCCCGACCGATTTCCGGTAATTTCCAGAGATTGTGGTTTTACGTTCGGCATGTTGCATTTTCTGCGAGTGCTCTGGCCGCTGCGCTGCTGCAACCCGTGATTCATGATATTCGAAACTTTTCGTTCATATCTGCCCGTTTTACGACGCTGTCGCCGTTACGACGGTGTATACGCGACGTTTTATGGCATGTGCACGGTCTCTGAACACCTATTTCGCAGATTAAAACGGTTTGCGAAAAGCAGCGCCGAACAACGCGTTCGAATCACGAAAGAATTTGTACGCCGCACCAAATGTGATTAACCCCTTGCCCTACAATAACGAGCCAGACTCGTCATGAAGATTCTGAATAGAGTCTAATAAATGCGAACCTTATTAATTTCCTTTAAATCGAAATAAAAATCTATTTTATTGTAGTTGATACGTATCCTTTGAGGAAAATGTAGACATGCAATAAATGTAAACTATCTTTTTTTTTTCTATGAAATTCTGAACGACGAAGAATTTCTAATGATTATAATCACAAAATAAATAGTAGTGCAAGGAGTTAATAGAAATAAAAAACGATTTTTCATGGGAACAGCCTCTGTAGATACAAAACAAACGAAAATCGTGCTAAATTCTATCGCATTTTATTTTATAGCATTTTTAAACATTTTCATAAGCCATAAATGCATAAAGATCCGCAGTCTAGTGATTAATTAGTAACGTCATTTACACAGTAAAAAATTTTATAGACACAATACTGCAAATTTTATGTATTTCATACCGTTCGTGTGTAAAATGTAGCAGAAGAAACGATGTAATAATGTCTGTTTCCATTTGTTAACCTTTAGAATATTTTAACAAATGGAACAAGCTTTTCAAGTATCTGCCCTGTTCATAAAGTATTCAATTGTAAATCTGTGTTTTCACAAAAGTCTGTACTCTGGTATTAAACGATTCATATTTTAAATTCTGCAGCTTCGAAAGCAAAAACTCCACAATTGTCGTGCTATACAGTCAGTTCAATTCGCTGAAACTTCATGTTTGTTAATTTAAATTGCCAGGAAAAAAGTCCGGAGAAAAACAAGGCACGCGATAAAATATTTCGCGATATTTACATTTTCCTGGATTTTCGAATCGACGAATTTTTTGACGAACATATTTCCGTTTGTGTACGCACTCGCAGCGTAATCATCGAATCAGTATCGACCAAATCGTTATTGGACCTGTCCTCGCAAATAATAATGAAACCCTGTGTGCGTGTGTGTGTGTGTGTGTCTGTCTGTCTGTCTGTTCTCGCAAATAGCAATGATTGTGTACACAGGAGTATTGACGAAGACGTTCGCGTGCTCTAGAAAAGGCGCAGTGGCTTTTGTTTGCTCGTCGGATTATACTATCCTCGTCAGCAGCAGCATATACCGGGTGACCCATGTAATTTCGGTTCATGTCTTGAATTTCTCACGAGCGCACCCAAGGAAACGACCCCGGAGAAAGATATTTCGTTTCCTCCGAAGACGAACATGTTAATACAGAGGAACACGTTCATTCGGGATCATATATTTCGCAATATCACTCTCGTGCTTTATGCGCGCTCGGTTTGATCATCTCGTTCTGTTGTTTCGGACGACACAAAGAGATTTTCTTTCAGGCAAGACATGTTCCCTGCGAGGAAAAAAATGTTGACACGAAGAAACGATTCGTGATCCCTTTTTGCGCAATCTCAACTTTATTGTCATTTCTATGCGTTGCGTTCCTAAAAATAAAAATTGTGTCGCTGTGGTTGGGAAAAAATTCTAAGTAAAATGTTAATTAAAATGGAGATCTTGAGAGAATGTGAGATTGCTGTTTTGTACATTATCCAATGCAATTTTTGAAAGAGAAATTTTGTTTTAATCCCTGTTTCAGGGATCCCTGATTCACAGTCTATTGACCAGCGATGCGATTATAAGCTGAAATATCAACTAGACTATTCTGAACACGTCTTGTGGTTAAACTTCACCTCGGGAAACCAGAATTTTTAACTTCTTTTCATGCAGTCCTGTAGATTTTAACGAGCAAATGGCGAAAATCCAAGTTTAAATCCTAGGAGATCGCTAGTTCAAAAGTTATGCGTGTGTAAAGACGCATAACACGCATAACTTTTGAACTAGCGATCTCCTAGGATTGAAACTTAGATTTTCGGCATTTTCTCGGCATAATCTATAGGATTACATTTAAAAAAGTTAAAAATTTCTGGTTTCCCGAGGTAAAGTTAACTCCGTTTTGTTATGACTCTGTCATTTTTAACGAATTATATATTTCGTCAATTTTTCCTATTAGCAAAAATGGGAGAGACTTGTAGGATGATGAAAATAAACACCCTGTATAACTGTCATTATTAGAAAATCCTGAGCCGATCGCTCACTAATTGGTTATTGCTCCACAAGTAAACAAAGCTGATCTGTCTTAATTGGCAATCATTACAGCTATTATTCTTCTCGATTTGACGAGACACGATATATATATACTGAGACCAATAACTTTCTCTGAATCAGGACAAATTAATCGATAACCAGATGGACTACTCGAAGGATTCAGGAATGGTCGATTGATGATAATATAGACACAGCTTCACGTTTGTAGTGGAAATTAATTCATTATGGAATTAACGAGGAGTAAAAGTACGACGGAATTAATGCGAACGAGATTAATGAGTCGCGTAATGTACGTGACAACTTGTGAAATTTTGTATAATATTCTTACAACTGAAAAACCCTTGGAGAATTAATTGAATGTTTTATTGGAGATGACAACATAATACATCATACCAACAAATAATGATAATCGTATACATTATTATATCGCATGTCAAAATATTCATTTTATTCACTGTTTTTAAATAACACGTGCCACATTTCAGTGGTAATCGATTTTCCTTGAATATTTTGCAAACATCAATTAATGGTCTACTGTGCTTAATGAACACAACAGTCATGTAATTTTTCTGTTGTAATTTCCCCGTTCATTATTGCGCTAGTTTTCACCGCGACGCAACTCAGAAATTTATTTTGAGTCAGAGCTACCTTCGCGGAACAATATCGCCGATAGAAAATCAAAAGCCTCGTTCATTTGGAAAATTGATACGCTCGCGGGAATGTAAAAATAGAGTCAAAGATAATTGGCACGGCAACGAAGCATCAGATATTATTCCGTTCGAGCACGAACGAAGCCGCTGCAACGTTTGCTCGGAAATTAATGGAAATCTTCCCCGACCCGGACGAATTTCATACGGGAATAAATACTATGCCGTGCATGGAAATTTTACGAAACGGCGAACCAGTTTGCGAAACGTTGCCCCGGCAATAAACGCGGTAATGGAAAATATTTATCAGGGTTTCGGAAATAACCACGCGCAATATTATGCCTGACATTTGCACATCTTCAACGTTTGCTCTGTGTTCCTTCCACGAGTATTGCAACATATATCCTGCTACAGTTATTCAAATATCGTCGAATCAACCGGTCAAATTATATTTGCTTTACGCGGTATCAGCAAATTCATATTCCGATTGCTTTGGTTTCCACATTTATTTATTTTTTTTGCAATCAAATACATCGCATTATTAAGTGCTGCTTACTCGGATTACGAAATATCGTATCTTTACGAAATTCTATATAAATTTTCTCTGACCTTACACGGTTTAAAGCAATAAATAGATAATAATAATAATAATACATTTTGTCGGGCATCTATAAGTATAGAATTTAAGACTAAATAATCCAAGTGTTCCGAAGTTAAAGAAACTTGATTTTTGTTGGGGTCACGAAAGACCCCAGTACACCAGTTAATAGCAACAATATGTCAGAATTAAATTGGAGCGAATCATTCGCTAGTAGCATGAGACATTTTATTGTGTAAATGTTTGTAGACCAGTGGACGTATAAAATAAATTATATGTGATTTTTAACTTTGTTCTCTGGTATAATATGTGCACATCGAATTTGTCGTATGGCAGATAATCGTGCACATTCTGTGCATCCGTACAAATCAGGCTTTGTTCGAATTTTGGAGCCAGTTTCGCGTAAACGCGAATTTGTCACTATCAGCGCGTTAGTCCGTGAGTCGGTGATCGATTTTCGATTGAACGGATGGTAATGCAATGTTTCTGAATAAATTTTCGAATAAACGCCGCTCGATAAATCAATACTTTCTGTTTAGAAGCCGAGTTCACGACAGAATGTAATTACTCTTCGGAAACTTTCGAGTTTATTAATCGAGCAAGCTTTCGAAGTAATTTAAACTGTGGCGAGGAAGAGCCGTCGAATAATGGCGCGAAATTTGAATGGAGCTTACAACTGCGGGAGTTTGACAGACGATTTAAGACGGTCCTCATTAATCAATAGACGTCGTTCGCTGCTCCTGCGATATCTTCCTAGATCGGATACTGGGTGATCCACAAACGAGTAGTAGTATTATAGGAAAAAGTGAACGATAAATTTTTGATTCGAGTTTTCTGCAACTCACTTGTATGCATTTTTATAAAATATTAAGGACATGCGCCTTCGGTTCATTTCATGAAATAAAATATTTGCGGGTAGTCCTGTATAACGAACTCTGGAAAAATTGGTATAAAATTATCAGTAAATAAACTTTTCATACTTGACAAAGTTAATGAACTTTTAATGTTCGAGGTACACTTTCAGTATACAGTGATTTCTCTATGTATTAGGGGGGCCCAAAAGTAATAAATTATTTTGAAATCTAAAACAAACTTCGTAGTGAATTCAAGTTTTTATACAATCTCCATTATTATCAAGAACAATTGCTTTTTCCCGAGGTGGTCGTCCAGAAGACATTAATCAAAAAGAGGATGTCCCCTCAGCCAGTACACCGGCGTCATTTTCATGGCAACATTTTTGTTCGCTCTAATTTCTTTTCCAATTTCCCCATACGTCTTTCACTTCGTTACGCTGACTTCTTTAAAAAGAAAAAAAACATGGTGGGTTGGCAGCGCGGAAAAAGGTTAATGTCAAGACCTTATGCAAAACGACACACACTTCTTACCGTGTCTAATTTTGTCGTATTACATTGTTAATACAGCTATTCTGCGCGACCCTATTAAAACGTAAATATGCGTGTAAAATAAAAACTTCGCGATGAGAACAATTCCGGATAAAAAAATGTAATATCCGGTCTAAAAATTCTGGACGGTTGTGGTTCATTTGAATGCAACGGGAGCGAGTAAGACGAAAAAAAAAAAGAAAACGAATCCGTGGTCCAGTTACCGTTATGCATTTTTCAGGGCAGGCGTCGGAGACGGAAATTCAAGCGCGGGAACCTGATACGGGCAAGGACGAAATTGCTTACGATATGACCTAATATTTCACTGGGCCGATATTAAGATAATTGTGATACATGCGCGCGCGCGCGCGCAGGGGAGCAGGATTTTCGTAGGTGCCGTTGGAAATCATAAATGAACGATGATTATTGGGTGTCGGCTGGCACGTACAGTTTCCGGTCGCGGCTTCGCATCGGAATACGCGACGGGATTTAATTCCGGCCTTAATTAGTCCACTGTCATCGGCGCGGCTTGGCGCCGGCGTCTCTGGAAAATCGAAATTCGACCGGTCGAGCATCGATTACTCGATTTTCTGCGGAACACATTTTCGATATACACTGGCTCACGAAAGTGTTCGAACGCCCTTCAAAACAGTATAACTTTTTTAAATTGGACCAAACGACCTGACTTATTTGAGCAATTAGAAGAATTGGCTTACCAAATGATGTGCAAAAAATGATTTTAAAAAAATTTCAATACACACTCGGAATTATAAGAGCAAATAAAAAAGGCATTTTCCAAAACATTTTTATTTAAGACTGTAATGAAAATTTAAAATATGCGTTTTGTAGATCTGTGTTAGTTATACGCGTACTGAAAATTTCATCGAAATCGGCTGACGCAGATAAAAATGGCATGCATCGAAATATGTTAGAATCTGAGGATTTTAAGCAGAAACTGACCAAAAGCCGTGAAAATCTACGCTTTTCACTACATTTAACTATTTGTAGCTCGTGTGTATATTAATCGATTTCAATGAAATTTTTAGCGTGTATATAACTAGCATATATCTACAAAACGCATATTTGAAATTTTCACTACAGATTCAAATAAAAAAGGTGTGAAAAGTGCCATTTTTATTTTCTCATGTAATTCTTACCAATTGCAATTTTTTCAAAATCTTTTTTGCACATCATTTGGAAAACCAATTCTTTTAACACCTCAAGAAAAGTCAGGTCGTTTGATCGAATTTAAAAAAAAGTTATACTAATTTAAAGGGCGTTCGAATACTTTCGTGAGCCTGTGTAGATATAATCGTTCCGGCAGAGCGACGACTTTTCGCTGAAGATGTAATTAAATTGCGGCTTCTGACCGGTTCCTAATGAAATCGCTTGAAAAGACGTTCCGGTCCGAGTTGCCCCGGCTTGAAATTCCTCGTCGAATCATTCGGCCCGGATAGTAATTAGCGGGCATCGATTTCGTATTATTGACGGGGACTTCAAGGATGACGCTTCAGCAAGTTCCGCGGCGATTTTACGGGCGACTCTAACGAGCGTTGCAACCCACCATGCTGCAGATCTCCGATGATTAAGAGAAATATTGATCTAATTACGAAATTTCACCTGGATATCGCATCGATTAGTTGCGAAGGTAGCTCCGACTATATTTAGTAGCGTTTACGCGACGTAGTTTCAAAATCAATACGGGAGAATTAAATCAAAATTTAATTTCGCTTGTTGCGTGAAATAGCCTAATATTAATATCTTCGGTGATATCTGCATGACTGCGGAAGCTACTTTCTGCTTCGCTGTCACGGAGCAACAGTTTCTGTTCCACGTCGCTTTGTCGACTTACATTTATTCTCTACAAAATGGAAAACTGCATACTCGCGTGCCAGTTGTGCGCTCTCTTTCCTGCGAAAGTTAGATTAAATTCGCAAGTTTTGCTCCGACATGTTTGTAACAATTCGGAAGCGGTATGGTCACTATTTTGGCTCAAATAATTGATTACCGTGAATAATTTCTTTAATAAATGTCGGTGTCCGACGTGTGATGTGGGAAATCTAGTTCCTGATTATGTTTAGATTTAATTCGAGGTATGGATCATTTAGGATACTTCTTGTTTCGATCGTGTACGCTTTTTCCTTGTAATATTGCTTTGAAGATTCCCATAGGATAAAATAATATTATTTCTCAGAATTTATTTTTCGCTACGGTAAAATAATATTATTTCTCAGCATTTATGTTTCCCTATTCTACCTTCTCTGCTTTTCTGTTGTTATAGTCTATTTTACAGTTTGATTAGTACCGGCTCCTCCCACTGTCCGATTAATACCAACCCATTCCAGTGTCCGATTAGTAGAGGCTCATTCCACTGGCAGAGCAGTTGCATATTTTTACCTACTGTTTCCACGTTAATTGTTTCTACTATCTGCTTACACGCCATTTCAGCTCCCCCGAGCTACACGTTCTACTGTCTGATTAGTACAAACTTGTTCCACTTTCTGTACAGATAAAATTGATTCCGGTTCCACAATCACTTTTGTCCTCTCCTACCGTGTAATTTCCTACGGTTCCATTCTCTCCAATTAACCCTTGGAGATATCTCTCTCTCCCCCTCTCTCTCTCTCTCTCTCTCTCTCTCTCTCTCTCTCTCTCTCTCTCTCTCTGATATCTGACCAACGTCGACTCATTCTACAGCGTCATTATCTATTGTCCCGTTATCGTTAATCTTGGATATTTTTTCTTCGAAATATTACACCGAAATCTTTCTGTAGGCCTCGTAACGTCTGACTAGTTTCGTATCATTCTACTGCCTCGTTAAGGAAATCAGTTTGACAATGAGAAAATCATAATTTTATAGAAGTTTGTATTTTTATCATAATGTTTTAAGAGAACGATTGAGCTTTAACCAGTGGTTTCCTTGACCAAGTCTAATGTTGACTTTTTGCCAAACCGAGGGTATAGAATTTAATTTAATTTAATTTGATTAATTTAATTTAATTTCATTTCATTTCTTTATACCCTGCATATAAAACAGTTTTTGACCAACTAAGATGACCTCTACAGTTTTCTGGTAACCTTTCTTATTTCTGTGACGAAGTATCAAGTCATTGTGGACTCTAGGTAAATTGCACTCACAAAAGGCAACGCCACAGTCCTGAACTCACTAGTTTTGAGTTTCCGGGTATTAAAGCGGCAACACGCGTCGCTGATTAACGCGATCTCGAATGTCAGGCATCCTGGACAACGGTTTCTATTGTTCACCGTAGAGCCAACCGACAAAGGGCAGCGTGTTACACGGTATTGACAAGTTCACACGCAATCGACAGACCCGGTGAAAATTTTCTTTGTATCTCGCCAGCTGGCCCTCCAGTTTGCCGGTTCTTTGTCGGCGAGCCGCGTGTCTGCTCGGTCGTTTGTAGTCAGATTGCCTTGCTCACGGGACTGTTAACGCTGCGCATGCTGCAATGGCAGCCATTTATGCGAGAAGCTGCTCAAACTGCAACTAAAGCCACAGCGGACGAAAGTAAAGTCTACCGGGTTCGAACAATAAGAAATTACTTTACAGATAAATTTCCTCGCGAGTACAAATGTTACTGTCAAACCTAGTTCTAGTTTTTGATCATTAGACTGCGGATCTTTATACATTTATGGCTTCTGAAATTTAAAAAAAAATGCTATAGTATAAAATTCCAGAGAATTTAGTACGATCTTTATTCATTTCAGATCTAGAAAGGTCATTATCACTGAAAATTAGATTTTATTTGTTTTCGTCTTTCTTAAAATTTGCCTACAAAAATTGAATATTGCATAAACATCGGCAGTCTAATGATCGTTGTTGTAATGCTACAAAATTATGGCAATATCTGATCGCTTCGTTTCGACTTCGGAACAAGTTGTTGGTCGATTTGTTATTTAATTTTCTCACTTTGTCAGTGCCTAAGCAGACTCAAAATGTACTAAAAATTTATGGCACAGATTATACTTTTTCTTTCTAGAAATTATCTTTATTATGTCTTTCTAGGCTCTTCAATTGTCTCTTTATCGCCTTCCACGAAGGTCTGTATTTTTCACGCGAGAATGCACTTTTCGGGGAAACGCCAAAAACATGAAAAAATGAGATCTGATTCTGTCGCGCGGAAGCACGACGTGATGTATTGTAGAATAAAAAGAATATGAATTGTATTTTTGATCACGACGAACTCTGGCGTCGAACAATACAACAAAGAAGTTTTGTTTTTGTTTTTGTTTTTTCGGGATCGAGAGTTTTCAATTATCGACAGACGGTGACGCGTTTGCCACGGTTTTAAACGGCGTCCCGTGTGAGCTGCCTTTCAATCCACCTTTCTCGTTTCTTGCGTTGCGAACACGCGAGGCACAAACTCGAAACTGTGACGGGCGACGTGTAAATACTCGCAGCGACAATTTAATCGAGTCGCCCTCTTTGTGCGCACACTTATGTCTAAATCTGTTTTCGTGCATGCTTTCCCTTCGTTTTCCACAGTTTCTATGTTCGACGTTTTCTTCGCCTAACGAAAGAGCACATATGCACAAGAAAATTGTGTACAAAAATTGGAGGAATTGTCCAGATAATTAAAATAACCAAACATTTAATTCCCTAGCACTTGACGATCGCAGAATTTATTTATTTTCTATTAAATCAGTAAATTCTCTGTCAAAAATTGTATAAATTCAAGAAACTTAAGATCAATAAATTCTCTGTCAAAAAATTGTATAAATTCGAGAAACTCAAGATCAATAAATTCCCTGTCAACGACCACGGTCGGAATAATATCGAATGTTTATAAAAAGACGAGAATCGCGCGGACGCGGGCGTTACGAGTGATGAATAAAAAATTACTTGGAGGAACCTGCTCGTCGATTTTGAAATTTCAGCGGGCGCACTGCAACATTTCGTACGAACACTCGCGAGTTTTACGGTTTCCGAGCGCGTCGTTGGCAATCCATCATGTTGTAACTGTTTCCGGAACTGTGATCGCATTAGTATCGGTCGGATTTGATTTGACATGGAAATAACGGACGCCGAAGATAAATAATTGCTCCGATAAAAATAAGTAAGCCGATTTCGGAACGGGAGAATGGATTCGAAGATACACGATTTATTTTATTGCGGGACATTATTTATTGGGACGTGTATTTCGAGGAAATTTGGTAAATCGTTATATTTTATTTTAGAAATTGTAATTGAGCACATCATCATACCTGTATTATTCTTTTAATCGGTGCTTTTAAAATAAAATAAAAAGGGAACAAATAACGTGATCCCAGAATGTTCCTGCTAATTGGAATAATACACAGAGACTAAAGTGGTTTAACTGAAACAAAACAGCAAACAATAAAACGTAGAACGAAAATGATTATTTGCATTAAGCTCCATTTCGAAAACGCTCGGGACCGTATCTCACTGACGATTCGTTCAAATATCAGAATTTATTTGAACTTGTATAATTAGCAACTGAGCCGGTTATGTAGCTTTTTTATTCCGCCTAGTACCCGCACACAAAGCAACAGTTACGCTACTTTGTGTTGAAATTGGGTCAGAAATAATTGTTGCAGTTGGAAGTACCGGCGTCGTTATCATTCCGACTGTCCGAAGGATATTGTAAGGCTGCTTTCGAATATTCGAATAACTTTCGAATATTCTGCCCGTGTAAAATTTTGAACGAATATACAACAATGTCTGGTGCATTTAATGTGCCAGTCGAGATAAAAGGCAAAAGTACTACGTGGAAATTTCGAGTTATTTTAATTAATGAAGTATACGCCGTACGATAGAAACTTTAAGCCGCGGTTTGCCGCACTAACGAGCGAAAATGAGCGAGTGTTTCGATGAAAAATTGCGAGACTGAATTATGATAATATCAAACGAAACTCTAAAACCACTAAACCTTCGTCGATATAATACATTTTCTCGGGCAATCATGCTCTCGAGCTCCACCCCAGGTCTGTTTGATCATCCCTGGTTATTTCCAGTCGACAAAAATCAATGCAAGGGATGATAATTGTCCTAATGTCCGTTCAAAATGGAAACAGCAAGCATTAGTCAGACTCGCGTGAAACTGTTCGTCGAATTTCTGAGCGAATGGGTGTAGCCAGATAAGGAAAATACGTTATGTCAATTTTCGAGCCTGTACGTCGACATGGGGGGTAGTAATGGGGTGACTAAAAAATCAGGTTTTTCTATCATTTCTCTTATCAATTTTAATTGAAAGTTCTGAAAAAATTCAGGCATATTTTAGCTAATATAATGCACGTTTATTCAGAATTTTTAGCTCAGAAACTAAAATTCTTTTATTTTTTTAAATTCGATATCGAAACTAAAAATTCTGAAAGAATTCATAGATGTGCAATGTATTACCTAAAGTATGCTTGATTTTTTTCAGAATTTTCAATTGTAGAGGATGAGAGAAATCATGGAAAAACCTGATTTTCTTTGCCACCCCATTACTACCCCCCATAGCGACGTATAGGGTTGAAAATTGACATACAGTACTTCCTTTGGACAAGGTATCGAATTGCAAATTCGATTTGATTTGGGGGCACTTTTGACCTTCTTATCTGGCTACACCTTTTGATCCCAACCGAAATGTGGTCTTATGACATTCTGTTTATCTATTTTAATAAAAGGGAAACCTGTGTTTTTTTTCCAGCTCCGAAACATTCGTGCCGACCAGTCACGCGTAATCTCGAGTTCTAATCAATTTTAATCGGCAGCGTCTCCTCGTGCCCAGGTCCGGCGTAATTAAAAGCGCTCCAGCGAATTTAGCAACGAACTATCCGATTCATTGGAAAATTTATGAACGCATAATAACGGGGGCGAGCGAGCCCCGGTATCGGATATCGGCATCTCGGCAACTAATTGAAATATTTGCCGATATTTGACCAAGCCCGGCGACTATGCACCGGATCGAGTTTAAAAGTTCTGCGGTCGGATCGCGCAACCCGGCATGCTCTTTATTATTTGCCGGCACGTACTGCATTGCTCTCGTATCGGCTCCTCTCACCTTGAAAAAGCGACAAATAGCACAGCAATGCACAGCGTTCTTGGAAAATTAAAAATAATGCAGAGAACACCGAGTTTGAATTTAAAAATACCCTACCCTCTTCTTCCATGATTTTGAAATAACACGGTCCAGAAAAAGGATATAGATATTCAACGGACCCAAAAAGTATTTGAACACTAAATTTCCCAGTCTTAAGAAATTGTCGATGTTTAAGCACTGATGACGTCGTCAAAACAAATAGTACAATAATAAACCTGGTCGCATTTTAAAGCTAGGGACTTCTACTTTCACTGACCATTATTCATTTTTGCCCAAGACAATTTTGCACGACGTGAAAAATGGAAAACTTTCTGTGATAATTTAGCAGAATTTTACTAGAATGTCTGACCAATGCCTTACCGTTTCTACTGCCACGAATATCTGCTCAAAATCCTATCTTTCTCTGTGGACAAATTTGATTCTTCCTCCTCGTTTGTACTATCAGTTCCATGTTACGTTGCAACGATTATAAATAATTTATTACCCGATCACCGTTATGGTGTATTTAATTTTCATTTGTGCGACAGTATAGTGTCTTCGCACTACGAAGTTCTGTTAGCCTTCGCGAGAGATCCTGTTGGGATCCAGCGTCGATACGGGAACAGGAGCTATAGAAACAATCGTTACCGCGAACAGACTTCAAGTGGACATTGAATAATTTCGCGAACTATGTATCCAGGAAGCTTTTTAATATGGGTCAGACGTAACGAGGTTCCCCGCTGTGTCAGCTTAACGAGCTACAAGAAGTTTTCCGTTTGTCGACGATATTTCCTCTGAAGGACATAAACGTTTTAAAGAGATTGATCCCGGCTAGAGGGGGCGATCGCCGATGAAATCAAAGCTACTGCCTAATGCAGAACTGCTAGGCAAGTTAACAGACGAGGCTCTAATCAATTAATGATTTATCCGAAAACCTTCGAGAACTGAAATCGACTCTGACGAAAACGATTTAAAATCTCCTGTATACAGAGTGTTTGGTAACTGGTGGTACAAGCGAAAAGGGGGTGATTCTACATGAAAGAATAAGTCGAAAATATAGAATAAAATTTGTTCATCCGAAGTTTCGTTATCGAGAAAATCGAGTTTGAAATGCAGCGAATACGCATGCTATTCGATAGGAATTGTCTGACGCGTCTGATCATGACCAACCAAATCTACTTGCTGCATATACTAAAGCACACAAACCTGACAGATCTTCAAAGTCGATTTTCTCGAAAACAAAGCCTGAAACGAAAAATGTTTATTGTATATTTTCGACTTATTCTGTCATGTAGAATCACCCCTTTTTCGCTTGTACCACCAGTTACCAAACACCTTGTATATTACGAACTTGCCCAAAGTTGCACGTTTCCAAAGTTCCGAAAGTTGAACAGTCGAAGAGGTTTTGTACAGTCCTGGGGAAGATCCTCGAACGTTTCCCCTAAGCTTTTGCAAGTCTTTCCGAGAGTTTACGCGTTCTTTAGCAGCTCCGAAAAAGCCTTTCAAGAGTATCGTCAGCTCTTTGGCAGTTGCCGAAGTACTTTGCGTGTCCTGGAATTCTTTTGATGATTTTGGGAGCTCCTCAACATCTTCACTGGGTCACTCTTTCACAATCTCGCAGGACATCCGATGATTTAGGAGACTAACCTTGGTGGCTCGTTGATCATGTCGGGAGCTATCGATTATCGTCACAAGGTTCTTGACAATTTTGGCAATTTCTTGATTCAGGCTTCGTGGCTGACAACTTCATAGCTCCTCGATACTGTCGAGTAATTTTTAAAAGCTTCAGGAGTTTTCCAAAAATTTTCGACAATTCTTAAACTCTTGAAAACTTGTTTGCGACATTGGAGAATTTTTAGGTGCTTTCGAAACTTTTCGATAGACTTCATAATCTGCTCGTAGACTTGGGAACTTGTTCATAAAATTGGAATCTAGTTAATGGACCGGAAAACTATTAACTTTTGAAAGCATCCGCAAATTTGTTAGCAGTTCGGAAAATCTTATATACACTGGCTCACGAAAGTGTTCGAACGCCCTTTAAAACAGTATAACTTCTTTAGATTTAGATAAATTAATTAAAAGAATTATAAATATAAATTTGAAGAATTGGCTTACCAAATGATGTGCAAAAATGATTTTAAAAAAATTTCAATTCAAACTCGGAATTATAAGAGCAAATAAAAGAGGCATTTTCCAAAACATTTTTATTTGAGTTATACACGTACTGAAAATTTCATCGAAATCAGCTGACACAGATAAAAATGGCATGCATCGAAATATGTTAGAATCTGAGGATTTGAAGCAGAAACTGACCAAAAGCCGTGAAAATCTACGCTTTTCACCACTTTTAACTATTAGTAGCTCGTGTGTATATTAATCGATTTCAATGAAATTTTCAGCGTGTATATAACTAAAATATATCTACGAAACACATATTTGAAATTTTCACTACAGGTTCAAATAAAAAAGTTGTGAAAAGTGCCGTTTTTATTTATCATTTGGAAAACCAATTCTTCTAACTCCTGAAGAAAGTTAGGTCGTTTGATTCAATTAAAAAAAAAGTTATACTGACTTAAAGGGCGTTCGAATACTTTCGTGAGCCTGTGTAGATAATCTTGGATAGCTGTTTGGACAGTGTATTTGGAAACAGGAAAAAGCGAATTCGCGTTTAATGGAATAGCTTGAAGATTGACAAGGGGAACGCGCGCCATTTAACAAAGTGGCGTGAAAGAGAAGAGCGAAAGGCGACGGTGTCGAGACAAAGAGAGCCGGCGAAGTTAATTCGAAATTATCTTCGTCGAACTGGCGCGGAACAATCGTTCGACAGGCTTCATCGGTAAAGCTGCTCGCGGGCTCGGTTCCCGGAAAACAAATCCCCGGTCGAGTCCTAGTTCCCCGGGAGCCCAGACAACGAGGTCTTCGGTATTTTAATTTTAATCGACCTTCCCGTTTAATAGACGTTCGTGGCTCAAAGCGCCGCCGCCAGGGGCAGACCGTATAAAACGGAACGATGGCCCATTGTGAGCCCGCGAGTAATTCCGGCCAGGCCGAGGAAAGAATAAATTCGAAACAGGGGAGGACCGACGTTAACTGGTCGGCATGCGGGCTTTTTTGAAGCTGTACCATTGTTTCCGCCGCTCTTTTTTTTCGCCGGCGACAGCCACGTGGACGCGGGATCCGCGACAAAGATGAGACACCTGCTCGCTACACTTTCAGACGGACAATTAATCTGCGAAACGCGGTCTTCTTTGCACAGCTCCCGCGGTTGTCTTCGTTCCGACGTTGAGCATAACTGCCTGTGATCAAGCACGATTTATTTAGTGCGAAATGAACGCGGGAATTCGCAATTAAGTCGCGCATTTCGCGATTTTATTGCGGGTACAATTTCCAGCATTTTTATCTTGGTATCTGCAAAGGTTGAGAGAATTTTATGAGGATTTTACTAGATTCAAAATTTAATCAGTCTCTTAATGATGTACGTAGAAATTATGTTCGTACGAAAATTAACGATATGTTCATGACGATATGTCGACTGATCTTGTAAATATAGAATTAATCTCCTTGTTGCAATCAATTCGAAAACGTCTGAAGAATTATTTCTGCAATCTTCATAGTGCCTGACTAATGCTGCCTTATTCTACTGCCGCATTATGTTCAATTTGTTCTATACGAACTGAACATGTGAATGAAATGAGTGAAACATGTGAAACTGAACCATGATTGTATTAAAACGTTAAATCAAGAAAATCTGTAAGCTGTTATGATAGTTTAAAACAGAATCAACTCGATTTGACAAATAGTTTTCGAAATGAAAATTCATGAGCGCAGCCTGTTTTTACGAAGACAGACAAAAGTAGTAAAATTTGTAGTCCGTATATTATAAAACAAATTCGAAACGAACAAAATGATGACTTAAACTCCCCCTAATTCAGCTTGTTCTACGTAATAGTTAATTTTGAAAAAAATCCCTCACGCCATTGACACAGAAAAAGCAAGATTCAGTGTCTCCCTAAAAATGTTAAAAGATCGCAGAAATCGCAGTTTTGCAATAAAATTCGAAACCTGCAGAAGGACTCGGCTATTTCCTAATATTCACGTGCGATATTTCATATTTCGTTTCGGACGAAATTCCAACGGGAAGGCGATCAATTCCGCGCCGCGCGCGTTCATTAATTCTCATTAATTCAGCAGCGATCTCTAAAAACGGATCCCCCTTAATTCCCGTGATTAAATTACAGCGGGCCGTGGTTCTCGAATCGCGTGGGACAGGTTAACCATCGAGTGTCGAGTCTCGCATAAGCTCGTTAACCCGGATTGCTGCCGGGGAGCTCGCGTTGCTGGAAAACGGCGTCGCTCGCGACGGTCTCCGCGTGTCGGAAGTCAATTAGGAGCGACCGGAAGTCAGGCGGGACGGAGCCTGCGAGCCAGGAAGGGTGGATTTCGCGTGAAACCCGATCGCGAAGTTCGTCATCGCGAGCAAATTGTAAATTCGAATGGCTCGGGGAAATTGATGGCGTTCGAGGCGGGCCGAGCATGATCTCTCTGTTCGGGAGTGTACCGCTTTCCGTAAACTTCCGGTCCGGGTTCGGGGTATTGTAGGGGAACGGTATTTGGCACCGTTACTCTTCGCGGAGCGCAAACATACTATAAAAGGAAAGAGAAAAAGACTGTGTGGACAAGGTGAGGGCGTGGAAATTGGGAGAAAGAGGAACAGCGAGAGAGAAGAATGAAGAACCGTAGGAGGAAGAAAAATAGCGAGAGAGATACATGCAGGAATTGGAAAAGAGAGACGAAAATAGAGAACGTAGGAAGAAAGAGAATTAACCAGATAGAAAAGAGAGAAATAGAGAAATGACGAGAAAATAGTGAACGTAGAAAAGAGAGGAAAATAAAGAAGCTTGGAATTGGACCGGCCAACATACTTTATGGACATTGTCTTGACAATGAAATATCTATTGCTTTCACTATGAACATTTATCGGAAAAATTTGCACGTTCTAGCGCGAGATGCTCAAAGAGCTCAACGCGTGGAAATAAGGAAACAATAAAGAATCAGGGTGTTATCGCACCGGCAATGGAATAAATATTGATCCGAAGTTGTAAGCGATTCGATAAGATCGACCCACGGGGACACGGCATTTATAAAAAGGATTGGATATCAATCGGCATACTCGAGATTTTTGCTCGCGGTATGCAAGGAAAAATTTAATTCACCCGTCGCAGCCAGAAATTTCCGCGAACAGCACGGATTTTTCTCGATCGAATAGGCAGCCTGATCGAAGGACGATATTTTCAGATTGTTCTTCGCTTTCGCTGTTCCCCGGAAAACTTTAGTTCCGAGGGGAAAATATTTCTCGAATTTTATTACGACTCTTTCTTGGTCTGACTTTGGCACTCCTATTCTACTTGGAGAGGAATTATTCTGCTCTTTGATCTGTTGGTAGGATTTGGTAGAATTTGGTAGGTCATTGTTGCAACATGCGATGACGCATGCACTTTTTTGAAAATGCTAGTTGAAAGGCAAAATTAATTAAAATTGTCTGAAGCGCGACGACGTTCACGAGAACTACGAAATGTTCCTAATTTTCAATACTACTTTGTTGCAGTAGCTCGTAAAAATTAGTTTCGAAAGGAGAAATTCAGTGAAATTGTCGAGCTATGTCTCCCACTATTCGAACATAGAATTACAACTCATATAAAAGTTAAAAGTTTAAAAGTTTTTTTTAAACTATTTGAAAGTTGTACGTACATTTTTCAAACGATTGAAACTCTAGGGTATTCGGACCTGGTTCTAGTAACATTGTAAATCACTCAAATTGTACTTAAAATATACGAGAACATACCAAAACACAAATATTAAATTAGCCTGATTCTACTAATCTTGTAATCCACTGAAATTGTACTTAAAATATACGAGAACATACCAAAATACAAATATTAAAGTAGCTCTTATTAAAATCTGCATTGTTGTTGTTTAACCATTTTCCGCATCCAACGTATTCATTTTTTCACAATATTTATTTATACAGTGTGTTCCACGAACTCTGTCCACGTGAATATCTTGGTTATTTCAAACAATACGAGAAAATGTTACTTACAGAAGTTGCAGGGTTTAAGAAACTACATAATATGGTATAAATAATATTCTTGCAAGTGGAGGCGTACAGAAGATATAGAGGTCACCTTTGTTTTTTCAAATGGAGTTAAGTAACATTTTCTCGTATTGTATGAAATAACCAATACATTCAAGTGGACAGAGCTCACGTGGGACACACTGTATATATACATAAAAATGCAAACGCTGTGTTCGAAAGAGAAACTACAACTCTTCGATGCATCCGCTTTAATCCATTTCTAGAATTGGATGAAAATTAACAAAATGCAAAAGTTCAGCCCGTTCGCAAATAGAACGAAAAAAGTAATAGCTAAATAATTTCCGCACAGAGAGCTTTGCCGGTCAGTTCGATCGGGAATATCGATGTTCTAAAAATTCAGTTACGTTGTCGCAGTTGTGTATAAAATTAGGTTAGTCGATTCGCGAAAGTTGACGGAAGTTTAAAACGCTCGTCGACAGGAGGCGGCTACGCGGCCATCGTTATCGAGCGACCATTTACGTTTAACAGTCTCTTATTTTGCGGGATACGTGGCATTCCCGGTAATTAGACTCGACGGGAAATTAGGTCTCTATTTTTGCGGTATCGGCCACGTGCGCCGATACTGGTGAATTACAAATAATTAACCTCCGTCCCGTCGTTTAACCGTGACGCTGATGTCGTTACGCGCGTCACAGCGGCGTCGCGCACACCGGTTTTCCATGAATATCGAACTTTCGGGGGGCGGCACGGCATAGTGCTCGTCGGACAATAAACGGAGCACGTCCACATCGGCGCGCGAGCCGTGTTTACACACGTGATAACAGCGAATCGCGTTGCCTGATCCATTTACACGACTTACAAATTTGAATTGCCGATCGGCCTGGTTAAGCGGACGGCGTCGCTTTGTTTCGGGTTAACCTTGACCTTAACAATTGGACAGTGCCAGCGACCATGCTGCCCGAGATCCGGTGAGTCCTATGTGCAAATCTGTGTCGGAGGCGTTCGATCAATTTCTACGAACACCTGCTGCATAAATATTTTTAAAAAGCCAAAGTTTTGCATGCTTGATGGACGTTAATTAATTTCCTGAACAATTAGATACATTTGTTGATGTAGTTAGGCAGATTTTGGTCTGCCACCATTTTGGTCTTGATCTCTCAAAAATTTTTGGTGATAATAACAAATCTAGATTTATTTTGATTTCGATTTTTCTGTATAATTTGAAGTAAAAAACCAGAACTTCTTTTTACAAATTAAGCGATGGGTTCCTGTATTTGTTAATGCTTTCTAAGTGTCATAGCAAACGTTTTCTGTGTTTCGAATGATCTACGCGTATCATTAACCCTCCCTATGCTATGTCGGAGTCATTCGTCAACCGTTGAAATTTTATTCCGATATAAGACGACGCATTTTATTTCGATATAAGTAAATCGTCTTACTTCGTCTTACATCGAAGAAAATTATAGTGAGATATCTAAAGTAGCGAGATAATTAAATCGAGCACAATTGGATGTACGCTATTTCGTCAGACCCATCAAAAACGACGTTCATTGTAATACGACATCCGTAATTACATAATTCCGCGTGACATATCGGCCAATTAAATTGAAAGACACGGTTCTCTTAATTTTCTACACAATTTTACCGAAACGTTAACACGAACTGGAAATCATGAGCGACCTTTTGCAGAAATCATTGAATTATTACGTGAAGTAGACACGCAGTTTGGGTATCGCTTAATCAGTTCGATATTAATTATATGATAAAAATGTGCATTATATTTGATGGATCGCATGGAAATCACGTCTCGATAAAATTCCAGGATCAATGAGCGACTCGTGCTCGATGCCAATCTCGCGTTTATTAACTGAATCGTATTTTCCACAATATGAGAACAAAGAACGATTATTATCCTAAAAGTTCACGTGAACAATAGATGTAGCTGTGCGAAACATTCTCGAAAAATTAATACGCTCGAGTTGTACAGTGATATTATTTTTTCCCCCCACGTTCGCATTCTCGCGAAAGAATTTCATTTCCGCCTGACAAAGCAATTTCTTGGGTATGAGATAATCTGAAATACGTTTTATTTGTCCAGAGTTTCATTGCGATTTAAAATCAAACATCCAAAGTGTTTTGAATTAACAGCCTCCCGTGCCACGGTGTTTTCAGCGATTGATGAGAAAACTAAGAAATATGAGATATTCTAAACATTTATTTCGCAGGTCAACGCGATTTTAATAACTCCGGATGATGGTTCGATTGATTCTGCTCCCGAACGATATACGTCATTCCTCATTAAGCTAGTTAATCGAGGTCCAATTGTAGTTACATTCAATTATGTCCAGTTGTGTTGAACTACGATAATTGACAGAGATTGATCCCGAATATATACTGTAGCGGACCGTAATAGCTGCTTTTCGATCGATGCCATTGCGATTTCATCTCTGGATCGTTAGAACGATGTTAAAAAAGTTCACTATTAAAACGCCTCGATTAATCCAATTCACTTTCAATTAATAAAAAGAAAATTTACTTATTTTCTTTTTGCTATATAAAGAATTGTGTTTCTGTAAGCAATGAGAAAAGAATAAAATATTTCATATTATGAAAAAAGATTTTATCCTTACATACGAAATAAAAAATATAGTATCTAGTAAATGCTAATATAATAATTAGATTCTATGCATTTAAACACTATTCAAATCAGTGGACATATTAAAAACTTTTAAAGACACCAGCGTATTGGTTTCAGCTTAATAGAATAATTAAAATAGGAAAGAAATTTTTATTTCGCTCCCGTGTCTCGCAATCAATTTTTTATTTTGTTCTAATAATAATAAATACTTAAATCTAGTGTACCTGGTATATGACAAATTCTGCGCTTAGTATTTTCCCACGCGCAGTTTCCACACAGTTCCTGCAGACAAAGAAAAATTAGTTTCTTCGCGAAACAATGCACACGCGATTGCGAATAATCAGCAGAAACAAGTACCTCGAAACGAACTCCAATAGAGTCGGTATTATAACGCGTCCAACGTCAGCTGAATTCGAAATTATTTTTCGCAACTGTTATACTTCTTCCGTATTTCTTTTGTCGGGAACAATGGAAGCTAATTATTCACAAATCATTCTGCAGCGATTAGATAGGAAAAAATTCTTAGGAAAGAATTTTGCTAGACAATTTACTGTAATAAATGCATTGATAACTATATTAATTTACACTTTTTTCGTATCTCTTTTTTCGGGAACAATGGCAGCTAATTATTCGGAAATCATTCTGCAGAGATTAGATAGGAAAAAATTCTTAGAAAAGAATTTTGCTAGACGATTTACTGTAATAAAACAATACTGTAATTAATTAATTTTTATTCTGCTACATTCGAGCATATTTTGTCTTTTCAGTTTCGGTTTGGTTGATTAAACTGTGCTTGATTACGTGGCAGATTTTTGGGATTGTGACTCGTAATTAATGTTTTAAGTACGGGAAGATCCAGCACGATCGTGGCAGGACGATGAGCATTCAGAAAGTCGCGAGCAGAGTCTGCTGAAGACGCGGGAGGCTTTATTCAGCGAAATGACATTCGCGCACGATAAATCAGTCTTTGTGGTGGGTGAATGGGGGACGGTCGGCGGAAACAATGGGAAGCGTGTATAGCACGAAACGCCGTAAACCGATCGAGAAAATGCGATGATTCCGACGGGGATGGGAACGGTACCGTCGAGATTGAATGCACCAGGGATTCGTAACGTTCCCGTTGATAGGATTATGCATATGTTGCACGGCCGTGGACACTCACGCCGCTACACGTTCGTTAATTAACGCATAATCGGTTCAAATTGCACGCCAATTCGATCGATGCTCGCCGATACTTTTTTTCGTTTCGATTTGCACGGTATTGCTTGGCCGAGAGAACACCTCGACACAATTGTCAATTTTATTGATCTGTAAAGCAGTTTTTAACACTTTGACTGCCAAACTAGAAACCTCAAAATTTCCATAATTAAAGTAAGTTATTTAACGAAATAAAAATTGAAAAGAATTAAATGTATGATATCGAATAGAGTCCTCCAACTTTTTTACATTTTACTGATCCTAATAAAATTTGGTACAATGAATATATTAACATAAAAATTCATTTTAAAACCTGGACAAATAATTCCGTCATCCACATATGGGTGACATGGCAGTCAACGTGTTAAAAAAAGTTGTTTAATCCTTTGCACTCGGCTGGTGACACTGAAGCACCACTAGAAATTTTTGTGCCGTTATTTCAAAGAAATTACAAAAAAATATTACAAAATATTTTTTAAATTACAAAATTTGTATTCAATAGATTACTAAACATCTAAATATTATACGTGGAAATCGGATCAGTTTCGTATGGATAAAATGAAAATATTCTAAGACGGAAGAAAAATTTAATTTTAGAATGAAAGTAGCGCCGAGTGCAAAGGGTTAATATACATGAAAGTTGCCTGAAAATAATACTATGTAAAATCACTTAGAGTATTCGTACGTAATAAACGGCACGCATAATTGAGCACCATCGGACTTGCGCGTCAATCGATGCAGAACGCCCGAGACGGAATAATTGATCTAATTGCAACTATTATCCTGTTCTATCGCATGCATTAATACGAATTCGTGTTTCGTTAGTCTGTTTCATTGAATTATTACGATGCAGTTCGATAACGCAGACAGAAATCTGCAAGACCTATATTAATTTAATACGTTGCATTATCGCGTCCTGTTGCAGTAACAATAATTTACTTCTGTTCCATATTCATCGCGAAACAGCACCGGATAGGAAAACAGTACACAATAAAACCAGTTATTAACAATATATTCTGCTGACAGTCCCTTTCCAATAACGCTTCATGACGTATTGAATCGTCGAACAGTCGCTGGGAAATAATGATTGTAACGTTGATTACTGCAGGCGTTTATGCAATTTCTGGCTTTCCGCAGAAAGAGAAAGAGAGAGAGAATGGAATCGCGTAACAATAACGTGTGTACCTCGTGGTAATCATTTTCCGAAAGCTTCGCGCATTTTATCGGATTCTCTGTTTCGCTCGTTTCATTAGTTGCATTTTAATAAACGTAAACATTTCAGCGCTGTTCGTGGTGTTTACTTTCCGCTCGGAAACGTTGCAACATTTTTATCCCGCGATCGGTGTGTTTTAATAAAACAATAATTCGTTCGCGTTGTAACGCACCGTTGACAAAAGGAATCGCGGATTTTACGGAGCGTTCCGTTCCGTTCCGTTCTGTTCCGTTCCTTTCCCGTGGACGATCCAGTGGCCACGTGTTGCACTCGCGTGCAAAACGCGTACACTGAAACACATACACACACACCGACCCGCGACTGGTCTACTGCATCGTGTACGCGACCGTGACGCTGGCACACACGCAACCCAGATGCAATTGCGTTTTATGAAACTCCGATTACGCGTCGATGCGCGAACGTAATCATCTCTTTCGAGAGCTCCGGAAAAAGCTGCGGCTCGTTACAGAAAGTGGCCAGCCTAACCGGGAGAACTATATTTTCCTAATCCTCTGGTTTTTCAAAGCCCTGATTTACGATAGAATTCTCGCTCCCTTTTTACTCTTTGTATTTTCCCCTTTTGAGGAGGGTTCGTTTAAGAGCCAACGGTAGTCACGTGACTTTTGCAGAGCCAGCAGATCGGTAACTGCTGCATAATTTCCGTTCACAGCCTTCGAACACTGACAATAAAATTGAAATATCCTTTGATATGGTAACCATTAAAATCCTTACGAATCAATGTTTTTTTTGTTTTTTTTTTTTTTTAATTTATTTATTTATACAAGTCGCATCAACGACTAGGTCATTAGCGACCACAGATATTATATCGTAATATTACATTATTATGTCTTTGTACTTAACATAAAAATCATTTATAAGTATACTGAGGAGAAAAAATGTTGTAATTGTTATATGTATAGAATGTTACAAAGTGTGGAAAATTTTTGTAGATTTTAGGAATTTTAAAACTTGGACTATGTTCGAATTAGTATTGGAACAATCACTTTAATTGTTGGGGATAGCCAAGCGTCTTCTTTGGAAGGAGAAGAGAGTGTTCAAGAGAGTCCGTTCTCTTATTGTACTTAATATAATCAGCTAATAATTTAAACTGGCTGCTAGAAAATTACAGTTTCAATAGAAATTCTAATAGGGTGCTTTGAACCCTGAGTCAAAAGAGTCTCGAGACCTTGGCCCCGCAATTTAAGGGTTAAACGGGGTGGCGCATGTCTTTAAATCCAAAATTTGACTTTCTATCACTAATTGAATCTCCTAAAATTAAAACGACCCCTTTCCACGATCGCGCATTGCTCAGAAGACTGTTGCGGTAACGCTAAACCCACCGAGCGTTGAAAATGTCGGTCATTCCTCGCGAAAGAATTTGTGCATCTCCAAACGGTTCCAACATCAGAAAGTCTAGTTAACGCCTTCTATTAGGAGACTGTTCATAAAAAAATTGCTTAACCTCTTGCACTGCTATTTATTTCGTGATTATAAAGATTAGACATTTTTCATTCAGAATTCCATATATATTTCCGTATACTCGTCGTAACACAAAATATTGCCGTTCCTTCATGACGAGTATACTCGTCAAAAGCAGAAAACCGGTTAAAGCAGGAGATTTTTATTATTTTGGGAAATCTGGTCACTAGACTGTTATCAGCTGAGTTTTGGGTCAGCGATGCTGGAAACGCGTAGACGACGATTGTGCGATGTGTATCGCAATAATGGGGTTTGCGAGAGGCACTAGATTATGTTATTGATCGCGACTCCTTTAAAATCGAGCTCCTCGTTCGCCTCTTTCGCAAGCTGGCCTCTTAACGCGATGCACGTGGTTGACCTAGTATCGCCTAAATGGTTTCGGGGTGAGTCTCCCCACCGAGATGTTTCCCCGGTGAATACCGCAATGCTTGCTCGGAACGAGAGAAAGGGGGCACGGGGGAGAGAGAAGCAGAGAGAGAAGGAGAGAGAGGGAGAGTCAAGAATCCTCCAGTGATGTTACGACGTTCCTGTTTTTCCTACTGTACGTTTCCACGTGGAAAATCTCTGTACTTCCAGCCTAGCATTAGGTTTTTCGGGGAACGTTTCGTGCCTCGTAACAAAGGGGAAGGAATTGTAATCTAGTGGAATTTCTTCCTGGACCCTTCAGCAGAGTTCTCTCTCTCTCCCTCTCTCTCTCTCTCTCTCTCTCTGTTCCCTAGGTCCTTCAGAATCTCTCTCTCTCTCTCTCTCTGTACCCTGAAACCTGCAGAAAATCTCTCTCTCTCTCTCTCTGAAGCCTAGGTCCTTCAGAATCTCTCTCTCTCTCTCTCTCTTTCTCTCTTTCTCTCTCTGTGGCCGACCATCGTGTTCGCGCGTGACTGGCTAAATCTACTTACCCCAAGCAGTGGGCTTATCCGTTTAGCACCGGGATCTCGCAGAATTTCGTCAAAAGATGGTTCGATAGACCGTAGTACAGCTTCGTTTTATTCTAAACTTCTCTTCACTTCATTCTCCTCCCGGAATTAGAATTACCCGACAGCTCCGTAGTCTGTTTGTCAACAATAACGCGTTCAAACTGCTTTTCTGAAAACTGCCGTTCTTTTTACGGCAGCTCGGGGGAACTCGCGTCACGTTTGACCAGTTAGCATATCAAATGCACGCAGGTTTTTACACGAAACTACGCACATGTTATAAAAGAATTTTTTTACATTTCAGTCTTCATCTGGCAGTGCTAAAAAAAAAAAAAGAAAAAAACGTGGGTGGAGGCGTAACAGTTTCTTTTATGCACCAATATGTTGTTCTCCGCTGCAATATGTTTTCAAGGAAATTCGTACAACGGGCAGTCGTTAACATGTCTGAAAGTGAGAAGAATAATTCACTTATGCAATATCTGATTCACATATTAATGTCTCCTGTGATGATTTAATATAAGGGAGCTTTGTAGCTCAGATGTTTACAAGAAGATATTTTATAAAAACGACGACAATGTCTACTCGAATTTCTACCCTCTTTTTAAATAATATATATTAAAAAAAAAATTAATCTCATGAGTGATTCTTTTTGGATGCGTTCTTACAATGCAAATAATTAATGTCTCGTGTGTTCATCTAAATTAAAGGAGCTTTGTAACTAAGATCTGTATAAAAAGATATTTTATAAAAATAACGATAATGTGTCTATGTGTCCGAATTTTTACCCCTTTTCTAAATAATATACATTCAAGAAAATTAATTTCATGAGTGATTCTTTTTGGATGCGTTCTTACAATCCGAATAATTAATATCTCCTGTGTTCATCTGAAATAAAAATGTGAATTTTTACCCCTTCTTTAAATAATATATATTAAGGGAAATAAATTTGATGAATAATTCTTTTTGGATGTATCTATAAAATCCCAATAATCGTAAATTAAAAATATCAGAACGCGTCATTTGTGAAAGCAAAGAATCAATTCCAACCTTGTTTCGCGACCACCTTCAGAAAAATCGCTTACAAATAAGATCCCTCGGAAAACTAAAATACTAAAATAAAGTACAGTACCCGCGTGCTTCCCAGAATTCGGCTGGTTACGCTTCCGCGACAATGTTCCAGAAAAATGAAGTTCGAGAGCAGAACGGCAACGGACGAACGGCGGTTTCGATCGGCGCACTCGAAGCGTAAAATTGCAGCGGGAAAACATTTCGTTTCGGAAGTTCCATTGTGCGGCGCAGGGTAAAGAAGCCGTGCAATTAATGGTAGCACGAATGCCGGTAAATTCAGCGGCGTTCGCCACGCTAATGTACAGGCCGCATTATGTACATATAGCGGGGGCGGCGTGGCATTGTGTACCAATAACACAGCCCGTATTATTATGTGCGCTCCGGCGTTGATCGGCCGATCGGACACCAATCGAGATAATGGAGATAATACGTGCGGTCGCTGAGTCACTCACGCTTCATCGGATACGCGGCCGCCTCCGGTGGATCGCAAACCTGGATCCCTCGAACAGCGGCGCGTCGACTCGGTGTTGCTCGCCGAGATTGAAGCTCACCGGAGCCTACTCGCGGATGGACACAGGCGTGCGCCAGTCATTTCCGAGAGTAACGCTAATCCCGCTCGATACTACCGCGATCATATTATATTGCGATCGACACCCCGGAGAAAATTGATCCGCAAGTACGCCACACCGCTAACTCCCCCCACCCCATCAATTTCATTTTGGAACTTTGATCTACTTCGTTCTAAGTGTCCTCGCGGCGTTCCGTGGCCGCCATGTTGCCAATATCCAACCACTTAACACATTCCCTGTCAACGTCACAGATCCGCTACGACCACAATTTCCTATTTCGCGTAATCAACGTCCAATCAATGTTGGGTGTACTGCTGTTCAAACTTGTAACTCGTTGCACGATGTTCGAGGAATTTCTAATTTTTTTTTTTTGGGTGGGAGGGGGCAGTACCTTGTTCATGTTTTGCTAAGTAGAGTAGAGCTTAAGTAGAATTGCAACAAGCTGGAGTAAAATAAAAATTGATTCTCTTTCTTGATATATGTCCTGCACAGTTGCCAGGTTGAAAACCGTGATTTTTGGGAATTTTATTCTGAAAAACTGTGAGACTTCATCCAAAAAATGTTTTCCCATCTAAAAGGTCCTAGTTTAGGGAGTACCTCGCATTTTTTTCGCATGAAAATTTTTAACGGTTACAAGGTTATAGCTAGTTTCCTGAGCCCCTTAACAATTCTCAAGTCCTCGTGGAAGTAGTAGAAACTGGTATTGGTCAGACATGTCTGTAAGACTTATATATCAATTGTTAGGATATCTACTGTTAATGAATTCTTTTGACAAATGATGTTTAGGATGTTTGAAAATGTACTCTGGTCAGAATCGAGGGGAGCATTGTTATAATAAAACCGGTAGTAATACAAACTAAGGTAACGATGAAACACGATGGTTCTCTTTGCTGCGCTAAGGGTTACAATGATGGCTTTCGGAATAATCCCTTCCAGCAGTTACGCTGCACCCAGAGGGTCGTAACATTCGTTTTATACCCTGTCTTCGAGACGAGTTCTTCGAGAGCGAAAAGTCTGTTAAAATATTTTTCATTTCGGAATTCTGCGTGCTGCGAATTAATCGCATGGTATTAGAATAAAAAGAGAGAGGACAATGAACTAGAAAATTCGTGTGTAATTGAATAGTAGCACGAGAGCGAAGCTCAGTTTCGGGTAATTCGGTTTCACAGTTCGCCGAACGTTGACGTAGAATCCAGTGACCGGTGGCGAGGAACATTTTCGTAAAACTGGCAAATAATTTCGAGCGTGCGAACTCGCCCTTTATTTCGAAGGGGAATTAATTAACGTGCACTCGGTCGATACGCAGTTGCCTCGGACCCTAGAAGCCCGGGTAGATCAGTCTAACCAGCGGTTAAGTCAAACTGCAACAGGGGAGTCGTTAGTAAGTTGTTGCTAACATTAAGCAACTTGCTGGCTCTCGAACATTCCGCTGCATTAGCTCTCGTCTCGCTTACCGTAGCGCCGTTGCAAACTGTCACCCGTAGTGACTGAATTAAGATAATTAATGCGAGTCGCATCGGCGCTTGAAATTATTCGTACGCTTACGTTTCATACACCAAAATCTCATAAGACTATACAGAAAATGTATTATTAATGACGGGGTACAAAACTTCACGGTTCGCCAAGGAGAATGCAGTTTCCATTGCGTTGGTCTGACCAGGGGCGGGTTTATTCTACTCGTGGGACTAGGAAACGGTTCATACTACTTCGCAGGGACAGTGATCGACTTGCACTACTTTTCCAGAGACTGGGCTGTTTTACACGGTAAACGTTCTGGTAAAGGCTGATATGCTTGTCTGACCAGTGCTATTATGTTCTACTTGCATCATCAGTAGACTGGATATTTTATAAATTTATAAAAAAATAATGTGTAGATCCAAACGAGTAGACATATTAAAAGAATTTTAACGTACATGACGTGTAACAAACTGTAGAAGGTTCAGAGGGTGTCTGCCACCGTTGTTAAACCTCAACAGCGTAATACAGGTATTAATCGGAAGCCGTGTTACACGAAGGGAACAGAATCGTCGTACAGATGGACCGCTTAAATCACAGGGATTCCGTCTTCGCAGTCCTTGTGATTAATGCTAGCCCTGCCGTTTGATAGAAATTTAGTGTGGCTTAGAGACGTTCCGCTAAGCTCGGCCACGAACGCTTACCACGATCAAAGGAGACTATTACGATCAATTTCGGCGGATCTACTCGAAATTCTCCGTAATATCGAGGTGGAAGCTTCAATTAATTTCTTCTGTCGGCCCTGAGTGTTCGAACCTAGAGTGGACAGGTATATAGTCAGGTTGGCAAAATGGCGGAACGTTTAGTTACTGTCACAGAAACTTCTTTAATCAAGACTAGCTGCACGTAGGTGGAGAGTTTAACTTGTATACACAAACTCTATTCTGAACTGTGTGTAACAGCGTTGACAGAAAATTCGAATATCACTCGGTTAGACAATTAATTACTGTTAACACTGAACTACGCGAGCTAATAGCACCGACCCAGCCAAGGCACTGAACAGAGAAATTTATTAATCGTTTTAATAACTTTCCGAATAGAAAGCATGCTACGTCGAGTAGTACGAATCCGGCATTACGCAGGCAAAGTAGTATGAAAGTACCACTGGTCAGACAAGACGGGGACAATGTAGAATAAATCAGTCCCGAGTGAAACGAGCGAAAACACTTAGTAATTTGTGACACGATATTTAAAAGAGTATTGACGTTTAATTTTGCTGCGAGTTAAGTAACTATGAGGACAATAATACATTGTATTACGTGTCCTCACATGTACGTTTCATTCGGCCACAAAACGATGCATCTGCATAAACCAGGGTGCAGTTATTAGCATAGTTCCGAGGTCAGGATGACAATGGAGTTGCTATTGAAAATAGGACACCCCGCATTTGGCTGTCCAACCACAAAATTAATTTCATTATTTCGGAATTAAGCCCAGTTCCTGCCACGGGTATTAAAGGCTGGGCGACTTTCACGGAAACTTGATAATTTAAAAACTTTATTCGAGAACTTTGTCCAAGGAAATCGTTTAAAGCTTGTCGAGTCCATAGTTCTCGGAGGGAGGAAACTTTTTTACACAAACAGTCTGTGAAGTCTGAGTAAATATTCGAATTATCCTATCGGCGGAAGAGTGTGTATAACATACAGTGACAGTTGACCGATAAAATTATTTAATTTACTGTTTATCCGATCGCTGCGCGAAGTATCGACTGCTCGGCCACGCTCGCCGGAGTTTCGACGATTCAATTCGAAACTTCTTAACTACCTGCAATTGACGATTGGCTACGTGCCAAAGGACACTGGGGCCCGCCATTACCGAGCAGTTAGAAACGTTCAACTTCTCCAGACTGCCATATTTCACCCGCTGTGACGCGGACTCTTCCCTCGAACCCCCCTCGGCTCTTTAATACACATAATCCCGAGACTCGCTGCCACACACCACTTGCAATACTCAAGTAATCAGCTTTTTTCACAATTTCAAAAAAGAACAAAAATCAAAATTCTAAAGAGCGACATTTGCAGTACGTTTAGTAATTTTTTAACAGAAAAATATCTATTCAAGACATTAAATAATGTTCTTTCTGCTGTGAGCAACGCTTCATAAAAATAACACCCTATATCTCTGTAAACTTTGTTCCCGGATCGAATTAACATTTTTCACAGAGTATTCATACACTTTCAGAGGAAAAGCATTTTTTGAAAATCAATTTTTCGACATTTACAAGTGTATGTACATAACCCCTTAAATGGGAAAAGACTGTACTTTATTTGCCAGAGGAATGCGGAACTCTGACCACTTGAATATCTTGTTGAAACAATACTAGACAATACTCACAGAAGTTGTAAGGTTTAAGAAACTATATAGTATAAATGATATTCTTGCAAGTGGAGGAGATACAGAGGTCAGCCTTGCTTTTTCAAATGGAATGTCTTAAACCCTACAAGTTCTGTAAGTAACATTTTCTAGTATTGTTTGAAACAACCAAGATATTCAAGTGGACAGAGTTCGTGGAACACACTCTATTTGAAACTCGATCGAAAATAGATTCTGCAATTTGTTCTATCGACGCCGTTTCATCGAGCACTTGCAGATTCGTTAAATTTCGCAAGATCCTCCGATCTTACGGCTCAGGATGCTTTCGAGTGCAGTTAAACAGCCGGTCGACAAAGCCTGATCGAATTTCAGTTCAATTTCGTAGCGCGTAATCCGGGAAAGTTCGCCATTATTCGTGCCGCTACGTCTCATCTCGCGAAGCCTCGGTAATGCCTTGGATCCGCTTTGGTCTCGGTCGCACGCGTTACGCACGCGATGATGCACGGAACGAGAAACGGAATCAATGATAGGTCGTCATCAAACGATCTGTAATCAACCCTGGCCTGCCTCGTCTGGCTACCGGCGATACTATTTCACTGGCGTCACCGTAAAAGTGGTAGTTTTCGAGCAATTGTGATGCGCGCAACAGACACCCTGATTAAGGGCAGGCCTAACAAATTTTACGTCGTTCGGCAGAATTAGGGAGTTCGAACTTCAAAGGGCTTCCCTCCACTTTTTTCTTTTTTTGACGCGGCAGCTCCGATTTTTCATTTTTCAGAGCACCAATTAATTCGCTTAAAACGTAATGTAATTCTACATCGTGCAATATGACGAATAATCTAGTTACCAAATTATTGTCGTAACCTTTATATTTTTCGAAATTCTCAGCTTCATCGTATATTAATCGTGTCCGGTTGTTTTCATTCGTACATGTTTCACAGTTGAAATTAGCTCCTCTATTTTTACAAAAAGTCGTAGAAATTGTGATGAAGCCAGAAAAAATTAATTTTTTAAACTTCCTTCGGGCATACTGCAGAGTACAATGCAACTGTAGCGTAATTCTCATAAATTTCCATTCCATTCAAGCGGACACTAAAAATTCCGGAATCGTGCTCGTTGAATACGGAAACAATTGTCCTTGCTCGAGAAATAAATGCGCCTTGCAATTTGCGAAGCAAGATGTCCGCGCGGGAACAGCGGATAAACTGGTCGGTTTAATCTTAGCCGTTTAATTTTTGAAGCGGGAGCTACGCGTTGACAAAGTTTACGCGGAGACTGTTCGCTGGCAATTTCTCCGGTAATTTTTCCGGGGGAACAAGAGCCAAGAGAAATTTTCGAACGGTGAAATATTTACGCGTCGGGAACGCCGGCGAAAACCGTAAAGAGAATTTCCTTTGGCCAGGAAATAATGGCCGGGGGAGGTGCCCCCCCCACCTCCCACCCCCCACCCCCCGGGTAACGACGGAAGCTGGCAAGCAGCGGGGATCTTTCGTTTGAATAGCAATTTGGAAGTCAAATTCCGCTGGCCGGGTGAATGACGACGAAAACGGCCCTGTTAAATGATAACGTCCCGGGCCCCGGGGAAAAGCGGGTTCCGTTTACCGGGAGAAATCGGTTCTAATCGATCCAGCTTTCCCCGGCGATTCAATAAAGCGGACCGTAATATTTTCCCATCGGTGTCTCGTGCGCGGGACACTGCCCGATTTATTAATCTCTTATTAGAGAGGCTGGTAATTAATTTCGAAAAGCGGAGAGACAGAGACAGAGTTTTATCGGAAACGAAACGCTGATCGCAAAAGACGGCTGATCGACGTGATATTATCATTTGACGAGCCAACAGAAAATAATTCCGATTTCGGTTTATATTGACGGATCGGATAGATCCGCTCCAATGTAATTTATTTCGTTCTGGTGATCGAAGCTGCTTGGCCTGAAATTTGTAAAATGTTTTGGGTAATCCTTTAAATTGAATTTTACCTGATTCAACCCTAGTGGTAAAATAAATTCTGTAAAATTGAAATCCTCTCTTTGTAGACTTAATATTTAAATCACTATTTAAGTTCTACTCGTCGGATATTGACCGTCCTATTCTACTCAGCGAACAATGACCATCACATCCCTTTTCTTCTTTTCAGTGGAATGCCGCCATATTCGATTTGTTTAGTCATTCACACAGGCGTACTCTGCTTGTCGGAAAATGTTGGTTTACTTGTCTGGTTCGTGATGTATATAATCTACTTGTCCGATCATGATGGATGTATCCCACCTGTCTGGTTGTGATGGGTCTATTCTAGTCTTCGATAATGTAGCTTCCGATAAACTCTTCAACGCGTCTGTTCATGGCGAGCCTATTTCACTTGTTTGAACATAAGCCGGCCCTGTAATATCTTTATTCTTGAAGCGATCGAGCCGAGAAAACAATTTACATGTAATCGCAATTCAATGAAATTAGTATAGACACTGTATTAAAAGAAATCTATGAGATATAATTATTTCCTTGGAGGGGCGTGAATTTAATAAAGGAATTCTGAATCTATTTTATTTGATGGACCAGAAATACTATTCGATACGACAGCTCGATTCACCGAACGTTTTGCTCGGGGAAAATCGAGTTCCGCGAATACAAATAACCGAAATTTACTGTCCCCCGTGGCGAAAACGGAAACGTAGACAAAGCTGTCGAGCTGGGAAAGCTCTCGACGGAAACGGACGATTTCGACGGAAGAAAAAAGCGGACACGAAAGTACGAGAATTCAATTCCAGGGATGACTGACGAGGCAACTAACTTCGCTATATCAACGGGCGACGTTGAGGAATGTACATTTTTGTCGTAGGTCGCCGCTAAAACGTGCGATTTATCGACCGATATGTGGAATTTATCGGTTCATTTTAAGTCGGCCCGCCGCTCCGGTACTTCTCGCAGACACTTAAACGAGAGGACTGCGCGGTATTGCTGAATAAACTAGTCATGCTATTGCCGTTGTAACTCCCCAGAAAAATAGTTTTCCTTCGCTTGCCCGTAATGCTTACTTTACATTCAGAATATAACATATGCGCAATATAATTTCCTGAAATCCATTTTTAATATGTAACAACACTTAAGTGCATTTAGGTGAGACATTGATATATTGAACGAAGTTACAAAATATCAGAAGTTAACTCTGTCTTTCACACGTTAATATTTCAGTCAATTTTTTAATTCCAATTAATTTCATAGCTACCACGTGGTTGCTAATAAGTAGTAGAAAATATGAGTAGGTGTAACTTAAAACAGTAGAAAAATGAGAAAACTTTAAAAATACTATTACATTATTTTCAATCTATTAAACATATTGAGAAAGAAAATAAATTCTTAAATCACTCCAGTTCGTTGCAATTCAGGCAGAACAATTTAAAAACACTATTAAAATACTTTCAATCTATTAATAATACTAGGAAAGAAAATAAATTCTTATTTTAAAATTCTAATTTTGCATAAAATAAAATTCTACGTGACGGGCAACGGAAAGATCGCCGCAGCGGTGAATAATTGTACAAGAATAACACAAGACAGGCTATTTCGCGAAAATCGTGTAAACGTTCATTTATCTCTGCGAAAATTTCATGTGCCGAGGTAGAGGAACGATTAAATGATTAAATGATTTGTTCCGCGAGTCTGACGGGCAAATCCGGAAAGGTTAAAGAGGAATTAACGGCAGGTCAATCGGCAAAGGGGAAACACGAAAATTCCATCGGCCGACGATCTCGAGTCGTAAATCCTCGGCAAGACAAATCGTTCGCGGAACTTGCGCTACCCGGGGAAAAAGTTTCGCGAGAAAAAAGAACGGGCGGAATGCGCGCGTGGAACGGTCACCGGGGGGGGGGGGGGGGGGGGGGGACGAGGCCCCGATGCGCATCGATAAATCGAAACTCGATTTCGTTGTCGGCATTCGTGGATCTACCCGCGCGAACGGTAACGCGGGAACGGTGGTGCGTTTTCGCCAACCGAGAACACAACTTGACAATAAATATGACGTTTCCGGGGACGGCGCGGAGGCAGACGAACGTAACCGAAAGGCTGAAGCTAGATTTGACGAGCAGACAGTTCCTGTCTCTTCTGTCAGACGTGATTCCCACTGATTTGCGGTAAAAAATAATCTCTTTTATTTTATTTCTCGGTCGAATACGACCGAACACTTGTTTCCTTTTAAAACAAACTTTGTAGTAAATTCGAGTTCTTATCTCTTAATTTATTATACAGGGTGTTTGGTAACTGGTGGTACAAGCGAAAAGGAGGTGATTCTACATGAAAGAATAAGTCGAAAATATAGAATAAAATTTTTTCATCCGAAGTTTCGTTATCGAGAAAATCAAGTTAGAAACGCAGCGAATACGCATGCTATTCGATAGGAATTGTCTGAGGCGTCTGATCATGACCAACCAAATCTACTTCCTGCATATACTAAAGCACACAAACCTGACAGATCTTCAAAATCGATTTCGTCGAAAATAAAGCCTCAAACGAAAAATGTTTATTCTATATTTTCGACTTATTCTTTCGTGTAGAATCTCCCCCTTTTCGCTTGTACCACCAGTTACCAAACAACCTGTATAATCTTCATCATTATCAAGGACAGTTTGCCATCTTTCCAGCAAATTTTCAATCCCCCAGAAATCCAGGGTTCGTGAAGCAAAATGTGACTCAAAATGCCTCCTTGCACCCTCTACAGAAGTGAATGTTTTGTTTCTTAAATAACGCTCCAGAAGAAAGTATGCAATGACGAATATGATCTTCGGAAGGTACGGACGCCGCCATTTTGTTACAGGGTTGTAAAACAAAATTATACTTTTCAGAATATTTCGCACACAGGCTGCTTTACCGAAAACTGTAAAGGAATACGTGTTTCCTCTTCGACAGTACAGAACTAAAGGCAAAAATTCTTTGAATATAATTGATTATTTATGAGTACCCCTAATGCCTACACGTATTCCGGATTTGATTAAAAGTGGTTCGCGCGATATTGGAAAAGGTCGAAAAGGGAAATTAATGCTGCGTAATCGTAGCGGCACGTTGAATAATCGATTTATTTGGAATAATCGAACGTTGCGATGCCGGGATCAAATATTTGTTATGGAATATTGGCTTACCGCGCTAATGACTCGATTGGACACAGATACTGGTTCCCCTTGCAAGTCATGAAAATGGAATTGCTAATAGCTGAATCCTAATATTAGCGATCACATGTCTATTGACTCTTGCTGCTGTAAAATAACCGGGATCATGTCCTTCTGTAAATTTTCACAGAATTTTTATCGCGAGATTAAGGAGTTAATTTTCCAGAAAATGAGTGGATAAGTGTACGGTGGTAGATAACGATTTGCACGGTTTTGCGGTAAGAAAATAAAGAATAATGTAGCTGCCATGTATTATGGAACAACCTGTCTACACTCGATTTCGCCTGATATCGATTATCACTCGACGAGGGGCTCGAACCAAAAAGCACAACAAAGCGAACCATCCATATTGGAAGCTTCGTGTGCACGGTGAACCACTCGGGAACTTTTTGAAAGCGCGTCCCTTTGCGAGCGATAACGGAAAGCACGAAAAGACTGGCCCGTTGAACAAGAAGCGAACTCCTCTGCGCGACATTCCAAAAATTCGGTTCTTGAAAGGAACCTTCCGGGAAGAAAGCAGAAACGAACTTTCGCATGAGGAATTCGAGGCGGATTGGAATTGGTGGCGCAGAGAAGCCATGTGTGTTTTCTCAAAATTATTTACTGGATAGTTCTATGTTCGCGAGTTTCATTACCGAAACCAGTAATCACAATTGTACAGATACTGATTACACTCTTTTACTCGGATCTCAATACTCTCATTAAGTCTGTCTGATCGCAAACAGTCCTATACTACTTGTCTGTTCTCAAACCCCTTTCTGGCACCTATATGATGGTAAAAATAGCATTTTTAAGATCAATGTGATCACACAAATCAGTGTTAAAAAATTGTTCGTGAATTCTATATGAAATAATTATGTGAGACTAGAAAGTGATCGATAGGAACGTGACAAAAGGCAAATACGAGTTGCGAGAGAGTGACGCGAGAGGAGAAGCAAGGGGAACGGGAAACTGTGAAACAGCCATTCCATAAAACGTGACTCTCAAATGGAGTGTATCGAATAGTCAGGTTATCGAACGTACAAGGGTTACGACGTGTTCACGATATTCCGTAGAAAGTTTCCATTACCACATGCTCTCTTTTCTCCGGGACCCTGCCGCGCGCTCAGGCGGACGGGGTAGTTTCAGCAAGTGATCATAAAGAGCGAGCGAGACGGTGGGATGGAGTCGTCGAACGAGGGTCGTGAAAGCTTAGGCGACTATTAAACTGTATATCTCGGTTTATCACGTCATTACTTTCGGAGTACAATTTGTCGATGAAAAGGGCGCCGGAGGGCTTTCGAATCGGTCGATCGCGGTCCGAGCCGCTAATGTTCGGAGAGTGATCGCACGAATTCACTTCTCCAAGGATCACGAGGCCGTGAGATATAAAATTCCATTACGGGGCCGATTAATGTTGCAATCAACCGCTGAGAAAGTCAAGTGAACGAAAGATCTACAAACCGCCAGACAATTTTATCCTTTTTTTGTGTTGACTTTATTTCAGCAAAATACGTAATTTATTGTAGAAGACTCGTGGGCTTAAAATTGGAGTACAACGCCATTGGCTAGACATTGAATATGAAAAATAAAATCGTACAAAGCTGTCGAACAAAAATTCGATAAGCGGACTAGTAGCACTGCTCGACCATAAATACGGCGGCGCTTTTCTAGATTACACGTACAGCAACGCGTTTGTGGTGGCACGATTATGATTACAATCACGTAAATAAGCTGTCAAAAACAGTTACTGCATTATAGGCCAATCTTGGCAAAGTTAAGAGCTATAGTTTTCTCGATTCTTTGATCAAAACTTTGTAATTCAGTTCTGAATCAAGTAATTCAGTTTTGAATTCAGTTTATCTTTTTGTTCTTTTTCGAAAATTAGAATATCTCTACTAAAGCATCGAATGGCCTTGACATTAATATTCAGAGAAACTCGAGTATTAAATTTTAAATATTTGAATGAGAGTGCATATTATTTCCTATGCTGTACGACCAAACTTTTGTATGGAAATCAGTAGTATAGGATGACGACGACCCGACAATTTAAACGGTGCGGACGGATAGGGAGAACAGGAGGATTGGATTGCTCGAATAAGATCCGCAACCAAGTGGGACAATAGCGCAGAACAATAGTGCATTCTACAATCAGGTAGATCTGTGGACGAGTGAGTAGAATAGGAGACAGGTAACCATTGTAGTCAGACAAGCGATACAAGTCTTCCGAAGTCGATCAGTTTGTATGCGATCTGGTGAAGCAAGAATGGAACATTTCCAGTGACAATTCAGTAGTAGAGTCCACGCATAGTCGGATAAGAAGGCAAATAAATTTCTCCCTTAAAAATAAAAAAAAAAAATTAAATGAAAAATGAAATGATTCTCGGCGTTCACAGGTGATGAAACGACACGAAGACCACATTAGCTGCTCAAATAAATTGAGCCCAAATAAATTAAAAAACCTGCTCATTTAAATAGATAATTTCTACGAACATAAAATTTTCACGGGGCGAGAGTCGAGTCAAGAGAACTCGATTTAGCCTCAATTTTCGGGATCTTGTCAAAGAAAGCGTAAACACAGGAAATATGACCGGAGACTGTTGAAACACTTCGGAAAGATCAAAAGAAACGACGCATCTCGGCTCAGCTTTCGCAAATGCCAATAATAAAACTCGTTCCGTCGTTGCCCCGTCATATTTCTATTTACACGGGTAACCGGTGTCAAGATAAATAATTCGCCGTCGGTATTCCGCAAGCGTTCATCCAGCGCGGGTGGTCGTTGTCCCCGATTCCTCTTTCGTCCGCGACCATAAATTTTTTCGCAGCGGCAAAGATCGCGCGGACACACGTTTCCCGGGCGTTCGTTCTCCCGGGAGCGTCCCGAAGATCCCTTTCGTTTTCTACCGGCTTGTTTTCGTCGGACCCTTTATTCCTGGCTTCACGGTTCCCCGTGGATCCCTCGGCATGCACGAGCAACATTGTCCCTGCGATGGTTGCTATGGGGATACCCTCTGGGCTATCCATGGCTCGCCTCGAAGCAACAACGCGTGTGATTTCCTCCTCGCCGCGTATTCCTCGAGCGTGCAGCACGGCATTCTTCATCTTCCCGCTTCACGCTCGACTCTGCCCGCTTTCGCGACGACGCACAGTGGTCCCAATCGACGAATTAGCAGGAAAAACTACTAAAATCATTTTTTCCATTAAAATCAAGAAAATGGTCCAAAAAGTTGATATTATTTCCATAAACAATACCTTTGATTTTAAAAAACTACAAAATATATGAATGCTATTTATTATATTTTTTATCACGTTTAAAACGGGGAACGTATTTATGCAATGTTGAAAAGTATTTCATCGAAACGTATTTATCGTGCGCGGAATATTGTTATCGAATGTTCTTGAATATTGTATAATAATTTCGGTTGTAGTGAACCGAATTTATTTGTCAGCGAAACAAATATCAATTATACTTCAATCTGTTGTGTATTCGCCGTTGTTTGCGACGCTTGTTGTCATTTGCCTCTATAAACTCGACCCAATTGTCGACTGTACACAATATATTATCCGAAGAAACGCTTCCTTTGCATTTAAATGTGAACACGATTGCATAGATCCCTGTGTCAATGCGGGGCATTATCCTAATTATCCTTGTGTGAGCAACATACGAACTGAAAATTAATAGACTGTGGATCTTCATGCAATACAGAAATTGTCTGTATAATATTCTCTCTCCCTTTAAGCGTTTTAATAAGTTGGAGATAATTTGTTGGCATTCTCAAACTTTCTTTACTATCTTGACAATCTTAAAAATGATTAAATGGTGGATTTGTACGTAATTACAGTGTACACTAATTTGTGAAATACAACAAAACGTCTATGTCAAAGTGAATAGTATTTCTATCGTACATTCTTTGATAGTAGCTTTTCTATCATTTAAAAAGCCAAAAATTATCTCCTAATCAGTGAAAGGACTCCTCCCTCGTCCTGATTAATTCAAAACGACCCCTGAGATAAGGAATTTGCGCGAAGGTCCTATAACAATGATGGACACGTTAAACAGGAGGTTTCTCTTTTTGAAGAACACGTACTTCGGTACTGTGGCCCTCGAAGGGTTAACAGCCTGGAAAACAATGTCCCAGCGAGCTGCTTTCACGACGTCTTTACGCAGCCCCGTTGTAAATCCAAATTTCCCCAATGTACCCGGCAGGCTTTCATCCATCCGGGAATGTCCTTCGTCATCACGGCTGGACGATCTCCCTGAGCGCTTATTACGATTTTGCCGGATAAATTGATGACGCAGAAGAAACGGGGGTTCAGTAGGAAATAGAATTACCCAGGCTCTCCTGCGTTTCATTTGGCTGTTTTCCGAGGAGAGAGTTCGATAGTGTTCCATGCGACGAGGGTTGATGTTCGCCGGTGTTTCACCGGCGAGGATCATCCCGAACTGAAAGATAAGAATAACATCGATGTATTATTTTAGGCTGTTGTGGTTTCGGATTAGGTGGCGAGGCCTGTGACGCGAGTGGAAAAACATAAATACTTACCTCTGTTATTTTTATCACGCGGTTCGGCGTCGTTTCTGTTCGATTGATTGGCGAATTTGTCACCGTCGTGCGTGACAACATGTCTCAGGTACGAGTGTTTGTGTATTCCCGTTTTTATAAAAATGAATATCCTTTGTGGAAGTGTTGTTTCGATACCCATATTATTTGCCTTTATATATTGGAAAGGAATTCTTTTATTTAGTAAAAATAAAATCTCTTGTTAAAGTTTGGTTTTATTCTTGTTAGGAAATTCTGCACATATTTGCCGGTAGCATGGTATACCATTAGTCCGACGAAACGCCCCAGGTATCATTTCTGGAATTCGAAAAGCGAATATCCAATACGATGTTATAAATACTATAACAGAATACTATAACAGAGAATGAAGAATAAATAGCAACTAGAATATGTCAGTATGAGAGCAGACAACCGAAATTCTACTATTTGATGTATTCCGTAAATTTTTTAATTTCTGCGGACAGTTTATATTTGATTTCAGTATTTTACAGCCTCGATATTTCAAAATATCGAGACCAACGAAGCGTTGTTAAAACATTTAATTCCAGCTATTGAATGCCGATCCGCTTTTTGCTTAATTTCAACCGTGCAGACGTGCATTAAATAATTTCTGCAGTGAAGTTTTGTTTGTTCGAGCGACGTTTTAGTACAGGAAAAATTGCAGAATTTTCGGCGTGCCGGCGTACGCCGAAAAATAAACTGAAAATTTATTGAGTGTGCCAAGAGCGTGGCGCTGTCGGGCGATTGGTTAATCCGGCGGATGTCAATTGACGTCACAACAAACGCAATCGGATCAAATCAGTTTTACGTGGAAAATTTCGGAAAATTTTCAGCTCGGTAAAACGTTTATTCTCTGTCACGGACTTCGTAACATCTGTTAATACGTTTCAGCACGCGAACGTGATCAAAGTGTTACTTGCAAAAGAGTAACGATTACGATAACGCTCGGAAACATGGGACAGGCGATATTACGGTTTTTCTTTCGCTTTGTCCTGCAATCCGGCAAAGTTTCCAGCAATCCGTGGGACAAATGTTCCGGTAGCGTTCCACATAATTTTATTTGATTACGCGTTCGCAGCAGATGCGCCAAATTGTTCCGCCGCAAACTGTGTCGGCGTTCAGGAATTTACGGGAATTCGCGGGAATCCCGATCGACAGAGTGTTATATAACATATCTTTATCGCGATAATTTTTAGATGTCAAGTTGGCACGTGGAAAACTGCGGAGAAATAATCTGGAACGTGGAAGCTCGAATTTTCCAAGATAACTGAGCGCAACGATTTAAAAATAATTCTGAAATAATCGCAGAATTTTTCCGAAATCAAGTGCTCGAGAAATAACCGCGTCATCCGATATCCGTGGACCGGAGGCCATAATCGCGGACGCTTGGCTCTCGATAATAAATCAGACATAGAATTTTACGACCTTGAGGGCGATTTGCTCGCCTCGTTCTTTGCATTTAGGAGCCACCTGTGGATCAATGCCTCTCGGTAAACAGCGGACCGTTGCCTCGAGATCCTCCTCGTGTTTTCCTCGCGTCTTTGTCATGATCTTCCTTCTCTAAAAACCAACGTAACAGAGATAGTCCCATCGCGAGTTTCACGTAAAAAAAAAAAAATAAGGGAAACTCAAACGAACCCATTTCGAGCAGCCGAACATAGAACGCGAGGTTTGGCCTGGCCAAAGGCATTACTTTCAGTCGAGGATTATCGATCCTGTATCGAGAATCGTGTTTCTATTTATCCCGAACTATGCACCAGCTAGTTTCTTCTGCAGACTATGGCTTTGGTTCTGACATATGGGATGGGTTCTTTCGTTCGGGATATTTTCAATTTTATTGTACACTGGTTCCCCCGTTTTTCTTCTGTGAAAAACTGTAGGAAATGTTTGATAGTTATCGGCCTCTCATGATAACTTGAAAATAACATTTATTACGGGGAAATAGTTCCATAAAAAAAAAATAATTCCCCGGAATCAAGTGCCAAACGAATCCTTTGGCACGAAAAATTTCCACGGTGATGCGATTGCTATTGAATATTCCATACCGTCCGTATCGCTTAACCTAAGAGGAATAGGACGTTTATAGTCAGCCGAGATGAATACCGTTGATTGCAACGGGAGCAGTAGACTCTGATGTTTATGGCCAGACAAGCAAGATCGATTACTGTACGAGACGTTAGTAGAGTAGGAAACACATTAGTCGAACTAGGGGATCAGGATGCCTGTAATCAGCCATCTGCTGTCCTAATTTTTTAAAGAAATACGCGAGACCGGAGAAAAGCGACTTTATTCCTTGAATACATCAACTGTGTGACATATAAGTCCGTCACTAATCAGACAAGTAATATAATACATCAGTCACTCTGTAACTTCGACCAATTGGAATTTTTTCAAAGTTCTTTCCATATTGTGTATAATAAATGATCTAACTTCTCAAAACAATTCGAGTCTCTTTAAGAGTGTCCGAATATATTTAAAGGAAATATTCCAAGTTTTAAATATAAACTAAATACTAATGAATAATTGATATATAAATGAGGAGGGTAATTTTAAGTACTGAAAACAATTAAAACGGATGATATTCTAGAAATTAAGAAATATATACTTCTATAAATTTTAAAGGAAAAAGAGACTCAGATTTAAAAAGCTTGAGAAAGATAAAGATGAAATTTCTGAAAATATTCATATATAAAGTATAAATTAGGGGTAAGTTCTACCTTTACCTTTTAAAAAGTCATTTGCGGTGTCGAAGGCCCAAACGCGAAAGTGTCGTTATCTCTGGTTATCGTCGCGACCATCTGCCGGACGACGGGAATGTAATTCCATTCTTCCGATCGTGACGTCACCGGGTTGCTTCTAAAAATGTCGGGAACTAATTTTTTCCAGTGTCGTTTCGCATTTTCTGTCGGTTGGCAGATGAGTTTTTTAAATGACGCCGAACGAGCTTGTCCAGATTACTTTCAAGCCCGAATTAGATTAAGGTGTCGTCGGGCTGATGCGAGAAGCCGGTTCTGTAATTTGCAAGAGAAAATATCCAGGGCCGGTAGGAAACGCGATAAGTCGCGCAACGTTCACGCGAAGATGTTATTTCGCCTCGTGAATCCTAATCTCTGGGACGTTGCTTGTGCTTCTGGAAAATTTCGCGGTGCACCGAAACTGGGTCAGGCCTTTTGTACTTATTTTAATTCACACACTGCCGCTGCACACGTTCAATTAACACTCTACACGGTCTGCTTACCTTTCACCGGTGAACGCCGGATTTTCGTTCATTCATACCAAGAAGCTGAAAAAGACATTCAAACGCGAAACTTTGCAGAAATCATTCCCGTTTTATATTTTCCTAAAATGGCAATAGCAGGATCACTCGCTCTACAATTATTAAAATATTTCTCCCACAGACAATTGTTTATTGTGCACAAGAACGTTCCAACTTGTAATGGTCGGTCTACAAATAAAAATTCCTCGAATATTACATAATTTTCGCAAAAAAAAAAAAAAATAGGGTCCATAATTAAACTAAGATGCTCTCCATGTAGCGCGACCCTTAATTAAAATTTCGATTGCTCACGAATTATATTTATTGAAAGGCTCCTGAAAAATGAAGCATCGACGCGGACAGCTGGGCGAAAGGGCTGTCGACTTCGCGTGGCAAATTTATCGCATAATTAAATGGGCGACGGTTCGTTAAATGAAAGCGTGATCCGCCGGCGCTCGGTGGCCGAACAATGATTTCAATTATGCAGACTGCCGTAGCCGGGGAGATGATAATTTATTGAAAACTGTGAACGCGCGACACGCGATATCCCGAATCGCCAGCGATATGTTTTGTCGTCGGATGCCTGAAGTTTCGCGCGAATAATTCGACGAGAGACGTCCGTGCGTGCCTGGAAAGTCGAGATCCCGGCGAACTTTGATTGCGAGGAATAATAGTGGTGGAAGCACTGCTATCTCCGTAAATAATAGTTCTCGAACTTCTGGCCGGGAGCGTCGCTTACACTTGCGCTAGAACGACTGGTCGCCGAAGATCTACAAAACTCAGAGGGAGGAAACCGGATGATTTAATGCGAACAATCGAGGATGTGGTACCACGTCTAGGAACTGTATTACTCCCACATGTTTCGTCGAGGACAATCCTATTTTAACTGCGTGGCACGACACTGGATTATTGGATCTGTCTGACTAGACACAGACTCACTCTACTTGCCTGGTTAGAAACATGCTCAGCTTACTTGCCCAACTCTCCTTACTTGTCTGATTATGGATAGGGCCATTCTACTTGTCCGGCAAAGTGCGTGCCCAGTTTACTTGTTGAACCTCCGTAATTAAATTAATTGTTAATTATAAGTGATTGTTAACCCTCTGTATGCTGGAGTCATTCGTGAGCGGTACCAATTACTGTGCGTATATTAATTATACTTCTTTTTAAAGCATAATGAATATTAAAAAGGAGATATTACATTTTCTCGTTAAAATTAGTTAATATAGATATGTTATATATCTCTTTTTCAATATTCATTATGCTTTAAAAATAAGTGTAATTAACACTAAACCTACCACGGTCAAATGACCGCTTTTCTATTTCACAATTATTGAAACTACAAAAACGTATTTATAGGAAATTACTGAGTTGACTTCTTTGTATTCAAACATATATTATAATGAAAATCGTAAAAAGTTTAAATAAATTCAGTCTTCTCCCTTCTATGAGACGTTTCACTTTTATATGTTTTGTGCTTGATAGGTTCAGTGTTAATATAGGCACAGTAATGGGATCCCTAGAACTCGCAGGAGTCCGAGGTTTAAGACAATCTTATTTTATTTGGCTAGCAATGACCTCTTGTAAGTGTCATTAACAATCTCTTCCTCCGTGTCTCATCAGAGGCAGTTTTTGTATACTTGTCTGATCACACCAGCCCTGTTCTACTTGTCTGAGAGTCCTCTTCCAATATCTAGCCTTTCAAGGACAGCCTTCTGTTACTTGTCTGACTACGAGCAATCCAATTCTACTTATCCGCCTAAAGACTACCTCGCAATATTACTCTTATAACGTTCCAGTTCTACTTGTCTCACCAATGCCAGTCTAATTCTACGTATTTCACGACACGCTAGCTATGACAATATCGCAATATCAATAATGTTTCTCGTTGTTGTTTACCGATCAGAACCTGTACCCGACAGATCCGAAAACAGTTACCATTCGGTAAAAAAATATGTCATAACAGCATAACCTAACCGGTGTTTCGGACCACGAGCGTGTTTTGGTAACGTTCGTCAGTACTCGGACGAACTAACCGCGAGCTTTGGTAGGACGAAGCTGGCGGAACTTTGTAGTTGCAGTTTGCGTGCATACATAAACATTGGACCGGCGTTTGCGCAGCGTGCTAAAGCGTTTATACAGTGTCCTAGTCACGTTATCCCCGTGAGAAAATGAATTTCGCGCCACGAACGGTCGAATATATCCCGTTGATGACATGCTGACATTTGGACGGTCATTAACCTCCTAAACACGGCGCACTTGGTTGCAATTATGTCTCCCAGGGACGGCGCACCTATCCACGAAAGGCACAAAAGCCACTATAGTGGTTCTTTTTACGGAAGCCACTATAGTGGTTCTTTTTACGGAAGCCACTATAGTGGTTCTTTTTACGGAAGCCACTATAGTGGTTCTTTTTACGGAAGCCACTATAGTGGCGTACCGTTCAAACTGATGCTTTCCACGGAAGCCACTATAGTGGGGTACAGTGCTTAACACTAAACCCACGAAGCATTAACAGTATCTGGCAAATATTGCCTTATAAAAATGGCAACCCTAAATTTATTGATATTGTTCGTAATTTTCCATATAATAAATGCTTGGACAAGGAAATTTATTCCACTATTTTCCACAAATGAATTTTTATAATTTCAATAATTGTGAGATATAAAACCGGTCATTTGACCTTGGTAGGTTTAGTGTTAAGGGGTTAATGCGAGCCGACACACTGTGTAGGAACTGTTCAACCCTTAGGACTGGAATGAAAACTCTGAGGTGCCACTAAACATTAGCATATCAAAATATTTTTTGCATCAGTTGCGTATGCATAAAATGAAAAAAAAATTATCTAGCTAGGTAGAAACGTATGGTTTTCGAGATAAAATAGTTCCGAGAGCAAAGGGTTGATTTGTCCTTGATCTAACCAATAATAGTGTCACCATTCCCACGAATCCACGATCACGGGAGTTCTTTGTCCACGGGACTAATTAAATTGTCATCGTTGTCTCTCCGCCTTCGGGCTGCTTGAACGCGATAGATTTTGCTGGCTCGCATTATACCCGATGCTCGAATTTTCCAGCGCGCAACTAAAGCTCGAATTGAATGCCGGGACATTGGCGCGGAAGCGTGCGGATTACCGAGATATCGGAACAGGTGTTCCGAATCTGTTTAAACTGGGATAAAACTGCTCCGCGGAAGATAAATCAACGTCGTTCGTATTCCGACGATGCAGCGTCAATCTTCCCCACTTATTATTTATTCGAAATGCTGACCGCCCGACGAGACCCGCCGCGAGAATCACGGGCCGAGTGATTTAGTTAGCTCGGCGAGTTCGGCGGCGAACTTTTCCCACGGTTCCTCGAGTTCTGAGATGAATACGGATTCTATTGGTTACGGCCGCGAGCCACGAAACTTTTCTACGTCATCAGATTATATTGTACGAGATACGAATCTAGAGAATTTTCTCTCTGTCGCCGTCTATACAATGCACTTGTACAACTTTCGGCCAGTGTCTGTTTTTTCAACCACTTCCTGGATAATACTTTTGTCTTATACCTGTTGCAACGTTCTACCGCTTAATTAAATTTATTTACAAATTTTTACATTATTTTTCGCGGAAAGAAGTGGGCCACTTATCATTTTTTAATTTTCTCATTTATCTTTTTATCACTTATCATTTCCAATCTTATTTTTTCGTTTTTAATATATTCCAGATTTCTCCAGCAATAGCATTCACAATTTCGACAGAATATTTTCTGTCAGGTAATATTATTTCAGATTTGGAAAATCAGTTAATTCATTTTTTGTCATCAGTTGTCTGTGTTTTGCGTTCGCCACCTGAAGCGACAAACCGTAATGCATATTTAATGGGAATGTAAACCAGCGGGATCTCTATCGGACCGAGTGTGGTCGAGTGACAAATATTAAAATATTCCATCAAAAGATTGTCCGCACACGTCGCATCGTGTTTCAGTCATTATTCTCGGCGCGACGGTTCGCGCGAAACGAAATTAATTATTCCAATTGTATCCGCTCCGTTCCAAATACTTCTCTCATACGTGTCCGGAGGATACGAACTGCGTTTGCCGGCATAAAAAAATTGTCGAGCGCGGGCGTGTGCGACACGGGTCGAATATGTCCGAAGAAAGTTTTCTGGCACGGGAATAAAATAACTTCCAGACAAGGTGTGCCCCGTTATACCGGCCATGTATCACGGGCTCTCGAGTTGCGGATAAAAATAGCTCGTGAGACAAGACAAAAGATGGCCTTTTACACGGGAACGATGAGTAAGTAGAGTGCCGGGGAACGTTAGGTTTATTAAAAGTATCCTGCCGGTGTACACTGTGACTGTCGAATGGGTTGCTGCGTTATTACCGTTTTTCACCTGTTCACTTCACCTGGTCGGACTTCCTTTCACCTGTTCTTTGCTGAGAGTGTTAACCCTGAAGGCGTTATCCAAGGCCCTATAGAAGAACAAGTGGTACACAACTGGATTCGCGTCAGGGATTCAGTATAAGCTACCGTATTCGACTGACAAGTTGCATAAGCTGGGCTATTTGTCAGATGAATGATACCGGTGACGTTTTTTCAAGTAGGGTGCTCGAGTCAAGTAGTATAGAAACACTTATCAGAGGGGTAAGTGGTATAAGTCAACCACGGATCCGACAAGTGGAATAGGCATTGTTTCTAGCCAGACAAGTGGCGAAGGATTTGAATTCGGCCCATGGTTAAAGGTTCATGGGACCTTACCGAAATTGTGGCGATGCGTCCATGAGAAATTATTCAACAAATTTATTTTCTACGCTGTATATTATATATCGGATTCGAACAGGAGTTCTTATCGTTTTTAGATGAAAACTCGGAGATAAAATTAAGATATTTATTCACAGGTTTATTTAACTGCATTGTAAGTAAAAATGACAAAAAGTAATAAAACGAAAATGGAAAGGTTGGCTAAATCTATAAAATAAATATCTTAACTTTATCTCTGAATTTTAATTTAATAACGATACGAACTTCCGTTACACCCACTAAAAGTAACGTACAATAGTAATGTTTAGTGCCCCGTAAATCTGTTATTAAACAACTGGAATGATATTAACAACTGGTCAAAGTATCGTTTAAAAAATATTTCCACCGAAAGAGCATACGATCCGCAGTCAAAACGTGATCCCGAAGCCCTTATCTGACCTACAGGACCACAGAGGGTGCTAAAAGGTTTAGTTGTCCCTATTCAGGGGTGCCGGTGTCCTTATTAACGGCACTTTTCAAACGCAAACTTCCCGACGCCATCGAATTCGTAAATCGGCGAGGAGGGTGGGTTTCAGCGGACACAGCACCCGGCGTCGTAAGCAGATTCACCCCGTTGGACCAATTATCAAATGATCTCAATCTGGCCGCCTTTATCAGCTGGCTCCTGTTACCAAGGCCGTCGATGGCTGGTCGAATTAGCATAGAAATGGATTTAAAAGCAGATGGTCTCGCCCTCGGAGAACGGTTACTCGGTCAGCCGGTTGCCCTCGCATAATTTAGTATTCCGGGACAAGCGTCAAGCCGCGCGCGATTAACGTCACGGGGTGAACCGCGTTAAATTAATTTCGCGAAGATTACACTCGGCCCGTGCGTACACGCGGCCCAGGAAAACGGGCGCACGGCGGCTATTGCTCTCGTGCCCCGTTGATTTACATCATCGATCTTTCACGGGAATCGGTCATTAACAGGTTCATCCATACGAAATGTCTGAAAGATGATTAATTCTTTAACGTCGCACAATGCGTTGAAAAGTCCATTTTCTGGGCAGAATTCCATTACTCGAAAATTGTAGATCACACGAGTAAATGACGATTGTATTTATTTGACCTTGCAGTGATCTTGAAAAGCTCTGTCTAGATGACAATTGAAATTTTCTGTGGAAATCTATATTTTTCATTAAGTGTAGTTGAAGGTGGTATTAAGACGTCAGAACACTAGAATATTTTTGTTTTTGTACGAACTATTATCAAAATAATATAAGCGTCGAAAGATGATGTGCCAATATTGGCATTATGCAGTGTACAAAGCAATGTTGTTTAATTGAATTTTTCACGGCATTGTTCTCCTCTTATGCCTTGTAACTTTCTTCTGTAAACAAAATTATTGAAACTACAAGATTTGAAAATCGGTAGGTGAAATACAAAACATTAAAACCATTAGAAGGGTATCACAGCAAAGGTGGATTATTTTCAACTTGTTTTCAATTTTTCTTTTCAAATTTTTGATGACCTGGCTCCTCTTTTGCTGTAATTGATACAGACAATTTTTTATTTGGTACGGAGACCCGCAGTCTGGTGCTCGCTTTGCTGAACGGTGTTTATTGAAAACTTGTGTTTGCTTAATGGTCACTGTCACAAGTCGGACACTTTGTACGCAGCAACCTGATAAAATCACTATTTGCATAAATCGCTCGATATTCCGCGCGTCGACTGACCCGCGAATAATTCGCGTCACATTATGAATGTTATTCTCCTCCGCGCAACATTCGCGATGAATTCGGATCCCGTCAGACAGCGGGGCGCTAACTGGTCCCGCCGTCTTTATTAACGTTTCATGCGCGAACCAACGCGAAATGAAATACTGTATTTCACCACAAAGTATTACTCTCGGCCCGGTGATATTGGGTTCCAACGGTGAAATTTTTCCGCTCTCCACGCGCGCCGGAAAACGATGCATTTTTCGGAGCAGGACGAGCCCATTAAAGCATGAAAAGAAGCGAATTCGGTTGTAATTACAGTTTCTTCATATTAGTTGTAAATTGTATAAATCTTGATATTTTTTCGGATTTTTATACACAAGAGTTCTATACACATTCCATCGAATAAGGGAAGTAGGGCTGCCGTTGGTCAGACCAGTAGAAGCAACGAGAATTGGCCATACATATGGTACAGTCGGCCAAGTGGAATAGAATTGTCTATAGTCAGCCAGGTAGTATACAACAATCCACAGACGAACAAGTAGTGCAGGTTAAAGGGTTCCAATGTTAAATAATCTTTAACTAATTTTCAGTAAGTGCACATAATACCAAATAATTTCTAAACGATTCCTAACGATGTTAAATGTTGTCTAACAATCCTACGTAACTCCGAATAGCCTCCGAATAATTTATAGTAAATCAAAATATTTTAAAATAATTTTCAAACAATTCCTGAAGCACCTTAATAATGTGGAATAAATTCCAAATAATTTCTGACGAGTCTAAATAATTAAAAATAATCTGCACAAATGAACGCATTTTGAATCGCGGTTTTAGCAGTAGGAATTAATGAATGATCGGGCACAAGTTTCGCATAAAATCTCGCGGGGATCAAAGTATTAAATCGCGTGGCGGAAAATTCGCAGATTTTCCGTCACGCCCGAAAGCGTTCCATCACGAACAGAAAAATGATGCCGGAGGTTAAATGTTTCCCGTGTTTAATTCCGCAAATATTTACCGTGCCCACATTCCACGACACCGAACGGTATCCCGTTCCGCCCCGCCAAGGGTTGCAAAGTTGCGGATTAAAGTAACCCCAGCCCCGTCGAGCGTTGAACTTCATTAAACGAGAAGTTTATCGTTCGAGCTCCGCCAACTAATTATGTTGTAGACAAGGAGTTAAGCGATAAAACGGGGGGAAAAAGGGAAGGCAGCGAAAAGACTAAGGTAAAAGACAAATATAACTTTCGGTTCTGTATCGTCGATACCTACTTCCGGTAGCATGATCGAAAATTCCCTGTTTACAACTGGCAGAACTTTCGAACGTTACGCGAGATTAAGAAAGACGGAATTTCTCGCAAGGAAAACGGACACCCGCGGAAAACTAAAAGCTCCCCGATGAAAAATTGATGTTTCTCGACTTGAACGTCGAGACTTTCTGCGCAGAAGTTTTCGAATCGCTATGCAATCTCGGAAACTTAAAAGTCCCGCAGAAAGAAAATTAGGCATTCGGGACGGACGCGTTTAAGAGCTCGGGACGCGGAAATTGAGATCCGTCTGAAAAATTGAAATCTACGAACGCGGGAATTCAGATTTACAGTCCAGACGCACCGGGCTTTCGACGTGTAAACTGAAAATTTATTAGTGAAACGCGGCGAGCTCTCGACGCGGAAACGGAAACGCTACGGCAGCGAAGAAATTTCGCACTGGTTTTCCCGCGTGGGAAAAATTGGTCATTCCGCGATTGAAAAATCGGGATACACGAAAAATTGCAAACACAATGCGCTTCGGCAAACAGAAAAGAAAGAAAAATCGAATTTCACGGCGGAACAATCGGGAACGCGTGACCGAACGATTCGAGGCCGGTTAAACAGTAATCGATAGATAATCGATTCGGTCCGTCGGGCGATCAGGGTGCAATTTCCAGGACCCGGGGCAATTTCCAGGAACCGACACCCTCCACAACAACTCTCACCACATTTCCATCTCGGCTTGACGCATCCGGCCGGAAAAAACGTTTTGTGTGTGTGTATCTTTTGCAGGTCGGCCAGTCCCTTGCCATGCGATGTCGTTGCAGAGCCCCAGACTTCGACATTTCAGGTCGAAACGCTAAATTAAATATTGCAAAGAGAATTTTCTTATACGCTGAATTACGAGGACAGACATGCGGCTCTATTTCTATCTCTTTTTTTCTTCCTTTGCTCCACAATGGCCGCGTACGGGGCGCGTCCGACTCGACCCGCAAAATTCACGGTCGACCACAGAACAATATATTCTTCCGACGAAACTTTGCTTTGTTTCACTTCAACTGTTACACGATTATATTATACGGTCCTAGGACTTATACTTGAAATTAAAAAATTGTACTAATTTCATAGAAATACATTTTGCAATGTAGACATCGAACGTTTCACCAGTATCCAGGAACAAAAAAGAAACTTATTTCAATTCTAGTGTACAGATTATTTTATATAAAAATTGCAAGAGGCACACAGTGATAAAGAGGAAAGTGTGTATATTGAATTATTTATCTGTCCAGTTCTCATGTGAAACGGTTAATAATAACATCAGTTAAACATAGATTAATCATTGCAGTCTTGAAATGTTTTTACAGGCACCTATCTTTAAAATCACGTTTCAGTATTTTAAGAATACAAATTAAAATATAGTAAAATAGTGATAAGAGTGAAAATTGTTTCGCAATCGAAAATTTCATTAGTGGATTGCGTCTATTAAAATTTGCAAAAGTTGAAGCCTAAAAAAGTGGCCAACAAATAAATTCTAAATAAATATGTGATAGAAAATGTAAAATAGAAATGTGAATTTGCCGTAGCACGTTATTTGCACGGATTGCAAAGTTTCTCGTGGAGTTTAGTCGGGAGGTCAGCATGAGTTTTGCGGGTCGAACGATCGAGATCGAGGATCCGGGATGATCGAGGCGCCCCGCGCGCGGCGCACAGTTACACGAGTACACGTGTGTACGATACGTCACGGAGTTGTTTCACTTGCATCCACTTGCTTTTGGGAATGAGGCTGATCGGCGCTCGCTCGAACACGTTTTCGGCAGCTCTGTAACCACACCTGCGTCGCCTGTGTCCTTAGCGCATAAACCTTGTCCGAGAATATGTTTGCCTCCGTTTAGTGATCGTTTGTGCCGTCGCGACGCCCGCCCACGCGTCGGCAGCTGCGAAGCGTGGTTTCGTCGGTCCGGAACCCATGGTCGGAGGGGAGGAATATGATTTCCACCCCCCGCGATCCTTGATCACGATTTCTATGCTGTGAACCGTAGAGTAACTTTGCCTGTTGACGTACAGGGAGCTGATGACGATCTAGTCGCTTTTCCAACCAGGAAAATCAAACTAACGAGAAAACTCTGCATGGGCATTATACCACTATTTACTCTGACTCGAGAATGATTCTTTTGCTTATTCTTTTTGGAGGGGTTAATTGACTGAGGAATATCCGCACTTTTTGAACTTAATTGGTCGCTTGCCTTGTTGACCTTGAAATTTATTTATTTAGAGTAAGATACGAGATGTAGACGCTTTAGAGAATTTCTGTTGGTCCCTGTATTTTCTGCTGTTGCAATTATTTTAATAAAAAGTTATTGACACTAGGTTTACGGATCGCTAAAAGTCACTATTTTATATTACTTTAGAAGGTGTCTACTCAAATTTTTATACATATCCAAAGAAATTTTGACTCGTCCTGTAAACCTAGTGTTGAATAATAATTTTTCAGTTTTTAATGGTAGAGAAAGGTAGGCAGTGGTTTGTTTTTAGCGAAAAATTATTGACCCAAAGTAGAACTTTCGTGAAACATCAGGCACCTAATGTTTAGATTACCTAATTTTCTAATTTCAATACAAACTTCAGAAAATACTTTTTAATGTTCCGTGAATGTTAGTAGAAAAGAAATTAAGATAGATTAATAACCAGTTGCTAACGTATGATTGCAGTATAGCGTGCCAAAATTTTAGCATGCCGTTTCTCCGAAAAAAAGAGTTGGGCACATATGCAGTTCGAGTATTTTTTGGTCCAATCGAATAGAATCGAATAGAATAGAATGACAATTATAATTTGCTAGCCAATTAACCCACTAATTCGATAATGTCCATACAGTTCCGCGGAAGCACGTAATTTGAAAAATGAAATCCCACAATGGGAATTCTATATACGTTTGATAAAGGACGAACAGAACTCAATATTCCAACTTCGTAGGTACTCAGGAAAGGTGAGCATTCGCGAAGAGTATATTACACGAAGTTTTCTCGTTAACTTTTCGTGCGAACTCGATTCCCTTATGACTCTGATCGGCATCAACACCCTGTACTTATGTACACGGCTTATGCATACCATACCGAACGGAGGTCTCGAACTGGCTGACAATTGGTAACACTTCGTTACTGTACTGTTAACTTAGAATTGTTGAACGTAGTTTCGTATGGAAGGAGTCTATTCTTAACTGGCTCTGCGCTTATGGTAGTCTCGGATCGATTCTTCAAATTTCGTGCGACTTCATGGCAGTCACTGATTTTTAATATATAAAATAATACGGACTTTTAAATATCTTCATTTTATAGATTTAAAATTATTACATTTTCTATATCTTCATTTTATAGATTTAAAATTACTGCAGTTTCTATATCTTCATTCTATAGATTCACAATTATTACAGTTTCTATATCTTCATTTTATAGATTTAAAATTGTTACAGTTTCTATATGAATTAATAATTGTATTTAGAAGATTTATAGATTTCTTTGCTAAGAATTTTCTTCTTAACTCCTTGAGAAGATTTATAGATCCTTGCAAAGTTATTCAATACTGTTATTCTATTTTGTATCCATTCTATACTTTATAAGTGTATTCATCCTTTACCTTTGCCAGAGAGAAAAAATATTCTTTTAAATTTATTAGAAAATGTGAAACGAGACATTGAGAAATTATTTGGAGTGTCACGATTTTCTACAATACATTTAAAATGATTAAATTCTCGAGAAAGCATAAAAATATTTCCTGTATTTAAAGAATTAAATTTAATTTACTTTTCTGTCATGAGTCTAGAGCTTACTAAGCAAGGTTAGAATAAACAAAATAATTTTTCAAAGCGATTAATGAGCAGATATCGCGAGATCAGCAGATTGTTGCTGTTAATTAATGGTTGCTGGGAAGTCGAACGACACGAAAAATCGAAGAGGGACGAGCATAAGCGTGGAAAAGGACGAACAGACCTCTTTTATCGAGCCTTGCTTTATCCTCCTTCATTAATTTCCCCGAGAAGCGTCCGTCGACGAACGGGACGCGCGATTTGCATCTCGGCGAGCATGCGAACGAACCGTAGCTAATTGTAAGTATTTACTATAACCGTAGAACGATCTAGCGAAGAAACCACGACTTCGATGAATGATGTTTTACTTTTCCACAAGCTAGCGTTCGCATGGCCTGGTTTCACCGTAACCATATATTGTTCGACAAGTTGCACCAAACTCTTTCCTAAAAAGATGTACCATTTATCGAACGCGTCGATCGGCGTGGTCGACGTGTCGACGATCGTTTAACAATTGCCAGGATCAAGACCTAGCGTTTTCGTTTCCAGGACCATGTCATCGATCTGCTTCGTGTGCAACCTGCCGATCCTAACCCATCAGGTGGGGCTGGTATGGCAAGGAGGAAATGGCTGGGACGATCTTATGCGGGAACAGGTGGAGGAGTCCACCTTGAAGCAACGACTCGGTAAGAGTTCTTCTCTCTCTCTCTCTTTCTTTCTGTCTTTTAGTTTCCTATGATATTTCGTTCATTCGCACGATTCCTCCTCTTGCAATATTCATTTCTCGTGAATAACACTTTTTTAACCTCGCCCCTTGTTAGTGTTTCTTTCTTGTTCCTCGGCCTTTGCGATATTCTTCAGTTTCGTTGGTCTCCCCTCCAGTGTTACAATTCTCTTATCGTTTTTATTATTCGATCTATTTATTAGAATTATTCGAACACGATTGCTGGGCTCGAGCTCGATGCTTGTAGATGAAAAACGTTCTCGTGTTTTCTATTCTCATTTTCCATGGACAATCTGTTTGTTCGTCGATACACCGTTGGCGAGAATAAGAATAAAACTTAAACAGTAACCGTACGATAAAATACATACGAATTTGCAGGGAGTTTGAAGGTAATTTTTAATTCGACATTTAATCCAACTCCTTGTTAAAACACATGTATTAAGAACGTAAGTACATGTGTGGTATACACAAAATAAATATTCACAAATGAAGACATGTATTAAATGTGTGAAGTATATACTCCCAAACGAATGCACGTATTATGAAGTACATACTCAGAAAACAGTACACGTATTATTGAATATATCAAGTAAATAGATCTACTAAATGTACCCGATAAATGTTCACAAATAAATAGATGTACTAAATATATCAAATAAATAGATCTACTAAATGTATCAGATAAATTCTCACAAATAAATAGATGTACTAAACATACCAAATAAATAGATCTACTAAATGTATTAAATAAATGCTCATAAATAAATAGATGTACTAAATATTCCAAATAAATAGATGTACTAAATATACCAAATAAATAGATCTACTAAATGTACCAAATAAATGCTCACAAATAAATAGATGTACTAAAAATATACCAAATAAATAGATCTACTAAATGTACCAAATAAATTCTCAGAAATAAACAGATGTAATAAATATATGAAATAAATATTTACGATATAAACCTGTAAAATTGATATGATTAAATATACGGAGAAAATACGTATGCTAAATGCACGAAATAAATGGTGACAAGTAAACGCAGAAGGTGTAGGTGTTAAAATTCAGAAACGGGATGCGTATGAATCGAGACAGAAAAAAATTTCGAAATTGTATGAAAGATCAGAAAAATAAGATTTCTCACCGGTGTTCGATCAGGAACCGGAAGACGCGACTCGGGGACGCAGATCTCGCCGCCGAATGAGACCCACGAGCCGCCGAAAAATCAGCACCGTCGACGGTCCAGTTTCGCCCAGCTGTCGGATCTCCTGAGGGACTGGGGCGGCGGTGGTTCCGGGAAAAATCGCGGGAACAAGCTCTCGCGTCGCGAAACGCTCGCGGATATCACGAAAACGCTGCCACGGTCCAGACAGTCGACGGACACGAGTCACGACAGACTACGCAAAGGAAGAGAGAGCTCGGTGGACAGCGGGATCAGGAGCCAGGCGTCCACGAAATCCAGAAGAGAGTCGACCATCAGCGAGTTGAAGAATGACTTCGCGAGACTGTGGAACAAGCGGGACTCTACCCCGCAGGTACAGCCACCGCCGAAAGTCATTTCGCCCACGCCTCGGCACGGTAAGTTGCTACACAACCCTTTCGTTGCATCGTAATTAGTGGACTGCGGACCTTATGCAACATCAATTAAAAAGCACTGTTACCAAGCACATATTTTTCTTCTTCTTTAATTACTTCGAAAATTATATTTAATAAATTTAAATTACATTTTTTCAATCTTTGCACGCCCCATTCTTACCATATATCCACGAAGTCAAAAGTCTAGTAATGAAACTGTCGATTAGACTGTGGAATTTGGTTACAAAAATTTCTAAACGCACGTGCCGGTGATTTTGTACGTCAAAATTCCAAACAAATTTATTTCTTCGCTTGTATTGAGTCGACTGATTTTGATAATAATTATATGGTTGAAAAATTATATATTAAATATTTTTTTATTTTGAAGAAAATAAAACTAGCTCATTTCGCTTTCATATAATCACCGGCATAAATATGAAAGGATTCTGAAAATTTAAGCTTGGTAAAGTTATGACATTTTTATCTGGCTTCCGCGCTTTCTGGAATCGATGCAGAACGTTTTTGCAGAATGATCCGCAGTTCTAGTAATGACAAATAACGATTTATTTGATGGTAGTAGCCCTTTCGTAGACACGACAGTCCCTCGTACGTTCCTTATTGAGCTGACATTTTATTCGCTGTTTCATATATACATATTGGTGTGAGCAATTTTGTTTTATCCGTGATTTTATACCTCGAACGAATATATAAAATGTAACGTAGTCAGAAAGACAGCACTTTGTTCGTAATATTTCGAAACAAAAGGGTAAGCAGTTTCTTGGTTTTACACGATCGAAAAGCGGATCTTACGTGAGAATTTTTTGCAAGAGAACTAGTATGGTTATTGAAATGAAACTTTAGTATGATCGTTGGTCATATCTCGCACTGTGTATGTAATTTTATTTCAGTGGTAATACACAGTGTAGTTTCTGTACGACGTACACTTTTACCAACCCTTGTACGATCACGGAGATTTCGTGAATTTTTTCAGTTCAGTGAGAAGGATAGTCTGAAGTGAAAAAATTTATTGAATTTCGAAATGCCTTTCACGTTTACCAACCCTTACACGATCACGTAGATATTGTAAATTTTTAACGTTCAGGAAGAAGGATAGTCTGAAGCGAAAAAATGTATTGAATTTCGAAATTCCTTTCAGAGAAACATCCGTCAGGAATTATAAGTGAGAAAAGTGCAGACCACCAAAAATATTTGAATTCGTAACTTTTTAATAATACTAGAATTGAACCCATTAGTAAAAAATTTATTCAGAACTCAGGATTGATAAATTTAATTAAAGAAAGAAAAAAAAATTTAGGAGCTCAGAGGGAAGGAGTAAAATATAGATCTGTATAGTAATATTGCAAGCAAAACTGGGTCAGTAAGTAGAGAAAAATAATTGACAAAATAAATAAAATGACTAAGATAAAGAAGAAGGGAAAAATATGTAATAATTCCGGGTTTGTTGCAGAGGCCTCAGAATGGAGAAATTCTCGACAGAGTTCAGGGGAGAGTTCAAGATCCAGGAGGGACTCCATCGTCACCGGACAAACCCCTAGTCCAGGTGAACGGAAGCATACCTGCCGGCACCATTTACGCAGACAATCACAGCAGTCAACAGAGGGCACCATCATCACGCCTTCGAAATATGACAGACTCGATCAAAGACCGAGTGCCTCTAGCACCGATAGCACTGGCAGCAACGCTATTAGGTACGTAATGATTGACTAACAATTCGCTGCACCCCTGTAATTTCACGTGTAATTTGCATAATTGCCCGTCGTCGACTCAGACTCATTCCTGCAGGACATATTAACCCAATTGACGTCGATAAGAATCTCCTCTGTACTACATAAGAACAGTCGTCTAGCGGGTGATTCCGAACTCTGTACCCATACTCATTCGAGCTCATGTATTTCAATTTTTATAAGCAATTTTTTAATAGTACGTGACACATTTTAGGTTCTCTATAGACTAAGAATTTGTACTAAAAATGGTATACAAAACGACTCGTTTTTAATTTCGTACGAGTCTAGAATAAATGTCCTCAATAACTAAATGTAACATCATTGAATGAAATAATTCAGTGTGAAAGAATTTTAAAAAATGAGTGGTACGTAGGTTCTCTATAGACTAAGAATTTGTACTAAAAATAGTATACAAAATGACTGGTTTTTAATTTCGTATGAGTCTAGAATAAATGTCCTCGATAACTAAATTTAACATCATTGAATGAAATAATTCACAGTGTGAAAGAATTTTAAAAAATGAGTGGTACCACATCAATTTTCTCTGTTCTTCCTATTCCTGCAACGAGTCGGTAAATCAAGGATCGTTGAGTCTTTCATGGATCTTTAATTGCTGAAATTTTGTTCGCGACAGGGAACACCTGGAACACAGAAGCTCGTTCGACAAAGGCGACCGATCGAGCAGCATCGAGAAACCGCATCCGAGTATGATGATCGAAAGCAAAACGGTCACGCCGACGACCATCACCACTACCACAACGACGTCAATGATCGAGGGCAAGTCGTCCGTCACGAAGACCGTGGGAACAAAGATGATGACCACAACGGCCACGTCGACCACGTCGACTCACCTAAATCAGGACGCGTCGATCACACCTCCGGCGATCGTGATGTCATCGGTGACGCCGCCGCCGATCTCTCCGACGACAGTCGGCAGAAGCCTTCCGCTTCCGGGGACCTCGGCTTCCGGCGGATCTAGCCCAGTTGGATCTCCGAACGTCAACACGGCCACGCATCCCTTGATCAACACGAGGAGGGACTCGACTACTCAGGTAGAGTATCGACAAATTTCTAGTTTCCTTTTTTAAGAATAAAATTTTGTATGATTTTTACGATCCGGGAAAATTTACGTTGCATGATTCATTGTGGTCAAAATACGGTTAACGTGTTGTAAATGGTCCCTCATGCTGAGGGATGGAAAAATTAAAATGTTGTAAAATTAGGGGGAATAAAATACTAACTTTCGAAAACATATTTTATCTGTTATGTTTTATCGTTTTAATTTCTACGGAGATGTGCTTAGAAGAATGTGGGGAGAAAATTATAGGGACGTGGAAGTAGTAGTGGCGTGTGTATGGTCAGACATCGATGTAAAACTCTGTGTGCCAAAAGCATCAATAGAAACTTCTTTCCTCGTTGAAGAAAAAGAAGTGTACAACTCAAGTGTTTCATTGAAAAATGTTGCGTTTAGTCTGTTTTGTATATTTCTATATACAGGGTGTTCAATAAAAGCTCGAAGAAAAAGAAGAAAGTAACGCCGAAAAGTATGAAATCTCGGAAAGAAACAAAAATATATTCAGAATCATATAGGTATTTAATCATCAATTAAATTAATCAGCTTGTCAATCTGTTTGTCCGAAACTAAAAATTGAAGAGTATCGAATTTCATGAATTGCATCACCAATTAATGCTTTTAAATCTACAACTGATCCAAGTACTGCATATCTATTACAATTGCAACATTTGCAACGCTTTGTTGAAGTAATTAGCAAACTATTTTTCATGGAAACCTGTAGTCTTGTCGAATCGAATAAAATATATCCGCTTTTGTGGAATATTTAAGAATCGGAATGAAATAGAATAGAATAAATTCGAATGAAATAGAACTTCTTAAATTAAATTCAACTTAAAAATAAAAATGCAATAAATTTTCAGCTAGGAGTAATTGACTATTCAAATCGTATTTGATATAGTTGTGGAGAACTCATTGACCACATGTTGTACTCGGCAGAGATGCACTAAATCGCAATCCAACGTAGCTAGAAACAGCAGCAGCGTAGCCAAGGCATTCCAATTACGGTAGATTGCTCCTGTTTCAGTGTTATTACAAGGGAAAGGAGGGCTACGCGAGCAAAACAGCAAGATTGATACGACAGTCTGCGGCGATAGACGAATCGATGCCACCTGCAGGACGACGTGGGAGTCAGCCGACGTTATCGCCGGATCCCGACGAAGGAGGTACACCTATGCGATTCGAATTGCATATTACAATCACCGGATATAAACGAGAGAGAGAACAAAAAAAAATAAAGAAACTACTCCTATATCTATGAAAATAACATTCTTCACCCTACTAAGTCTGTCTCCACTTTCTTTTCCCTATTTTTCACTTGCATGCGATGTTTCGAGTATTTCGTTGACAGTTAGACGAGATTTAGAGAGAATCTTTTTTGTTCCTCGAAGGACGAAGGGCTCGAAGAGACTCCCTGAGCCCAGATTCCGCCTCTTACCCGAGGCGACGCGACTCCAAGAGCCATCTAAGCCCCGACAGGAACGTCGATAAAAGGGATCTCAGGAGGCAGTCGGCTTCGCTGGCCAGCCGGCCACCCAGGTACCTGTTTTCCATCGATTTTTCAACGGCCGGGCAAGATAACGCTACTCCACTGATAAAAAATCTGCCCAAATCTATCTCTGTGGAACTGCACAGAATTTTGTTGTTGCCTGGCGAAAAAAAAATACTCGTTTCGAACACGTACACACACCCTGTCCATAAGGTACGCGAAGAATGAGTCAGAAATTACAGAATAATTAGGTATTTTATTTATTACAATCCTTGCATTTTCTCTTTTCATTTACTGGAATCAATATTTAAACTAACCAATTCAGTCTGGTAAAATAAATTAAATGATTCACTTGTTTCTAGTGAAATGCATCGAAAGAAAGACAAGGATGTATAAACAATCACTTTTGGAACTTACAAATTTTATATCGAGAATTTTATATCGTATTACAACTATTGGACTGCAGAGTTTTTTTTACAAACACACCAAATTTTTCTAATTTATACCGGGTGTAGCCGGACGGGTGGTACAACCGGGCAGAGGATGATTCTACGTATAAAACTAAGTCGAAAAAAAGGAATAACATTTTTTCGTTCGACGCCTGGTTTTCGGGAAAATCTAGTTTAAAGATTTCGATCTTTAGTATATGCAGGAAGTAGAATTGGTTGGCCATGGTCAGACGCGTCAGACGATTTGCTGCATTTTCAAAATCGGTTTTCCCAAAAACGAGGCGTCGAACGAAAAATTGTTATTCGTTTTTTCCAACTTATTTTTACATGTAGAATCATCCCCTGCCCCACCTATCCGACCGCCCCCTGTATAAGCTCAGACCGAGGAAAAATTTGTGTACTAAATTTGGAGCTCTACTGAGCTCAGAGTGAAGTAAAAAGCTCGTTAAAATTCGTCGACATTCTCCCTGTACTGAATATTAAAAAATAGGAGTATAGAATCCGATAATTATAAATAAAAGCCGAAGGTAATAGCGATCAAGGTAATGTAACTTATGGACAGTAGTGTACGTTCACGTTAAGTGAAAAGAATTGGCGAAACAATTAAATTAATCGATAAGGATAGAAAATTGGACATACGATCTTTTTTGCATCATCTATGTAAGAGACGAGTAGTATGTTTCACGGTATGAAACTAATGTGTTTCGTCACAGGTCTGCTAGTAGGACTCGCCGGTAAGGCTCACATAAAAGTTAACAGCTAAGGCTCGTTCGGATGTTGTTAACAAGCAATAATGCACGAGTTTCATTCGCGAACACACGACCAGTAGCACGAGTTTTCGATTCACATAACCACCTCAATTTTCGACTAGATAGATAGATGTCTTTGTTAATGATCCAGTAAACGAATGACTGAACTGTAATCAGTAGACAGTTGTCTGTTCCCTTCTGCCAGAGACCGAATACCTAGCGGAAAGATAGAATTGCACAACCCTAATAGAAAATTGTTCACAACTAGTCACCTCGAGTTCATTTCGTCGGATATGTAACTTATAATTCTACCAGAAACAGAAATAGTTTAGAAAGAAGATTGACTTGCACATACAATAATTCATTAGTATAGTACATACAACTTACAGTTCTACCAAGAACAAGTATAAAGTATATGCAAAGAAAGTAGAATTGCACACACCTAATAGAATTAGTCCCAAGTAAATCACTCGAAAAAAGTATGCATTCGTAGCTTTACGATTCAACCGAAAATAGAACGAAAAGGGTAGAATTGTCCATCCCCCAAAAAAAATTCTAAAGACGAAAATAAAATACATACACAAAGAATATTTGTGCTAGATTATTGTTATTTATTTGAAAAAATATTTTGTTAAGTGTAAGACCTAGAATTTATTCTAGCATTAATTTTTCAAAATTCCAGTCTTTGAATTGTTAGGTAGAAGTGTTCATCGTCCGCCTAGCAAAATTCACCGAATATCGATAGAGGAAGGACAAGTAATTGCTAATTAGTTTCTAAGTGTCGTCACACTATCTGTTCTAAGTGTTTTCGAGGTTCGCCTCGGGTTGGTGTCTCGCCCAGGTTCAATCGTTCGTGGCTGATTATCGATTTTTGATCTTAGATCACCGGACGCGTCGTCCTGCTCCTCGAGAGAGCCGAGTCCTTCCGCTCGACAATCGAGCATCCAACAGGCACCGATCGTGAGAAGACAATCGGTGACGGACGAAATTATGATGGCCCGCGGGTTTAGGCGACAGAGCACAACCGAGGAGATGATCCGGTGTCGTAACTTCCGGAAACAGAGCTCGCAGAGCGACGAGGTGGTGAGTTTCCATTAATTTGCACTGGACTTACCGAAATGATCCATAGAGCAGACAAAATGTTCACCACATACAATATTTTTTGATTAAGGATCTGTCTGCAAAGGGTTGAGAATGAAAAACTGCGGCAGGATTAAAATAAGATTATTCACATCGTTTATAAATAATAAGTCGACGTGCAGATAAAATTTTCACTAAATACAATTTTGTTTCCTTGATTAAGGATTAATCTGTCTGCAAAGGGTTGACACGTGTAACGAGTTCAGATTATATAAAAGATAAATAAACGATTTAATCATTCTTGTGGAAAATTATGAACGTGTTGCTTTATGTTCTGTCCGGTAGTGTTCCGCTTTAATTAGGATAACAGGTAGAAGCTACGGTATAGTTTAAAGATTTTTTTTTTTGTTATTTCTGCGATCAGGTGCAGCGATTTAGAGGCCGCAGGGACAGCTCGGCGCAAATTACAGATGGCACGTTCGCGTCGATGACAGTGGAGACATCCAGTACCGTTTTCGACAGTAGTACGCAAACTGGTGAGTGCGACATGCGACGTATTCGTAAGAAGTTTGAAGTGTGAAAAGGAATCATTTTAATTTCGTTTGACGAGATTCGAATTTCGCGCCGATGCGAGACCGTGTGGCTTCTCTTTTAATTTCTAATTTACCGACGATCGATAAGGATGTTGTAGAAACTTACCTTATTTGTGGAGGATGTTAATTGTACGATATTTCCCTATCCTTTATTTCCCTATACTTTGCTAAGAATTTATCACTAGATTCTATACTAATGAGATGGTCATTTTATTTTTATTTTCCTTTTATTTTATATTTCTGCGGAGAAATTGTGTTCCATTAAACTTTCGCGATACCAAAGTTCCATCAAACTTTATACAGACATGTTCCATCAAAGTTTCATTTTTAGAGTAAATATTTCCAAGATTAAATAACCGTATTATGCATTACCTTAACGATTCGTCTTGTCCAATAAAACGTGGTTCGATCTCACTAAAAATCACAAAATATAAAACATCAGTGAAACGATCAAGCTTTACTCCATAATATGACAAAGAGTAAAAATTCCGAGCTGTGCCTCTCTCACGAAAACCTGAAAGTTAGTTGAAACTTTCTCACACGAAAGTAATTTCCTGAAGCTTACCATCTTCATCAAGAACTGCACTCAAAGGATTTTCTTCGTCACACAAATTGCAGCAAACGTAATCATCATTAAAAAAAAAACAGCTAAATAACACCACAGACTTCCGAGCTACTAAAACATCGACTAAAATCACGCCTTCTCAAGAGTTCTTGCTATCAGAAATAAAAATAACCATAAAAATCCCCAACCCCCACGCCCATGGGTTCCAAAATGCAAGAACACTCGCCCCAAAACATGAAACGCTTCAAACAACTATATCCACCTTTTCTCAATAATTTTCGCAAACCTCTATAATAAGAATTCAAAAGTCACAAAAATCCCTTCCCTGCGACGCTCGAAGCACATGAACGCTCGTAAAAAACAAATATAGTGAATTCTCGATATATGTCAACAGCACGGATCCTGCCAGCGTCTTGTATCGCCCAGGAGACATAACCGAGCCGTGTTATGTTTACACTCCTCGGGTATACCCCGCAGTAGTGGGGATAATTCCGCGACGTTTATCATACAGACCTTGGCGAAATATATAGACAAACCACTGTATTTTGTCGCGTGGATATCAAATGAAATTGCTCATTGAATCTCCTATTTCGTATTTGAATACATTTTTTTTTTTTTAATAATGTGTAAAAATGAAGACTGAATTCTCTCACGCTTAAATCTTTTTTCCAATAAATCCTATTGCTCATCAAGCTCTAGAAAAATTATTTATGTAGATTAAGCAAGAAAGAAGATTTTGAAGGATGTATGACAAATAAGGTTTAACTTGTACATATAAAATCAAGAACAATTTCGCGGACAAATGTGGTCTTCTTGTGGTCAAATATAAACGAACACGTACAAGTGAAATAACAAGTAACCATTTATACAAAAAAATCACTGTACCTAGATCTTCACATACTCCCCCCCCCCCCCCCCCTTAACACGTTGACTGCCATGTCACCCATATATAGGTGACGGAATTATTTGTTCAGGCTTTAAAATAAATTTTTACGTTAATATATTCATTGTACCAAATTTGATTAGGATCTGAAAAATGCAAGAAAGTTGGAGAACCACAAAATATCATACATTTAATTTTTTCAATTTCTATTTTATCAAATAATTTACTTTGATTTCGTGGAATTTTTTAGCTTTCTTGTTTGGCGTTCAAAGTGTTAACAGTCCTTCTGCTCCTCTATACCAAAAATAAAAACGATCACAAGAATCTTACCTCAACAAGACGAAAGTCCAATCAAAACACAACAATCCTTGTAAAACAGTAGTCGTTCCTGTATCACCCTTAAAATACAACAACCCTCTGTTGCGACGAAGTATCTGACAATCCAGCAACCAGGGCCGACCTTTTCCAAAAGTCCCCCCTCTCCAGTGCTCTAGCAAGAAGGAATCCCAAAGTCGGTACGTTGTAAACAAGTCAAAAGTCGCGGCGTCCCCGCTCGTGGTGTCGTTGGAGCGGAGCGTGGCGACCTGCGCCGTAGCAACCCCGTGGTCAGCCGGCGCGGCGCGTCGCGGCGTCCCGACACCATTCAGCGTTTCCTCAGACGCAGGCGTGGTGCCAGTAGTTGTAGTTCCGACGGAGCGACGCTGGGTGCATGACAGTCAATAGCCTGCGAAATAGAGTGCCAGCCCGAGTAGCTGCCTGGCGAGCGTGTCCTTCTCGTGTGACACCGTCGTCATCAGGATCGTCCAAAACCACCAAAAAACCACCACCCTCGAAAACAAGAACCCCGACAGAACCGTTGAAAGCGGTACGAAAAGTGTCCTCGAAGTCTAGGATGGGTCGGTGATCGAGCAAATCGCTACGGTGTCCTGATCGACGATCGAACAACCAGTGTATATCATAGTCCTGTGACGACGAGCGAAGGAATCGTGTTGGAGGGTCCTGGAGGCTTCCAGAGTCCTTGGGATCGAGACCAGTGGTGATTCACGGGGTGACCGCGTGTTGACAGTCTCGGTTCAGGATCACCTGTTCCGAACCACCACGGTCTGTTTACCTCCGAGGGATCGATCCCGCGACAGGACACCAACGTAAGGACACCTGGTCCTGTGGATCGAGGGTCCAGCTGGCCTAGACAGCGGACCAACCAGGCCGTCGTTCGATTTCCAGTTGGCAGGATGGGTGGTGTCCTTCGAGTTTTCGGATTGAAGCAGGTGGGATAATCTTCTTCGGGATCCGCAGAGTGTCCCGCGGGACATGTTTACCTGGCGGTCTCGTGTCTTTCGCGAGACAACGCAGCGGTGTCAGCGCTGACAGGACGCAACCACTTGTGGCGGTGTGCAAAACAATTCGACAGCAGTCGGCGAATAGTTGGAAGCCGGCCAAGGCCTCGTGTGGTGAACCGTGGTTCATCTCTCTCTCTCTCTTTCTCGCTCTCTCTCTCGCTCTTTCTTTCTCTGTTTCTCTCTCTCTCTCTCTCTCTCTCTCTCTCGGGGTGTCCTCGTGACCGCGAAAGATCTTCGATGCGATCCTCGCGATCATTGCGCTCGCGGATGATCGGTGGTGCGCGTGTGAACATTGTGCTCGCCGCGTACACGGTGGTCACCTGTGACATGTGATACCAGGTGCACGAGAGTGATGGGAAAAAGGACTCGCGAGCACCCATGAGGGACTCCCTTCTGTCCACTGCGACGGGATGAGGTTGCTACACGTCGAACCGCGGTGTTACAGGTAGGAGGGTTCCTGTTTTTGGGGATTTCGTGATAGTTAATTTAATCAGTTTGTTGGTATCTCGTACCTTCAATGATTTTGATTTTGATCTGGTAAAGGGTGGAACAAAATTGTCCGTTGGGTTGGTAGGAAAGTAATTTTTGTTTTTGATTGTAGCGAGAGAAGATCAATTCTTTTGGTACCTTACACGTTCAATTATTTTGATTTTTGTGTACTAACAAACGATAGAACTAAAAATATATATTGAGTTGGTAGGAAGCAAATTTTTATTTTTAACATTACTGAGAAAATATCGATTCTTTTGGTATTTTACACGTTGAATTATTTTGATTTTTGTGTACAAACAAACGATGGAACTAAAAATATATATTGGGTTGGTAGGAAGGTAATTTTTGCTTCTAACAATACCGAGAAAATATCAATTCTTTTGGTATCTTACACGTTGAATTATTTTGATTTGTGTGTACTTCCTTGCATTTTACAGTTCCGAATCAAATTTAGCACAATCAATATATTAACGTAAAAATTCATTTTAAAACCAGGACACATAATTCCGTTACCCACATATGGGTGACATGACAGTCAACGTGTTAAAGAGAATTGAGCATTTCCGTTTTGTCTTTCACTAAAAACTAAATTTAAATTGTTATTAGAAACTGTAAGTCGGTCCCTACTTTTAAAACGTCCGATTAGCGAAATTAGTATGGCTAAAAAATAATTTATTCCATCTAACGCTACATATACCTTTCTCAAAAAGAATTGAGTGTCACCAAATTACTTTTACTAGATCCTACAGATCGAACAACGTGTAACTCAATGATTCACATCATATTTAATAAATTCGAGGAAGTTATTTTTAATACGTACGTTTCGAACTGTTTAAATTCAATTAAAAAAAGATAATTTATTTATGTATTGGAGATGCGTACCGTAAAAGAGACAAATATTTCCATTAATATTTCACTCGATTATCTAACGTAGCACGGTTTGACAAATTGATACTTCAGCGCCACGTGCGATTTTCGCTCCTATTTAACTCGGCGTTGCTCGCATGAAGCGCAGAGCACCGCCAAGCAGATTTAATTGAAGTAAATTTATTCAGATTCGCTGATTAAAATTCAACGAAATTTAATCTCCTGTAAACGACTGTGATAAACCGTCGAGAATATCCCATGGAAATGTTAAGAATTCTAAGAGCGAGGGTTGTAGAACTCCTTCTCCGAGTAATAACGCGAATATTCTTGACCCGAGTTACGCACGGTTCAAATACGATTACAGCGGAAGTTCGAAGCTCCATTCTGTTTTCGCATAACACTAGTTAGCATTTCCGATATGGCGGTTTCAGTCGACGGTCAAGATCGCGACGTATCGTTCGCGAGAAATTTTCATCGCGTGTTTTGCGAGCGCTATGATTAGCGGACCGAAGAAACTTACGTTAGAATGCTTTTATTGCCCGCCGAGTTTGATCCTTCTCGTTGAAAATTCACCGTTTAGGTGCGCGCGTCACCACCGCGGGAAACGCGTTCTCGTATCATGATTTTTACGAGACCCCGTGATTGTATCGCGCACACGCACGAAGAACGATGCTCGCATATTGTCTGCTCGAAATTAAAAATTACGTCGCCTTTATTCCACGGAAGAAGTGCTTCTTCGTTTAACGGAAAAATCATGACGGGCAAATGAACTATTATAATATGAAGGTTAATAAACAACGACCTTTATTTCGCTTTTGCTAGGCTAGAGAAAATATATCAATGAAAGTCCGGCCGTTTAAAGGGGAAAATGGAGCGTAAAGTTGACTCCGACGAAGGCTATTTAAATTAACAATTTTCCCTTACCTGTTCCTACGGAAGGATTAAAGTGTCTACTCTCTTAATGAACAAAGGACAGGTGTGTAGAATAATTTTTAGAAGCCATATACAGCCGAAATGCTAATAAAATTTACTTCTGCTTCGAAAAGCGACCCTTTGATTATTCCTGCAAAGGGTACGGAATTTTCTTTTTTAATATCAAATCCAGCCGGTAAAAGCACCGGTTTCGGATATTTTTACGACGATTAAAATTATACAGATTCCGCGGGAGAGGTTTCAATAGATTTCTTTGTTCAAGCTCATAGTTTCGAGGGCTTCGGGGGTGGTCTTTCCGAGGGAAAGTTTCGAGGGTCGCAAAAAGGAGCAAAATGTAAACGACTTTTCGCAGTCGACGGCGGAGAGAAAGAATTCTCGCCAGGGATAATCAAGGGGACAGATATTCCCGAATAAAATTAAAAGTTGGTTACGGTGAGCCGGCGGAATCACCGGCAGAAGAAACGTTGTAATGACTTCCGGCGAGCCCGGAGTTATTCGAACTTTTCTGCGTAACGAGCGTCTCTCGCCGGAGGGGAAGCGCCCGCGAATTCTGCCGGAACTTACACTCCCGTCCATAAGTCACCGGACACTTACACGTTTTCAGCAAAAGAATGATTAAAACACAGACACAACTCTCTAGCTTGATTTTATTGTTGATCTTGTAATATTTAGCTATTTTACGATAATTTCGGTATGTAAAAATAGAAATAAATATTAGTTATTTAAATAAACGTTTAAAAAAGGAACTGCGTGCGTAAACACTCATTTCGTTAGGTTTCCATTCGGTACATGTTCGGATATATTGTTCGCCTTGGACATTCAAAACCATCAGAGGACTATATTTGGTACATTATAAAAAGTTTATAAACACTGTAAGAGGAGTTTTAGACTAAATAGAGATAAGCACGGAGCTGCGAAGGCGAAGTCGCTGTTTCTTCTTCATTTAAAGTTTGACAGTGCATGTGATCAGTATGAGCAGTTCTAGAAAAGAATTATTCGTTCAAAAGCGTTCGAGTATTATTACTCTTGCTAAAGAAGGCTATTCCGTGCGGGAAATTGCGACAAAAACTAAAATTCCGAAATCAACAGTGCATGATACAGTGAAAAAGTTAACAGATACTAATACTTTTAAATATAAAAAACGAACTGGACGGCCCAAAAAAAAAAGACAACAGAAAATGAAGACCGCTATATACAAACGTTAAGTAAACAAAACAGGAGGATGACAGCAACAGAAATTGCGGCAGAAGTTTACAAAGTTCGAGAGGATCCAATTGGTACAACAACAGTTAAGCGACGTCTTTTGCAAGCAGGGCTTCGCGAGTGTGTTGCAGTTGAAAAACCGTTATTAAGGACTCAAAATAAGAAAAAGAAAGACTGCAGTAGGCAAAATTATGTAAAGATTACACTGCTGAAGATTGGGAAAAGGTGTTGTGGACCGATGAGTCGAAATTTGAGGTGTTCGGTACAAAACGACGAAAGCGAGTGAGTGTCCGGTGACTTATGGACGGGAGTGTACATCGCCGAGTAAAATTTCACAGCAAAAAATATATCGTTCTCTTCAGCGGGTCGAACTATCCTTCTTATTCTGTGCAAAGAACTTGTAGACAATCGTCCAGGAACACTTTGCGTCGCATTATAATCAAATCGGATGACGCGCGGTTACTCGAATACTTTCAAAACATTATAACAACATAATTCACGACTTTACAGATAATTCAGTATCGTACAGAACGCGTCAGGATTTTCCGTTGGACACACTGACGCATTCAATTAGTCTGCACCAAGTTGCAAGTTGATGTTCTGTGAATTGAATTTTCATTGTGTTAGGAATTTGGAAAAATCTGGTCCAACACAACAAAATGCTTTGCTGCACTGAGTTTTAGTAATACTTAAATTAATACATTTTTAGAAAATAAAGTACGGAGAAATAATAAGCGAGAAATTATTTATTCTTTTTATTAAGTATTCTGTTGTACGTCTCAAAGCGACTGTGAATATATTCTATTATATCTACATAATATATTCACTTTACATATATTCAAATTTATTCTCAATTCCGAGAAAAGCTACTGTTATTTTATTCTGGTGCACTGTTCGGCTCAGTTTGACACAGAAGCAGATTTTTACATTGAATTATAAATTAATAGAACATCAACGGTCCCCGTACATTGCACGCAAGAATAATTTCTCTCCGAAATTGAATATTTTAAATCAGATTTTTGTAAATCGGATTAAAATTAATTCTCGAACTGCAAACGTTCCTTTACATGGCACAAAGGTTAAGAGGAGAGTAATTTTTGTAAAACTGACCGTTTTCAAAACGCTTCAGGAGCATCGTGAGATCACAAAGCGCGAGGTCGGTCGAGGACGGTTCGAGAAAAAGATTTTCCCCAAGAAAAATTCGCTGATCATTCTTAATTCTTTTCCTTTCATCGTAAGACACCGCCTCTCGCAGTTGCTATTATCAAAGCCGCGTCCCTCCCGCGAGAACTATCATTCGTCCAATAGCATGCACTCAACGGAACCGAAGGAGGGAAGGAAAAAAAGAAGGAAAAATGAAATTGCCCTTAATTCGCGAGCCACAGACTAATGCAATCCTCCGGAGCGGCCTGGGTGTTCGCGACTCCATTTCGAAAATTGCGTCAGGTTCTGCTTCCGCATTCTCTCCCACTCTTTCAACTCTCTTGCTGCCTCTCTCCCTCTCTCTCTCTCTCTCTCTCTCTCTCTCTCTCTCCGGGGTACGGAATAATAAGGTGAAACATACTCGTATATCCTTCGCAGCCATTCTTGTTCATTGTCGATCCCTCAATCTCGATCGCCGTGTGCGTTGCCCTCTTTCCTCAGCGGACCGTACTCTCGACGGATTTTCCTCGGACCCCTTCGTCTAGGGATGAAACTGACACGGGGACCACGCGAATTGATGAATCGATATCGTTGAACAACTTGTGACATGCTATTCTGCCATACTAACAAGCCCTGTTACCCAAGTGGCTGCCTCCAATTTCGATCAGGCGCGAAAAATTTTCGGCGCGAGGGGGTAAGTCGCAGAGCAATGGCCCACTTTTTTTGTTTACAATATATCAATATGTACAGTTTTATTCCGGTATAATATGATGCTTTTTATTCAGAAAAACAAAAAAAAAAATAAATAAATCGCTTATGCACAAAGCTGTATAAATCTGATTGTACGAATCTAGCATTGACCAATTAATATTTACAAGTTGCTAACATTAGTATTTACAAGCAGAATTATACTGGTGACCCTAGATTTTATTTTGTCTCTAAAACTAGTCCCTAGTTTTTATCTTGTAAGGAACAAAACGATCACTAACGATTATTTTATTACTCGAATTTTCTCGTTATTTGAATTTGCTGTAATCGTAAGGAAAGAGGTAGATTCATAGGCAAGTATTTTCGTATTTTATTTTATAACAAGAGTTTGTAAAATACGTTTTCGAATTCGGTATCGAGAACCAGCCCAGTCGTATATCTAAAGTTCTTCTCTGGAGAATTTATGGTTCCCGAGATAAGCGATCAGACACGGTTTGCTACCCCAATGTTGGGGGCTGCTCTCGCCCCTTGAATATGAACGATTCTAAAAAAAAATACGTGAGGAATATTTGCGAACATTTTCAAAGTACCACCGCTTACAAATAAAAGAAGAAGTATTTTACGTTTCAGTGGGGGATGGTGAGGTGACGGGGAAGGGGTGGTAAAAAAAAAAAAGTTGGAACGAGGATCGCTCGGTTCGTTTCCTTCAACCACTTGTGGACTCGGGAACAGGCGTACAATGCGGGCGCGCGGACCGAAGACGGAGGAAGAGGAATTACCGTGCGCTCTGAATGGAAATTCAATCGAACAGCCTGATCGTATTATTCCCTAATCTAACCTCTTCCTCCCGGGCCGAGCCGCGTGACGCCGACCTAATGGGCTCTTAATCGAAAAATGTTAATCGAGCGAAGGGACGCGAGCTCACCATGGGATTTTTTAACCCCGTGCACGCCTGGTGTCCCCCGCTCGTCGCGCGAAACCTTTGTCGGATTCACCCCCCATCCACCCTTCCGTCACCGCAGATTATTCATGGTCCTAGCCGTGAAGATTTCTTCTTCGTTGAAGTTGATTTATAAGCGTCTCGCCGCGAGAAAAACGCGACCGATCATTCTTCTCGCTGCGAGACGGCGATAAATTGCCCGGGTCGACCCCGGCATTGAGTTGTACCACTGGTTTTGCTAATGCGCTCAACGGATTCGCTCGAGACGGATAAAAAATAATTATTGGAAGCTTTGTTGGGTTCATTTTGAAGATTGCAGTGGGTACGCGACTATTTTAAAAAGTATTTATTATTGATTTCAGAACAATATATGAAACAAAACGAGAACAATTATTTTTGTAGTTGGTAGTTAAGAAACATCATCTGCCTTCATAACATTTTTTGGAGAAATTGTTTAAAGAAGTAATGCAAGATATTATTAGAGACGTATTTTTCAAGTGTTTTGTGCAGTTATTCAAGAAATTGTTTAGGAGAACATTTGTTCCAATAAAAAGGGTATAAGAAATTATTTTATTTGGTAGCTAAATGAAATAATTCGTCTGTCTTCTCGTATCTCTAATTTGAAGTAACAGTGTTGCGATGCTTAATAGAGTTGTTGTCGAACAAGTTAAATCGCGATCATCGCGATTTCATTGTAAATTACTTTTGTCCTCTGTGCACGAATGACGACCTATAAAAAAAAGTCGCTTGCCAGCGGCAATCTAAACATAAAATTCATCAAAATTGCCGTTCCCATATTTCCGAGTAATAGGTTCAATAAAAATCGAACACAATAAAATAATCGAAGCGGTCACCGTGAATCGATGTAAAAAGAAGAACACCGGCGCAGCACACGAGCAGATAGAAAACAGCAAATCGTTTAGCGGAATTCCAGCGAAACCGAGAAAGGTCCGTCGGAAAAGCAAAATTCCAATTACAGGGCTGGTATCGGGAGAAGAGAAAGAAGCTTTCGCGTGTTCCCAACGTATCGCAATTAACAAATTTTTTTATTCACGAAAATGCCCGTTATCTTTGCAAGCACAAGCGCGACGTTTCGAAAAGTACATATCCTTATGCTTGTCCCCGATCTCGAAAGAAAATTTCTCGAGATAACGAAGCTTCAAAGTTGTAATAAATCTCTTATGAGATTTTCTCAATAAAAAAAAAAAGATAACGAAGCATCGAGGGTTGCACGCGTCGTCGGAAATAATGAGCGCCGGGTTCAAACTTAAATCCGAGTGTTAACGTCATTACCTTCGATTTCGTCGTGCCGAGGAATCCGTTGTAATTGACATCATCGGTTTCATTTTCCTTTTTCCCCTCTCCTTCCCCCTCTCTCTCTCTCCCACGTGTTCCCACGTTCTTCGGGGTTACTCGCCGTGGAATCCCGTCCGCAATAACTGGCCGAAGAGTAATTATCATTTTCACGGGAGCCGGCCGTAATCGGCGAGCGGTCCCGCAATTCCAGGAATTTCATTAGTTTCGATAAGTTCAGCCCCGGCCAGTTCTCTCCCGACCGTCTTCCGTCATTAATTCCCGACAACGCGGTCGCGTTCATTACTAATTCCTATCTAACACGCCAACCTGATCCGGCCGCGGATCGATCCGATCGGGGCCGTCCCATTATAGTTAGAAACGTCCTAATTGCCCGGTTTTTATGCGACGCCTTCCGCCATTCACGTCTCGTATCTGCTTTCTCCTCGCGTGTCTGTCGTCTCGCCGGTGCCCAGATAAATATACAATAAACTTTGCTATTTTCGTGATAAGTAGACCACGGATCTGTGTGCATTTATAACAAAATTGAGTAGACAAAACTTGACATTGTAGGGAAATTTCAAATGATACTATTTCTCATCTATTAAAATTAGCAAGTCAAGAAATAACATTCCACCGAGTTTCTATTTCTTGTAATCGACGTAGACAATTTTTATTTTGCATAAAGATCCACAGTCTAGTAATAAGGACACCTAACACACGGGATTGTTATAGACAAAAAATATGCCATTCTAATTTGCATCAGTATTCGATCCAAAATTCAACGTCTAAAACTTTAAAGTGGCTCCGAAAAGTAGCACTAAATTTACAATTTTTGAGAAATTCTATAACTATAATAGGACAATAAAATTTGACTAATTTGGAAGCTTGACCCTACCATTAAAGGTTCCCTAATAGTTAAGAACTAAATTTACAATTTTTGAGAAATTCTGTTCTATATAATAGGACAATAAAATTCGACCAATTTAAAAGCCCGATGCCACTACTTTCGCAATCTGTGGTTTAATTATTTCTGAAAATGCCTTTGCATTATATAACAGATAGGGAACTGAAGACACTCTTCTTTTCAGGAATGATACTAATTTCTCCGAAAAGCCGAAATGTGTTCAAATAATCTATGAACAATAACGAAAGATGAAATTGAGATGCATTACACAGTGTAAGAATGAACAATATGAACAAGTGAATGAATGTGGTAATTTACAGGACAATTGAAGCACATTATCGGATCGCTTAAAACAATGACTTTTTCGTTTTTGGTCGACGAGGCGCAATCGTGTCCACAACGATTTTCTTCGGCGCTGCTACCGTCAAACGAACGATATCGCTCGACGAACGCTGTTAATTAACTCGGGAACGGTAATGGCGAACTACCCGGACCGTGATTCCGCTCCGAACCGATCAAATAAAATTGAAACTCGAAAGTTCGCCCAGGCCGATCGCGAACAATTGGTTCAGCGGTTCTGCAATTGGCACGATACGTCGATCCGTGGATTGCTAGTTCCTGTAGGTTTTTTTTTTTAAATGAAATTTGCAATTTTTATATGCGGTCCAGGGAACAAGAATCCCTAAAATTTTATTCTTTTTGTACTAGTAGGATTGCTTTAATATCTTTTATAAAGCTACTGTTTATCTTTGGAAAAGTCAAAAATTTATTGTGTGTGCAACTACATTTATATTTTTAGTGTCGTTTATGAAAACATTTTTTGGTAACTATTTACATTAGGAGCTTCCTCACCGATTTTTATGACCTTGAAATATGTTGTCAAGGTTATCATTCTGAACAACTTTTTCCTATACATGTTACCGCCGCTCAGCTTTAGTTTCCGAGATATTCGCAAAAAAGTTTCAACATCTCAAAAAGTAATCGGAGTAGGTGTGTGTAAGACTGTGTAAAATAGTATTTCAAATAGTTGACAGTAACTTATGTTTTTATGACATTTTGTTACCTGTAATATTATTACGATATTGTAGTCTGTTTATCAACATGTTACATATTCGTAATTAAACTACAAATAATACTTTGCTAACTATTATAGCTTCTCATGTTAAAAATTATAATTTATAATATTAACTTCTTGCTCAACTTATTTTCATTGTAAGGAAATATTTGAAATACAAAATAAAAATATTTAATTTTATCTATCTGGTTATCAAAATAAAAATATTTGATTTAACCCTTTGCACTCCGAACCATTCTGGCAGAAATTTACAAATCCTCGTATTATTTAGTATAATTTTGGAACCAAGTAACGTATTATAATGATATTGGACTTATATGATTTGGTTGACATCGAGGAATATATATTTGCAAAAAAATCAATATTTTATTTAAAGTTGCGCTGGAATAAATTAATTCCCCGTAATCGCTAATAAACTTTAATGTCCCCTGAGAGGGGAGAGCGGAGTGCAAAGGGTTAAAGTAGTATCTTATTTGAACCACATTAAATTATACTATACACCAAATCCTTAATGATCGTTAATATACTTTGCAAAATATTCAAACCAATAATGAAATATAATACTAATGTACTACAAACTACATTATAAAATACTAATGTAAAGTGTACTTACTTCTGAATCTTCTGTACCTCCGTCGGATCCACAGCACACCATTATTCACTCACGAGAATAGGTCCGAATAATTTAACGACAATCACTACACAACACACACAACACACTTAACGAAATCGTGACAGCAGACGAGATGTTACTCCGACCACGAATAAAATAATACTGCGATTTTAACCGTTCCCCTCCCACGGACGTTTTGTGATACGAAAACAGGGAATTCCGGGAAATAGGGTCGGCGCCCCGCCATAATTTTTTTTACCTTGGTTTTGTATCTAGTGTTTATAGACCCTCAGCGTCTAACCTGCCTAGGATAACCTGACCGTACCACCTCCGTGGAAGGGATTATTGTTAAAATCGCAGTATTATTTTGTTCGTGGTCGGAGTAACATCTTCTCGTCTGCTGTCACGATTTCGTTAAGTATGTTGTGTGTGTTGTGTAGTGATTGTTGTTCAATTATTCGGACCTATTCTCGTGAGTGAATAATTGTGTGCTGTGGATCCGACGGAGGTACAGAAGATTCAGAAGTAAGTACACTTTACATTAGTATTTTATAATGTAGTTTGTAGTACATTAGTATTATATTTCATTATTCGTATGTAGAATATTGGATGCAAGGTTTTCTTTCATATTTTGCAACTTCAATGTCCCTTTAACACTAGATTTACAAAGCACTAAAACTGACTACTTAACATTATTTTACAAAAATAACAAGAACGTGTCTATCCATTTTTGTATCAATTTTTTAAATAATATATAGTCAAAAAAATAATTTTGTTGAATAATTCCCCATGGATACGTCTTCTCTAATGTAAAAATCTCTAATGTAAATATTTACCTTCAAATCTAACCCACACCAACTCCGATCACTTTTTGAGATGTTAAAACTTTTTTGCGAATATCTCGGAAACTAAAGTTGAGCGGCGGTAACATGTATAGGAAAAAGTTGTTCAGAATGATGACTTTGTCAACATATTTCAAGGTCATCAAAATCGGTGAGGAAGCCCCTAATGTAAATATAATTACCCATTTTTTAACTGACTAGAAATTTCTTTTTGAGAAGAATGAAATAAAAATTTATAGAATTTATATTTTCACAGTGTCGAGTATAAAAACATTTTTTAATTGACTAGGAAATTCTTTGTGAGAAGAATGAAATAAAAATTTATAGAATTTATATGTTTAGCGTAGAGTTTGTAAAAGCATTTTTTAATTGACTAGGAAATTCTTTGCGAGAAGAATGAAATAAAAATTTATTCCCGCGGTTAGTTTATCTTTTCCAGGCAGTGAAATTATTATTTTGTTATTAAATGTATTTATAGTCGAGAATACAAAGATTCTGAGCTGCGATTCAGACGTTCATTGAAGTATTCAAGATAGGATCCGCATGATTTATAATAATCCGGTCGGCCGCTGTTATCTCGGTTGAAGCCGGCGTTGGAATAATATAAAAATTCCCTTTAAAATATATTCAGTGACCTTAAAATTTCGAAAACTTTGACCTTACGTTGAACGATCTTTATCCCGATCTTATGAATATTATTAGACACACGTAATGACATGTAAATCTGACATTTACAAGCGAGAACGCGGCACCGTATTATAGGTGATTTTTATCATTGTGGACTTGGTATGCAAAAAGATTGCATTGACTTGCATTCGGTAGCAGATTTTGTTCTAAAAATATTGAATTTCTAGAACGGGACCTCCACGTTACATAACTGCAATGTGATAGTCAAGGAAAATTAGTGCTTACACATATTTTCAAATTAATTTACAACGTAAGATTAACATTGATCATTTCTCTTATGGAAGTGTCCAAATAAAAAAATTACAGTCTTAAATTCTTCAATCCAGAAACGATAGCACCATGTTTTGCTGTATCTCTTCAAAAGCTGACGAGAAGATTTTAGCAAAATTCAGGAGAAAAGTAGAATGTAACAAAATCAAAATTGCTTAACGAAGGAAAAAATATCGGTGCCCATAGCGCAGCTGGGAGCAGCGTTTTATGGTTGAAAAAAGTAGAGGATCTGTTCGTTACAAATGGATCGTCCCCACGACAAAATAAAATAGCATCATGGGTTCGACGTGGGATGGAAAAGCCGAAGAAAAATCGGGCGCGTGCACACGAGACAGTCGTGAATTCGAGTCTAATTGCGTTTCACACGGTGAACACGGTTTTAATTGCATTCGCCGCGCCGGTTCAATTTTACAGGGCAGTCGTCGTCCCGGCGCGGCTCGTCGCGACGTGTTTCCATTTTCACGCTGCTCGATTCTCGGCCTGTGGGCGAAAGCCTTTCTCTTTCCCTCTCTCTCGATTCTTTTCATTTTTTTTTTTTTTTTTACGAGCCGTGACAGATCCCGCTTTCAGACGCCGGAAACCCGAACGCAGATAAGCCAGCTGGTTGTTGCCGCGCGCGGAGAGAGAACCCGCCGAGGTTAAAGCACCGATAAACCGGGCTTACGATCCTGACGCGCGTGCTCCAGTCGCATAACTTCTTTTTTTCTTTCCTCTCCCTCTTCTTGCTCTTTCCCTCGCCGAGAAATCAGAATCGGCCCCCATCCAACCCCGTACTAAGACGACTCGCTGGATATTATTAAAAGAAATCGTTTTCTTCGGCGTCCACGGGAAACTCGTTCTGCTGCGACTGCGAAACCTCTGTTAGGTTGTTGCGCACAACGTTTGCAAGCTTTTTAGAACGGAACTACACGAACGCACGATCATGCTCCTTATAAAGCCATTCGTGTACCCATCGCGGAAACCATTTTCAGGAATTTCTTTTGGAGGTATTAATTTTTCTTTTAAATATTCAATGTCTTTTCTCTGTAGAAGCACATAAAATTTCCGTTTTCTGAGGTTACTTCAAGGGATTTCTTTCGGAAAAGAATTTTAAATTGAATTAATCAAAATGTTCTCGTTTGAACGTTTAGTTTCCTCAGAAAGTATTTTTTGAACCATCTTCTGTAAAATTGGATGCGAAGGCATAGAAAAGATCTGCATTTCTCGACAATCACGATTACGACAGATTTTTTTTTTTTTAGAAAATTCATGTCTCCTTTAGATCGTTTTATGTTCTCAGAAAATCAATTTTTTGAACTACTTTTCGTGAAAGTGTAATCCTTAAAATCTTACAATAAAAGTGTAATCTTTGCAAATATATAAAACAATATCAACTAGACGTGAACGCTAAGAGATTCCTTCTAAATAAAAAGTAAAATTTTACCATCTTGTTACAATACTATAGATATGTATAGATACAAAACAAATATGAATTTTATTTTAATATTAAAAACGATTACCCAAGATTTCATTCAAATCGATTGAAAATTCACTGAATTCTTGATTGTCTTTTTATGAACAAAATATGTATATTTTATTTGCAAAATATGAACATCAATAATATTATGCAAGATCATCTTCTTCTGCAAGGATTCATTAATCTTTTTCTCTTAAACTTTCTCGTAACTATGTAGATGCTCGAAAATCCTCAAAAACTGTCGCTGTAAATTCGACTCTTCCACAAATCAAAAATAAACCGAGGATAGAAATGAAATCTTCGCTTGTTGAATAACAAGATCACGAATAATTAAGAACCGTACATCAAGAGCAAAACAAGCAATTAATACGTTTTGGCTGTCGTCTTTGCGCAGAATAACATCGAAATGAATTTTCTCTTGTGCAGCGTGATTAATGTGTTATTTCTCATTGAATTATGGGATGCTTAATGTACCGAGCGGGAAATAATTGCTGGGAGCGAGGAGTGTATTCAGAAAATTTGATCAACAACATCTCTCTCTCTCTCTCTCTCTCTCTCTCTCGCCCACGATCATTCCCAAGTTCCGAACACAGAAAGAAAGTTCCATCGTCCTCGACCCCGGCTGAGACTTTCATCGCGGCATTGTTCAACAGAGCGCCGGCTCACAAAAAGCCGGGGAATAATCGTAATTTCCCTTGACGACGTGTTTATTGCGTCGCTGTCTCTTTACGGGGAATAAATAAGAAAACTTGTCTCCTTGGAGCTGTCGAAAACCAGCGGCGGTCGAGCACCGTTTTAACGAACGAAAATGAAATAGGGAACGAGAGGAAAACGAGGCTTTCCATTAAACGGGAACGCGATATTGTTCGTTCGAAATCAATTATTTCTTCTGTCTCGAAAAGGACTGTTGAACGAGCGCAACGACTCTAGAATTTTTATTTATAATTCCACCTGTACGCGCTTTGTCCGCGAAAGGCTAAAGGTGGCGAATATGTAGAAAATCGACCGCCATCGGTATGCAGGAAATGAGTTTCCGGACCTCGCTAATTTAGTTAAAAAATCCAATATCCGCTGGCTTGATACTAAAATGTTAAAAATCTGTTGTTCAAAAAGTTTCAGAAATAGTGTCGCACTTTTCATTACTTTTAACCTTCAGAGGGCTGGGAAATGGCATGAGCGAGTCAATTTATTCCAAGACCCAATATGCGTAGAGAGGAGAAACAATGGAGAATTTTTAACTTTCTAATATGTGCTACCTGAATCCACCCCCCCCAAAAAAAATAACTGTCCGGCCCTCTACAGGTTAAGCGGTAGTTCAAATGAAATTAGAGAGACTCTAATTAGATCTACAATAGGTTCTTGCTTCGCATAAAATGAAAAAAGAAAATTCGGTCAGTTCAGTCGGTGAACATACTATATAAATTAAATAAAACTTCAATTGAAAATGCAAACTGTAAAAAAAAAAAAATTCGCAACGCAGCCAAACCAAGCGCCTCGAATAATATTCGAACGAGAGTGCGTAAAAATAGTTTTTTGCAAAATTGATCGCGTTTTAAGCACCAACTCGCGCGAGCGTTAGGGAAGCACAGAAACACGTGGTTTTGTTCTAACGGTCTCATCGATTGAACCCGGGGCCCGCCTAACCCCCAGAGCTTTGCATTAACAATTTCCTTTTACGCGTGACACGTTTTTTTTTCCCCCGGTTGCAATCCAAGCAGAACGTTTCCTGGTCCGCGCGAGGCGTTCCCGTTTTGCGTAATGTAATCGGTACCGGTCGCCGAGAAAAATTTTCCGTTCCGATGAATGGACCCTCATTATTCGAAATCGAAGAATCTGCAGAGCCTTTTAATGGACTGCGTTCCGCGCGATCTATTCGCTGCCGCGAAGAGAAGGACAGAGAGGAAGTTCTTCGGCACAACTGCAATTAGATCACCCTTATTATTTCCCTGCTCTGATTCTACCCCTTTTGCTCGCGTTTGCTTGAATCTGATTGAGAATTCAATTCAAACTGCAATTCGCAGTCAATTGTCTATTAATCTTTAAACACGGGGCTCTGGTACACGTTCCAGAGACAGAGGTGGCCTGAACTTTACAATCCTCCCCCCCCCCCCCACCTAGCTTTTAGTACCTACACGTTATTATCAAAATGGGGATGTTTATGCAACTTTCAGTATTCGTAGACAAACGTTAAGTGGACCCATATAAAATCTTATTTTTAGTACCAGTGGTACTAGATTTGTACTAAACCGGTTCTAGATTTTTTATTTGACAATTTTTGATATTATAAAGATGCGTTTATGAGCAATGATTTAATAGATGTCTTTAGTACAGTACGCATTGCAACGAGAACCGCGCAAAGTCTAAATAAATTAAATTCTGTCATTTTTATAAGGCAACATGTATCTGTTACATTTATAGCTTGGTACGTTTTGTGTTAAAATAGAAATTGTACAAAATTCTGTCCAGTTTTATACACTGTGCCTCACACGAGCTCTGTCCACTTGAATATCTCGGTTATTTCAAACAATAAGAGGAATGGTGCAATATTACACACGAAATTACATCCAATTTAGTGGATTCAATGCGAAGAAGACTGGACGCAATTATACAGTCGAAAGGCTATCCAACGAAATATTAATTTAATTTATTTTCGCAAATTATAACAAATTCATTGCTAAATTTGTTACGTGTACGAATACGTTTTGCGTGCTAATTTTGAGAGACTTCAGACTGTTTTTAATATATCTCATTAACGTTATCTTTTCGTTAATTCATTTATGTCAGATTTTGTAATTGAAACACACGATAATCGTAATTGAGTTTTTGTTTTATAAAAAAATCTACAATTACATAGAGGAATATGTGGTTTTCTAAAATTATAAGAGGTGTACGAATACTTTTTACACTCACTGTATATTTAACACGTTGACCGCCATGTTGTCCAGGTTCTAAAATGAATTTTTACGTTAATATATTCATTGTACCAAATTTGATTGGGATCTGTAAAAAGCAAGAAAGTTGGAAGACTACTCAATATCACACATTTAATTCTTTTCAATTTTTATTTCGTTAAATAACTTACTTTAATTATGGAATTTTTGAGGTTTCTGGTTTTGCACTCAAAGTGTTAAGTGGACAGAGCTCGTGGGACACACTGTATTTTAGAATTTTTTGAAAAGTTTCTCTAGACGTGGAATAACGTCCGTATATAAGGCGCCGTCGATCGGCCGCTTTTCCACCCCCGCGTCTTCCCTTGTTTTATACTTAACGACCGCTCGTGTCGTCGAGGGGTGTGGTCTCTACGCTCCGTTCCCAGCGACGCCGTAGCCACCATAAAGAATTCCAGCGCGTGCCAGCCACGGAATTTTGATATCGGGAGGGTCTCGTGACCGTGCGGAGCCATGCGTCTAATTGCACGCACGCACGCACGCACGCACCCACGCATCCGACGCACGTGCTCTCGCGCGCGCGAGAGCCAGCCACCATAGTTATCGGATACGTCGTCGCCGCCCTCGACATGAATTATCGGTCTCATAGCCTGTCCACTTACCGCCGCTTGATAGTTCGCCGCTCGTAAGGCGGAACGACGCGACGTAAAGCCTCGTTCACATTAGTCAAGTTGTTTGACTTCGTGACTCGAGAGGCTACGGGCAACTCTAGAGGCTACTTTATTAAACGCGGCGCCGCCGTTGCTCGCTTACCTCGAAACCCGACGGGCTCTTTCGAGTCCGGCAGACAACAGTTGGATTAATACTATATTTTTTGTTAGCATTGCGATTGGAAAAAATAGTGACCACTTTAACAAACTAAACTTACCAGGTGATATAACCGGTCTCAGAGTTTTTATTTTAAACTGTTGAAATTATTAAAGCTCAATTCAACTTAACTTCATTCTATCGTATGCTATGATTGGACTGATTTTATGCTTTTATGACAAAAATGTGTAAGCACAGTTTAAAGCAGTGGACATGTTAAAAATATTTAAGGGCGCCCGCGTATCGGTTTTAGCTTAATAGAATAATTGAAAGAAGAAAGAAATTTTTGTTTCCTGTGTCTTGCAATCAATGTATTTTTTTTTTATTTTCCATAAAAATCCGCGGTCTAGCTGTAGTAAAAATTGCGAAAGATCTGGATAAATTCTACCTTCCCCGTCGTATGAAACAACTCATTCGCTATACGTCGAAATCCATCAGGATAAATTGTCTTATATCGAGAGAAAACTGTTTTCTCGCAGTTCTAGAAAGAAATTTTCCATTTTTCAAATTCCACACACGCAACGTGTCGTATATTTTCTGACGAACTGTACTGTTGTGGTTGTGTGTTCGGTCAAGTTCCGTGGTATTTTATTGATAAAGTATTTGCCAACGGCGTAGAAGAAACGGCCGCGAAGGAACTGTCGATCGAGCTCGAAGGGGATGAGTCGAGCGAAATTGATCGATAGGATAACTGACGGGAGAAAATGGGACCGACGGGAAGCACGTCTCGTGTTCACGTTTGTTCCAGCCACTTTACGCGTTTATTCGACGGGCTTGGTTCTCGTCAGGTGCGAAGGGAGCCTCGAGGTGATGCTCCTTTAGAGCAGCACTCGTGTTATTAATAGGAGACCGTATAGAAGGCTCGGAAATCAATCAGTGTGGGGTCTGAAAAGTTTAGAAGAACACCAGCTGTCTCGGTTAAATTAGATCACCTAATTGTCCGTCTTGTTCTACCGTTTTACGAACAAAATTTCTGCGAATTTCGAGAGTTAACAGACTAAAAAATTCGTATTCTGATCTATAACCTCCAGAACGGTATTTTTGTACTGTCTATATTAAACTGTGTCAAATTTACGTTAACATGTCTTGTAGAAAAATTTGCAAAAATTAAAAAATTCAGTAGATATAATAAAACATTTATAAAATTGATAACAAATTCAGAGAAGTTAATTTTAATATTCTAGAAAGACATTAACTCTAAACCTACCACTGCCGGTCGAAATGACCGGTTCCAGATTTTTTATTTTGCAATTATTGAAATTATAAAGATGATTTCGTGGAAATGATTCAATGAATACGAAAAATTATAATATGAATCGCACAAAATCAAAATAAATTCAACCTCCTAATTTTTATAAGACGACATATATTATTGACTTTTAATGCTCGGTAGGTTCAGTGTTAAACATGCCAAATGATTCCTAAAATGTTCATATTTTATTATTTATGTTGCGCAAGAGTAGGTTACAGCGGGGAAGGTTTTCTTACAATTATTGACGACGAACTGTTGCTAATTCAAGAGAAGGGAATAAGCTTTGACGGACACAGCGCGCCGAATTCCAATGAAGTATGGATGTAATTGGAGCTTAATGGAGCCAGAAACTTGGAGAAGTACCGATTGAAATTTAATTATCCTGATAGTTCTGATACCCTATAAACGAAGCTTCCATCAATTTGGGATCAAATGATTGAAACACATTCTACTGGAGTTACGATTAGTTTAAATAACCGTTTTGTCTTCATTAGAAGAATTTTACTCGGGTGGGTGGCCTGCCAGGGAAACTTTCGCTATATCTCTTACTTATTGTTTAATATGAAGCCTCCTTTCTGCACTACTGCTCGCTGAGTAGCATGTATGAATAATCTCTCATACTATCAATTTATTTTATGATAAATTCTCTACAGTAGAAAATTGTTCCTTTTCACACATGCAATTCGAATTTCAAAGGCATGATTGTGCCCTATGTTATAACAAGAGTGATATGTTCTAACAAGAAGTGAAATATTTAAATTAGGGTTGATACAACTACCTTAGATACTTGCTTTTTTTTTATCTATCGACATTAGTTCTTTTCTATATTGTTTTAAAAATTAGCTCAGGAAAATATAAATACGAATAAGGTCCGCAGTCCATGAAAAGAGCAACAATAGTACGGTAAAGTTTTGATCTAAGCCGAACGGAGCTACACGATCTTAGTTCGCCTACATCCCCTCTACTGGAGGGGGTAGTACCACTACTAATCCAATTACAAAACTTCTTTATTTTTCATTACTTTTTTACGGGACCTTCGCCAAATTATTTGTGGCATTTTTCTGATTAAATTGACACTAAACACGACATAATTTGAACTGTATTAAGTGGTATAATTGACGGTATGTAGTGCCACTGTCCTTTTCTACGTTCGACGCGGTCACAAAAAATAGTAAACCTACACGATCTACGTCACGGACTCGATTGGGCTTGATCAATACTTCGCCGTAGCTCTAAGAGAAAATTATTTTTTTTTTCAATGAAACACAAGCTAATAAACGTTCTTTGATCCAGTCGAGGCGACGTCAACTAGCATGAAATATTTAGCACTGTACCTCCAACAATTTATTGTTTCAAGAGCCGTCGCCGTTGTACGACAACAACCACTACCATGAGGAATGCCTAAAATGTAACAGCTGCGGCCTGAATCTCACGGGGCCGAAACAGAAACAGGCTAGACGGTGAGTATCAGAGAAACAACGGTGTCTGTTGCACAGGGGCCAGGCAATATCGTTGATACGACCCTGCCTTCCCCCCACCCCCCTTAATTTCGCCCGACAGCTGCTTTAATTCTCTATTTATTGAGAAAACGCCACGGTTCGGTCGGGCAATAAATATCCCCGTTTGCTATTTCGCGGGAAGCCGGTCCTGAGGAAATGGGGATCATTTGTATTGCGCCCTCGGTGCCTCGGCTCCGAAACAAAACTCTCGATTATACGCGGCTAAAGTGATTTTAACCCTTTTAGGCTCAAGGTAACGATCCGTCGTTACCCTGTTACTTGCGGGGAAGCTCGCCGTAAAGCTTTACTGTTATCGCCCTTTATTTCCGGCGAACTTTTACTTTTACCGCAGGACAACCCCTGTACACGACGGTGAAAATTCACGTGCTCTTCGGTTCCGTAAAATCCTCCATTTTCTACAATTTTATTTTAATGATTTCCCTCGAACGAGTTGCAGTGAATTAATTTATTGCATTTTTCTGCTCTATGAACTGTTTTGCTCTGTTCGAAGAAATTGGACAATAATATTTTGAGAATTAAATTGCATTCTTAGCTCATGTGCAATGTTTGTAAGCTGTTAATGTTACAGTCTATGTTAAATTTGCATACTTCTGCAAGAAAAATTATTATTGAAAACTATTCACCCTTTGCGCTCGAATGGCTTGTGTAAGGCGCCACTAAAAATTGCTGTACTATTATTCAAAATACTTTTTAAATTATTAAATTTGTTTGTATTTAATAAATTACTAAACACTTCAGTATTCTATGAGTAAATTGCACCATTTTCGTATGTATTACGTGAAAAGAAAAATATATAGAAATATTCTAGGTCGGAGGAAATGTTTCGTTTTGAACAGCTTCGAGTGCAAACGGTTATACTATTAAACTACGAACTTAAAACTATTAAATTATTATCGAAAACTATTTTTATTATTGAAATTATTATAGTGTCTCTTTTTGCTTTACTCTATGTTGCACAAGTGTACTTCCTTCCTTTGTTCCATCGTGGAATACAATTTTTACAGAATCGTTTCAATGCTTTTGTTGCGAAAGAGGATTAAAGGAGGACTTAAAGGTCGGCGAACTTAAGAGGATTAATATTCCTCAAAGAATTAAGGAAACGACGGAGCATTTCCTCAAACAATAAAAAATACAAGTGTTCACTTTTTGTGGTGATTCGTGCAGATTTAATTGTATTCCTTGCTATAAATTTTCTGAATTAAAACGTTTGTATGATTTTAAAGATGCCCGTGAAAAGTCTGCCTGTGGCTTGTTGAAAAAGTCTTTCGAGATCGTTAACCGTGACCGGAAAATAAACTGTACCGTTTTTGTTCGTGTTAATTTTTACCGACATTTCCGACAGTTTATCCCCGACTGTAATATAATGCTTTTTCCGAGAGAATTGTCACGGAACGCTGCCGACCGCGATTCAATCAGTTAAAACATCCGCCGGTCGTAAAGTTTGGAACGCGCATCACGCCGGCTCCAGTAATTTCCATCAGTGCGATTAAACTTGTTTCGCGTTTGTTTTGTTTCTCTCTTTTGCCACCGGCGTTGTTGTTGCCGTTGTATAAAATGGATGATTCCGGGCGGGAGCCCGGAAATTTATGCGAGACTCGAGAGCGATCGAGAGGAACTCGACTTGCTTCCGGGTTTGATCCACCATTTTATTTTCCCTGCAAGCTAAAATTGCTAATTTTTTAACGAATTGTCCGAAAATCACTACTAAACCGAGCTAACAAGCCTTTGTCCCCCAGACGTTTATGTAAAAATAATTATTCTTCTGTGTTTTCATTAGTTTAGGTCACAGATTTAAAAATTTTCTCAAATTTAAAAAATTTAAGATCTTTAAATTTTCTTTATTAAATTTAAAAAAATTTATAATCGTAACGCTTGCATAGAGATTGCATTCAGAACAAACAAATCTAATACTTAAATTGTATTTATAGAAAATATTGCTTCGAAAAATATCAAAACAGTTGAGACATTTTTCTCGTCTCGAGTGTAATTAATTGAGCTGTATAATTGCTGTTTAACGATTAAAGTTGAGACCACCCACGTCCAGTTTCATTTCGAGGAATCTTCCGAGCGATTTTCTGATTAATTAATGATTCGAAGAACGGCGAAGATAGTAAGCGTATTAGCAGTTCGATTGCCTGGAAAACAATTTGATTCGATTCGTGATTCGAAGCATTCCTCTCCCGTCGTACTGATTTTAATTGGTATTGCGTGAATCCGGGATAATAAAGGATGATAGACGAGATAAGAGGGTCGGCCTGATCCAATAACGACCGCCGTCGGGACGCCACGGATTCAATTTTTATCGACCGGATTAGACTTTCATGAAACTTCCAGACGATTGTTTTCGCACTACGGTAATGTTTCCACGAATTCGAAAACTATTATTATTCTCACCAAATCTTTAGAAACTCCGTTCGCTTTTCTTAAATATTTTCGCTCCGGCAACTTCCGTTTATTTCGCTTCTTTGTTTCCAACTTGTTCGAGGCTTGAGACCTTCAAAAAATTGCAGCTGTAAATCATCTTCAATTTTTATCTTGTCAATTACGTTGTACGTTTCATTCTTGTAATTTAATAAGTTAAATTTTTTAATTATAAATACTAAATATAGAATATAATATAAATAGAAAAGTATAAGTTGCTATCAACTATTTGAGATACTATTTTGCACAGTCATACAAAATAAGTCTCACTATTTTCAATATTTTCCAAATAAAATACTATTTTGTAAATAGTATATAATAATAGTAGTTTGTAATAGTATATTTCATAAACTTTTTCTTATAAGTAAGATAATTTATTCGATTATAGTTATGCATAAAAAATAACAAGAACTATTTACTATTTTCTATTTCAAATACTATTTTGCCCAGCACTGGTGGTAACACAACTGCAAAATTGTCCTCGCACAGGATCGAATGACAGTCACTCGAATGACAAAAAACGAGTGATGAAAATGGGTTCGCAGGTTCAAGAACCAAATACTTTGTGATCTACACTTCGCTGACGTGGCGCTGATGGAGTGCTCGGACTTCATGCAGCAGTTGCGCAGCTTCAAACCACAAAGTTTAGGCTGCGCAGTTGCGAGAAGAAAATCATCGAATACGCTGATCTTCCCGTTGCCGCCGCAAGCGTGCACAGGTAGGGTCACCGAGCGATCTATAGATCAGTCCTATCGTACGAAATTCCGTCTCGAAGTAGGCCGGGAAAAAGGGAGGAAGGAAAACCGGGAAAACTTTTTACGGTCGCGCGTATGCATGGGCCGAAGCTACAGGTGGTTCCTACCAGTTTCTTGCTTCCATCGCGGTTATGTGTGTGTCCTAAGCGAGTGAACTATGCGAGTGAATAGTAACTCGGCTAGATCGAATGATCGCTGCGTGTAACAATTTATTTCTGCTTGAAACAACAATTTATTTCTGCTACGCGAATTTACCGTGGGTAATCAGTGGACTGAGAATTTTATGCATTTTTGGCAAAAATAAGTAAAAAAAAAAAATTTAAACAAATTTTGAAAATTCTAACTGCAATGTAGCTCCAGTGTCTCGCAGTTGATGCAGACAAATTATATTTTGCATAAAAATCCACAGTCTACTGATCAGAAATATTATAATTTGAACATTCACAATGTTTACTCTATATGTGTCGCAAATGCCTACTCGATAAAAGTCCCAGAACTATCCCCACTGTGTCATATACCTCGTGAAGGGTCAAGTAAAGTCGTGTGAGTCGATAGTATCTCCTGGACGATCTTTGTCAGTGGCTAGACCCGTGTTTTGGACAAGTATCGAGTAGACACTGTACCGCGTCTGAAAATTGTTCTAGAAATGTTTGATTTAAAAAATGACACTGCGAATGTTAGATAATTATGATTCAGAAGATTGTACATGCGATACGAGAGCGAAGGATGCATTTGAGCGTCATTATTGACACGAGTGCTGAGAACCCAGCTCATTAGTCGTTCGGAAGCTGACGTTTATCGTCACTCGTCGTTGCGTGCGTCGGCGTCGTGTTGTTATATTGTTATAATTAAATTTAAATACACTTTAACAGCACTCGAGTTACGTAATCGTTCGATTACCACGTCACGTCTATCTGTCGTCCTGCGCGCATGTAATCTCGAAACGAAATCGACAACTTCCAGCTGAACGGAACCACGCGGGACACGCGATTACGAGTCTGTTGTTTATCAACTTGTTAATCGAATGTCGCTTTAAAATTTTTGTATTAATCGTATTTGTACAATCGATGTAATGTCTTTCGAGGAATCGTTATTGCAGTTGGATTATCCAACTTTAACACGGTGATGGAGCATCGATTAAGTGAATACTGTTATTTTTAGGAAGAAGTTATTGAAAAATTGAAAAGTTTGAAGCACCGAAACGCAGTATAATTCCAGATAAAGGCCTTCTTTTCATATTTCCTTATGATGCAAATGAGTTAAGAGAGAAAATTCTATACAGAACAATTTTATTTTGCACAAAGACCCGCAGTCCAGTTGTAACAATCTAACCGGAACGTGTTGTAACATTTGCAATCGAAAATCAGACAAACCGTGTGGAACGATCTAATGCTTGTTTTCGAAAAGAACTGCGTTTTCGTTCGAATATTTCGCGGCGAGAAACGCGAATGGAAAAGTTTGGAAAACGGCCTTAATAAAAACGCGGAAAATTTAATTTGACGCGTGTTCACTGCTACCAATACACCCACCACCGGCCGCAATTATAACACGGCACTCGAAACCAGCCGGAGGGACACGCAATGCAAACAAACATGTTTTGCATACTCGAGTCAATTGTTGCTCCGACGGAGTCGGCGTTTGCACGGCCGGAGATCGCGTTATTCGCTAATCCGGGGAAATTAAAGTATCCTGAAAGGGCTCCTCGAAACTCGAAACACAAGACCGGGGAATCTTATTTAAATAATCCTCTGGCTGTTAAATCGTTAACGCTAGGGGTTTTCACGCGGATGTTGTTCGAGCCCGTGTCGAGCTCCGTTTCGATCAAACGTTTCCATTCCTCGTTCATGGACGGCTTCGAAGCAAGATTTATTGTCTTCCGGAATCGTTGCAAGCGCTGTGCTAATTTGCAAGAGCTGGGTGAAATTGTTTCTGAATCCGCGTCGAAGGTACGGAGGTTGTAATTGGTTTGCGAAATGATTGTTGAAATCGTTGGAGCAATCGGGCACCTCTGGCACAATAATACGCAAGCTAAGCACAATTAAATATTCAGCATATTCAATTACTACTTTGACTGCCAAACTAGAAACTAAAATAAGAGTAAGTTATTTAGTATGAAATCAGAGTAAGTTATTTAATGAGATAAAAATTGAACAAAATTTAATTGTGTGATATCGAGTAGTCCTCCAACTTTCCTGAATTTTACAGACCCTAAATTTAGTGCAATGAATATGTTGACGTACAAAATCCATGTTAGAAAATTATTTTCATGTTTGAGAAAAAAATGCTTATTATGAGACTACGGATTTCACGCATTTATATAAAAAATGAGTCAATTAAATGTAAAACTGTAAAATCATTTAAGGAAAGAAATAAATGTCAACAATTTTCGTTTTGCACAAAAAGTCTGCAGTCTACTTATCACCTTGCTGTGAAGTACAGATGACTGGAATCTGCAAACACATGTCTAGCAACAAGGTATTTTATTACATAAATAAAAAGTACGTGTTTGTACCGAGGTATTTTGATCGTTCACTATACCAAATCTTGCAAGTGAAAAATTTAATTCTAAGGGTTCACTGCGGGGACCTCGAGGTAATTTGTGCACCTAATAGCAAAGTTTGCGTTTTATCTTGCTAGAGGTCTCGGGAAATCGTTCAGGGTCGCGAAGGATCGTACGCTTTCGAAGAGGACGACCCTATCGGCGTCGCGGTCCTTCGTGTTGTATCAGCGTAGGGCGTCTGGCGATCCTCCGCGAGCAGTAGGGTCGCCGAAGGGCACGGAGCAGGAGGAAACTGGAGTATCGACGATCGAATTTGCGGAGCACTATAGGCCATTAGTTCCAGCGCGAGGTAGCCGAGATTAGAGGGGCGGAAAGACGACTTTGGGGAGCCAGGATGAATGCACCCCGGCCAGTTCACTATAAGTTCGAATACCAAGCCTGTCTGCAAACAGTTTGGTGTTCTACCTTACAGTGAATCGACCGTGTACTGTCCACGAACGAGTCGAAATCCCGAGGACGCCCTGAAGACGACAGTTCCCGGAACAAGCGGGAGAAGATCAGGCGAAGAGGGACGCGAAGGACAAAAAGGAACGAGCTCCGGGAAAGGGCTGGTAGCGTGGGAGCGTAGCATTATCGGCGATACGTGCCTAAGTGATCGCGCAGCGAGAGGAGAACGTTTGCGAGACGCTGGGCGTCCTTCTCCTGTTTCTCTTTCCTCCCTTGTATCCGTGAGGGATGCGCGCCCCCGTGCGACCCTCTCCGAGGCGGATCGAATTTCTCCGTTAATGATTTCAAACCGAGGCGGGCTATAGTGATTTCCCAGCGTCTCCACGTGGCCTCGGCAAACGTCTTTGTTTGGCCTCCCTCGCGACGAGAAGCTGCGCGAACACTTTCCGCCCGATTGTTTGTACTGCTCTCGCAGCGGGGAACCTGAAGCTGATAGATTTATCGGCGAGGCGAGAGTGGGATTTGAGCGATGGAGATGCTTAAGAGACTGCGTAGATTCGCGATAAGGTAGAGCGACCACGTTACCGACAAAAATAGGCGAGAAATGGTTTCACGTTTTACGAGAAGGATCTCGCGTTTCTGATGCCATCGCTTTTCCACAACAATCCCATTATCGCCTGCAAAATCTGCAATCGCGTTCGTTGCGCTGTGCTTCGCAATTGTAGATTCGAAATCACAAATTTTTACCAACTGCAATTGCAATTAGACAGTGTTATTTGTCGTGAATGAACTTCGTGGCTCATTTCTACATTCTTGTCTTTATTCGTTATTTTTAAAACACGTCGTATTTGAAACCCTCTTAAAAACAAGTTAACACCGATTCTCTTTGCACCGATTCGACTGCCCGAAATTTTTGCGTATCTCTGTGTCAGGTTGTCCCAAAAAATTATTTCGGTCTCGATTGATACACGCGAAAAAGCACAATTACAGTTTTCGTAACTAACTAACAGGTTGCTTAGAAAATAATAAATCCGAATTGATGATCTCCTTGAAAGAGTATGCTTGGTCTAAGAATATTAAGAGTTCATGTTGAGAAAGAAATTTTTGGGGCAACCTAATATTTTATAAAATAGCTAATGATTTGAGGGTTTTTTGGCTACTAGAAAAATTTGTTTTAGATAGAATGTTTAAAACTCTGGATCAAAATTTACCCATGTGGATCCGAGTTCCGCCATTCTACTAACTTTAAAAATCCATCTCGGCGGTTAAGTGTTAAAGGGGGCGATGATCAATGGAGTCGATGTTAATCGTTTTTACTTTATTCTAAGGGACCGTGAATTTTTGTACATGTAAGATTAGGTGAATAATCTAGTTTAGAGTGCAAGGTAAGTTTCGTGAATGTATAAGATCCTTAATCTAATCGGAAGAGCAAAAGAAACAACCTGAAAGGTAACCTTATCAAATTTTTGAGTAGGTTTAAGAAGAGGCCTCGTGTAGCGATTAGAAATCGATTCTCAAAAATATATTTATTCAATAGTCCTACTGATAAACTATATTCCATAATAATTTCATTCTCAAGTTCGTATCACTGCTATGACTTGCAATAAACACGCTACAAGCGTGCAAGATCATTTTAAAAGCATTCACCTAATTCACTAGTAGTACATTCTTCAATTACGAACGTCACCATTTTCACGATTCTTCAATAACTTCCACTAAAATTCGAAATTTCAAATTTTCAGTTTCAGGTGCACGCCAGCATCGAAACCAACGCTCTGAACAAATTCCCTTTGTATCCACGATAAATATTTTTCCGAAAAAAAAAAATTCTCTCTGATCCTCCGATGGTGCGTCGAAGTACCGCAAAAATTTCAAAAGCATTGTTTGCACGGTTCCGCAGGGAAAAAATTCCGAAACACCGCTTAATCTCCGGCTTATTACACGTGGCTCGCCTCTTACCCCTTTGCACTCGAGTGGCGACACTGAGGCGCCACTAAAAATTGTGGCATTATTTCGAGGAAACAAAAAAAAAAAATATATTACAATATATTCGTCACATCACAAAATTTGATAGATCACTAAACATTTGAATATTATATCCGGAAATCGGATCAGTTTCGTACGAATAAAAATATTCTAAGACGGAAGAAAAATTTAGTTTTAGAATGAAAATGGAGCCGAGTGCAAAGGGTTCCGGATTGTTTTCGCGAGAACAGTCGCGGTCCACGGATTAAGAGAACTGTTGGAAATTTTCTCGTTGCAGAGGAGTTCTGTACAGAGTTCCCTCACAACCTGGTGCCGACGCCCGGCTACTGGATCGAGTGCTCGAGACAGCAGATCCTGTCCGACGCGATGTTGGACAGGAGCGAGAGCGGCGAGCTGGACCCGGACGAGGACCTCCGACGGCAGGACAACAACTATTGTTTCTACGAGGAGCCGGAAGTGACGGAGGCGGACGAGGTGCCCAGGAAGAAGACTACCATCGAGGAGCAATGGGAGAAGAACCAGGGATTCGAGCTGACCTCGGTCGAGCAGGAGACCTACGAGAAGTACTTCTACCAGAGGGAGCACTGGAACTACTTCACCGATGACGATGACCTCGGCCCGGTGATACTCAGCATCAAACAGGAGACGCTGAACAACCGAGATCAGTTCCGGATCCTCGTCAGGGCCATCAGCTACACTGTCCACGGCCTGATCCCTGCTAGCTGCGTCTTCGCCGATCGGTACTTGCTTCTTGATGAATTTGAATTTCTGTATGCAACAAGACTGCTACTAAACTTTCGTTTCAAGTGATGTCTTATAGTATTGCCGCGGACTGTACGGCCTTAACACGTTGACTGCCATGCCATCCATATGTGGGTGACGGAATTATTTGTCCAGGTTTTGAAATGAATTTTTACGTTAATATTTTCATTGTTCCAAATTGGAATAGGATCTGTAAAACGCAAGGAAGTTGGAGGACTACTCGCTACCATGCATTTAATTTTTTTCAATTTTTATTTCATTAAATAACTTGCTTTGATTTTATATAATTTTCGAGGTTTTTAGTTTGGCAGTCAAAGTGTTAAATATAAGAAATCGTGTCAGGTTTAGGGAGAATTTAAATTGTTTGAGAATAATTATTTTTTACTACTACAGACAGGGAAATGTAAAGGGACCATTGAAGAAGACACGTATTGACAAATATGTGCTACGTTTACAGTTATTGTGCAAAGATTGTGCTATTTCCATTTTATAATCTTGCGATTTTTACGAGTGCACACAGATCTACAGCCCCGTCCCTGAGAGACTATGTTAGCGCATGAAAGATCAAGTTTGACCCCGGTAGGAAAGATCGATGTGCAGATTAATTGTTTGTTTTCGTTCCAGATACAATCGAGAGGAAGTGGTCCGCAGTCTAGGCAAAGAGGTGAACGTGAAGCCGGCTTTGACTCTGGGCCAGCTTCCAGACACGCAGGAGGAGTTGCTCAAGCTGGACCAAGTGTTTATCAAGTCCGAGCTGAAGGTCGGCGTGATTTACGTTCAGGAAGGCCAGTTCACCGAGGAGCAGATCCTCGACAACAACGAGAACTCGCCGATGTTCGAGGAGTTTCTGCAAATTCTCGGCGACAAAGTTCGCCTGAAGGGCTTCGACAAGTACAAAGGCGGCCTGGACCCCATCCACGATCTGACTGGCCTCTACTCGGTCTATACCAACTGGAGGAGCATCGAGATCATGTTCCACGTTTCCACGCTGTTGCCTTATGAGAAGAATGACCCCCAAAAGGTAGACAATGAAGCCTAAAATCTGCGACTGAGAGGAATTTATTTTATTTAATATTTCGAGATATAATAATATTATACAGGGTGTTCATCTCAAGTGGTAAAAGTGTGGCGTTTTCAAGGTCATCTGAAGGTCAACTTTGTTTTTTCAAATGGAAACCTTATATTTTTTATTATGGGATCTTGTTGTACGAGAAAGGACCAGCAATTTTCGCACCCAAATGAAAAACTGATACTGCCCCCCTCTTTTCCCCTCGAAATCCTTGGACACGTGCTTTACGCTTTTTTAATATCTTTCATACTTTCGGAGATATTCGGCTGGAAAGTTTTCAAATGAACACCCTGTATATTTTGAGATCGATGAGCGCCCTTTTGTAGAAAGAATTATAATTGTAATTTAATTGGGATAGTTAAATGTTTGAACGTTGAAAATTCGTGTTATCCAGCTACAAAGAAAACGACACATCGGCAACGACATAGTGTGCGTCGTGTTCCTAGAGGCTGACAAAACTGCGTTCAGTCCGGCGTGCATAAAATCGCATTTCCTGCACACGTTCATCCTGGTGCGAGTCAGCCCGAGCATAAAAAGGAAAATCACTAGATACGAAGTGTCTGTTGTAACGAGGGACGAGGTCGGGGCCTATAAGCCCTACCTCTGGGAACAAAATGTCTTCGAGAAAGGTAATAAGCGACGCTTTTACGACGATTTCTCGTTCCATTATCTTTTACGTTTTCTCAACTTCTCTTTTATTTTACGCGGTCGCGTTAAATGGGAGTCTTAAAAAGCGGCTAACTCCGTACAGAAACGACTTTTATTACTTGTCAGCCACCGGCCATCTTTAACACCGCGGCTTCTCCACGCGAAACTCTAATAACAATTTTTGTAACTTGTTGGGGGCCACCTTCTTGATGCATTCGCGTTCGAAAGAATACATTATTGTCGGCAATATGTAAATAGATTATAGACTGGAAAATGCATTCGTGACATAAATCAATAGGTGAAATTTAAGACGGAGGAAAGATTAGAAGAATTATTTTTAACATAACAGAAGTACTAATAGAGGAAGGAAATTTCTGTTTAGTTCCTGTATCTTGAAATTGGTGTGCAAAATTATTGTTTTCAATTTTTTTCAGTGAAATTGTATAATATGAGATTGTGCTTGTAATAGCTTCTTTAACTTGTTTAGTGAGACAAATTTTGAGGAATATTGTTTGAAGCAAAACGCCTTGGATAGGGAATATTGGATAAGGGTCGAAGTTACTAATTCGACAAACTGACTCGAAATTCCTCGGTTCGCAGGGCCAATGTTCCGCGAGTGGATTCTAACGAAGATCGTAAATGGAGAGAGAGCGAGCTATTCGGCTCCGAAGTTCGCGAGAATGCAGGAAAGGACGAGGGGTCAGATGTTGGAGGACATTGTGGCCAATTTGGCTAACCATGCGGAGACTGGAAAAATTCCGAAACCATACAGGTGAGAACGCAAACAAGAAACGAGAACAGTCTCCCTTAGAATTTTACATGAAAGCAAATTACATCGTTTCATAAACTTAAACTAGGGTAAGGGACCCAATGTCCCTATATTAAATATTTTTATTTTTAAGACATAACGAATATTAAGAAAGAGATATTAAACTTTTTCGCATTAAAATCTGTTAATGCTATATACTTCTTTCAATCTTCATTATGCTTTAAAAATAAATACAATTAATACAAGGACAGTAATTGGTACCCCCATGCTAATTGGGTTCCTTTTATTTCCTTTCAATATGACTTAAAAAATATACCGTTTTTCATTAAAAATTGTACAGTTCAAATTACGACAATGTCGAGTAGCTAGAAATATTCTTCCCGATCTTGATCGCATGGAGTTGTAATTTTTACAAGTGAAAAATATTTTGAAAAGATGGGAATAATAAATAGAAGAATAGAGAAAAACATTTTCTGAGCATTGGGTGATGTGGAAAATACAATAGCTAACACAGGAATAAATAGAGAGAAGCCACCGATCGATTTTTACGTTCAATTGTTGCGTCGGAAGTGTGTCAACAAAACGGGTGAGTCACGGTGTAATATAAATTAATTTGAAATTTCCCTAGGCGTGGTTCCTGGAGACCAATCGGCCACATGAGACCGGCCTCGCCGCTTTTGGACTCGGTCAGAGACCAATTCGAGGATTACGATCAGCTCACTAGGGATTTCACTCGAGTATTCTTGAACAATCAAGAGAACGCATCGTTGAACGCGAATCTGTTCGACGTGACTTTCTGGGTGCTCAGTCAGACCAAGAAGAAGGTCAGATTCATAGGGGTCAGAGCGATTCTAGCGGTCAGAAGCAGGTAACTAAAATACTTCTTCAAAGCAAGCAAGTTATTATTAAAACCATTCGAAATTCCTTCTAATTAATTCACCAAAATTCTTTATTCAAATATCCTGGAACAATTCAGAAACACTGCTGGAAACTGTTGATAAGAAATTCCTTCTGATAACATGATAAAGACGCTCGTTGAAATGTACGTCACCTGCATTTTTTAGAATTTTTTGTCATCGATGAACAGTTCACTCACTACCACATTATGATCCAAAAACCGTATAATGCTGTCATCAATATATTTATTTTTTCGTGTAAAACGCATACACGATAATCACATAATTGGCATTGAAATAAATTTGATTTAAGATTATACATCTAAGAGATCTAGATAGAGATCAGCTTCGTACCTCAAAATAGAATACACGGTGTTAATTCTAAATTCTTTAAACGGGAATTGATTCTTTCGCCTTCAAGGTCGTTGAATTTTTCCTTGCTTTGAATAGTAGCGGAAATAATTTAGGTGCTCGAGTTAAAATTAACAGCCTGTATAATAAATCCGCGGGCTATTTCTCGATCAAAACGCTGAATCAAATTTTCATTCTAAAATCGATTCATATGCAGCAATTGCCACAGTTACTTCATTCCAATTTTAAGGACTTTATTAAAGTAAAATATTATATTTATTATAGTAAAATTGGCGATGTTTGACCTTGTTGGATGAGCGGATGTGACAGATTGTCGTCTTTTCAGAGTGTTTCAAGAGATGCTGTACGGAATTCAAGCTGGTTTCGGGAATCCTCAGTGTCCTGTCGCCGAAATCCTCGCCAGACCAGTGCCTAGCTTGCTCAGCCCGCAAAAGCTGCGAAGCTCGAACTTTCTTCAAGTTCCTCCAATCGACACACCCAGGTACGTGTCTTTCGCAATGATTTCTATCGTTAGAATCGAACAATTTTATTGCCCGGAGACGTTTCGAATACGACTCACGTGAAAAAGGCGCGAAATCGTTGATCGAAATTTTGTTTTGAAATGTCTACGACACTTTAACCCATTTTTGGCCACCGACTTTGGTTGTTGCGAACCCTTCTCGTTAAAATTAGAAGCAACTGGTCCTTAATTTTCAAAAGAGTCTCCAATTAATGGGAATCCATTGCAATCCATTGTTTGCTCGGTTAGATGCACAGTCGAACAACCCTGTTAAACACAAATTCCTCTACAGTACCGATTAAAATACGGTAGAACCTCGCTTATACGAACCGATTAATGCTAAACCTCGTAAATAGGTTGAGAAAAACCTAGGTCGAGAAAAACCTAGGTTGAGAGAAATCTAGGTTGAGAAAAAATGGCAACAGGATAAAAGTGTTTAGTTCAAGGGGCAAAACAAAATTTCTCTAGATTATTCTTTTGGAGCTACCGAGGCCATCGAAATAAAAGGGGGTTAGGGTTAGAGTAAGTTGGTAAATAATTGAATTAGTAAATAATTAAATGTGAGTGTATGCTTTCGTCATCATTGTTTGATAGCTAAGGTCGAGACGAATTAGACGACCTATAATACTATGACCTTCGCGTAACCTTCAAAAAAGTGAGCATGTGTTTTGCGAAATATTCTTGTTCCTCACATATGTTCGGATAGACGAGGTTCTGCAGTATCATGAAATTTGTTGCACTGTTTGTCTGACCAGATACAGTCCTACTCTACTTGTCCGACAAGGCACTGATATGTACCACTTGCCTGATCAATGGCTATCTCCTGCAACATTCCTGATCAATTTCTGACCTGTTCTACTTGCCCCTGTATATGGCAGGATCGTGCTACTTGTGCGATCAAAGATTACCCTACTCGTTTGATAAAAAATTGCATATAAATCGTTGGTCTGATCTGTGACTGACCTGTTCTACGTACCTAAAGTGAAATAAGTTTTTACTAGTAAAATTTTTTGAATTTTCTATATTTTCAAATTTTTGTGAATTCTTTATTCGGACGAGCGAAAAATGGGTTAAAGGGGTAAAGAAGGAATAGCATAACTAGATATTCGCTTAATTAGAAAACGGTACTTGCTCGAATACAGTGATGGACTTGATGCCTGCGGTGTCGTTATGTACTTTCGTGTTGTATATACATAGATAATATATACGTATACATATGTATATATATATCTATATAATTGTAATTGTGTGTATTTTTCACGGCACTTCCATGTCTCCTATCCTCACAGCACCGCATGAGAACTATTTTATCACACTGATCAGAAGAATTTCGAAATTCTATCGGCTGTCAATCGAGCTCTCGTGTAACTTTTCTCTGCGATGCAAGGGCCGACCGGGGCCTGCGATCCGATGTCTACGTTACTGTGAATGACATGTGGCATGTTTATATTTCTTTCTTTATCGATTCTCGAACCAACCGTGTACGAAATGCAATCGAAAGTAGAACCGTGAAGCATTGTCTCGAGTCGAGAAAAAAAAAAACAAAAAAATAATAAAGTCGGTCCATGCTAATTGATTTTGAGCTCTAGAATAGGATCGAGGTGTCGATTTCAGTTTCTCTTTACGTACGATCCTTTTGTCTCGCGACTGTTGTTTTCTTGACACGTGTGCGCCTTACTGCTCTATCGAACGGCCTCTATCACGCGGATCTTCTCTATTTTTATCTCTGTTACTTGAGAAGGTAATGCACACAGAGAGACGTATGAAATTTCCGGATCGCGGAGAAAACTACCATAAGAATTCGCAGAGTCCTGTGCGCGCAAATATTCCCGCAGGATGTTCACAGATATTTTTACGCAATGTGACAACGGAATTACTGTCGCTTCTATCCGTAATATTCGTAGATAAAAAAAATTTAATTTGTCTGGATCGAGTGATAGAAAGCAGACAACGCGACTTCATGGAAGTTAAATAATTAATTCTCTTAATGGTTATTCAATTTCTTTAATAATTGACGATGAATAAATTTAATAATACACGAGAAGTTTCTCTCGAAAAATTTCGCCATTTCTCTCTCGCTTCGCAAGTACAGTACGCTGTCATTTTATTATGCGATTATTTAATACTTTTGTATTTCAATCTTGGGAACTCTTTACCTCTCTGTCTTTACAAAATGTAAGAACATCTACAGCTCGAAATTTTTATTCTCTAATCTTCCTCAAGCAATTTTTAATATCTTTGCGACCTCTTTTCTCTGTAATATGTGAAATTCCTTTATTCCGAGTGCAGCATGCTGCATTTTCTGAATATTTTTGATAAACACATCTCCAGTAAGGTGAAATCAGACGAATAAAAATGCTTCGGTATGGAACGCACGTTTTCGATCGGTTTTAAATCGGATTGAATTGCGGAGAACATTTAAGACTCAAAATTGATGGCATATATTTCAATCAGAATAACTTTTTTATTAGCGGATCTTGCGATTTCAGTTTTTCTGCCAAGCTTGACTAGTTTACAAGATGTTATGTAATGAAAATTGTAAAAAATTGCGTTCAATCTAAATTACGAAAGAGAAATAGCAGAAATATTGCATTGTACAACTTTTTTATTTCGGCTTGTAACAAAAATTTACAAAATGTGTTTTTTGAAATTGATTAACTGGTTTATGAGTTGTAGGGGGTTAAAAATGGTTAAAATTACAGATCACAATTTTCAGCCTATTTTTAACCCTTAGCACTCGAGTGGTGACTCTGAAGCACCACTAGAAATTGTTGTGGCATCATTTTAAAAAAATTACAAAAAATATTACAAAATATTTGTTACATTACAAAATTTGTATTTAATAGATTACTCAACATTTAAATATTATATGTGGAAGTCGGATGAGTTTCGTATGAATAAAATGAAAATATTCTAAGGCGGAAGAAAAATTTAGTTTTTGATTGAAAATAGCGTCGAGTGCAAAGGGTTAACATTTTATTCTCTTATTTGGATTTGTCATCATTTTTCATCGTTCTGAAATCTAAACAAATTTCCAGCATACATATAACTTATTCAAACCCACAAAACAGATTTATAAAATTGTCATTACAAACCCAAATAAAAAATTTGTGAAAAGCAACTTTTACTATTTTATTTTTTCAGTAACTCAGACTGAACACGATTTTAAAAAAATTTCATTACATATCGCCTAGTAAACTGATCCATCTAGCTTGGCAGAAAAGCTGAAGTCGTTTGGTTCTTTTATGAAAAGAGTTATTCCGATTTAAAGCGTGTGACGAGGCGTTGTCACGAGGCTGATTGTATTCTAATTTTTTATTGGACACGAATCGAGTGGTGTTGCATGGTGTGCATTGTCTCTAAGAAGGGTCCCTGAAGTGGCAAGGTACTGTAGGTGCATCGAGTTACCTTCTCGAATCGAGGGACCGGCATGGGACGATCCGAGTTGAAGCAAAATTTAGTCGAAAATTGAGCCGACGAGGATCGTGAGCTTTGAATCGGTTCGATAGAAATCCTCGCACGCAAAGAAGGAAGAAGCGTTGTCGAACGAGCTTTCGTCGTTGTCTCGTAATTCTGATATCTAGATCGATACGCTCCAAAATTAAGTACCCACTCTCCGTGACTACCCTACACCTCGATGGTCCTCTCAATCGGCCGAAGAACCTCCTGAAAACTCTCCCTCCTCCGTACCTTGAGGTGCCGCTCTGCGGTTTCTGTGAGATACTGGCTCTGACCTGTTTAGACCTAAAAGTGTGCCGTCCTCGCCGATGCCGAAACGCGCTTTCTCCACCCTGGGGAGGCTCACCGCTTGGGGAAGAAGCATCCGGAAGTACGGAGGCGGAAACACCCTGCAGACCGAGGACAGGACACGTTGGGCCAGCTCCCAGGATTGCAGCAGTACGTTCCTTATCGCCATTACAGTACACTGAATTCTCGATATATGTCAACAACACGGGTCTTTCCCGCGTCATGTATCATACAGGAGACGTACCCCAGCTGAGACCCCCTTCACGAGGAATGCCCCGCGGTAGTGGGGATAATTCCGCTACCTTTATCGTCCAGGCGTTGGGGCGACATATACAGGGTGTTTCACCTCACTCGAGCATCTAAAATATCTTGCTAGAAAAAAAGTCAGAGGAAAATATTACTTGGTTCAGGAAGGCAACTATAGGCGAAAAAATTTGTTATATTTTAAGGTCACGTGAAGATCATAATATTACAGATCGTTGGATTCGTCTTGACCTCGGCTATCATATAGCGATAATAAAAATATATCACCCCATTAAAAAAAAACATGGCCTTGAAATCTCAAAAAATATAAGCTTGAACAAATTTTTTGTTTCCCAATTTTTTTTCTATCATGAGAAACAAGCGAGATATTTTAGATGCTCGAATTAGATGAAACACCCTGTATAGAGAAAAGACCCTGTATAGAGAGAATCTTGTAATTGTAATTGAACTAGAGACAAATTTGATATCGCATAAAAATCTTCGGTCTAAGTTGCATAATTCCATTGTTCCTTCTTTAAATTGCAGACAAGGAAGCGAAAGAAAAGGAAAAAGCTCAGCAGCTGGCGGTGCCAAGGCTCAGCGTGTTCGTGGACGCGGAGAAGGTGGATAGAGCAAAACTAGCACAAACAGAGGTAAAAACAAACAAAACGCGTTAATTGTTAAATACAGTGAATTCTCATTATGAGTCAGTTGCAACCTCACAATTTGGAGTCTGTGGAAGTACCCACACCACCGTGGTGAGTTACGTGCAACTCTGTATCGGAGAAAGACATTTTCTCAGTCTTCTTGTCACTATCGCTTAGTAGTCACAGGCTTTTATGACTTGTAGACGAATATGAATCTTAGGTTTCCAGCGTGCCTTGTGCAGAGAAGAAATGAGAAGAAATAGTGTCCCCGGTATAGCGCTGCCCCTAGTCTAATTTTTAGCCTGGACCAGAACCTGCATCATCTTACCTGCATTAGCAGCGGATTCCAAATAATGCCAGAGTGGATGCTACTTCTATGTTAAAAGAGGCTCTTCTATGTAGGCCCTGATGCAGCCTAAAAGATGATGCAGGTTCTAATATAGATTAAAAAGATGATGCAGGTCCAGGCTAAAAAGTTGATGAAAAGTGGGGACACTGAAACCTCGAGCGTGAGCATTCTCATTTCCTCTCTTCCCTGTGTATTTCAAATGCTCGGTGGAAACCTCAGATTTCGCCTAAGAGTCAGTCAGTAGTGACTCCTAACGAGAATTCAGTGTACTCTGCGCACACACGCCTGGAAAACCGTCTGAAAACAAAACTGGTGTCCCCTAACGATTCGTTATCCTCGTTTTCCAGTTTGACATCCTCGAGTTCGATCCGGAGACGTTCAGGATTCTCCTTGATTACCTGCACACGGGCTGCTGTCCCCTAACCTGCAGCAACATACCTGGCCTGGTCTGCGCAGCGGAGCACTATGATCTGCCGGATCTTCTGCAGGCGTGTTTCCATCACGCGAAACAATTCCTGCGTATCAGCATAGTATGCGTGATGCTCTGCACTCTGGAGAACTATTGCTGGCGTTACACGTCTGCCATGGACCTGGTCAACATGATCCTCGCGTTCATCGAGACCAGAGCGTCCCAGCTGTTCAAGCACTCCGGCTTCCTCACGCTCAGCGAGTCGATGGTGCAGATGGTGATGTGCAGGGACCTCGAGGTCGACGAAATAGTCAAGTTCGAGGCGATGCTCAACTGGGCCAACAACAGGATCAAGACCAAGGCGAAGGTCATCGACCCGAAGATGGAGTTCAAGGGCATCATGGAGAGGCTCAGCAAAGATTTGAAGCTCTACAGGATATCGCCGCAGGAGCTCATCAGGGTGAGACGATGAAGATGAAGATGAAGTGGGACTGTTGCTTCCCCTTTTGTTCACATATTCGGACAATTTTACAAAGAGGGTCGTTTTTGTAATACAGAACCAAATGGCTTGAATTTTTTTTAGAAGCTAGGACAATTAGTTGAAAAGAGAAATTTTGAAGAAATTGGTCGGAATTGCAGAGAAAAATATTTAAATTATTTTTTAAACTTTTCGTAGATCTGTCTTAAATACTATTCCCGTTGAAGGACCGGTTAAAAACTGTTTAACCATGGACCATAAATTTAAAAAAATTCCAAAATAACCTCAAAACAGATTGTTCTTCCTTCTACGAGATCTCTTTATCTTATCCCGCGTCTCAGTCGATTTTCCAAGAGAACACAGTGTTCAGAATCGAACAAAAATAAGAAAGCAACAATTCCACTCCTCCGAGTCGCTCTTCATCGTAAAAAGATGGACACCACCACCGCTGACCTTTAAAATATTTTGCAGATCGTGCTGCCGTCGCACGCGATCAGAAACGAGAGGATCCTCGAGACGCTGATGTACCAGGCGAACACCGGGATGTACAAGAACGTAGACACCTACTTGGAAACGTACGAGAAGAACGTTCAGAACCAGAAGAGCTTTGACTGCGGGATCTAAAGGACTCGCGTGCAGAATCTTTTCGAGTCTTGTCGAGCGGTAGAAGAACCAATGAGTACCTGAGAAGTAGATTGTAGCCGGGCATTCACCCTGAAGAGGACGGCTCGTGTTCCAAGCAGAAGAGAAATGCGTTTCATCCACGAACAAGGTTTTTGGGCCCTTCGATTGTCGAAGAACAAATCGTAATCGCTCTACAAACAGTAATTGGTTACTCCGATGAATCGACTGGCGTGAACAGAGTTCTCGAGGCTCTTCACGGAGAACAGAAGAACCTTAAAAGGATTGTTAAAGGTCGACTCGGGATCTTCAACGAAGCGCTGAAAAAGCGTAGAAAATGTCTAGCTCATAATAGAAATCGTTTTCGGTCACCACCGGACTGATCCAACCGCGGGAAATCGTTCACCGCCGAAGATCCAGCGGACGATCTAGAATCCAGCTTCTAGGCGTGACCAAAGACGACCGAGGAGGAGGAAATGCACAAATTTCATATCGTTCGAGCGAAGAACTGAGGCTTCGGGGCGTTAGAGTCGATTAGACGAAGCGATTAATTAGTCCAGCCATCTTGGAGACGTGCAGGACTGGAGACCGCCCCAAAAAAAAGGGACAAACATCCTTCGTCCAGGGCATGATGGTGCGTCGTGATAGAGGCGGAAGAGTTTCGAGCCGGCGGCGAGGCGCCGAACATGACAATCTGTATTATAAACAACAGGATTTAAGAACAAAATAAAAAAAAAGAGAAGAGAAAGCTACGAACGAAGGAGTACGCTACCATTAGTAACGATACAAGTAAGGAGTAAACTACTCGGTAAGCTTCTAATGAATTTAACGTACACGCATATACATATATACACGTGTAAGAGCGATGGTAAAGATAATAATAATACTAATAAACGATAAGCGTATAAGGTTAAATGACATAGTAATAAACGATGTTGATGTTGAATGTGGAAATTTCAAAAACCGGAGAGACGAGGAAAACCGTGGACGAAAGAAGAAGAAGAAGAAGAAGTTGATGATGACGATGATGAAAAAAGTATTCGAAGTCTGTTCTGTTTTCTATCGTAGTTTTTGCATCTTCAATACTCTAAGGCAGAAATTCTAAAATTCACGAGAACGGGCTGGGAAGATATATATATTATATACATGCATATATATATATGTATTAAAGAAGAAGAAAAGGATTGAAAGGACGAAGAAGAGGACACCTCCTTATTAACGATCACCCGGGATCGACCAGAAGAGAGACAACAGTGTTTTCGTTCGCAATGGTTCTGTTCGAGACGGTTTCTCTATTCGGCAGACGCGGCACACGGGCATCGTTCGCTTGCAGGATCGACGAAAGGATCCACGAGATCGCCACCATTCCCGAGGATCCAGTCCGCTCAATAACTCAGGCTGGCCTGGCTCCCTTCACTGCGTCAGAAATTGTAAAGACGAGAGGGGGCTTCTGTGCTACGTAGTGTCAGGATTATAGTGGTCGTACTTCGTCTACATTTGTGTTGAATTCGCTCGAAATAATTCTACAAAAAATTCTTCCTTGATTTTTACCCGTTTTCGTTCTACGATATTATTTTTCCGTGAACCCAATAGAAGAATCTCTCGTACAACTTCTTACGTCGTCTTCTGGGTCACTGACTGCAGTATACCTACTATGACCATATCCGTTAGGTCACTGATCACAGTATGTATGACTCTAACCATGTTTCCTTTATCACTCGTTAGAGTGTTTTTACCGTGACCGCGTTCCTTAGGTCACTGACCGTGGTATTACTAATATGATCGCGTTCGCACGGTCACTGACGGTATTATCTCTACTGTAACACGTTCTCCGGTTACTGACCGCGGCCGCAGTAAGAACACCGCGGTCAGTGACCGAGGAAGAACGCAGACTATGGTTTTAAAGACACTGCGTACACGTCGAAGAGCCCGACTCTCGTCTCTTTCCCTTTTTCCGCTTTTCATGCTCTCCTCTCGCCGCGCGACGATGTTTTCTCCGCGACAGCAACGGAGACGGACAAAAGAAAAAGACACAGAGATATTTTTTACACGATCATCCGAACACGATGCGTTTCCTGGTCCCCGTTCGTCGTAACGTTGCGTTGTCTCGCGCGTGCACGCGTCCAATGAAGCGGAAACTCTTTCACGACTGGTCCGGAGAGAAGAGAACATTGTAACGAATGGGAACGGAGAAAAGAAAAGAAAAAAAAAATTATTCATCGATTCCCCGGGCCGGGGGATCGTCCAACTGTTAAGTGTCTTATTGTTCAGGCAAGCGGCTGGACGAAAGTAGATCTTTGTTTTCTTTTTCCTCGAGGAGAAAACACTGAGGTAACAAGAAAACTAAACTATCGCTTCTAATCGACGCCTCGGCGACCGAGACTTGACACGGCGCGGATCGCGTTTGCGCATCGATCCGCGATCGAAGCTCCCAAGCGGGGATCGGATCGATCGCTCAGTTAGACAGAGATAATGGCTATTTGTAATATTTTTACAGTACCGTAGAACCGGGGCGCGCAAACGTGATTATCGCGGGAGAGTCGCTAGGTCGCGAGAGGCACTACCGAACTAAATAAGTAAGTTAATATGCAAACCGCATGTGTAGCTGTAAAACAACTGGAAAAAAGAAAAAAAAAATAAAACGTATCGTTGTAAACGTGAACGTTTCGTAAAAAAACGAAGTGTCGATGTGCGATGATCGGTCACGGCGTGTTCGATCCTTTTTCCGTCGGACCGCGAACGATCGCCGGATGCTCGATCTCGATAGTCTCCGACGATTTCTGCACGATAGATCGACGTTAACGCGCTATCAGCTGAAGGGCACGCCTCTGTCGACAGTATCGATAATTATCGTTTGATCGGGGAATCTTTTAAAAAAGTAATAGTAAAATTGATTTTAATTTAATTAATTTTAGGAAATATTTACTGACAATGGGAGTATGCTGAATCATAATTGTCAGTAGTACCGTGCGAATTGCACCGTATCGTTCGTTGAAAACATTGATTTAGACAATTTAGTATTATTTTAAACGATAAAAATTGTTGATACTCGGCACTTGTTTCTGTCGACACACGATTTAGCGTCGATCTGCGATAACGTAGGGCTGTCCAGTTATTCGCATGACGAATAAAGCCTGTTGTTAAACGGATCCTGTGGTCCACTGTAAATCGTAGCACATAAATCTACTAGACTTGTAATATAACTATGATCCGCGGGAAAGTCGCTATACTACGAGGTCTACGATTCGCGAGCGGTTGACAAGAAAACGTAGCATTCAGATCTCATCGCTGGTCGATAAAAATAGATTAGTCATTAACAATCTATAATCGCTGGTCGATACAAAAGGAACACGCGATTTGCAGTTCGATGTTAATGTCACGCGATTTGCAGTTCGGTGTTAATGGTAAAAATCCTCGGAAAGATTCTTTGACCCTTTGCACTATTTCAAAGAAATTACAAAAAATATTACTAAATATTTGTTGCATCACAAAATTTGTATTTAACGCTATACCTACCGAGCTATAAATGTAACAGGTACATGTTGCCTTATAAAAATGACAAAATATAATTTATTTATTTTTCTTATTTCAGTGCGTGCTCTACTAAAGATATTTATTGAATCATTACTCATTAAAGCATCTTTATAATTTCAAAAATTGTCAAATAAAAGATCTGGAACCGGTCGTTTGACCGGTGGTGGTACGTTTAGTGTTAATAGATCACTAAACATTTAAATATTATTAATGTGGAAATCGAATTAGTTTCGTACGAATAAAATGAAAATATTCCAAGACGGAGGAAAAATTTAGAAGGAAAATGGCGCCGAGTGCAAAGGGATATATTTGTAGAAAAATTCACTATCTTCAATTGAAAACGCTTGCCGATATTTTTGACGTGGAAGAACAATACTGAATTTCGTTGGTGTAGTTTAAATGTTTCGTTCCCTTAGATGTACACGTTAATAATTCGGTAAAAAATAGCGGTTGAGTGGTTCTGTTCTTAGTGCTACGTGATCGCTAAAAATCGATAGAACACTTCAGGCTAGCGCGTTAATGGTCAGCATCTCGGCGATCGTCAGTGAAACGATCAACATCGGAACTTCCCGTCGCTATGCTCTCGCGTTGTCGTTCATCTTCGTAAGTGCGAACAAAAACAGTAGATTTTCCGCGACACGCATCGTCCACGTTGGCAATGCAAAAATTCGAAAATGTCCGAGGAATTTTTGTCTTGTAGGATCGAATCCAAAATTCCGCGTGGACTGTGTGTGTGTTGCCCGAAACTCTGCCAACTCAGTGTGTAAGCGTAGATGTTTTTAGTGTGTGACCGAAGCGTACACGATGGATCGCTGTATCGATTTGTAAGGCGCTTCCGAGGTCATAGAAATGGTGGAGGGCTCGTTCGGTAACTGCGCAATCGAGTACGGGATCGTGGGAATTAGGGGAACCCAGAAAATCATTCTTCACGACTCCGGAGACGCGTGAAACTCTCGTTCGATGAATCGCACAAAATCCTGGATCATCAATTCGAATTAAATGTTAACGATCACGGGGGTACGTAGAAAAACTTAATTGCCATCGATGAAAATAATTCCCCTCAGGTTTTTCGTGTTCAATTTCACAATGTTCAGCTCAAATCCATTTTGGAAATGCAAATTTTACTTGATGGAGTAAAATTTGTCGAAAGATGCTTGACCGAACTGAAAAGTTTAGAAAAATGGAAGGCGGTTCTACTAATTCCGTACTCGAGATTATAAAATGTTCAAAAGTCTGTACAAACTCGAGTTTTTAAACGCCGTGCACTCCGAAACCACTCTCATAAGCTGCGAATACATCGACGTATGAAATGCCGAGTTTCTTTTTAAACAAACTTGTAGGTAGAACCACGAATCGCGAGAAGTATGGAGAGACAGAGATAAAAACGGTGGTTCAAGAAGAGATTCCTGTGGGAAGAACAGAAGACGATGGAGCGATTGCCATACCTCACAGCACTATAAATCGACAGGGGGTGGGGTGGGGGGGAGAAGAGGGGACGTGAAAGGAATTTTCATCGAACGCGATTCTGTCCAGCCATTGCCGACTACTGTTCAAGTGTAGATGTACTCGTACAGAGATATAAACAAAAAGAGTGCTAGCTTATAGACAAACGGATGAGAGAATGGATATATACATATATACATGTACATGTATGTGTATGTCGTACACACGCGCGCACACCTAACAAGTACACGATCAGAGAAGGGGTGAGAGAGAATTAAATAAACACATGCACAAGTAATGCAAGAGATATGAAACACACAAGATGACGATTATTATAACGAATACCTGTGTAACCACGTGGGCGGACCACGACGAGTATAGATCGCGATCGATCGATCGAATTTTTTAGCATCGACGAGGTTCTGCGTTTGCCAAGATTATGCTGCAGATGTTCCATGCGTTTATGGATTTTTTTTAACGATTTGTTGTTTCTTTACTTACCCAGTAATTTTTTAATTTTGTTATAGCATTTGATTAGTATCTGTTATAGCTGAAACTTGATTAACAGATTGGGTGAGATTCACACAGGTTTCATTCTGTTTTATATTTAAATATTGTTTATTGAGGAATATTACTTTGTGAATTAGTCTACAAAGACGTTGCATTGAGATCCGCAGTTTATCCATAATGTAAGATAGAATGTTCACGAATGACTTTTGGCTCTCTGCCCTTTAAGCCTTCCTTCCATTGTCCGCCATTTTCGATATATTTGGTCTCGCATCGTGGACATATCATCCGCCATTTTGGATCATTCACTGTACCTCCGAGAAAGCGAGTTTTTTTTCATATATTAAAAATATCAACAGGATTTTATTCGATTAATAAACGACGAGTAAGAATAACCATCTGATAGAATTTATTCGTGCTGTTTATTTCATTAAAAATGTCGTTCGAGAATAGTTTTATTCGGTGAATTGTTACTTTGTGATCAGAGATTTATTCTTATTTAATGAGCAACGTACTTTGCATTCTTTGTTCCTGTCGAATTAATTGCTCAAATATTTACGAGATATAAAATATGTTTTATAAATCGGTTTCTGAGACTTAAGAATATACAGAATATACTGATTAAGAATATACAGTCACAGAAAGAGATCATTTTCCTCGTGATTAAATGGTACTCTTAGGTTAATGTTAATTACGAGATCGTAACTTCGATGTTTTTTATCGTGTTCCCTCGAGGTGTGACGACCATACATTATATTTTGTACGGGAATTAAGAACAACTATACCTAAGTGTGTTTAATATAATTAATTGTGGTAGAACTTCCGTCTCGAAATTAACCCTTTAACTCATTCTCTGTATTAGCAGAAATAACAAATAAACATTGGAGACTTGAATGCATTCTAGCAAAATACTTAAAAAATCAAATTGATTGTAAATTCGTGATTATAAAATATGATAAAGGGGTAATTAGGACTGTGACAGTATGGAAGCAATCAGAGAATCAACGTTAATTTGCACCTCATCACAAAACATTGTTATTGTCATTCTTATTTACTCGTTGCTTAACTTTGATCGATTATCAGAGATTATCATCTAGAAAAAGAAGTCTTCAGCAAAAGACAAGGCACAAAGTCCTCCAAATAAGGATTGGTTCAACGAGAATCGATATCGAAGAGATCGATCTAACGCAGATAGTTATCTGCACAGATAAATATCATGACTCAATTTCAGATTGTATTTGCTAATTAATTAAATAATTACACGTTTCTCATCAAGGTACGAATATTCTCCTTCCAATTCGAGGCGAATTCAAAAAACCCCGTTCTGTGAAACCATACTGGAGCGTGTTCGGCCGCCATTTGCGTAATGGAGGTTCTACCGCAATCACGGAAAAAACCAGAAACAAACAAACAAAAAATGACAAAAGCAACGCTCGTTTCGGGTTTCATTCTTTATTCGAATACTTGCTTTCGTTACATCAGTATTTCCCAGCCATTTTTCATAGTTCTCATATATGATACTCACGACTGATCGGTCCGGAAGTAATACTACCGTTTCCGGTGTATCCCGAGGCCTCGGCTAACGTTCATCGAGTGTTTCACAAGTACCCAGATACTCGGTTCTGTCTGCGGAACACGAATACAATCAACATGGTAGTGATCGCTCAGTCTATGTGTTCCGTGAGTGTATGGTGTGTGGGTGTGTGCGTGTCGACAGCGAAACTCCATTTACTTGAAAAATATTCCAGTCTCCATAGCAAAGCACTAACAAAATTGAGTTGAGTTGAACGTTATATTTCGTTCATTTTATTAAAAAATATACAATAGTGGCCAAAAAATGGCACTTCTTTAAAATGAGGACAGTAAGTGCAATCAATAATAGTGGCTTTTGACTATGTAGAAATACCAAAAAATTTTATTTGACGTTTCAAGACTTGGTTTTTAATTTGTGCAACTGGTACGGTACGAAGAATATAGTTATAAGAGAAATAAAATCAACGTAACAATCTTTCGTTGCAATCACCGTATATCATTTATACCAGCATGAATACCACTGTAGTACAAAATTAAAAAATTATTAACAAGATCATTTTTGTGGCTCTGTTGTCAAGTTAAATTCTTCCGAGAAAAATAAGTTTGTATAAAATTGTCCGGTATAATAATTGAGACAATTTGAGGAACTATTAAAAATCGTAAATCTTGATGCAAATATCTATGGGCTAATCCACAGAAAAGAAGAAGAAATTCGTTTACAAAGTCCTGTGTTCAAAATTGTACTGTATTTAAAAAAAAAAGTCTGAAGGACTGTAGATTTTTATGCAAATAAAAATGTACATAATTTATTCTCATTCTGTGTTCCAAAGGAGTCAAAGATTCTATTAGGCTTGTAGAAAGAATTTCTTCAAGATTGCAGGACGGTGCAAGGTGCGCGTAAATGGAGTTTGGACAGTCGGTGTGCGTGCGTGTGTCGCGCTGCGATTGTGAAAGTAATCCGTTGAGTTCCGAGTCGGTATTTATTAAGCGTTTATCGTTGATAAGGTATAATAGCCGGAGAGGGCCGAGGTGGTGTTTCAATAATGGCCGTCGGAGAGGCTTCCGATTGCTTGGTCGATGATCGGGTCTACGTGGCCGTCGCGAAAACGGAAACGGTCTCGTTGTTTCGCGGGTTCGCGGCGAGTCAGCAATATCATTCGGATTCTCGTCGACGACGACGACGGTTCCCGCTGAGCTCGCATTTATTTCCCGGATACTCGGTTTGTCTCGCCGGTGAAACCTGTATATCGGCTGAATGCTGGCGGACGTCCCGAGGACCCCAAATAATATTTGCGGGGGGTTTTCCCTTCCCTCCCCCTCCCACCCCCCTCTCTCACCATCTCATCGTCTCTCTGGTTTCCTCACTCTCTGATCCGTCGCGTCTCGTCGCCGAGACTTTTGTAAATCAGCGCAAAACGATCCGAGATTCGCCGTGTCACGCTCGCGTGGTAACGAATACAATGGCGAATGAGATTGTGAACATAAAAAAAAATTTATTGTATATGAAGCTACTGTGATGTTACTGTTGGATATAAAAAGAATATATATATATAAATATATATATATATATATACATAAAAAAAAGATGTATTTAAAAAGACCGAGTCTCTTCATTTGTACACCCTTAAGCGACAAACTGGAGGAAGTTGTGTGAGTAATATAATTTTTTTTTAAACATTACACAGACTAAATGAGAAAAGAAAATGTAGAAAAACATTAACTTAAAGCTGTTCCTGAGGTCTTGGTAATTTATTTATTTTTGTTTTTTTTCAAGAAAAATTACGTGTTCTGAAAATTCTCGTAATTAAATAAGTGGATGAAGAAAATTGCTTGCACAATTTTGTAAAGTGCGAGATGAGCATTTCATGCGCGTCATGCTAATGGCTCACTAATTTTTCCTCCAGCGTTTTATTTACCCTCGACATCGCACCACCGTTGTTTTATAGAGAATTCTATAAATATTCCCCAGGTCTTTTCGTTTCCTTTGAAAATCGTTCTTCGCTATCAAAAATACACACTTTCAGAGAAAAATATCGATTTTATTTCGCAGGTTCATAGGTAACTCTTCGTTTTGGTAGAACAATCTTGAATCAGGTCGACGGATTAACGCTTCTCTCTTTTTTTCTTTTTCGTTTTATCGAGCGTTTCGAGTACTTGATCGGGCACAGCTGCTGATAATAGAACGTGGAACGAAAGCTCCGTATCTTCTTAATGCGATAATAGGCGAGTCCAATTAAACTTATTGTTTTCTCTGATCTCCCGAGAAAGATCAAATTTTCTTTGCTCGAGTGAACAATTTTAATGGCGTTTAAAGATAGTGTGTATGGCGTATGTATGTATGTATGTCTGTGTGTGTATGTACGTGTGTGCACGAGGTTGTGCAAGAGTCTTCGTGCACACGATGCCTACGTTGTACTAATCGATTATCGTTATCGTTAACAATAAGCTCTTTTCCCTTGGAAAAAGTGTCAGATTACCTTTCGGCCGAAGAATGTAAAAATTCGAAGGAGGGACACCTGTACAAGCTGTTCGTCGAGGTCGAAATTGCTATCATTAAAACTAGTTCGCGATCGTCTTATGCGGAGAATGATGCGCGCGCGCGTTATAAAATCAGATTTATTTACAATTCTACAAGTTTCGGTATCGTAGAGTTTCTGTACAAATCGTGTTCGATCACAAATACGTATGCGTACTTGTCCTTAAAAAATTCCTAGTCACCATATTAAAACGTCGCTCTCTGACTCAAGCCGCATAAGCCAGCGTAATATCTATATATATATTTCTGTATATATATATATACGGACACGTTTTTCAATTAGCATGCGTAAAATCCCAGTTAATCACGGTTCCGTCGATGCGTCGCGTAAATCGGGACAATACGCGTGCCATAATCGTGGACCATTTTCTTATATAGTCTCTTTGCTTTTTTTTACATTTTTGTTCCGTTTTTCGTTAGTGTCTCGCCTCGGGCCGTTGCGATCGCGCGCAATAGCCCGACACAGTCTTATTAAAACGCATGGGACCCGTTACGGTCGAAAATATTATGTACAGCTTTGCTTTTTGTTTCTTTCTCGTTTTGTACAACCCGCTAACAAAAAATTCATACGCAGTCACTTCCTGGATTCCTGAAAATAATTTCAAGACAGAATTAGGATCGTCTTATTGTCAGTGTCTAACGGTCACTTCACCATTTTGCCCTAACACTCCAGTCTTTTGGTGTCCAATGCAGACACTTAGGATCTATTCTGATCTGCCTCTTTTCCATTGCGGCCGCGTGTTGCTCGATAATATCCCTGCGAATAAATACATTCGTCAGTGAGGTACTCAGCTAGCGGAAACCGTTGGCTTACTGAAAGAAGCTAAAACTGTCTGTAACGAAACTGGTCTGTCTGCCCGACCGGTTCCCTAACGATGCTGATTGACTTATGGTAGCCAATTACCTATTCAACGTCACAATATATTGTCCTTTGTAGTAATTAATGAGATTCAAGTTCTGTAGGGTTGATATCACGTCTTCTTTCTTAATCGACGTCAGCTCGCAGATCTCGTTGATCGTGATCTGCGGCTTCTCGTTTTCCACTAGCGGCTTTATATTCAACAGGATGTCCAGTATCGTGTGCGCCCAGTAGCTTCGGTACGACAACAATCCTAGATCGGACAATGGCTTTTCCGGAGAACCTGTTTTACCCTCGAACTTGGAGAGTTCGTAAGAGAACTCTATCAACAGTTTGCCGTAGCCTCTCCTCTGATAAGGTGGCAGTGTCAGTATACACGCTACGTTGTGGTCCTCCGTCGACTCCTTCTCCTTCGAGAAGTAACCGACAATGTGAAACCCCCGGCTGTCGAAATCTGTCATCACATAGAATAAAAATGGATCTGTGTCGTAGTAAAGCGTTTTATGGTCCAAGAACAATTTTGCCAACAGGCAGAGATTTTGTGCGTAGTTCTTGTTCTTTCGGCCATCGATCTCGAAAAACGATATCGATCCCTTCCTGTAGATCTCGTTGCCAGGAGGGTGTCGCAAATTGCACTTGATCAGATGCCTCTCCAAACACTTTCGACTCTTTCTGTACTTTAGGCAGAACTCGCAAATATATATACACGACAAATTCACCATTTCTTGGGGGTAAGGGCTAAAATACCATGGCCTGATTCTGTGACGACCTAGCTCTATCAACTCAACGTTTTTCATCCTGGTAACAATATCATCGTGATGATGTGCAACCAGCGAACCAGTCGGCCTGGGACCAGGCGTTTGTGGCGGTGCCTCCTGAGAATCTTCATTCTCTATGAACGTCGATTTTCTCTTTCTGGACATTTTCTTTTGTAATGCTGCTTGCAATACGGCAGGGCCATTGACTGGTTCGCTACAAATACTGCTAGGGCTAGGCGGTCTACTGACCACTTGCTTTTTAGGGGTGGTTGCCTCTGTGCCTGGCGTGGTACCATCTCGTCTAGGGTATTGGACTTTCCTAGTGTCCAAACAATCTTCCATAACCCATTCATCTAATCGTTTATTGACTAAAATGTTGTACATTTAATTAAATGATTGCTTACGTACGTAACTGGTAATCTCCTCCCACCTTAAGCAAGTCGCTATATACTTACAATCTACATAGTGAACATAATAACACTTGACACCGTGTACTTCTTTAACACTGATGATTTCAGCGAGGGCTGTGGATGATAAAAGGACACGTTTGATAAACCCTTAATCGCTATCTCTACGTCTGTGCAATATAAACATTCATTGACGATCGAGACACATTGAACTGTATACAGTCGGTGCATATCCAAAATGCCTAAACATAACCTAAAACTAAGCTTGTCATTCTATGTGGAAAATTAATTGAAACAATACGGAAACAATAACGATTCTGGTGCCTGCAATGAAATCGTAATTAACACTACGTGAATGAAGGGTCTGTGTACCGAGAAAACGGATTGTCAATGCGATTCATTGACACACATCTCTACAGAATCTCCTGGCAAAAAATGGCATATAGATTTTCGACAAAACACATGGCTGTTTTCGGAGGGAACTAAAAATCGTGTAAAGAGCGAATACGAGAGTAAACGTGTTACTTACGCCAATCGTCCGTCCCATGCATTCTGACCGGCAAACGACAGCCTTCCACCAATGAATTCTGAAAGTGAGGTTAGAATTTCATAATAACCGCATAGCTACGTTCGCAGCCCTTCTTCTTCGAAAGTGTTTATGTTATCATGTTGGACGCGTCGCACCACTTACCACTGAATCGCATATTGTTTCACGTTCGTCGTGTTCCTCGATCATATCAATCACAAAATCAAGTAACTCGCCACCAAACACGATCTTGTTTTGAAGCTCTCACGGCACTGACGCGAGCGCCCCACCAGTCGCATTACTCGCACCCAGAACTACGTTCAAACAGCCTCCCGCCTATCGAAACTCGCAAATCGATAACTATCGAGTGTTGACCGGATCGAACTATCCGGCGCAACTTGTGGACTGCCGGAATTATTTGTCCAGTTTTTAATTAATTGTTATCCTCGTAATTCGAGTCTACCAAGTTTGTTCGTGATCTGTGAAACGCAGGAGGATTGAAACATTGGGTAGAATAATAAATTTTAACTTCTCAGGTTTGTTTTATTAAATATGTGGACTTAATTTTGTCGACGTTTGTGGATGCTGGAACAATACAGAAATCGTAAGTAACTATTTCTATGTTATTTATTTAGTTTTTCGAGTTCTGATACATTATGGAAAATGTAAATAATGGCTTTTATGATGTACATTATTCATACATTTAATTATACGTGTTTTTACGAACGTAATGAGGTACAGAAAATAAAATGATTAACCTATTAGTTTTGTCCAGATTGGTATCTAGAGTTTAAAATTTGTATAAATAGACTTTGTAGGAACGGTTTGATTAACAGTACAATACATATAATAACAGAGAGGAAATGAGAGTGCTCACGCCCGGGGTTTTAGTGTCCCCACTTTTTCTGCATCATCTTTTAGCTTGGAACAGAACCTGCATCATCTTTTAGCCCGGAACAGAACCTGCATCATCTTTTAGCATCAATCAGAATCCGTTTAATTTTTGTTTAGCCTGTGGCGCGAATCAGAACTATATTGCAACCAAACCTTTATGCGACATTACCACAGACGAGGTATAGGAATAGACCAATCACCCAATCACCGACGAGATATATCGTCGGTGCCCGGTTTTCATGATCCCAGTGTTTGAACTTCGCCGTCTTTAGTATGGCACAGAACCTGGGCCATCTTTAGTATTGCACAGAACCTGGGCCGTCTTTTCTGGATCAGAACCCCGGCACCGACGAGATATATTGAAAGACTGCCAGCACAGACGAGGAATAGGAATAGACCAATCACCATATGGGATTTTCTGTCTCATACAAAAACAACTCGTTTACTTGCGCCCTCTACGCTGACAAACAATAAATGTTGGAACTAGATCCACAAGAAGCTTAAACCATATACCTATCATCACAGACGGGATAGGATAGACCTAATTTCGAGGCCAACTTTTGTGGGGTCACGTAACCCCATTACCATTTTCGTATCACATCCTCAAATTAGTAGATATTTGAAATTTGACCACCAACTATTACTATATTTGTTAACACTAAATAAAAGATTCGTCTTAACATCCGCTACAACAATATGTAATAAAAAATACTTAGTTATATATTTACTTAAAAAATTGGAAATTGCTTGTTATAATGCATGATTTGAAATTATTCTATTTGTAATAAATAAAGTAAGACAAGACAAGTAGATCAAGAATATAAACTATCTGCAGGAGAAAACTTAAACTGCTTCGAAATTCTTGTAAAAAACAATTAGTTAAGCAATTATCTTAATACTTTGTTATGTCGGAGAAGCATTCTAATTTGTCTTGATTTTAAAATTTCTTGCGAATCGTTCGATTCGGACCAATTGCAATAATCGAATCGTTCGATTCAGACCAATTGCGATAATCGAATGGTGAGATGCGCGCGCAGGCTTCCTAAGCAGCTATTAGTCTTCCTTGGCGCTCAGGAGAAATTAGACGAAGTATGTAAGAGAGCATATTATTTAGTTTGTTTAAATAATTGAAGTAAGCGTAGTCATCGCGCAGTCAAGTCAAGCGCAGTCAAATTAATTGAATTTGTTCTTTCTGTTACAGAGCCGGAGGGAAAAGAATATCAATAGCCGAGATCGAGTCGAGATTGACTCGAGATCGTGAAGGAGAACCGTCCAGCAAGCGTTAGCCACATAAACTGAGTAAGTGTACATTTTATTTCGCCAATAATAAATTATTTGTGTTTCTTTTACTTATTATTTTGATAAATGAATCCGGTATTCTAATTGTGTGTTTTATCAGTTATTCAGGTATATTGAGTATGATCGCACTGAATGCATCGCGGGACAAGTTCGAACGCCGAACATAATTTTTGTAAGTATCCACATTATTGTGTCATGTATTGAATTGAATTCATTTTAGTTTCTGGTTCGTTTTAATGGACATTTTGATTTCGGCTCAAATTAATTTTGATTTTATATTCAACGTGAATGATTTATTTTCTATGAATTTAGATTTATTCTTCGACTATCAATTGATTCAAATCAAATGAATTTGTTCTTTGTGCTACAGAATTCTTCGAGGCTGTCTACTTGAATGCCTGAGGCTTCTTACCACGATGACCAATGACGACATGGTTACTTAAGATCGAGAGCTGTCGTGTCGTGCTTTCTTCAAGGGAGAGAGAATGTAAGTATCAAAAGACATATATTTCGAATTAAACTATCTTATTGGTGGAATTATACGAATCGTTTTTTAACATCTTGTCCCTTTTTTTGATTCCAGGACTCTAACGCAGCTTTCGCATCCCCACCACTAAGTAGTAAGTGCACAAACACCTGCCTTTTTTATTACTACAATTGATTAGTAGTTGATTTTTTGACGAGTGTAGTGACCGTAGAAAACGCCTGGCGTTTTCCACGGGTAGTAATCTGTTTCCTAGGTAGGTAGGGTCTTTTTGTACGTCGCGTTCTTTTTTAAATGAAACAGTTTCGATAATGGTATCACCAACTTTCGAAAAGATAAAAATCTTCCGTAATTTGGTATACTATTAACTAGAGTCACTTTTTATTATCAAAATAATTATTTATCTTTGAAATATATTTGAAATGAAATAAAGTTGCTTTTTAACTTTAAGATAATTATTGATTTTTTTAATTCATTTAAAATTCAATACAGATCGTTTTCTAATATTATTTCGAATTGCTCAGAAGCACTGGGTCTCTTGCGTACAAAAAGACGATTCGCGACGGATAGATCCTCGAGACAAAGCATATACACATATCAATTTAACTTGGATTATTTTCTCGAGTACATTACATTTAGTATAGTACTCTTTCAATAGTTTCGAAACTTTGCTTTGTTGAAAGGATCGACCGAGGGCTCTTTAATATTTTATTAAAAATTTCAAATAAATAAATTAAATTAATTAAAATCTTTGTCTTTTTGCTTAACGATTAATGTTTTCTATTAATTCTTTGAATGATTAAATATCTTCAAATACCTTTAAATTTCAATTCAATTTTTTTTTGCAAGTTTGTATAAATATTAGCCCGTATACTAATGAATTCTTTTAGTTAGGATTTTCAGGATATTGAGGTTCCCTGTTCGTTGCTCAAATCCTCTCGCGTGCCCAGGTGCTACTCGGGAGGGTGAGAGCAACGGGCACATGGAATATTGTATTAATAATATATATATATATATATATATATATATATATATATATATATATATATATATATATATGTGTGTGTGGCGACTGACAATGGCCAGTGTATCGTACACGACGTATTTTCCACTTGTGTGTGTGTGCGATTAGGCAGTGGAATTGCGTCGGTTCGTTCAATTAGATTCAATAATGCATATTCCTGTCGATCTGTGACATGCTACATAGATCTTCATGGAATATGTTCGCGAGTAGCTTTTCTAAAAACTACGTTTGTAACATTCAGAATTACACGTAGTTCAATTGAGTCTCGAAAATAGTTTGTTATTTCAATTTACCGATTTATATCGCAAAGGTCACTACCATTGTCAGTGTGCGTTGTTTGCGTGCGCTCCGCTGTCTCTTCTCACGGCAGAGAACGCCGTACGTGTGCCCGTTCGTGAGTTCGTGTCCTTTTGTACGCGCCTACGGGTGCGCGATCCCGCATCCATGCTCGCGGACCGAGCGTGCACCACCGACGGCCGACCAACACCGCGCGCGCGCTCCGTTCCTCAAACGCCCTGGTGTGTGCGTGCCTCTCCTCTCTTGTCTGTTGCTTGCTTACCTGGTTGGCTGATCGCTTGTCGCCTGGTTCGGCTCGATTTAAATTTTCCGATATGCCTCGGCCGTCGCCGCGGCGTGTTTGCGTGCGCTCCGCTGTCTCTTCTCACGGCAGAGAACGCCGTACGTGTGCCCGTTCGTGAGTTCGTGTCCTTTTGTACGCGCCTAAGGGGGCGCGATCCCGCATCCATGCTCGCGGACCGAGCGTGCACCACCGACGGCCGACCAACACCGCGCGCGCGCTCCGTTCCTCAAACGCCCTGGTGTGTGCGTGCCTCTCCTCTCTTGTCTGTTGCTTGCTTACCTGGTTGGGTGGCTGGCTGGCTGGTTGGTTGGTTGGTTGGCTGGTTGGCTGGTTGGCTGGTTGGTTGGTTGGTTGGCTGGTTGGCTGGTTGGCTGGTTGGCTGGTTGGTTGGTTGGTTGGTTGGCTGGTTGGTTGGTTGGCTGGTTGGTTGTCGCCTGGTTCGGCTCGATTTAAATTTTCCGATATGCCTCGGCCGTCGCCGCGGCGTGTTTGCGTGCGCTCCGCTGTCTCTTCTCACGGCAGAGAACGCCGTACGTGTGCCCGTTCGTGAGTTCGTGTCCTTTTGTACGCGCCTAAGGGGGCGCGATCCCGCATCCATGCTCGCGGACCGAGCGTGCACCACCGACGGCCGACCAACACCGCGCGCGCGCTCCGTTCCTCAAACGCCCTGGTGTGTGCGTGCCTCTCCTCTCTTGTCTGTTGCTTGCTTACCTGGTTGGGTGGCTGGCTGGCTGGTTGGTTGGTTGGTTGGCTGGTTGGCTGGTTGGCTGGTTGGCTGGTTGGTTGGTTGGTTGGCTGGTTGGCTGGTTGGCTGGTTGGCTGGTTGGTTGGTTGGTTGGTTGGCTGGTTGGTTGGTTGGCTGGTTGGTTGTCGCCTGGTTCGGCTCGATTTAAATTTTCCGATATGCCTCGGCCGTCGCCGCGGCGTGTTTGCGTGCGCTCCGCTGTCTCTTCTCACGGCAGAGAACGCCGTACGTGTGCCCGTTCGTGAGTTCGTGTCCTTTTGTACGCGCCTAAGGGGGCGCGATCCCGCATCCATGCTCGCGGACCGAGCGTGCACCACCGACGGCCGACCAACACCGCGCGCGCGCTCCGTTCCTCAAACGCCCTGGTGTGTGCGTGCCTCTCCTCTCTTGTCTGTTGCTTGCTTACCTGGTTGGGTGGCTGGCTGGCTGGTTGGTTGGTTGGTTGGCTGGTTGGCTGGTTGGCTGGTTGGTTGGTTGGTTGGCTGGTTGGCTGGTTGGCTGGTTGGCTGGTTGGTTGGTTGGTTGGTTGGCTGGTTGGTTGGTTGGCTGGTTGGTTGTCGCCTGGTTCGGCTCGATTTAAATTTTCCGATATGCCTCGGCCGTCGCCGCGGCGTGTTTGCGTGCGCTCCGCTGTCTCTTCTCACGGCAGAGAACGCCGTACGTGTGCCCGTTCGTGAGTTCGTGTCCTTTTGTACGCGCCTAAGGGGGCGCGATCCCGCATCCATGCTCGCGGACCGAGCGTGCACCACCGACGGCCGACCAACACCGCGTGCGCGCTCCGTTCCTCAAACGCCCTGGTGTGTGCGTGCCTCTCCTCTCTTGTCTGTTGCTTGCTTACCTGGTTGGCTGATCGCTTGTCGCCTGGTTCGGCTCGATTTAAATTTTCCGATATGCCTCGGCCGCCGCCGCGGCGTGTTTGCGTGCGCTCCGCTGTCTCTTCTCACGGCAGAGAACGCCGTACGTGTGCCCGTTCGTGAGTTCGTGTCCTTTTGTACGCGCCTACGGGTGCGCGATCCCGCATCCATGCTCGCGGACCGAGCGTGCACCACCGACGGCCGACCAACACCGCGCGCGCGCTCCGTTCCTCAAACGCCCTGGTGTGTGCGTGCCTCTCCTCTCTTGTCTGTTGCTTGCTTACCTGGTTGGGTGGCTGGCTGGCTGGTTGGTTGGTTGGTTGGCTGGTTGGCTGGTTGGCTGGTTGGCTGGTTGGTTGGTTGGTTGGCTGGTTGGCTGGTTGGCTGGTTGGCTGGTTGGTTGGTTGGTTGGTTGGCTGGTTGGTTGGTTGGCTGGTTGGTTCGCGGGCGGGGGCGCCCTTGGCGGTCATGAGGCGGGGGACCAACGGGTCCCCTATGCTTGACTGCCAACGGCGTCCCCGGAGGCCGTCGGGCATATCGGGCGGGGGCCCGGATGTCCATCGGGCGGCCTAAATGGGGGGGAAGGCGTCACGTCGTCCGTTGCGTGGCGCCTTCGGATAGAGTAGGATCGGGTGGAGGCCGCGTCCTCCACTCAGGGAGGAATGCTAAGGCGGGGGCACACCGGATTGAAATGCGCGCGCGGAACACGGGTGCCCCCAGGAGCCTAGGGACGGACGGGGAGGAGTTAGTGGGTATACTCGGCCTTGCACCCACCAGCCGAGGAGTCCCACATAACCCGGCCCACTCCCCCCCGGGAGGGGTCGGGTATCCGTAAAGTGATTACCTCCTCGGAAAAAAAAAAAAAAAAAAAAAAAAAAAAAAAAAAATGGTTGGCTGGTTGGTTGTCGCCTGGTTCGGCTCGATTTAAATTTTCCGATATGCCTCGGCCGTCGCCGCGGCGTGTTTGCGTGCGCTCCGCTGTCTCTTCCCACGGCAGAGAACGCCGTACGTGTGCCCGTTCGTGAGCTCGTGTCCTTTTGTACGCGCCTAAGGGGGCGCGATCCCGCATCCATGCTCGCGGACCGAGCGTGCACCACCGACGGCCGACCAACACCGCGCGCGCGCTCCGTTCCTCAAACGCCCTGGTGTGTGCGTGCCTCTCCTCTCTTGTCTGTTGCTTGCTTACCTGGTTGGGTGGCTGGCTGGCTGGTTGGTTGGTTGGTTGGCTGGTTGGCTGGTTGGCTGGTTGGCTGGTTGGTTGGTTGGTTGGCTGGTTGGCTGGTTGGCTGGTTGGCTGGTTGGTTGGTTGGTTGGTTGGCTGGTTGGTTGGTTGGCTGGTTGGTTGTCGCCTGGTTCGGCTCGATTTAAATTTTCCGATATGCCTCGGCCGTCGCCGCGGCGTGTTTGCGTGCGCTCCGCTGTCTCTTCCCACGGCAGAGAACGCCGTACGTGTGCCCGTTCGTGAGCTCGTGTCCTTTTGTACGCGCCTAAGGGGGCGCGATCCCGCATCCATGCTCGCGGACCGAGCGTGCACCACCGACGGCCGACCAACACCGCGCGCGCGCTCCGTTCCTCAAACGCCCTGGTGTGTGCGTGCCTCTCCTCTCTTGTCTGTTGCTTGCTTACCTGGTTGGCTCATCCTCATCCTCATCCTCATCTTCATCCTCATCCTCATCCTGATCATCCTCATCCTCATCCTGATCATCCTCATCCTCATCCTGATCATCCTCATCCTCATCCTGATCATCCTCATCCTCATCCTCATCCTCATCCTCATCCTCATCCTCATCCTCATCCTCATCCTCATCCTCTTCTTCTTCTTCTTCTTCTTCTTCTTCTTCTTTCTACTTCTACGAGTCTCTGTCTCCTTGCCTCGCGAGGCACTTTTGCCTGAGGCAACACAAGGAACGATTCGCAAGAAATTTTAAAATCAAGACAAATTAGAATGCTTCTCCGACATAACAAAGTATTAAGATAATTGCTTAACTAATTGTTTTTTACAAGAATTTCGAAGCAGTTTAAGTTTTCCCCTGCAGATAGTTTATATTCTTGATCTACTTGTCTTGTCTTACTTTATTTATTACAAATAGAATAATTTCAAATCATGCATTATAACAAGCAATTTCCAATTTTTTAAGTAAATATATAACTAAGTATTTTTTATTACATATTGTTGTAGCGGATGTTAAGACGAATCTTTTATTTAGTGTTAACAAATATAGTAATAGTTGGTGGTCAAATTTCAAATATCTACTAATTTGAGGATGTGATACGAAAATGGTAATGGGGTTACGTGACCCCACAAAAGTTGGCCTCGAAATTAGGTCTATCCTATCCCGTCTGTGATGATAGGTATATGGTTTAAGCTTCTTGTGGATCTAGTTCCAACATTTATTGTTTGTCAGCGTAGAGGGCGCAAGTAAACGAGTTGTTTTTGTATGAGACAGAAAATCCCATATGGTGATTGGTCTATTCCTATTCCTCGTCTGTGGTTCTAGTACAGGCTAAAAATTATACTAGGGGGCAGCACTATACCGGGGACACTACAAACCCGGGCGTGAGCACTCTCATTCCTCTCTGATAATAACAAAGCAATAGAAACGTGTTAACCACGGAGAAGGTATAGATAGGATGGGTAGTGGGATTTCGTAGCCCAAGTTCGCTACCTTATCGACACAGCAATTGAAGACTACACTGTAGCGCCCTCCTTGAAAAGCTACAGACAGTAGGCCAACTAAATCGGGTATTTTATTCGAATTAAAACAAGTTGTAGTTTATGTTAAAATAATGAAGATTTAATAGACTAACCATCTTATTTTTAGATTGTAGTTTATTAAGAAATTCTTCTTCGGCTTCTTTTAGGTACAGCACATTAATAGAAAATTACTGGAGCCATTAAAAATTCGAAAATTTGAAAATAAAAATGATTTCATTCATTTAGACCTATCTTAATTATTTGTGAGCAAAAAAATAATATCGAGAAATAGCCAGGGGTTAATTCGAATCCTTTAGAATAAATTTAGACGGTAAAGAAAATGCATAAAATATATCCAGTAAGCAGAAAAATAATGAAAAAGTCACTTGACATATTTAATTGTTTAACAGCAATCTGGTTGATTCCGTTTGGCACATAGATCGAGTGGATGCAAAGGCGCGCAAGTACAGCGGGCTTAGACAAGACAAAAGAGATGGAAAATAGAGGATATAGGGCTGTGTTTGCAGCATACTGTGCAAAACTATAACCATAAACAAACCATTGTCCTCCAGCGAATCGTTTCTTGAGCTTTCGCAGAAGAATTCCGTGAAACCACCATCGGTGAAAATGGCGATACAGGTTTTTCCGCGATGTCGAATAAAATTTCTCTTTTGGTAATGGGATGGGACTGTGAGCGATATAATTAAGTAAGAATTATTCAAAGGAAGATGGGGAACCCTAGGGGGTGGGCGTTACACGATGTGTCGTGAAAGGCGCTCGCACTTGCACGCAATTAATTCTGAAACGCGTATCATCCCGAAAGAGGTGAATTTAGTGCCACGCCGGTTCCGTGTGTATTCCGCGTAATTCACGGGAACTGTCTTCGTTGTCATGCTTTTAAGGTTTGTAACGTAAAGCTATTTTAGCTGTCTCCAAGACAATTCCGGCTGACATCTTATTCTACTCTGTCTAGGGTAAAATAGTAATATCTGTACGCAGTCGGTAAGTTTCTTTCCGCGTCTCCTCGGCGAAACCTACATTTTATATAAACTATCCCCCGAATAAAACTATCCGCTTCCGGCAAAGTGACAGGTTATTGCATTCAATTCCGCGGAAGGCAATCTTTTTCGACGGCCCACCGGAATCCCTTTTTCCGCGTTTTCTAACGCGACAACGTGCCTCCAGGAACCAAACGTTTGTTCGCGTTACTTGATCCGTACGAACTTCTCGTGAATTCAAAATTATTAGTCCACTGTTGCAATCAATAAATGTAGATTATACTTACCGAGCAATTCACTGTTGCTTTCTGTAAAATTATTTTGTTTCTGGGGATCACTCGTTGAATATTACGGAGGAGTGATCGAGGAATTTAATACTTCACAAAAATATTATATTTATGCGAGGTACCTTGTTCCAATGGTTGCTAAAGAGTTAAAAAATTCGGATATTGAGGGTATCTTAAATAAATTGCCTAATAGTCATAACAATTTTATTCCAAAAGCAAACAATTACATCGAGCAACATATGTAGTCTAACAACTTCTCTTTGGATTCCATCAATTTTTATTCAGCTACATTCGAATATAAGTATTGAAATTTTTAATCAACAATTCGAGAAAGACTGGTTATATGTGAAGAAATATATCATCTGAAGTTGCATCAGTAAGGGTAGGAATCACGTAGCTCGTCTGGCCACGACTCACTGTTTCTACTTGCCGCACCCTATACACGGACAATAATGAACAGAATTAAGAATGAAATTGTCTGTCCCGATTCCACCCTCGAATAAAGCTGTCTTACAGGCTACCGTAGTAATTCTTTTCCAATATTACCGGCGATCAATTCATTCCTCATCCATGAAAATGAAATTCCCAACAGTCCAATGGATAATATTATTTACCGATGTAAACTACTTGGGACTTGTTATCGAATTGTACTGCAAACATTTCTTTCACCGTAATTTCATCAATGTCCAGCACCGATAATAAATATCAATTAAACCCCCAGTTAATAAAGAATAATTACCAATCGAGACAGTAATCTGAGCATCATAAATACGACTGTTATTAATTTCGCAAGGGAGCGAACACCCACATTCATCGTAATACAACCTTAATACTTTTTATAATTTATTATTAATTATTAAGTGTCTTAAGTGTATAAGTAATGATTATTGCAGTGTCAAATTGAGGAAATTAAACATAGAAGATGGTGGGAAAACAGACTTGCAAAAGACGTGATTATTAAATGATCAGTATGAAAATACTACAGAGACTCCTCGATAAACTATGAAAATCTTTTTAGTTCATATTAATAATTCTTTTTCTGTTCCCAAATTTTAACACCGAAATATTAAATCCAAAAACGTTTTCTCGCGTCTGCAGGAGAACACATATTTTGTCGAGCCGATACAAAAAGAGTATCATGCGCTTTTTATCGATAACAGTTCGATAGTGAAATTACGAGTGGTTTCGATCGACCGTGTTCGTATCGAAGGTTCAGGCTGGCTGGCATCCGCAGTCCTGCGAGCCCCACCCGGTACACAGGTTCCTACGCCTATGTATATCGTTCCCGTACATATATGCACGCGCGAAATCTGCACCCTTACATATGTATGCACGGGCACATAAGTGTACTCACATCGGGCATACATAAGGGTTGATAGTGCTCGGGCGAGCAAGCCACCCTTATATGCAGGGCGTGGCCAGAGTCCACCAATCAGAGGGCGGGGAATCCCCGAAAGACCAAATCGAACGAAGTAAAAATTTCAGCGGTCGCGTCAAACGCCAACGCCAAAGGGGATGAGCAAGGTTGATCCGGGCTTACATTTTCGTTACTTATCCGGAGTTCAAGATCTCGCCCCGGCAGTCACCGCGCGTTTTCTTTCTTGCCCTCCTTCTTTTCCCTTCTTTTTTTTTTTTTTTTTTTGATTCCGAAACCTGGCACGGTAATTGCGATTAGGATCGGTGGATGCCTTTCAAGGGAAGCGAGGAAAATAGATTATATCGATCGGTGTTGAGGAATTTATACAACTTGCGCCTTTCATTCGTTCGCAAATATAGTACTTTTAACACATTCACAATACTTTTCGAAATTACTGTAATAATCTGTTGTAATTTTATTTATTTATTTTGAGACTGGAAAGTATAAAAATTGGTATATGCAGCATTCGGTAGGAATGTGCTAACACTGAGTTTATCATGGTTAAATATCAGGGTTTGCAATTATTGAAATTTTATAGTTACCGAAATTATGATGGTGTTTCCAAGACGAATTAATTTTTTTATATCATTTTCTGAGACAATAAGTCCTCTTTAATACCCAGTAGATTTATTGTTGGAGTAGATTTACTGTTGTATTTGCTTAAAATAATTAGCACTGTTTCCAGCTGGAATACGCAGGCATTATTCCGTTTACAGAGAACTTTGTCCGCGGCTTTTTCTCCCGTTGTACTTGTGAGAAATGAATACTTTGGCGGTAGATACAGCGAGGACGAAAACTTCGTACTCCCTTTACGAAGGGAGAAGAAGAAAGTTGCGCTCGTTACTGTATAAAATAATTACGTCCGGACTATGAATACCGTTGAGTCTACCAACAAGTAATCTGCTGTTTGTTTTAATAAGCTTGTAACCTTGTTTACATTTGCAACTTGCTCTCTCCGGTTTCTTTTTAGGGAGTGCTGGAAAACGAGGAAAACTGTGCGATCGCGGTTGTTGATGGTTCAGCCGATTTTCCGGCAGAGCGAGCGGTCATGCGGCGTTGTTTTGATATTGATCTCCAGATACAACACCGTCTAAGCATTCTAATGGCAAGGGACCGGGATTCTGCGCGGTGCATGGCGCACGTGTTTCTAATGATTTTAGTGGTACCGAGGTATACCTCCGCAACGTATAGTTATAGCCAGGCTACGAACACGTATTACAGCCACTCTGCCGGGGCACCGTGTAATATGTCGGAATTGCGGAAAGGGGTAACGTGGGCTGGAGGGCGGAGAGGGCCCGCGAGGACGGTCTTGTGGGATTCTTAATGGCAAAAGGCCTCCGAGGTAACACTACGGCTATTAAACGCAGACCCCAGCAAGTCTCTCCTCCCTTCTCTCTCTCTCTCTCTCTCTCTCTCTTTGCTTTCCTTTTCTCCCGTATCGCGTTCGCGCGGTTAATTTCTTCGTTTCGCGGCGACCATTCGAATTAAATAATGCCGCTGAAGTATTAGTTACTGACGCTCTTCAGTATAATTGTTCCATCAGCTATATTTCTCGCGGAATTACCAGGCGAAGTAAAACGATTCACTGTTATCGAAACCGTACGAACGGTTTTGCTCGATTTAACCAGTTAAGCGAGTTTGACGTGTATACACGTCGGACCAAATCTCTATTGCGGTACGGTTAACGTTAATGAATTGTTAATTTCTGATCGAATAAAAATGTAATTCTTTCTCACTTTGCTTTACTTTTTTCGTCAAATTTATAATAGCGGCATTTGGCCTGCGTTCAACGTGTATATTCCTCATATTGTTTGATTTTAATTCCGTGCCGCGAGGAATTTTCAAAATTTAATTCCACAGTTAACTGGTTAAGTGCACGAAGTTCGTCAAAATTGCAATTATTTAAATGCAACGGCTTCCTGTTCGTTTAATCCGAAAACTGAGGGATCGAACCATTCTTGTTGTTTGCCCAGATTTATCTATAGATGTAATCCGGTTAGGGACTTCCGGAATTTTTCCGTAAGAGATTTGAAGACGTTTCTTATCTCGACATCGATTACGAGTATTAAGCGATTCAATTAGTAATCAGTGGTAACGTGATTCAGATTCTAGCTATCTAGCATCTTTTCATTCTGTGGGATAAAAATAATGCAGGAAATTGAAGAAGGATGGCGACTGTTATTGATTGTGCATAATTGATCGATCTTCCGAAAAACAAAGATTGTAATCTAGGAAATAATTTGATGCTGCACGTAAGAAGAAAAATTGTCATTAAATACAAAGAGAAAGTTTTTTCTCACTCTATGCAAAGAGTTTCTAATTTTTGAAAATCTACAATTCAGAGCTGAGGATTTCCTAATCAATTTTGTAATTGCACCAACAACTTCAATCGTGACCCAACAAGTTATTCTCATTAAAAAAGCCTAATAATTTCTTTTAGGATTGCTGATTTAATAAAATATTTTCAAGCTGCTTTTCGGATCTTGTGAAATCATTAAAAATTACACTAATAGATTACCATCAGGTAAAGTGACGATAAGACACTGTATTAATGGAAGAATTAACCTGATAATAATACAAAACAACTGCAAAATGTACTTTAAAGCATCATCCACAGGTACCAAGTTCTAACAAAGCACGTCAAAAGCCTAAAAACGATTCGAATCGACCTAGTTCGATCGAGCATCGTTTTCGTGTCACCTATCGGTCCCGGCAGAAAGCAGATCAGCATCCGGCGGCAAAATTCGCGGTGGGAGTTCAGCAACCTCTTTAAAATCGTATCAAGCAGTGCTAAAACGAGGCGGCGCGGGCTCAAAGACTCCGGGAGCCCTGGTGAATGAGAAACGACGCCCCGGTTATCTGTCCCGGTTGAACCGCCGCAGGTCTTCTCAGCTTCATAGCGACTGACCTCGCGATCATTTCGCGACCATTCCGCCAAGAGAAACCCGCCGGGGCTTTAAAGGGCAGAAAGGGTCGGCTCTCTCGCAGACCTCGTTAATCGCATCCGCGCTCGCGAATACACGCGTAACCGCCCGGGTCCGCTGGAAGAAAAGTGGCTCGTCAACGTCCGTTCCGCTCGCGTCCCGCTCAACAAGCGGAAAAAGGAGCGTAATCTCCGCTCCCGATCTTGTTCTCTTTTCTTTTTGCAATCGGATTAGCGTATTGCGCCGAGGAAGAGATAGAAAGGGGAAGACGAGCTATACTTCATTTTTAACCCTTCCGTTCATCTTTGAACTAGACATTTTTTATGGTATTGGTGATCTTTAAACCCGTTTAGATTGTTATATAATTCGTTTCTCGGTTTTGTAACTTTTGATGTATAATTTAAGAATAAGGGTATAATTTAATACTAGAACCTACCGGATGGGTCAAAATGACTTCCACCTAATTTTTTCTTTTAGAGATATTGAAATCATAAATATGTTTCCATGAGAAAATTTTTTAATAAACTTTTCTATCTAAGTAGGTATTTAAATAAAACTGATACGAATTTTAAACAAATTTTATTTTGTTGTTATTATAAGGCAATGTAAGCCAGTTGAATTTAGTGCTTGGTAGTTCTAGTGTTGAGGGTTGCGAAATGCAAAAATTATTATTATTAATTCAGCTGGTATTAAATAAATTCCATTTAGTTACACTTTCTTTAGGTCGTCAAAAATGATAGATTTCAGAATTTTTCTTTTATAGTTCGTGAAGACGTAGACATATGTTTTTGAGATATATTTTCTTATGTTACCACAAAATTCCTATGTAACTTGAGTAATAATTCTCGTTTGGGGCTCGGTAGTTCTAATGTTAATAAATAGTGGATCCACGACGCAGAGAGTCATCCACCCCTTATCACTACGCGTTGCTAAATTTCATTTTATCACTTAATGAATACAACATGCAGCTGTTTCGGACAGAAAGGGAAAGTCGAGACGAGGTAGTGGATTTTAAATAATGGTCATTGTTGAGCGGGTAGCGCGGTGGTGAAACGGTGTGAAATTTTTCGGTTATGAACAAGCGGGTTAAAGAATGAAGGGACGAGGGACGAAGAGGAGGAAAGAGGGCTAAATAAAAGGCGGAAGAAGCGGTCTTGTACTTTCCTCGTCGCGCTGCTTAAAATTCATAAGACGGTCTGTTTACTTACCAAAGATACGCGCGGCCTGCGACCTAACCCACCCCCTGCGTCCTCCTCACCCCCACCCTTCGAAGCTAGAGCCGACGCGATGCCGTGCTTTATCGCGAAAAATAAAATTATTGGTTGCACTTTTCTTCTCGGTCTCTTTTCATCCTGACACGGGGGGTGGGAAGGGGTGGGAGGGGGTGGTTTCGCGGCTCTGCGGCAGCCGCACGGCCAACCGAATCGACACACTCGAGAACTCCGTGAATTTTTCTTCTCGGCGCGGAGCGGAACGGCGCGGAACGGCGCGGAGCGTTTAAAAAGCGCCCCGCGGCTGTCGGGGACACGCTTCCTGAAGCCGCGCGCCGCTCAAAGAGGCCGTTTGATATGCTGATATCGCGCCGTTTATTTTTGCAATTTCCATAACGCGCCGTTTCTTAGCCACGATTAGAAATGTAAATTCGACAACGACCCTCTCCCGCGGAGAGCAGCTATCGGCGCCCGGTTGTTTTAAACGCGACCCGACCCGACCGCACCCGCGCAAACCCGTCCCCCGCTTCGTGAGAACCCGCCGCGGATTAACTCGTTTCTGGCCGCGAGCGGTTTTCTTTCGCTGCGGGGAGAACGTCCCGTCTATGCTCGACAAGATTTCTCGGTAAATATTGCTGTTTCCGGCGCTGGAGTCCCGCGGATCATCTCCGGAAATTGGGCCACCCGAGAATATACAGTCATCGAGACAAACGAAATTTTAGTGAATGTTTATACACTAAAAATAGTATCCGCAATTCTGAAATATTTATTTTGGGTAGCTGGAATTGTATCTTGTACTTGTACATTTGTTCGGGGCTAGTTTTTAATATGTTCTATTTTTTTATTTGCACGAATTAACCCTATATCGCTCATAGACTCAAATGTAATTTTATTCAGTAATGATGGATCTAAGAAAAGGAATTTGCAATTCTCCAATATTTATATTTGATACTCGGAATTGTATCCTATACCTATACATTTATTCGAGACTAATTTCTAAAATGTGTTATTTTTCTATTTGCATATATCGTTCATAGAGACAAATAAAATTTTATTCAATAGGTTATCGACCCCTAATTTTCAATTCTCAAATATTTATTTCAGTTATCAATTATATTTTGTAAATACATAAAATGTTTTTTTTTCTACTTAAGATCAATTCTTGCTTAGTCAGTCAAAATGTGAATTTGTATCTAGAAATGAAATTTTCAAGTGGATCTTTTGAATCCTTCATTTGAAATTCCCCGAAAAAGATTGTAAAAAATATAACTCTCTTAAAAAGTTTCTTTGAGAAACGTTAGTATGAATGGTTTAGTGTCTAGCGCGTTACGAAAATCGCAAAACAAGGGTTGATCGATATCGGACTTGGGTAATAAAATGCGGATCAGGAAATTCCGACGCGTCGATGAAATTACTCCTCGAAATGCGAGCAATCGATACGTGCGCTTCGCAGCCAATTCAATCCGACCAGTTTTACAACTTTAAGTACGGCGTACCGAGTGCCTTGTTAAATCATCCCCATTTCCCAATAAAACACGCTCGTCGCTCGCCGATTCGATGGCAAATGATTCTCGCGGGCTATCTCTCTCACCTCGATTTCAATATCGACCCCCACGCCGCGCCGATTGGAAATGAATTTCCCGATGGCGGAGATAAAATTCATCGCCGACGAGACGCCGATTAGAGTCGCGCGTCGACTGACGGCCACCGGTCACCATGTGCTTAAAAAATGAAAAAACACTTCGAAATCTCAACGAAATTTTTAAAAGATCTTATCGTTTCACCAACTAAGAAAGTTGATTTTAAACATAAAAACTCGTGGGAAGCTTTGGCAGTGAAATGTAAGAACCAAAAAACGATTAATAGACTGCGAATCTTTGTGCAAAATAAAAATTGTCTCGATCACAGGAGACAGAAATTAGTTGAAATGTTATTTCTGCACTTGCTTTTTTAATATTTCTTCCGACATTTCTTCCGACTTAGAATATTGCCCTTATACATATTTTTTTTCATGTTATACATGCAGAAATGGTGCAATTTGCTCGTACAATACTGAAGTGTTTAGTGATTTATTAAATACAAATATATGTAATAATGTAAAAAATATTTTGAATAATGATACAGCAATTTTCAGTGGTGCCTTACAGTCACCATTCCAGTTCTAAGGGTTAATAGACGAGAAGTAGAATATCGACAGGTTAAATTTTCTAAATTTTGCTACAACTTCAAATTTCACCTACTCAATTTTGTTATAAACGCACAAAGATCCGCAGTCCGATTTCTCATCGATGACTCATTTCAAACAGAGGGTAAATTGTCAGAATATCCATATAGTGGCAATCTCTGGTCACCAGGCCCAAGTGTCGAATAATTTCTATCGCGAACAGGTTCCGTTTTATTGGCCACTAGTTTGTTCTGCGTATTTTCCTGGCCGAGTCAAAGTGTCCAAATGCTCACGGACACAGAGAGGACCAGTGTAAACGTAGAAACATGGATGGATCGCGGCTGCCTGAGTGTGTTTCTGGTTCGCTCGCTTGCTCGCTCGCAGGCAGCCGCGCGTGTCGCGTTATAATCTCGTTGCTCGGGGCGACGTCGAATAAAGTACTCGCGGTGTGACGGTAACGCGAGGCACCAACTATTAACTCATTAGTCGAAGTTCTTCGTATTATCGCATTCTCTTTGAGGCCGGCTCGGTGTTCTCGTATCCGAGCGAGCGAGCGAGCGAGAGAGAGAGAGAGAAAGAGAGAGAGTGATACGGTAGGGGTAACAAGGGGGTGTGGATGTGCGAGGGGGTTGCGGGCCGCGGACCAAGCATCTCCGGGCGCGAGAAGGAGAACGATGGAAATGGGACGCGACAAGGGGTGGATAGAACAGAGAGAGAGAAAGCGTATAGAGGGTGAGAAGGGGGTGGAAAGGATAGACTCGCGGAGAAGGAAGATGACGATGACGAGGGACACAAAAAGGAGAGTTGGGTAGGATGGGACCCGGAGAACGTTGGCAGAAACGGTGACGATGTCGACGGGGGTGGTTGCTGGGGGTGGCGCGTGGGTAGTAAGGGTTGAGGCGAGAGAGCACGCAAGCAGGCAAGCAAGCAAGCAGGCAATGGATGATAGGGCAAGGAGAAGGACAGGGTGCAAGGGGATCCGAGGAAGGTAAGAGGTAGATGGTGTGTGGTGCTCGGAGCAGAAAGGGTGGCTGGTAGCGAGGGGGGTGGTTGCACGCCCGGCATTGTTTCGAACAGGCGTGTACACGTACATACATCTATTTGGCACATAGATAAAGCATCTTAGAGACCGCGTAGAAGGGAACTACGATGGGAGAGAGAGCCCGAGGACGAGGCAAGAGGTTGAGGTGAACTGGAGAAGAAGCTGGAGTTAGGGAGGACGGGGAGAGGGCTCGGGAGTGAGAGAGAGAGAGAGGAGAGACGGGGGAGAGAGAGAGACGAAAGATAGAGCAGCGGCAGCGGCAGCAGCCAGCCATCTTGCCACAAACTTGACTCGACCAATCAGCGTCGAGGCTGTGGTCACCGTTGTGCCCTCGCTCCCTTCCTCCCTCGTCTCTCTGTTCTATGTTCTCTGTACGGTTCCTCTGCCTTTCATCCTCTCCCTCTTTGCCTCTCTCTCTCTTTCACCCTCTCTCTCTCTCTCTCTCCCCCTCAGTCTCTCCTTCTCTCCCTCCGTCGCTATATATGTCCCTCTCTCTCTCTCTCCCTCTCTCGACCTTTCTCTCTTATGGTCCGTAGTAACCCGGCAGCAGCACCTGCCAGCCAACCCTTTAATTCTAATCAATTTACTCTTGCGCGAGCCTCAACCCCTCGTGTATCCTCCTGAGCACGACTGAACCTCAACCAACCCTCTCTCCTCCCCCGTTCCACGTCGAGCTTCCATCCTCTGTAGCTTCCATCCACTCCCTCCTCCCGTCGCACCCACCCCTGCGATCTCTCTCTCGAACTACCCCTACTACATCCGATAGCGGAACTACGTTCGGCCGCACGGAACTCCTGCTAACCGGCTAAATAATTAGCGCGGGGAGATTAATTGCCGGGAGTTAAGTCGCCGGGCTACACGATAACCGTTCCTCTGCGCCACCACTCTCCACCCTCTTGGAGGAGCTGAGGGGGTGGCGAAGCTGACCGGCCCGGATGGAATCGGAATTAATCCCCCAGCGATCGCGATCCACTTTTCCGGGGGCTAAAGGTGTCAAGCATGTTTCATCCCTCTGGATGCCGTGGATTCGCGCGTTTCTGCGAGAATTCGAGGGTTTTAAATAATTTTTTGTTGCCCGGGGGAGTGGGTAGCAGGGGAGTCATTCGATCGGTGGAAAATACAGGTTTGCCTTCGGCGCATTTTGCGAAGGATATTGTTACATTATTCAAGGAGAAACCGCGCCGGGGTCGTCGAGAATGTTTAAATAAAGAATTATTCAAAGTGTCCCCGCGATTTGTACCCCTCTCCCCTCTCCCTACAGGCTGGCAAAAGGCAGCGGCTCGTTTCCGATCGACTCCGATGTCAATGGGGATCCAGGATATCGGCAGCCGGCCTCTCGAGCAACGGGACGAGTATTTTGGTACTCGGCATTAAATACGGGAATATTAATATATTATTTTCGATTATGATGGTTCTCGAGAGCAGCGATTCAGCCGGCGGCGGCGGCGACGGCGCTTTTTCCGTCGTTGCGTTTTTGTTCGATCGGATCGAGTGGTACTAGACACACTTCCCCCCTCGAGAACGCAGGAATATAAAAGTTCGAAAGGGTGCTCTTCTCGCTGGGCGAAAGAGGTGAAAAACAATTTGATCGGCCCTGATTCAGGAGCGGACGGTTAAAGTTTACGCTCCCTGTCGCTACCGAGGTCTTCGCGGAGGCTTACATAATTTACTTAATGGCTCGTAGACTAACGACCGAGCCGGTGTTTAAGCGGCCGACCTCCACGAGAACCGACCACCCCTTTGCACCATGCCCCTCCGCTCGAGTTGCCAAGTTTTCTCTCCGCGGACAAAAATTTATGTTCGTTACTCTAAGGCCTCCCGATGAATTATCGCCCCGCCGAACGGCGCCCGATACTTTCCCTTTCGTTCTCTTCCCCCTCCTTCTTTCATCCCCCCGGAAAGAACAGTGCCGAAATTAGGGAATTAAAAAGATGTGCCGATTTCCAGTCCGATTTATTGGAGCTCCCAATTTTCGTAATTTTTGACAAAGATTGAAAGACGTTAGGTATTCTTTAGAATTTTATATGTTTATATTTTGAGAAGAAAGGCTATATCGGTTGTTTTGGACATTAGGTACATTTCTCTGAAATTGTAAGCAAAGAATTTAATTTTTTCAATAATAATAGATCGGTCCATAAATTTAATTTTTACCCGGTAAATATATGGAATTTCGAAAAAAATCTGTAAGAAAATATCTAGTCTCTCTTTAGAATATTTTTGTAAAAATATTTCAATGCCTTAGATTCTAATCAAGCACATTCAAATATTCTCTCCAGAATAGTACACTTCATAAGCTCAACATGAAAATATTATTTTGGTATCAAAAGGGGCTAGTAGTATGAGGAATGAACTATAAAAATGTCAGAGCGATTGCTGATACAGTTTCTCAAATTTTATCTCTCGGCCACACACACACACACACGCAGGTGAAATAATCTCTCAACATTATACTTTACTCAGACCTCGATAAAACCAGGAAACAATGAACAATGTATAAAAAATTGCAAGGTCTAACAAAAAAGTGTACAGAACAATCTATATTAATGTTTTTAATGTACACCCAATGTTGGAGTTTAGGTATAGCGACGTCCGCAGGAAAATTGTGAAAATTGGATGGGATCGGCTACCAGGTAATAATGATTCGGCCATATTGCGGCGTACACGGTGTATCAACGAGTGGATCGGCTCAAATAAATCGCGGACGTCGTTCTGATTACAGATCGGCCGTGGGATTGGCAGAGAGTAAGCGTGGCTTAACGACAGATCCGATCTGCACGAGTGGAACAATCGGTCCTCCTCGATCGGTCTCCTCCTCCCCCTTTTTATGCCGACGTATTTCGATGCCTGATCGAATACGGGGATTCCCGGCCGACGGGGAGAAATAGACGGTGAGGTCGATTTATTTATGTCGGTGATTGCCAGTCCGGGGAGGCAAGGGCTTCTTTTGCATTAATGCCGAGCGAGGAGCGAGATCCTCTGGCTGTCGCACCGATACGCCGATATGTTATCGCTCCCTTTAAATATTGGCCCTTAAACTAGTCGTCCCTTCCCGGACGACTTCTGCCGCTGCCAAATTGACGAGAGATTCTTTCCGCTCTTCATTACTACCCTAATCTATTCCGTGCTCTGCTCTAGTCGATTTGTCACGGAACGGACGAATTCTTTCCAATTTGTTCATCCCACGGAAAATTTAAAAATCTCATTTTCAATTCCACATTCCAACACACAAATACTATTTTTCTGCAATTATACACCTCAATTTTTCTGATCTGCAAACTTCGATTCAATTTTAGAGCAAAGAGGAATTTGAATTTGTTCATCCCACGAAAAATTTTAAAATGTCTATAGGTAAATTTCAATTCCAATACATTATAAAATATAAATACTATTTTTCTGTAATTATACACGTCAATTTTCCGATCTGTCAAGTTCGGTTCAATTTTAGAGCAAAAAGGAATTTGAATAGATATCACATGAATAAAACATAAGAGTTGTTTTACAAGTATATCATTCTTATGGAAAATCTGAGCTACGTAGGTTAAAATTGTATTTTTACTGTACTCAAATTTGACATAATCAAATTATTTTTCCGTGCACCATTGAAGCTAATAATAAACACTTGAGTTTTGATAAAGCTGGAAGCACTTTGAACTCCATCGACGTAAATTGAAATTTTTCAGTCGGATTAAAAGTGTATTATCTTGAAGAAGCCGAAGTATGCGCACGCTCGTTATTCATTAATGTTAAGTAGCAATTATCCAGGCCGGTAAACCGACGCTACGTTTGTCTTGGAAATCTCGATCCCCTTTCGGTGTTCATAAACGCGCGCGCAACGTCAACGGGAAGAATATTATGCCCATAACGCGCACAGGTTTCCGTGATTCATTATAATGAGCGGCGCGTGCACGCGAAACAAGTTTATTGCCCTTTAAGAGTTCCTGCCCACCCCTGGAACCGGAAAGGGGTGGCTCCGAAGTCTTGAGTTCTTAATATCCTCACCTGCAGGTTAAAAGTATTTCAATTCCACTTCCGCTCGTCGGAAGTCGACACGCGCGTTTGAAATTATGTAAATGCCTGCCTCCACAAAGCAAAAGAATCCTGATTTAATTAAAAAAAGGAACGATTTATTTTATAAGGTCGACGAAACTGAAAAATAAGGCGGCAGACTTTTGACTACACTGATACATTATTCGCACTATTTTAACGATACTGTTTCTATGACAATTCTTTCTTATGGGATCAATAATATTCTTCAGATCACGATACAGTGAATTCTCGATTTAAGTCACTGCGAGTCTCGCGTTTAAAGGTCACTGGGACTACCCACACCACTACGGATAGTGACTTTTACATTTCCAACGTGCGCTGTGTATTTGTTCAGGTCTTGGCGACGTATACAGTGTGTTTCACCGAATTCGAGCATATAAATATCTAGCTTGTTTTTTATAATTGAAGAAAATTTCAGAGAAAACAATCAGTTGGTTCAGAGAGGTAAATATTATGATAGGCAACAAAATTTGTTCAAGGTCATATTTTTTGAGATTTCCAGGTCATCGAATTTTTTTTAAATGGAACCACATTGTAGCCCTTCTCGAAACAATTTCAACGATATAGTCATTCAAGGTCATAAACGTTAACAAGCAGGAAGAATATAAATTCACTGTGAATGCTACGTAATGAGATGTTTTCAGCCTTTTTAAATGCAATCTAACACTTCAATCCAAAATATGACCAGCCACAGAAAGACAGTGTCTGAAGGTTCGCCCCTTATTGCGTTATGCATTAAAGTGTGCGGTGATTAACAGATTATTTTGGATTGAAGCACATTGTTTACGTTTTGAATTAACTCTGTTAGACTGCATTAAAAAAGGTAGAAAATATCTCATTACGTAGCATGCGCAGTGAATTTATATTCTTTCTTGTTGTTAACGTTTATGAACTTGAGTGACCTTGATTTCTATACTGAAATCACTGTACATGGTTTAAAGGTACGATAAACATAGTTACCACTGTCAGAGACGGTAATATACCGCACACAGATACAGGGGAAAAGCCTTCGGAAAATTGAGGACTAGTTTATCCATCCAATTAAGGGCAGCAAGTATCGAATCAGCTGAAAACAACAGCGTATCTTTCACAAGGGATTAGCTCGCAGCATACTTAAGAGTGTAAGCATAACCAATGCCACAAACTCGACGTCTCCCGTCCTCGATCATTGAACGTGGCTGGTTCAAAGGCCGAACATTACATTTCTCCGGGTAAAGCCTGGTGTTCATGAATAAAGTCGCGCCCGTAGAACAGGGCGGGCGCACAAACAAACCCTTTAAAGCGTCTCGCGGTCGCCTGGAAAAAGAAACCGGCCCGTCAGAGCCCGCTTTCCCGAGGTTTCTCAGCGGCGTGGTTCTTGCGAGCCGAGGAACCGAGCGGAATAAGCTCGCGAGAACGGAACAATGCCGGAGGGCGAGCCACGACAAAGCGACACGTTCTTAATTCGTACAAAACTACTTAATAAGTCAAATGAACGCGTGGTTCTTTTGACTGCTTTACGGGCTGAGGGTTGCGGAGGGAGTTTCGGGGGAGGGGAGTGTGGAGAGGCCATTCGAAGGGCTGAAGGGAGGAGAGGAGCAGCGAGAGGAGAAGAGAGAGAGAGAGAGAGAGAGAGAGAGAGAGAGAGTGACGAACGGTGTTCCACGGACGAACGGGGAAGGACGAATTCTTTTTTTTTCTTCCCAACCCCTATGGGGGCGAGTCTCACCGACTACACAACGATGGCTACGACCACGAGCGACGACGACGGCGACGCCGAGGACGTCGACGACGACGAGTCGAGTGGTTTTCAAGCTAATAAAAAAATTACCGCCGCCGCATGAAACCCGACGACGTATAAAACGTCAGTGAACGCGACGATTCAGCCCTTGCCGTCACCACCGACGCGCCCCCTGCAACCCCCTGACCACCCTTAGGCGTTCCGAACAGGGGCAGAAAAGCCAACGGGAATCGTCACCCTTTTGTTTTCCTCCTTCCTTTTTTTTTTATCTGACGGATCGACGGAGAGAGAGAGCGAGAGAGAGAGAGAGAGAGCAATTACTCCTCACGCACTTCGGCACCGGTCGTTACTCGATTTTGAACGCGGTGTCGATTCCCGCTTCGCCTCCACTCGCTACCCGCCCTCGGTTCTCACCCCTGTTTTTCTTCGCACGGTGCACCGACACGATGCTCTTAATTAAGGGGTTATTATGTGCCGGGAAAGGCTGAGGATCTAATAACGGTAAGGAACCGGGAGCCAGGGTTCTGCTCGCGCGGTTCATCTCGCCAGAGCGCGCAATAATATTTATTTAATTGATGTTCCTGATCGCGGGGGTGGTTATGCATTTTTCTGGTTTTTCACTACTTCCGTGCAACCATTCCAGTTGATTGGATATCGGTTGTGTCGTTCTTCAGACACTGTTGACAAATGGGGTTGGATGGAGCATTTTTAGATTTTTGCTGACTAGGAAATAGTCACTGAGAAATGATCACTAGGCGGGAAATTTTTATACAAAATAAAAATTTGCTGGATAGGTATATTGAGTCATATGCAAATTCTTTTTCTTTCTTTAATAAAGATAAAATAAAAATAAAAATTTGCTCTATAGGTATGTCGAGGCATATGCAAATTCTTTTTCCTTCTTCAATAATTATAGTACGCCGAATTTAAATTCTCTTTCAGTCCCTTTACTGTTCCAAATTGCAGCTACTAACTTTTATTATGAATTTATGAAATCCATATCAATAACACAAGTGATTTATGGATTAACACTAAACCTACCACGGTCAAATGACCGGTTTTATATTTTGCAATTATTGAAATTGTAAAAATTCATTTATGGAAATTAATGGAGTAATTATTTTTGTCCAAGCATCTGTTTATATTGTAAATTATGGATATTCACAATAAATTTAGTGTTGCCATTTTTACAAGGTGACGTTTATCAAATACTTTTAATGCTTCGTAGGTTTAGTGTTACGTAAACGGATATTTTGAAGAGATTTCTGTCAAATTTATTTTTGGTGCTGACATTGACAATCGTTGAAGAGGTTCATTTTATCTACCAGAATATATTCCTATGGACATGCAGAGAATCGTAAGTGGTGAAGATCGCCAAGGAAGTTCGCGCAGGATCCAGGGAAATTACGATATTTCCCTGCGGTATTAATTAATGAGGCAAACTCTTTAGGGAAACACGAGCAGCCCGGGGAGCATGGGGTAACGGAAGTTCAATATTTGAGGGTTTTTTCTCTCCATTGGCCCACGAGTTTCCGCTGGCAAGTGTGCCAAGTTCTCAGTTCCGGAGACAAATCGGTTTTCGCGTGTCGCGAACCAGCCTGTAATATTACGTATTACTCCAGAGAGAGGAGGAAGTCGGTTAAATCGTAGCCGCCGAGAAAATTACCGTAATTCATTTAGTTAAAACGATACAGCGACCCTTGTACCAAACATTTACATCAAGCATCCTCTATTCTTTAACAATTTTTACATACCGTCTAATATTATATTTTTCAATCTTCTCTTCATTTATCTGAAACAATCTAGCAGGTCGTACATCAGGCACAAGAAAAATCGAATGTGGATCTTTATAGGAAATAAAAATTTTCTACATTTAAAAGTTATTGTAGAAAGAGAGAAAAATTCCTAGACGGTAGATTTTTTCCAACCGATGCAAACAATTTTTATTTTTCGTAAAAATCTGCGGACTACCTATAATTAAATCGAGTTGCATTCTCTGTCTCATAAGTAGATGCATAAATTTTGCACCCCAAAAATTGGTCACAGCAGAATGATCTAAACAATTTCAGAATTCTAGTACATGATTTACAATTTAATGAAGCTGTTGAAGGGAGAAATAACTTTCTGTCTTGCGGTTCGTAGAATTTTTATTTTTATTTATTTCGATCAATAGATAACCAACCCTTAATTCTGAGATTAAGAAGTCAGCTGTTGTCTTTAAAAAGCCGGGTGGAAAAGGATCCCTGTCAGCAGGAAAATCTCTCGATCTTCTCCGGTGAAACTTGAAGACAACTCCCAGAGAAACCAGTTCAAGGTGGATCCCGCCATCTCGAACTTGCTTCTTACAATCCGTTGGAACTCTTCGGCAACAACCCGGTAATTTCTCGCCCTCGGTGACATCGATGATCGAGAAACCCGGCGACGCATTCGAGGCGTAAAAGAAGCTCCCGGCCCCCGTTCCTCTCTCCCTCCACAGAGTCACGGTGCAAGGGTGATCGAGTAGGGTAGGACGAGGGGGTTGCTGGGGGTTGGAGGTCGGGGGCGAAGGTGCAGGACGAGAAAGAGGGAAAAAGAGTGCGGGACGAATGAAAAGCTTCGAGCTTGCGGTAAACATCGAGCGTGTAATTCGCTCTTTAAAGAACACTTGGACGATAATTAAGCCGGCGTGGGGTGCGCCGAGGACGACGTTGGCGGGGGTGGTTCGGGGGGCGAGTGCAGAAACAAGAGAGAGAGAGGGAGAGGGAGTGCGGAGAGAGAGAATCGCGAGGGAGAGAGACGGTGAAAGTGTAGCGGAGGAGCGAAGAGGCGGAAGGGTGGGTTTACGGGCACCGTTGAAAAGATCTTTTTCCGTTTATTTTTCGTGACCATGGCTCGGAAAGACACGTGGTCTGATTTTAATTAGCACCGGGGTGCACTTCCAGCGCGCGCGCAGCCACGGATGGAGAATCTCGGGCTTAGAATTCACCTGCCAACCCCCCTAACCGCACCCCCAACTCCCCACCCCCTCAGAGCAGTCCTCGTTTTGCTTCTTTTCCTCGGTGGTCGCTGCCGCACCACCCCCGACCACCCCCGCGTTCTCCGTCATCCGTCCCTTCGGTTGGCGTTCTTCGACGCTGTGTTCTCGCGCTCGGTCAAGAGGGTTAATCCGACAGCGAAATTCTCGTTTGCCCCCGGGGTCGAGAGGGATGCGAGCAGTTTCGGTAAAAGTTGATTCGTGCCGGTCGGGCCGACGTCGACGTCGACGTCGCGTCGTCGGGCCGCCGCGCCGCGATGACGGAACGAACGTTTTTCACGTTTTTTCTGCCCGCAAGTATTCCTCCTCGGATTACATTTCCGCGAGCGCGATTATTACGAGACCTCTATTTTAAAATATATAGAATTGTGTAATATAGTACACATATTATTTTCCCGTGGTCGACGAATAGCTTGTGATCGTTTCCCCTTCTTTCTCTTTTAACAAACCCCCGAATTTTTCTACTGAAATGAGTAGATAAGGAATTTTTGAGAATATTTCTGTATTAGCTCCAACTGAAATAAGAAATTGCGCGGTGTTCGTAATAATAAACGTAAGTAAGAAGTATTATTGAGCAAAAATGAGTACAGCAATTACAAGATTGTAGAAACGTCAGAGGAATTTGAGAATATTTTTGTATTAGTTCCAACTGAATTAAGCAATTGCTCGGTGCTTGTAATAATAAAAATAAGTAAGAAGTATTATTGAGCAAAAATGGTTATACCAAGTACAACACTGTAGAGACGTCCGAGGAATCTAAAAATATTTCTGTATTAGTTCCAAGCAATTGAGCATACAGCAAAAATGGTTACAGCAAATACTTGTACCAATAAAATTGAGCAAATATTATTGAGCAAAAATGGTCACAGCAATTACAAGGCTGTATAAACGTTCGAGGAACTTATTAGAAAATATTGTTTCGTTATTTTCTAGACAAATTATTAACAGCAGGAAACACATTTTTGCGTAACTTCTGTTTGGCACAATTGACTTAGACGATTTTTAAATCCCAGAAAGATCCGTTTAGCGTAGTGATTAATCAAAATGGTGTTCAGGGAAAGTGACGGCAATCTATCCAAAAAGGGGGGGGGGGGCTAAACGACAGATTTCTGAGGACATTTGTCACGGGGAAGTTCGTCGGAGGTAAATGAAGCCAGTTTCCCGGCAATTTGCGAACTCCCGTGGCCTCTTGATCCGCGTTGTTTTCTTTTCGACAGCCGCAGAAGATTCGTCGGGTTAGAAAATGGTCGAGGTGCCGAGGTAAAGATGGTGTCTCTCTCGCTCTCTCTCCCCCTCTCTCTCGGCGAAGAGGCGAGCGAATTTCTCGAGGGCCTTATAAGCCGCGGGAGCAATCGGCAGGTGAAAAACTCGGCGATTCCGTTCCGCGAGATTTCGCCCCGCTCGTTTTTCTTCCCCTTTATCGGGAATTTCTTGCCGCGTTCTCTCGCCACTTTGAGACACGCGATTTCCTCGGCCCGTTTTCCACGGGCGACGTCGATTAACGAGTCAGCCATTGAGACCTGGATCCGCGTGTTCTTGCCCCCCCCGTCCCCCCGCCCCGTGCCCCAACCCCCTTAACCCTACTTCTTTTTCCTCTGTTTCCGTCTCACCACTCGCCTCCGTTCTTCTATTTTTTCCTCTCTTTTCTCTTTCTCTCTCTCTCTCTGTGCTCCATCGTTCGTTTTTTCCTTCAACTTTCTCCCCTCTTGTCTCGCGTCGGACCGACCGCAATGCTTTCGCCGCGGAAAAACGCAGCGAAACGCGGTTAAAGTACACGCTAAGGGGAACAAATTTGAAGCTCATTACCCGCTCCTCTTTTCAGATACGCCGAGGGGATGCCGGTTGAAATCTTTACGCGCGTGTTCGTTCGTTTCTTCCTTCCTCCTTTTTTTCCCTCGGATTCATTTTCCTACAGCCTCGTCTTCTTCTTCTTCTTTTTGGACGCTCCCTCTCTTTCTCTCCCTCTTTCTCTTTCTCTCTTTCTCGGCTTCCCTCGCGGTTCCTAATCGGCGACAAGCACCGGGTTTCGGTAATCAATTTTTCGTGAGCTCGAGGAAAATTTTTGAACGCGGCCGGCTCCGCGAATTTTCGCGATTCTGGGTCAGGTGGAGCAAATGATCCCGTACTCGCTTCACGGACGGGATTTTGTAACTTTCCTGGCACTTGTTTGCTGTTCAAAGAACAATTAACTTCTGTTCCTGTTCTTGGTTCGTTATACCTTGAACGATGCGAACATTGTGCTGCTTGAAGGGATGGACGTCGAACGAAACAAAGAAGACGCACGTCGTGCTTGAACAGCAAACTGTAATTGGACGAAGTTTGGACAGATTAACATGCTCGCTATCGGCGTTACCCTCCATGTTAAAATGTGACCTCCTTTATGAAATGTCAAAACAATTCACCAGAAGGTCAAGGATTTTCTGAATACTTTCTGAAGCGTATAAAATTCATTTGAGTATCTCCAAATACGTAGTGGCGGTGACTAAAATTTCTTTGTGCTCAACAATGTTGCAAAAGAAAATAGGAACATTCAATGTATGGCTGTTTTAACATATTGGTAGCGGAAAGAAAGAATTTTATTGTGACATAAATGAAGTAAATAACATCTGACAAGATAGACAATCGCAAAGCAGATAATTATAAAATCGTTGACCGTAAGTACTTCTCACTAAATCACAGTTATCTGCATTTCCGACGGGTCACAACAAAATCGTGAAAATTAGAACATACAGTGATTTCTTTATATATGTCGCCAAAGCCTGGACGATACACGACGCTGGCGAGACCCATGTTGTTGACATATATCGAGAATTCACTGTATCTGAGTGAATCGTGTCACAATATTGCCGGACCGAAAAGCTCAGCCCACTGTCTAAAAATCGCAACAAAGAACAACAATTTTATGAGCGTGGAATCATGCTACTGTCAGAAAGATGGCAAAAGATATTGGACCAGAGTGGACAATATATAATTCAATAAAATATTTATTCACTATAAGAAATTCGTCTTTCATTTTCATAAAGAAAAACGAAATTACTTTCCGAACAACCCAATAGATATAAATATTGAAATTTCCCAGCTGGGTAATCTGTTTAAAAGGGAGGCTTGCTTCGTCTCTCCCCGCGCACCGGGACATTGATACTCCGACGATTGTCCGAAACAAAACGTAGCAGGGAACGTTGATCGCGCGGCTTGCGGTCGTTTCATCCGTGGGCGGGGACCCTTTCGGCTGGTTTACACGAATCCATCAGCAACCATCGCCGGCTACCGGTTTCGACGATTTCCGTTGGCATATTTCCATCGTTCCCCGATATCGCCGCGCGCTTCGGCAAAAGGTAAAGAGGGAAAACCCGGCCGAACGAAAAAAGCCTTCCAATCCCTGGAAGCAACGAATTGTCGTCGGTCCTCCACCCTCTCTCTTTCACCCCCACATCCGTCCCCCTCCGACACCCCCGTCGCAGCCACCCTTCTGCGTTTCCAGGGCTCCGAACCCTCCGCCATTCGATTTTCCACTATTTTCCGATCGTCCGTTCTCTACCCCTCGTCTCCGTCCATTTCCATCAGTCTCCTCTGACGTTTATACTTTCGTGAACGGACCCGAGGGCTCCGCGGGGACGAGTTAAGGGGGTGGTCTTGATCGAGGGTGAGAGCACAGGCGGAAAAGACGATACGCGGACGTAACCGTAGGGACAAGAAACCAAGAAGGACGAGGGACAGGAAGGAAGGAACGAGCGAAGAGGGGAACAGAAGAGAAGACGCCGAGGGACCCAGGAAAGAAGGGGATGGAGAGCGAAGGACGAGAAAGGGGGTGGTAACGGGCACCACCAAGGGCGAAGCAACTCTATCTCTCTCTCTCGCTCGAACTTTCTCTTTCTCTCACGCTGCTTCTGATATATTGCCTCACCCGCAACCCTCACGCGCCCTAAACCATCCCTTATAGCCGCCATCTTGAAGGACTTCCAGCCACCCCCTTCCATTCTGCCCTTACCATCGCTCAACTCCCCTACAACCACCCCCGAACTGCGACCTGCACTCACCCGCCCGCCCACGATCGAAAATCCCGTTAGACTTATACGGGCTTAGCCCGTCCATTTTGACGAGGGGGTACGTGCCACCCCTGCGTACCAGCCGCCATCCTCTTTCTTCACCTCTTGCGGAATTCCATGGGGCTTTTTTTCCACCCCCTGCCTCCCCCCCATGAACGCCACCAACACACTGTTGCCGTTTTCCAAATGCCGTTGGACGTGCCTCCTAGGCCTCCTCTGTCTTTCACCCCCTGCTCGCCGAGCCCTCCTTTCTTCCTTTTTTTCTTTTCTGCCAAAGAAGATTTGTGCATTGGGACCAGGACCAAGGGCGCACGGGGCGGATCACGGTCCTTTCACTTGTTGACGTAATTATCCGGCCGGGGCGACACGAGCATGTTCGAACATCTTGTTACTGTTTGCCTCTGCTACCCTGTTGGAGGTTCATATTTATTTTTAAAGAGGGGTACAGGGTGGTTTCGAGCAGCTCGTTCATGGAGACCGGCCGTATCGTGTGGCAATTTTAATGATCGTGTGAGGGTTGTTTCGCTCATGCAATGTCGTTCAAAGAATATTTTTTGACGTGTAAAGTTAGTGTACTTACTTCTTGTGAGATTCTTATTGTCGTCGGTGCAGGTTGGGTAAATTAATACGTCCAGAGATAGTCTAATGAAAAATATAAATATATGTATGTTAATATAGGGTACCATGTGGTGAAACTAATTTTTACAAGTTGTTGACTTACTCATCCGTTCCTGCAAACATAGCTGATGCATGATCAACCTCTGGAGCAACACTTTAGGAGGAAACTCAAGATAAGTCGATTTACCTGATGCTCCATCGACCTGAAAGAAAATGTTGTTTTCATAAAAATATAAGATGGTACATTAAGTATGTGGGTGAAGAATTTTCTTTTCGAACCGTCTCTTTTATCGTGTACTAGTTCTCTTTTATTATTTGAAATTTCTCTCTACTTTCAACACTCTGTGTGTAATATTAACGTTTACCTCTGTCCGCACGATTAACAAATTTAAAAATTGTGGTTTAATTTCAATCATTTTAATTTTACTCTTTCAGAGGTGAGATCGATAAATTGATTAGTTTTGTTGTTTGCTAGTGAATAGTCTGACTAATTATATTCTTGACTGCACATAATTATTGCGTGTTCAACTATAGAAACATGAAGAGGGACAAGAAAAATAAATCACTTATATCATGTGGAATGTTTAGAAAATATTATTCACTCATCAGAAGGGATGAACAGACTCGCTCGCTAAATTGGCGAAAGTGATTGACGATTGCATCCACTAACGATAATAATAATGAATCCCAACCTTCGAGAGATAAGAAAGGACATCGAAAATAATAATAAATGTCTCGTGTCAAAGGTTACAGAGATATAACTCAGCTTCTAATTACAGGACAAGAGGCAACAGATTTGCGACAACGAACTACAAAATTGCCAGAAGTAATCGACTACCGTAACAAATAAAAATACACCGCAAGACAAACAAATCAAGTGAACTTTCCCACGAAGAGGAGGAACCCGAAGTACTCGCTCCTGGGCTGCAGAAGGGTGCCGTTCGTCGACAAAGTGTCCCGAAAGAAACATCAGACACCGACCGCGTTGCAGTCGTTGAAAAACGTCGCGCAGTCAATCCGAGCGGCTCAATTTCGATCGCGAGAGGGCGGAGAGGGTGTCGCACCCCATCCGCGAGTCAACCCTCCGCGTAGATTCGTGGGGTCTCGCGCAAAACGAGTAGGTGTTTCCGGTTTATTCCCGGAATTCCAGGCAGGGGTGGCTGTAGAGACGCGAGACCCCTTATGACCGGGCCAAAGGCAACATCGGAAGGGAGGAAGTGCATTTTTCGGAGTCCTCGCGTGCCCACGGGATTCGCACGACCCCCCTCGGCAAATCTCCCCCGCTCCTCCCTACACCCCCCACAGGATCCACGGTCGCCGAGGCATCGGGGTACTTCGCATTCTGCTACATCGTCGCGGGATTTGATTATGCAAAGCGGCGGCCCCCTTAGGCCGTTTGCACTCCTTCGTCTCTTTCCTTCGACTCGAGCCCCGAAGGAGTCTGTTCCACCCCCGCACGGACACGTAGACGGCCCATCCTGACTTTCAGCGTCCCGGGAACCTCACCTGCGGATTTTTCGAGGGATTACCGGCACACGGTTTTTGGGAAATTGAAAACGCAGTTTCCAGGCTCGGGCTCCGCCGAGACTCTGTTTCCCGCGGATCAAGTCTTCTTTGTAGACGAGCGACACACCAACCTGCTTCGAGACAGGTTGTTAGTCTCTGGAAAATGGATTCTTCTAAATGGCTGGAATTGCTCGAGGAATGTTCGAATGGTGACTCAAAGCTGAAGAAATAGTTCGATGCTTCGTATGGATTCAAGACAGAAGTTCCTTAACAAATGGATTCTTCCGAATTGTTGGAATAAACCAAAGAATATTTTTAAGGATGACTCGAAGCTGAAGAAATAATTTAATGCTTTGCCCGTATGGATCCCAGACAGGAGTCTCTTAACGAATGGATTCTTCCAAATTGTTGAAATAAATTGAAGAATATTTTTTATACTGACTCAATGCTAAAGAAATAATTTGACGCTTTTACTGACTATGCGGATAACGCGATTTCAGTATGAGAGTTAAAAGTAAAGGGATCCTTATGCATTTAACGTTAATATAGAAAGTCTAATGCAATTTGTCGGAGTTATAGCGAATGTATTGCTACAGGAAATGAAATTCCGCTTAACCGCATTTTCTCTACATTCGTCTGGAAAAATGGGACTTTGTATTAACGTTACAAAACGGTGAATTATTAAATGCCGTGTCGGGAAGGAGGTTCATACATATTGATTAACAAATTTCCGGTTTCGCGGATAGACGTTTTCACATTGTGGTAATTTTAAGAACTCCGTTTTAAATTGGCTTTTACACCGTGTACAACGTGACGGTTTCAAGAACTGTCGCTACACGCAGGATTAAATGATTGAAGACTGAAGTTGAAGATGTGAACTGGACGAAATTGAATCACCCTGTAAAATGGTATAACAAACGTTTCAGGAGAAATATAAATATTTAGAGATGCTTAAGAAATTATTAAACCCAAAATGACACACTCTGGAGAAACATCAGATAGCAAATTTTTAAAATATTCTTCAACTTGTTTGGAAACGTGAAGATCTGGACAGACAAGAATCTTCTTTTATAATTCTTAGAGTTATGGAAATATTTTCTTGAGAAATTGTTTAGCATGCTTCTTCATCAAGTACACGATACCATACGAAATTTCAGTTAATTTGATTTTGTTATTATTCTCAAGGAGTATATATCAGTCTCCTTTAGGGCTCGGTAGTTAGCACATTAACTGCCACGTCAGTCACATACGGCTGACAGTGATTTTTCACTGGGTTTAGAAATGCATTTATATTGCAAGATACCCAGACAAACCGAATTTTATTGTAGTCTTTCGAATTCAAAAGTGTTAAGACAGCATCCCCTATAAAACAGCATCCCCCATTTTAAATTTCTAGTCTTGGTTTCGTTAATTGAATTCCTCTGATTTTGTATGAATCTCTGGGATTGATATTTGGCACTTAACATGTTAAAACTCCACCAAAAATATGAAGAATTGTAAAATAGTTGTGACGTAAGTTGGCAGAACTGAAGAAAATTGGAGACTCGAGGGGACCACTGTCCGACGCTCCCTAAGCGCAACATTATCGAGCCTATCGATAATCGGGGTGTCGCGGGTAGAGGGGGCAGACCGGCACGGTTGCTACCCTCTTTCTCCTCCGTCTTTCCGGAACACAGAATCGATCGAATCCCCGCAAGGCAGTCGGTAAGCCTGCGGCTTAGGTAGCTGGGTACATCGCCACGGATTTGAATACTGTCGATTCTCAATTGTTGCGGATCACGCGCGGCTCTGCCAAAAAAGTTCGACCGTTCGAGGCCGGGAGAGTTCTCGATGGAGGGATGGAGACAGACTTATCGAACGAGACGAACGTTGTCAAAGAGCGAAAGAGAGAGAGAGAGGGGGGGAGGGGAATCGAGAGCGAGAAAAGGAGAGAAAGGCAAGAGAAAAGATGTATATAATTTGGGTCCCCGGTCGCGGCAGCTGCGTGGGTCCCGATATGCAAAAAAGGGGTTGCCGCACGGAATTAGAATATCCTCGCGGTCTCATTTGAATTTCAATCTCGCTGCGCGGACAGTTTTCCTCTCGCCGCTTTTACCCCCGGGGGCCCTAGGTATGTGTCTGCCTACCTACGGATTCTCAGGTAACCATCGGCCGAAGGGGTTGCTAGTTGAGAGGGGGAGGAGGGTTCACCTCTTCTGTCTCTTTCTCTCCGGTTCTCTCGGTTTGGATTGAAAAAGGAGGGGGGTAAAAGCAACAGAAAAAAAAGAGGGGAAAAAGGAGAGCACGAGCACCGCGTGCCCCATTAAAAATCCGCTGCGCCTACCTGGCGAACGAAAAAGGGAACGCCGCGCCGGGGAAATCGTGAACGCGGTGCGCACCTCATTAGAGCCGCGCTCCAACGTTAAATCCGATGCGCCGGGGGTTGCGACGCGCTCTGCACTCTCTCTCTCTCTCTCTCTGCCTACCCTTCGCGCGTCATTGGACGCACAACGGATTCTAAAGGTGTCGCTGGTACGCGTGCCGGAATAACGCGACGCTTCTCTCTACTCCGCTCCGCTCTGCTCCGCTCCACTCGCCCGCTGAATTAGAGGGAAAGAGGCTTATCGCCGGGAAAACGCCGACAAAAATTCTCTCTTCGGGGATACGTAAACGTCGCATGGCCTGGAAAATAGCGGCGAGGGTGGTTCGACCTTGGGACCATGGAATATCGCGTTCACCATCCTGCGCTATGCATCGTGCTTGCTGCGCTAACGATGTGATGCGCTTGTGAAGTTCAACAATTTCCTCTCATTGAATTTAAGAGACAGCTTCGTTCGATTTTACTATTGAAGAAATCTAATGTAAGGGTGGCTTTGTTCTTCAGGGTAGTTTTCCTGTTTGGAGTCCATACTGCCCACTCCTGTTCATGAGAATATGTTGTTTGAGGATTTGTTGTAAAGTTGTTGTCCGAGTTCTTAGACAGATATATCTAACAATTTCATGTTTAATTGTACTGGTCTTGCAATTAGAAACGATCATGACACGATCTTTAAAAACAATAAGATACGTTGACTATTTTCAGTAGAATATTTAACTGTCTCGATTTCGTAGAAATCATCTAAATTGTCCAAGTGAAATGATGGTATCGCGACTGGTGTATATTACTTTTTAATATTGACAAGACTGCGTCTGTTCAAATTCGATAAAATTTTAAATATCTAATTTGTTACTCCTTTAAACTTTTTGGGGCCTATCAAATCTCATAAAATTTTGTTTAAAAAAATGTATTAGTGCATTGTCACTTTCATGTAATTTACATGGCAGTCATAATGTATAAAGCGTGCTGCAACAAAGACGTTCGCAGTTTTTAGAATCAACAATTTAATTCTGAGGTGAGACAGTTGGAAATGTTTGTAAATTTATTTACTCTGATTTCTTTCATTGATTTTGCTACTATTACTATGAGATAACTAGTTATAATTGTCACTCTAGCAGCGCCAATGAAATGCAAAGGGTTAACCACCAATATTTCTCAATGAGTATTTCAACAGTTGTCTAGGGCACCACCCTAATAACTAGACTACGGATTTTTATGCAACACAAAAATTGTTTGCATGAATTAAAAGATACAGGAGCTACATATACATTGAGTTCTTGTAACAATCTTGAGTTGGACACACTACAAACATGTTTTTAAAATCTGTAAATGTTTCCGCTGTTTTATGTTTGATCTACTCATGATTGTCATTAACACATAAAAACCGCATTCTACTGGCAACGAATCGATAAAGAAGACGAGGTTTAATCTCTCGGTATCTCTGTCCATTTTCTAAGCCTCCATTCCCAGACCCGTTTGATGGCGGCCAGAGCCCCCATCCGTTGCACCCCCATCGTCGCATGCACATTTACACGTGCAGCAGAGTTTGCCGGGATATCGATGCACTTTGTTACCCGTATCGCGTATGGTGCACGCGCAAACACGCGAAGATAGACGAACGTTGTCGAGAGCGGAAGAACGACGTAGCAAAAAGGGGGCGGGAGGGGAGGGGAGTGAGGGTTTGTTCGACGTATAGAAAAGGGGGTGGTAAGGATATAGGAAGGATAAGAAGGGAAGCCATAGCCTGCGGCCTTTCCCTCTTGCGAAGTTTTTCTCCTGTAGGCGTCCACGCGAAGTCCACCCCTAGGGAAAACCACCACCACCCTCCCTCCCTTAACCGTATCTTGCGAAATCGATGGGTTCAGGGTAAGCTCGGGCATAGTTTCCCGTGCCCGAAAAAAAGGCCGCCCTTATTTTTGCACGGCTAGACGGCCAGCTTCGATTGGTCCCGGAGACGGGGGAGAACGTTAGTATAAATACGCGGAAGTATGTGCGGCTGAAGGGGTGGCGGATAGATAGAATGCGCGCGGCCGGGGGGAGGGGGTGTAGGAGACTTTTATCGTGGCTCTGCACACCTCGGTCTCTCGCGCACCGAGAAATATAACTGGGCGTTCAGAAATTCTTTACGTTCGCGCGCGAGCTCGCTGCCGGTATAGTCGCCGAGTTTTGCCACTTTTAGCACGCCGGTGCATGCTCGATAAGTGTTAAAGCGGCCTGCTTCAGACACGCGTGCTCCTCCTGCCTGGCTGAAGGGCTCGCTTGTTACCGGCTCGTAGAAATGTTCGATCGTTGCTGGCGGAAAAATCGATTTCGATCTGCGAGTAATTCTACGATTTTTAAAAATCCATCTACCATCACGATCAACTACCACGTAAATGACTGAAAATCCCTACCCCGGACTTTTTATTCTACGATTCTTCGAGTTGAAACATTTTCTTATGAAGTCATTCAACACTTTTTGAACGCTTCTTTCATCCACGTGTTGCAGTAAATGCACTCTTAACATCTTTATGAAGAATTGCGATGTAATATAATACAATTCTTCGAGTTAAAACATTTTCTTATGAAGTTATTGAACACTTTTTGAACGCTTCTTTCATCCACGTGTTGCAGTAAGGTAAAGGCACCAGTAGTTGACCATGTACCAGTAGTTGACCATTTTATAGAAAAACATAGAAAATAAGGTTTTTATACGCGCACTTATAAGTGCACTTTTGACGAAAGTGAACCTCGAATGCCATGCCGTCTGTTGTTTAAATTTCAAAACAATAAGAACATTTCAAAGTCAACTACTGGTACATGGTGGTCAACTACTTGTGATGCAATATATTTAATTGTTTTTTCATGATTCTTTAATATAGAAATTTTAAACATTTATTTGACGTATACGATATTTATGTTGCAGGAAAGGGCCCGCATTTCGATCCTAATGCAGTGTAGCTTCTTCGACACCCCTCGCCAGTTTGGAAACTAGAGAATAATAGGGGATGTTTTTAATTTTAACAAAGATATGTGAACGTTGTGTTAACCCTTTGCAATCGAAGCTATTTTAACTGCAAAACGAAACATTTCTTCCGATCTAGAATATTTCCCCTATGTTTGGTAATTTTTTAAATACAAGCAGATTTGATACACAAAATTTGGAATAATGAGACCACATGGCTTCAATTACATATATATCGCAATTAACACAGTTAATATTCATTTTGCGGTGGCACGACAAAAGCTCGTTTCGCCTGCTAAAATTCTCCTCGCATTGAACATATTCTAAACTACCTACCACGCATCGGTCCATACATTTCCCGTGAAATTCCTCAACTCGCATAACCACGCAACAGAACCAGCCAAAGGCGGCCGCGCATAATCACCGTCGATCTATTATCCGAAACCCGGGCGTCAATCAAACGGCTAACAAGCGCAGCCCCGAAACCAATAACCTAAATACCTGGAGCTCGCCGCGTCACGGAAACATACTGGCGGAGCGTCGATCGTCGGAAACGAGCCTAATTGCGCGGTGAGACCGTCGTTCATCGACCCGGCAGAGTCCGCGAGACAAAGACCGCGGTATTCAACCGTCGAAAAAAAAAAAACTGTCCTCCCAGTTCCTGGGGAACGTTACTGTCGGATTCTTGCCGGTAACAGTACGACGACGTCAGTTACGTCAAGTCCGTCAAGTAACTCGGTGCGCCAGCGTTAACCCGGGTTCTCGTGTGTGGACTGCCGGAGTTTACCGTCGTCGACGACGACGACGACGACGACGACGACGACGGGAAGACGACGACGAGGCCTCGTCGACGAGAAACCGGGAAACTTTAGACCAGACAGCCCCCGGATGCTCCGGTTCCCGTGCACGGCGGTTCCTGCCCCGTCTCACCCATCTCACGGCTGCACGCCTGGAAAGTTTTGCCCCTGTACCGCCCTTCCTCAACTCGCCCTCCACCGCACCCCCGCAGCCCTCTTAGCCCCGGGGATTTTGGTTAGAATATTGAATCTCGCAGAGTGGAGGCGCTGTAACGAGCACACCGCCGACCCCGGCGTACGTAGGTACCTTCCACGTCCTCGTATAATACCAACCACGACCATGCTCGCCCCGGGACGCCGCTCGCGAATAATCTGCTCCCGGAGAAGACACCGGGGCGATACTGCGAGCCGCTCCCGGGGTCCGAGTTCTCCGAGTCACCGGAACTGCCATACTTGGTCGCTTCAAGTCGCTGGTACAGTATGTATTCTCTCTGTAACTGTCGCATTGTTTGCTAGTGAACAGTCTGACTAATTATATTTTTGACTGCACATAATTATTTCGTGTTCAACCATAGAAACACGAAGAGGGACAAGAAAAATAAATCACTGATATCATGTGGAATGTTTAGAAAATATTATTAACTCCTCAGAAGGGATGAACAGACTCACTCGCTAAATTGGCGAAAGTGATTGACGATTGCATCCACACTAACGATAATAATAATGAATCCACATCCACACTAACGAAAAGGACATAAAAAATAATAATAAATGTCTCGTGTCAAAGGTTACAGAGATATAACTCACCTACTAATTACAGTACAAGAGGCAACAGATTTGCGACAACGAACTACAAAATTGCCAGAAGTAATCGACTACCGTAACAAATAAAAATACACCGCAAGACAAACGAATCAAGTGAACTTTCCCACGAAGAGGAGGAACCCGAAGTACTCGCTGCAGAAGGGAGCGGTTCGTCGACAAAGTGTCCCGAAAGGTACAGTATTCTCTCTGTAACTGTCGCATTCTTGCCGAACGACAGTTCTAATTGAGGTGCTACACTCTTCGTTGCGTGCCGAACGTAAAAGATAGCGATTGAAAAATAAAAAGACCGACGCTTCGACTCCCATAAAAAAAAGAAATGTTACCAAAAAAAAAATATATATATATAAGCGCAGACGTCGCGTGACAATGGCAAAGGATTGTTTCACGGCGCGTTGCCGTCTCTAAAACCAACAGACCTTCTCGCGACGTAGCAAATAATTCACGGAGCATAATCGGGCGATATTTCATCCTGCATCCTGCGTCATCGTGGGTCACCCCTTCCAATAATTTTCGCCTTGGCCGAGGACGAAACGAATTTACTTTTAATTGCCGTGCGCGTGACCGTGTGCTGTGCGCCCGTACGCTAGAATATGGCGGCCGAGATGATATACGAGGGTCAGGCCATGTTTCCGCCTGTTTTGACCGCCGAGGGGGGTTGGGGCTGGGCAGCACGCCCAGGGTCAACGGATGACCCATCGAAGGGCACCCGGTCGTGGCCTCGGCCTTCGAAAAGGGTGACCATAGCACGCGCCCCCATCCCTCTGACCATCGCGGACCTCGAAGGGCCCAGGGGGTCGCGGATGGCACACGTACACCGGTCAGCCAAGTCCAAATTAACGGAGTGTCCAGGTAGCCAGGTAGCTAAGCCCGAGGACATCATCGATGGCCCCGGAGACTGAAATATGGGTCGAAGGTACGTTTCAACGATCTTGTCGCCCCGGTTGGCCAGCTTTGTCCACAGAAAGAGAGACCATCACCTGCGCCATGGCTCGCGCGAAACTGGATCCAGGCGGGGGACCGTTGATCCAGGCCCTAGATCCTTGTCTCTTGACCGGTACGGGCTTCCGGTAGCCGTTCTGACCTACTTCCATACCCTGCCTTCGTCGGAAGCGCGGTTATGTTGCGAGTCGATTGCCAATTCGAGCTGGGTCTCCGGACTTAAACAATTTTTCTTGTTGCGTGCTTAAAAGAATTTAAGGACCGAAATGACCGGACCTTAAAAAAAGTTATTGTTAATCCATTAAGCGTAGATAACAGTCGATTCGTTGCTGAATGAATTAGCAGATAAACAACTTCCATAAAATGATGATACAAATTTATTTTTACGTAATTGCAATTATACAAAAAATTGACCGGCCGCGATAGATAGGACAAGACACATAGATAGGACAAGGACACATGTCCTTCAAACATACATGTGTATGTAGGATACATACATTTCTTGGAAAAGAAAAATAAAACGAGAAATAAATACTGAAAAATACTTTCTATACATACTTTAAGAAAAATCGCAAAGATAAATAGCGAGGTGATAATGTTGTATGTACGTATAACGATAATGTTATATAATAATTGATTAATTGTATATAATGTTGTATGTGGGGGTGTTGGTAAGTCTAGTGTTAAGGTACAATCGCTCCGCCGAAATCGACCATTATTTTTGCTTGACTAGAAGCTTAATAAATATTTTGAAAGATGAAATAGTGTAAACTCTAAATTATGGAATTTGTATAATTGTAAGTAGATTTAGAAATGCAGAATTAGTTGAAAACGGCATCGGATTAGTTTAACTATTATAGAATCAAGTCAACATATTTTTCGAAATACTTTGTGCAGCTTTGTTGAAGCGTATTTCGATTTGTGGTTCTTTGAGGACAGTCTGGCGATGGACAAATGGAAATAGAGCACGGGAAATTCGTTTTACGGGGACGAGGGTCTTTGAGGATTATCGGAGACGCGCGAGAAACGAGACGCTCTAATGTACGAGAATGGAATATGGTGGAATTGGATGTCGGATTTGTTATAGTTGTGAAATATTTACGAGAATATACGACACTAATGCGGAGAGTCTAGTCTACTAAATATTCAAACATTTCGCTTCTCAATATTTTAATTCGAGACCGCATAAAACGAATATCCCAGTTCATTTCTGTCAAAAACATGTAGAATAATTTCTAATTTCTAAGAAATTACAAGTGATAAACTACCGCATAAAACGAACTTGTATATGCCAATTAATTTCTGTCAAAAACACGTAGAATAACCTCTAATTTCTAAAAAATTGCAAGTAACTAACAAATTCCTCAAGTACCGTAAAAATTGCTACGTTAAAAATTTATCCGAGTAAAAATACCCCGTCCGGCAACTTTTACGTCTCAGAGCTTCAACATTGTAGATTTTCCGAGGAAACATTTTCCGAGAAATGGATTTCGAGAGTAATCTTTTACAGAAATCGTCATTGTATGGAAATTACGGGGAGCGTGGAATTTATTAAAATTGCGTTCGAACAGCCACTTATCGAATTGCTCGGTTATCTCACCGCGTTTTTTGGATCGATACCGGCGTCGAAATTTATACGCCGCTGTAAATCGTTTAACATTCACGCGCTCTCCCCGGCGTCCGGCATATTTTAACCCGGAAACCGTAAAAATATTATGCGGAAACGGTTGCGCGTATTTTCACGGTTTCGCGTATCTTATAAAGTAATCGATTTTATACGCCGCGAGTGGAAAGTACGTTTCGTATCCACTTGCGTCGACGAGGCATAAAACCGCAGTAGAAAATTCCGAACGTGCTTGTACAATGGCGTCGACGTACATATGTGCCGCATACATACTTCAGCGATTTTTTTTTCGCCACGCATCATGCTATCCGCGAACCGAGGAATTTTTCTTCGACGATGCAACTTTGACCGGGGCTGCTCGCCAAGGCAACTTCATCGATGAAATTCGAGTAATTGATAAATTACAATCAGTTCTCAACACTCATTTTTGACAATTAATTCGGCAATGCTTAATTTTTTATGCTTCCAAAAACGTTTGTAGAAACATTGCAATTAAATTCGTCAATGTTCTTCCTTGGGATTACTAAACCAGGCCTTAAAATATCTAATATTTAATTTTATATTTTCTATTTAACGTCATCTTGGAAATATATCGTCCATAGCGTTTTAACTCATTTTCCACGTAAAACGCGAAACTTTTGTGTCAATCCTTTTAATTCAAATATACAGTACTGTATAATTTAAATTTTATAATTTAGAATAGGTGAAATATAAAATAGCAAAAATATTAAGTAAATATTAATTATATAAAAATAAAAATAAAAATTGTTAGAGGATGAAAAAATATCGAATATTGATGTCATTCCACTACCTTACAATTAACTTGAACAATTTTCACTTTGCCTTTACAAATGACACAGGATTGGATATCGTTTTTAAAATTTTGGAACTGTATAATTTAATTTGAATTGAACTATTTCGCCAACGGAATAAGAAATATTTTCCGGTGCGTAGAATTTCGTTGTCGTCCAGTGCGTTTGATTTTTTAATAACATTGTGAGGATCGAATTTTGTAGTAAGAAACGTGGATTATTGTTAACGTAGGAAGGATAAAAGAGGAAAGGTTTTTCCCTTGTCACCAGAACAATTTGCGAGCATCCGAGTCTCCCGCCGCGTGTTTGATCCAGACGCTAATCCTTCGGCAAACAGAACATTATTTCTACTTCGATTGCTACTTTCTCCGGGCTTCACCGATGCGAACGGATGCTTTAATATTCTCCCGGACTCCTGAGAACACTACAAACGCCCGGGCATGTGCAGAATCGGAACAGGAAAATTGAATTAAATGGCGGATCCAGTTCAACAAAGGGCCGATGTAATCTCACTGCAAGTATGCACGGTACTTTGCAGACTTGTAATGGAACTCCGAGACGAATAAAAGTGGATGCCCTTATTGAAGAGAAGGGCATCCCTCTCCTTTCCAATCGCAGTCTTCTTGAGTCGTTTTCGTGTCTCCATGTCATCGAACATGGCGAACAGCCCTTCTTATTGATTCCATGTGCCCGAGCATACTTCTTTATTGCTTGGGCTCGACTTTGATCTAATTGTAAATAATATTAAAAAAAGAAATCCCAATTTAGACGCACATGCTACGTCAAAGTCGTGAAAAGTAAGTCCTACGGAACAGAGCAGGTGTTATTTTATTTAGCAAACTGTTGGGATTTATTATAATAATTCTTACGTGGTGAGAGACTTTGTTAAAAATTTTATATTGTAATTTAGAAATAAAATTCACAGTTTAATAGTTACACTTTAGATATATTTTTACATTATTTATTTCATTGAAAGGAAATTCCATTAGGAGACTGTTTCTAAGGAGACAGAAGAAACATATGTAACAGTTTGGGATAGTTTATACATTTAAGAATATTTTCGCGTCACACCGTGCCCCGTCTATTCTGAATCCTCCCATTACCGTTCGAATCAATCAAATGTCAATTATGCAGAATCTGTAACCGCATGGGGACCGGAAACGGAAACTAAAATCTCCGAGTGTTTTAGTATCATTGCATGGAAGCAATTAGATTGCCGTATTAATTTTGTGTCCTCGATGATATAAGATATACCCTGCTACTCCGAATACTATTAAATCTTTACACGATCCCGGTACTATAAACGAGTCAGCGTGAATGAAAGCTGTTCACCTATTCTCACGCAAACGAACGGGTGAAAAGTAAACGCATAGAAAATGATGGAGATTATTTTGGAATATGTTCTCTGGTTGTTTGTAAATAATTGACAAACCAACGAAGAATTACGTAAGAATTAAATTGCACTTCTAATAGTACACAAATTGAAGCTGCGTCACTACGTCATTCTTTATGATAACATAAAGCGTTCCAAGTAATGGTTTTCCGCAAATCAAACCGGAATATTAACCCCTAAATCCAGTTTATCGCTTAGAAAAGTGTTACTGTGCATTTGGTGGGACTGTCGTGGCATAATTCACTTTGAGCTGTTGAAACCTAGAGAAACAGTTACTGCTGAGTTTTATTGTCAGCAATTACAACGGCTGTATACAGAACCATTGAAAAAGAGGGCATCTTTAGTCCACGGAAAAGGTGTAATACTGTAAATTGACAATGCGCGGCCCCATACAGGGAAACTCGCTCAGGAAAAATCAAAGAATTGCAATGGGAAGTTTTACCACACCCCGTGTACTCAACGGATGTTGCTGCCTTTCTGACTATCATTTTTCCAGATCTCTGGAGCAATATTTAAGAAATAAAACATTCACTTCTGTAGAAGATGTAAGGAGGTGCCTTGTGTCATATTTTGCTTCACGAACCCTGGATTTCTATAAGAGGGGGATTGAAAATTTGATGGCAAACTGTCCTTGATAATGATGGAGATTATAAAATAAATTAAGAAATGAAAATTTGAATTTACTACAGAGTTCGTTTCAGATTTCAAAAAATAATTGATTACTTATGGATCGTCCGAATAGAAGAATTCCTGCCAGTGACCAAAACGATTATGACTTCTTTCGATCAGGGGGTCCAAAAAAAAAAACCGCGCCGCGCCGCTCAAGTGTCAATTTACCCCCGGTCGCGGTGGTAAGAGAGTCTCCCATAATTAGAAACGCGTATTATCGATCACGGGCCGGAAGTCTGCGGAAGAAGTAACGGTTAACGATAATGTAACAACCTCCGCGGAGTTTCCGCGAGCGTGCATATACGGCCGCGCTTCTATTTCCTACATACATTGTACAGGTGCGGGGGTGTGTGTGGAGAGCGGGGTGGGCGACAGGGGGCTGTAAATATATGTACGCGTACATCGAACGCCGAGGCTATATCGACAGCAAAATAAGGGATCGCCGTGGGAGGGTGGCTACATGAGGGATGCTTCGTGAAGCCATAGACGTTCGACTGCTCTCCATCCATCCGCCCTCGTCCGCCACCCGGCCAAACCCCCCGCTCGGCCCGCCGCCACCCCTCGATATTAAAAATTTCAATATCCTAGCCCCAGGGGTGGAAAACACATAATGTATTCAGGTGACGTCCCGGCCATTCTATCGGCGAGAAAAACGTACAGTTTTTCGAGGAATCGAATCCATCCAGCACCCCCCTCCCCCCTCCCCCTCATCCCTCCCGCCCCACGCCGCCCGGCAACCCTCTAGCCGCCACCATTCCAGGTTTTGCTCCCCTTCGACGGGGTATCGCCACCACCCACGTTTTCGTCCAACCCCGCACCCCTCTCCCTGACCCAACCTCTTCGGCCTCGTCCTCCTCTCTGGGCTCCGTCCTCATCCTCCTCTTCATCCTCCTCCGTCACCCCCCTCGGGTTTACGTGCCACCCTCGAGGACCAGGATGACGACGGAAGCTTCTTTGTTTCTTTCTGTCCTGCCCGCCACGTGGAGCGTTTTTATTCGCTCCACTGTGCTGGCTCTAGCGAGCCATCTCGAACGGAAATTGATAAGTTCGAGGAAACACCGTGGTCCCCGCTAGACGACTCGCATCAACCCCCTGACGATGCGTGGAGAACCGATTTGGCGTTGGAAAATTTGTGTTTTCGAGCGACTGTCTTTGATTTTTCTTTTTCACAGAGTTCAGATGAAGATGGTCTGTTGATTTTGTTGGTTAGGTGTAAGCTTCAAGGTGAATTGCTTCAAAGATCTGAAAATGTTGTTGAGGAAAATGGGAACATGTTTTGGGTAACTTCAGTCGAAGAATTTTTATTTTTCTTTGATTTGGAGATGACTGAGATACAGAAAGCATTGGTCCTCGCAAATTTGTTAGGCTCGAGGATGCTTCCAAGGGTGAATTGTGTCAGTAGAACTTACACTTTGCGTTGATACTTTGTAATGTTGTGGGAAAAGTTAGTTCATAGTGTCCGAAGGAGTTTGCTTCGTCTCAGAAATGGTCGATATAAAAATGACGTGGAGCGCAATGAATTTACTAGGTAGAGAGTGATTGATAGAATAAGAGTATGCAATTTGTGTGGGAGTTTTCAGTAGATGAAGAGTGGGTGTGTACCAGTTACGCTTAATAAGAATGGGAGATAGTAAAGATGGAGATTTGACGCTGTGGCTTTTTCGTCGTGTCTCCTGGAAATTGCATTTTTCGCACTCACTGCGTCACCTTTAAAAATGTCAGGTGTAATGTCAGGTGATGTGTGAGATCAGGAACGAAATTATGCTTCCTGTATAGATAAGGTGGATAATAAAAATTCGCTGGTTTACTCCATAATTTCACTCAAAAAATAAAAAAGATAAACCAGGAACAAATCTGCTTAGTGGACTTGGGGAACTGGAGGCTAGAAACAAACTAAAATATTTTTACACAACTATGAATCTTATCAAATATTTTTTCTATGCCTATTAGATTATTCCAAAGATGGTAGTTTGTACTGCTTGATCTCAATACTGTTGTAGGAATAAGAAAATGCTCATGAAAAAGTTGTCTACACAAAAACACGTAATAACGTTAAACATCGACGAATGTTCGATGAAAAATTAATTCTCTCGAACTTCTTCTCCCGTGGTATGGTATCGATTCTGAGAAACGTAGACTAAGATCACTAGCATAGGTCTCTATTATTACCAGCCGTTGGCGAGTTTAGTGAGAAAGAAATATCGGACTCCATTATTGCCAGCTGTCGCCTAGCGCAAAAAATCAAATTTGCTTGATTTGCTACAGGCTACAAAATTGCGTTTCTCTCGAAAAAGAAGACACCTACTATTTTGCCTACGCTATGGCTTCCAATAACCAAATAGCTTCCACCGTTGTATAGTGAATATTGATCCAAGGACCACAAAAATTATATAAACCAGAATCCAGTCGAGAAATCGGTCGCCGGGAAGGTCGGCCAGAAAAGCGCTGGATTTCCATCCCCCGAAGGTCCAATAAGTTGTCCGCGGGGTTCATTGTCCGGGGGCGCGTGTCTCGCAAAAAAAAGCCGAGTCGAATCGACGAAGGAATTCGACTCCGAGCGAGATCTCGCTGCCGATGGAATGGCGTTCGCGGGTCAGATGCGATTTCCCTGTCGTTCCAGTTGCGCGCCCCGTATCCGGCGAGGGTGAACGGGGGTGAGGCCGGCGAGAAATTGGTAGAAAGTGAGTCCTCGGGAATCAAGCCACCCCCCCCACTCCCTCCTTTGCCACCGGCGCCCATTCGAAGAACGTGGAGGAGGCGAGGGCAGGGGCTAGATAGTCGAATGGTTCACGGGCCGCGATTCTAAACAACTTAACGATAAAATTTATAGTTCCACAGCACGCCTACCCTCGTAGCCCTCTCGGGGCTTTCTTCGGAGGGGGTCGAAGGAAGGAAACGAAGCACGGTGAACGGGGACGTGGTGGGTGGGGGATGGGGGTAGGAGACCTCAGCCGTACATAGGAGGTCTCTTGTACAGGACTTTTACCCTGCAGAGTTGCGTCGTAATTTATGGATGCCGTTCCCTTATCCGCAGGATACGAACTCCACTCTCCCCACACGTTTGCTGTCCTTCTATCGATCCTATATACCGCGACGAAACGGGTGTCCACGAAGTATCGTCTTCGGCAGCTCGCCTGCCCTGCGACGCCTTCCAGGACTCCTCCGGGATGACCGAAATATTTCCTCGACGATATTCTACCGGATACTCGAGTACAGGGAATCATCCCTTGGTCGCCATTCGTGGTGCCAAGGCGAGCATCAGGTCTGGGTTATGGTTAATTCATTCTGGATTTTGTATGTTTAAATGCTTTTGTCGAGCAATAGACTTGGTTAAAACTACTTCTGAACTAAAGAGTATTTCTTTGAAATTGGAATTTACTTAGTTGAAAATTAGATCCATAGTTGGTGGACCAGAGGGTTGAGCACAAATAATAATACTTTGCTGTCACTATTTCATGTCAATAATAATGAACACAATAGTTTTAATATTTTTAAGCGAAACCTTCCATAGAACAGTTATAATTCTTTTTTAGATGAATAAACAGGGCATTTTATGGGGACCACTTTTGCAAGAAGATTTCTACAAGACCTGTCCAGTTAAAAAATGTAGATAATCGGTCAAGTTGTAAGTAGGTACATACATATACAATATGTAGCTTCATAGTTGTTTAAAAAACAATATTTTTCCTAGAATTAAAGTTTCAAATGTGATCATTGTTACCACAATTGTACCCTTTGAAGGATTCAATCTACTTCATTCTAAAAATAACACAGCATGTAAAAAGACGTCGAAACGACTGAAATTTTCTGTCTATCATTTTCAGACCCAAAGATCAAATTGTAAAAAAGTTGTTGATACCCAGACTCCCACCATGACTCTCTCTGTAACTGCTCATTTTCATAGACAAACTGCAACCAGAACGAAACCAACCACCAACAACAATTACCTCCACAGCTAAAAAAGAACAGCACAAAATTTCATTGAACTCTCCACACTGTCCTTTTGAGCTGCAAACGGCAAGTTCATTCAAGCGACTTCGCGTAGCCAGTTCTTTATCCCGGGGAAGAATTAATCAAAGTTGTTTCGCGGCTCCTTCGGCACCCGGCACTCGAAGGCCCGTTCCGTATTGTATTCCGATTCGTCGAGTCGACGTATTTGTTCTACCCGCGATCTATATGTTGTATATACACCGGTAATTCAATGGCCGTCCATTTTGCCGAGTGGCGGGGGGTAGGGGGTGGGGTGCGGCACCTCGGCACCTCGGCACGCGGAAAGCGAAAGTTAATTGAGGAGCGGAAGTGAGACGGCGGCATTTGTAATTCAGATTTTTCGGCTCGCTTTCTCCTTTGCCGCGAACCACGTGGACCTTTTAGTTTTCCTTCCTCCTCTCCCTGCCTCCTCCCCACCCCTCGTTCTCCTCCTTTTTCTTTGCTGAATTTATGGAGAGAGTTTCATCGGCGCGGGAACTTCTTATCCGCCGCGCTTGAACTTCCTCAGGTACGCTTTTGCACAGGTGCGCTTTCTGTCACGTGGTCCAACCGCGACAAACTACGAATCGGTTACACATCGTTTAACGTGGACATTAACAATTTCTTCTCGCACAGACAAATTCAAAATATTGTATTAGAAGTGCTTGTATTTTGTCGAGGGACGATAGTGGACGATTGAAAAATATTTTGAGGTCCGTGTCCGGTGTTCCGGAGCCACCCGTTACATGTGGAAACACACCCTGTACAGAAATGCTTGGTTTGCCGAGGCGCGCGGGCGCTGCGACGTGTTTGCACGTGCGCGCGCGTGTGTGTTAGTTAGTCCACCCTCGAGGGAACGTGGTGTGGGGGAGAGGATGAGGGATGGAAGCCGTCGGTGGAGGAGGGGGTTGGCGAGGGACGAGGGGGAGGATGAGGAGGAGGCCGGTGGAACCCAGATAGAGCGAGACGGAGCAGGAGACAGCCGTTGGACCACGTTGGGGGATGGAAGAGGATCGAGAGAGCTCGTGGAGGGATGGGAGAGGAGGACGGTATAGAGACAAACATAGGTAGAAGGTTAGGGGTGCGACGGAGACGGCAGGAATACGTGGAGGCCCGTCTTATATTGATTTCTGTCCACGCCACCCCCGCCGGGCCTCCACAACCCCTGCGAACCACCCTACAACCGAGCAGGAGGCAGCAGGTGTGGGGGTTGCAAGACGGACAGAGAGACGTGGGTGGAAGGGAAGAAACAGAGAGAGAGGGAGAGAGGGATGCGAGGAGACGGAGAAGACCCTCTCGCCGCACTTTCTACGGGAGAGGCCCTCGGGGGTGGCACTCTGTCACATTCAACCCCCGACCACCGTCGCCAGTCCGCCACCCCTCGAGTCCCCCTTGTCTCTCACTCTCTCTCTCTTTCTCATACACACTCTCCCTCCTCCTCCTCCTACCATTCAAATAACAGGCACCGCTGCTTTGGAGCATAGATGGTGGTGGCGATGGTGGCGGTGGTGCCGATGGTAACGGTGGTACGAGGCTTGGTAGATCGGAGGGCGGGCTGACAGAGGGTGAGTTTCGTCCGGCCGAAGCACACCTCGATCGATTGGGCTTGTCCAAGGGTGGAAGAGGTATCCCGGTCTCCCTCTGTTCCCCGCTCCAGTCAGCCTTACCTTCACCGCCAACCACCCCCGGCCAACCCTCCCCCGCGCTCCTCTCCGCGTCCCTGAAACCTCCCTCTGCCTCTGCCAGCCTGCCTCCCTCGGCCTGGCGAACCCCGAGAGTGAGCATCACGCGTACATGTGTACGTGCCTTTACCGTGCACGTACGTGTATGGCGAGGGGTTACCATGGCAACCCACCCTCACCACGGGGGTGAAACGCCATTGGCCGGCGCGGGGTCTCGACCGATCGTGACCCACCCCTGTCTCTGTCTTTGTATCGGCGTCTACGTATGCCGCGAGGACTAATCCCGGCGACGAAATCGCTCGCTGACTCGAGTCACTGTCCACCGGACCTATTTCACCCCCTTTCACCCCAATCGCAGCTTTTGCAAAACTGTCAAGTCTGTCGATCTCTATGTAAAACGATCGAACGCACGAATGTTCGTTTTAATATGCGCTAGTGACTCGAGCCACTGTCCACCGGACCTATTTCACCCCCTTTCACCACCTTCTACCCCCATCGCAGTTTTTGCAAAACTGTCAAGGCTGTCGACCTCTGTGCCAACGATTGGACGCACGAACGTTCGTTTTAATATGCTGTAGAATTTTTGTGACATCCTCTGTTGCTTTTGGAGGACACGTGGGGGGATGATCGTTTAGGCGAGGAGATGTCTTGAAGCGTTCGCGCGGAATACTAATGGATCAAGCGAAATTAAAATTTTAAGAGGGGTGAACGCTGATTTAATATTCCTCTTCGACGGTGTTTATTGGGTAGCGGGGCTCTACCTAATTATTGGCTTCGTCTATTAGCCCTTTACCCTTAGCTTACGGCGGGAATTGTTCAGGGATTGTAATACTTTCTCCTTTACGTAGCTATGATGTTTATTGAAGTCCGTTACTGTTCAGTCGCTTGCTTTATTTATTAATCCTTGTACAGAGCAGTAAGAATTGGGATAGAGTAATTGTACAACAATATTCTTTAAATCTGTAGTATTTATTGAATGTGAGTATTAGTATTACTATTAGTGTGACTTGGTATTTATTGAGTGTTATTTAGTGTGACCTTATTTATTAACTCTCAAATCTTCCATCAAAAAAATGGAAAGGGCTGAATATCGCTTCAATTTCCTCTTTCAAACAACAATAATGTATATTGAGGAAATATAATTCTTTGAATTTTAACCTAATCTTCGAATTTATATTCGGTCCTTTCAACCCCATGGACAAACTCTTATTCGATTCGTGGGAATAAGTTAATCTTGATACTCGAAATTTGATGTTATGGTATTGGGAAACTTAAATCATTATAAAATCATGAGGACAGGGTACTTATTAAGGGTTGAAGACCTCAATTTTATGAAAATCTAGTCTAGTTATACCTTCAATGTTTTATCGACTAGCTTACTAAAATTTGAGTGCAATAAAATTTTATTTACAACCGACTATTACTATTAAAAATAGAATTAAATAGATATCATCAATTTCCTTCAAATTATTGACTTTAATATTACTTGCTATTACTATTGACTTGAATATTCTAATCGCACAAAATTCGAGTTCAAGTTTTTTAATAGTTTATTCGTTTATATCGAGTTGGACAGACATCGCAAATTTCCTTTAAATTATTGACTTTAATATTACTTACTGTTACTACTGACTTGAATATTGTAGTTGGATAAAATTCGAGTTCAAGTTGCAAACGAGTAACGCAAACAAACCGAGCGTAATTTTCCCGGTTGGAACAATAGCTAGAGCCTTTTATGCAACCGATGGGTTTCTTCCTTAGTGTGGATTTCATTGTTATCGACAGACCAAGTGTATTGGTATTCCACGGACCAAGTCTACAGTCCCAGGATTGTCAATCGGTGGAAAACCATCTTTCCTCGGTAGGCTCGCGATTATTTCTCTTCTACTTTGTTTCACTGCTCTCCCGAATGCACCTTCCCGCGGCACGCTGCACCCCAAGACTTACAGGTGGGCTGTTTGTCACCGGGCGATGCGCCGCGAAAGAATAATTACTCGCTCGGAGCGGATTTCCGCGATTCCGGCACAGTCTTCCCGTTACGTTTCTTCGAGGCTGTGATTTTTATACTACAAAGCGAGACGCGTCGTTTCCTTCTAGCATAGAACGCCGAAGGATTCTATCGGTTGTGTTTCTATTGTACTCTCGTCGCCCTCGCTATCTGCTCGAACGATACTCAAGGCTAATTAGAACGTGGCGGAGATGAATGGTATTGCGAGAAACGTGACGTAACGATCCCTCGGTCTCTCGTAAAACCGCAAGTGAAACTGAAGGAAAAGTTGCTGCACTTTTATGTTGATAGGCCGGCATACTTTTCGCACGTTTATGGCGCGCGCGAACACGTGTAAAATTCACTGGAAACGAAAGTTAGCCGAGAGACGATAAACTTTTTATTCTATTTCCTGGAGACCTATTGACTTTTCGGTTTTATTTCATTTCCGGAGAACTTCACTGTTGATGAAATAAATTCTCCTTTTTTTAGGGGATACGGTAGCCAGTTGATTAACACGTTGACTGCCATGTCATCCATATGTGGGTGACGGAAGTATTCGTCCAGTTTTTAAAATAAATTTTTACGTTAATATCTTCATTGTACCAAATTTGATTACGATCTGTAAAATGCAAGAAAGTTGGAGAACTACTTAATATCATGCGTTCAATTTTTTCAATTTTTATTTCATTAAATAACTTACTTTGATTTTATGGAATTTTTTAGGTTTCTAGTTTGGCAGTCAAAGTGTTGATGAGGTTAGTTGACTAGTTATTTTGTATTTCTGTTTGCGTTAGGTAAGAAGGAAAAAAGTAGGGAAAAAGATTTAAAAACGCCAAGAGTGAATTAATATATTTCGACTTGTTGCTTGGACTAATTTAGATAATTTAAAATTGAGCTTGTACACCTAGCCAAATGTGCAAGCTCTCTTACAAAATGTTCTCTGTAAAGTTAATATAGCTTTTCAAATTATTGCCAGCAGAAATAGAATTTTATCAACAAATTTAGATATTTCTGTCGCAATAAAATAGACTGCAGTGAGAACGCGAGTAAGGTAAACTGCCGCGTGGCAGATTTTGGGATTTTTAAGCGAAAGCGGCCGATTAAAATGGAGCCGCGATCACGGAAAATTGTTCGGAAACGAACAACGCCCGAGAGTGGAAAGTAAAAGCCGCGGTGTAAAGCAATAATCGCGTCCCGGTTAACTCCAGAAAGATGTCGAAGGTCGGAAAGTACTTTTCAAACCGTGATTTTGTTTGCTCGCGCTAGTTTCCATCCCCGTTTTTGCCCGAGTAAATGGGGAAACTTTATAAAGTTCGCAGCATCGGCTAAGTTTCCCCGTGGCGGAAATACCAGAGGCTCCTCTCTCCGATCGCCTCGCTTAAAAAGGAGACGGAACGCTTGCGTTACTCTTACAGCTAAAGCGACAAAATGCGCGCGTGGCACTCGGGGGTTCTTTGAATGAAACCGGTTTCATCCGGTTACTTTGCCCGGGCGAGCTCCTCCCACGTTTCTGAAAATCTCAATCACTTTGACCGAGCTCCCAGAAAATTTCCCAGGCAAAAAATAATTCTGGAAACTGGTCCCCGTTTCGTTCAGCGCCACAATTCTTCCGGGGAAAAAACGCTTCTGCGCGGAATTCACGGAAACTATACGTTTCCTAATTTGAGGCACTCCACTGTAACATCGAGTCAGAATTATTTATTTCCTTCAACAGTAAACCTACCAAGCATTAACAAAACCCTAAGTTTTCAATATAATAAATGCTTGGCCGACGAAATTTATTCCACTATTTTCCATAAATGAATTTTTATAATTTCAGTAATTGTAAAAATGATCATTCGACTGTGGGAGGTTTAGTGTTAAACCGAATCAAATTCTATTTTGTTGTTGTCGATATGTGGCCTTTCAGGAATTACACAGGCATGCAATAAATATAAAATTCCTCGTTCTAATCAGTGTAACTACGAAATATATTTTAATACAGGGGGTCAACGAGAAAAACATAAAAAATTTTAAATAGTACGATAGATTTTAAAGTTACATTGCACCACTCGAGTTTTAATTTTAATTTTTAAATGCTCTATTAATTACAGATTTTTGTCTCTGGACAAAATTTACCTATTTTAACCTATTTTAACTCCAAAATATTTCTTCCCACCTAGAATATTTCCTTTCTATATATTTTATTTTCATGTTATACATACAAAAATGGTGCAATTTACTCTTTCAATACCACATAATACCGTGTAATAGTAATTTATGAAATACAAACAGATTTAATAATGATAAAAATATTTTGAAAAATGACACAGCAATTTTTAGTGGTGCCTTACAGTCTCCGTTCACAGTATTTAATAAATCACTGAACACTTCAGTATTGTACGAGCAAATTGCACCATTTTTTCGTATGCATAACATGAAAATATATTTTCGATCGGCAGAAATGTTTCGTTTTGAAGTTAAAATAGCATCGAGTGCAAAGAGTTAATTCTCGTTGATCCAAAGAGAAATTAAAATCGATGAAAATCGGTTGTTATTGATTTTTGTGTGTATGCTTATGTGGTCCAGAGACTGGGAGGGTGTAACAGTCTTGGAAACCGCGTTTTCGAATCGGGGGAAAAATGGAGCAGAGCAAACAGGAGAAAACAGTCAGGCGGCCGATTCCCTGGATAGCGAAACGTATCGTCCGCGGGAACAATGGCGCGGGGGTGGTTGGTGGCGGGGGTTGGAAAGTCTGGGCGCCGGTAAAAGCCTCGGATGAATGAAATTAACGAGTTGGTGCCGTGCGCCGATATCGAGAGCGCGGCGTAGAAAATGAAACGATCAGCTGACGAGACGGGGTCGAGGTTCGGGGGCCGGGCAAAGAAGACGCGGAAACTTTCCGTGCAGTTCGTAAAGAGTGCCTGCTGGCGGGGGATGAAGGGAGAGAGAGAGAGAGAGAGAGAGAGAGAAAGAGGGGTGGGAGAGGGTGAGAGAGGCGCGAGAAAAGACGCGGCTGATACTTCGAGTTGCATAGAGAAGGTCTGGCTCCGTCGTTGTCGGAGGGTGGGAAGAGGGGGTAGGTTGGAGTACAGGTGGCAGAAGGGTAGGAGAAAATGAGACAAAGAGGGTATAAGCCTTTCACGGTGGTCCGCGTGACAGAGACACGCGGATTAGACGACGGGGGATGACTCGAGCAATGCCGCCGCCGGCCCGGGGGTTTGCTGGGCCGCGAGGGTGCGGGCCGGAGACGCGGGGGTGGGTTTTAATGGCGGAAGTCATAAAATAATTTAACCCACTTTAAGAAGAAAATTAACAGAATGGCGAAAGTCTTTAAGATTCTCCGCAACTCGGTTTTCCCCCGTTCCACGTTCCGGTTCGCGCGGCTGTTCTCACCCTCTCTTTCATCCCTCCCCGCCCCGCCACCCTTCTTCCTCTTTCTTCTTCCATCTGGCAGCGTCTACGACGTTTTCTCTCCATTCTTCCTCTCTTACTCTCTTATTCATTGAGCAGCGGCCGACCCCCACCCCTCAACTCTCGCCAGTTTCTTCATTGACTCTTTCTTTCTACTACGCGAGCGTACTACGATCCCTGCCTCTCCTCCGCCCCTCTTTGCACCCCCGAAACCCCCTGCACCCTCTCGCGCCCTCCGTCTTATTTGGCCGCGCGCACGACCGAGCTTCCTTTGCCGCGCGCGCTCTCTCTCTCTCTCTCTCTCTCTCACTCTGTTTTTTCTCTAATTATGAATGAAAACGCCGCTCAGCCGAGCTCACGACGGACCCACGACACCCTGCGGAACCTATCCCCGCGCCCCTCCGCGCAACCCCTAAGCGAGCAAAGAGCTCCGGCTCGTCTGGCGACGCGGCACTTTAAGTTTTCCCCGGGTAACTTCTTCCGCGCCCGCCTTTTTCTTTGGGACACTTTCGCGGGCACAGACTACGCCTGCCCCGGTTAGCAGACGCTTAACCGTATTGTTTCCACTCGTCAAGGTTTTTGCTTACCTCCCGCAGGGAATTCTGGGACCATTTCTTCCCTGACGTCCTCGAAAAATTAAATTACTTCGCTGCGAAATTAAATGTTTGCCTCTCAGGCACATTTTGACTCTCGCTCTTTTATTTTTTACTTTTCTGGGGGTTAGATAATATCCATGTCGCATTTCGAGTATCAATTTTTCTATTTCAATTGATTGCAGATTTTACGTTGTTAACGATTCAGACGGTCTGAATGAGTCAGCCGTGAATATTCTTGCAGTAGTTGAATAGAAAAATAAATGATAAACTGTTGAATGGTGTCGTAACGCTGTGCAATTAAAATGTCAAAGGGTCTAGCTCGAATGTAACGAGGTAAATGGAACGTGTTTTTTTCGAATAGATTGTGTTAATAGTGCGAACGTAGACTCGGAAAGGGTTCGTTAGGAAATTACAACAGGAGTAAAAAGCTGGAGGGTGTGAAAAAGAAACCCTTTTAATTAACATGGAAAGTGTTCTAAAACGTGTTCCATAAATCTCTAAAACCTAATAATTGTCAAAAGAAAATGATAATCAAAATTTTTTCAAATTTTTCCATATTAAATCTCTCTGTACTGTTTCTGCTATTATTCTGCATGGAAACAATTAGCATAGGTCTAGCTAAACAGTTTTAATACACGCAACATATAATTCCTTCCACTTCTGATGACTCAGGATGTAGAAAAAAATATTTATTTTTGCTTTCTACATTTTCGAGGCATAGGTTTGAAATATCGGTTGAAAATTCGGCGAAAACTGGCGGCGGTTATTCTTACGGAGCGGTTTCGTCGCCGCGCCGGCTGACCTACTCCCATTTTTCTCCCTCTCCCTTTCTCTCCTCTAATTATGAATGAAAACTTCGGCAAGTGTCGCGAACAGTAGGGGGCACGCGGAAACGAACTCTTTGCAGCCTCCTCTTCTTTCATCCCGCGTCGCGCCGACTCGGCAAGTAGTACTTTTAGTTTTCCTACCCTGCCTTTTCCCCTCCCCTCTCCCCCTCGTACCCCTGGATTTCGTGGGAAAACTCGCTTTCCAACCGGGGAAAACCGCATTATCGTAAAGTTTGACGTTCCTTGTCGCGGCCGAGAGCGCGACGCGGCCGTTTTGCCGTTGACAGTTCGTTTTCATTTTATTTCGCCGGATAAAACGAGGCCGGCTTAAAACTCGGATACGGATACGCCGCGGTTAGAATGTTCCGCCGACGTTTATACTGTTGTCGTCGCGGTGGATCGCAGTCGTTCCGACCGGCAGGGGAAGTTGGTTAGGTTAAATGGAGTTCGACGGTACTGTGTCGTCAAACGGAATCTCTACGTCATTATGAAACAACATCGCCGTTGATCATTTTCACATCGGTTTTCCAAAGCGGAAAGAATCCAGAGAATATTCGTCAGTACTTTTCACTTGGTCGAGATCAGCTTAATAGGGTGTGTTGGAGAGTCTTCGAGGTGGAACTTGAACTGTGTAGACTTTTATGAGGCTTCAAGGGTTGTTTGATATGGTAGCTTGGTCTTTTTAATGCGTTTACAATGTTTTCGTTGCAGTTGCACGTGCCGTTCAATCGGTAGTTAATTTTGAATTCGTCAAGCCGCACGAATTCTGAAGAAGCAAACTTTATGCACCGATACAGCTAAATAAATAATATAATCAATGTATTGTGACAATTGAACTTTCCCTGTGTTTATACATGTTTTTAATTTGGCGAAGTAAATTGTGTAGGATCGTTTATAAGAAAAAGGAAGCAGGCCTTCAGAATCCTCCACGTGGTGTCTCCACCATCGACCTAACCTAAAAGGTTACCGAGCATTGCAAAAATAGAAAATTATAAAGCATGGTTTCAGAAATTAATATAATATTGTCTTCTATGTTTACACGTTTGACAAGTCGATAAAAATAAATTCCCTCGAATCATTTCCGAGGAGAATACTTTGCTTGCTACAATCGGAAGAGTGAATCCTCCACATGTGTCTCCACCATCGACCTAACCTAACAATTTCCATGGCCTTGCAATATGAGTCTAAAATGAAGCAAAGAACAATTTACAATTACGAAAATATTCTTGCTAAAAGAAATTCGTATTCCAGGCGAACTATTTCTAACGATATGTACGATTAAAAAGTGTACGATTAAAAAAGACTTTAAGACAATTTTTTCCAAACGCAGAAGTCCTCGACCGCAATCGCGGTTGACGTCACCGAACTCATTGGCTCCCGCGATACATTCCGGCAAAAAGTTAATGACACGGGTCTCTCGAAAGGCAGCAGATAGACGGTCTTAACGGGAAATACGTGTACAGAGTCCGCCCGGAGGCAGATCGTCGGATTGCTCGTAGAAAATGTCGTAGACAGCGGCCGCGAATCAAACGCAAACTCATAAGCCGCTTATTAGAAGTGAGTGCATCGTTTCGGCTTCAGCGTCGCTCCAGCCATTAATATGCTTCGTGGGACAGTGTACGCGGAGCCGCGTTTAATTATGGAACGGCTATCATTTTCACGGGCCCTGAAGACGGCCGAGAATCGCCGGGGCGTCGTTTCCCATTATACGGCTTAAGGGTGAAGTGTACCTACGGGGGTTTGTTTCCGTCTGCTCTGCGACGAGCCTCGTCATAGCGAGACACGCTGAAAACAGCGAATCAGATCCTTCCTTCTTCTTCTCCATCGCGTTTGAATATCAGCAAAATATTTTTTCGTGCACTGTCTCTTTCTTTTATTCGTCTCAACTGTTACTTCTTAAAAGCGGGATAATGTCGGATTAATATTTTAGCTACTTGAAACCCTATTAACGCTTTCTAACAAGATATACCATTGCATGAAGTACTTTATTTAATGAAATAAATATTGGAAGGTTACGGCGAGTGATTCTTGTTCCGTCTTCTTACATTTTGCAGATTATAGTTCGGTTCAGATTTCAGAACGAATTTTAAAAAAGCATGAAACGTAAAGTATAAAATCGAATTTAGAATAGTGCTATTACTTCGAACGTTATTTCAAAACGTAACGAATTTAATCGTAACTGTATTGTTCAGTAATTAAATTAAAGAAATTTTTTCTGACATAAAGCACTTTATTTATTAAAGTAAGTGCATTTCCCACGCCTCTACCTTCTACCTCTGCCACTGTTAAATTTGACTGTTCAGCATATGAAATTAGGAATCACATTGATATTTTACCTTTCTTTTAAAAATGAATCCATCAGCTTGACATTACTTCTGACAGATGTCACTTAAAAGGTAGTTACTAGAATCTTACTCCCCAGAAATGATAAAAATAAACAAAGCTAGAGTAATGCACATTTAACTGTCAGGCTTTGGGGTTCATTGAAATATCTAGCATAGTTTTCCCGAGGAATACGTACGAACTTAGGGGTTGTCACCCTTGTGTCTCTGTGAAAACGGAGGGTGGAGATTTGAATCTTCTCAAAATGGTATTTTAGGTGACAATACAATGTTCTTTGAACATTTATATTAAATGCTGCCTTCGCCAAGAAATTTCGAACCAGGGAAGAATGTCGCCGGAAGCCGTCGAAACAAAATGGTCGCGTTCAAGTCGCGTTTATCCGCCGGCGTCGCGGCCACTCCATAATTGCTCTCCCGCGTTCAAGTGGCACCTCATCGACTAATTAGCGAAGTTATCGGGATCTCTGTAATAGAACGGAGAGCCGAATGAACGCGCGAGCCCAAGAGTCCGCTGTTATTACGCCGGAAATCGTGTCGCGTCGCGTTAAAATCCCACCCGGCGCACGGGAGCCATGGGGGTTGAATATTTTACGAGCAAACTCTCGGCGAAGGGTGGGTCCCCGGCTTCCCTTGGAGCAGGGCTCAAAATCCCGTGGTTCCAGAATTTAAAAGTGTCGCCGCTCGCCGCGAATTAACTCGGCCGTTTCCTTCCAGTTTCACCAAGATTTGCGGAAAAATAGACTCGATCTGGAACGCCGGATTTCCGGCCCGCGTGAATTAATTATGGCAGCAGTTATTTTTGAGGGATGGGGAGTTCAACGGCGCGGCAGCTGGACGAACAGGCAACCGCGACGTTGATTTAACGAACAATTTTCGAATTACCATGATTCCGAGTCGTGCAAGAAGGGGAACGACACTTTTCTATGAATTCAACACTGATTTTATAAAATAATGTTCTCCACGGTCGAGCTCCGCTCTTGGCATCTGATGAGACGAAATTAAGTTAGACCAAATTAATTGAGATCAAATTAAGAAATAAAAACTTGAATTTACTACAAAGTTTGTTTCAGATTTCAAAATAATTGATTACTTATGGGTTCCGCTAATAATTTTTTTAGGTATTCTATGATAGATCCTGCTGAATGTCAAATAAAGATTGTATTTAACCAGTTCATTTTTGTCGCGAAAGCGTAAAATCCGCGATCTCGTGACAAATACGGGAAGAATACGGTTTCTTACATTTGATTGCGAACGCGGCCTGAAATTAATCATTCCCGGCAACACAAGCATCAATTAAAGGACGCAATACGTTGAAATCTATTCATCGCGGCATACAGATCGTCAGCCAGGCTCGAGTTCAATGGATCGGGGGAAATCTAATATCGTTTCCCATCGCGTAACCGTGATTTTAAACAAGAGAGAGAGAGAGAGAGAGAGAGAGAGAGAGAGAGAGAGAGGCTTACTTACATCGATTAACCGCGTTTTACGTAACGATCCGGCGTCGATCGATCGTTTCGAGCGTCGTCGCACCTCGGATCGTGACTCGTCAAAGCGGCCGGCAATCGATTTAATTAGCCCGCGCAGATCTGGAAAACGGAAGCGAGACGATGAGAATGGCTAACGTAGTTATCCGACCCTTCTGACGATCGTCGATAAACGAGAATCACCTCCGTCTAATTCTCGTTCAACCCCCTCCCCTCCTCCACTCCACCCCCCTTCGATTGCCTGCCTCGCGCGAATTTCAGAAGAAGTCGGAAATTGCGTATTTTCGCGGGAAGAAACATCCTGTCTGCTTCTCCGTATTCTTATCGACCGAAATCTCGTGATACTTCAAAGGTATCCGCGGTTTACGCTCGGTTCAATGATTTTTCTATTTTAAATATTACTTTGATCGAAGTGGTTCGTCGTATTTTTCCCGAAAATGGGAAATTATTCCGTAAATCTTGTTACAGGGTCTACAGTCATTCGAATGAACGTTTTTACCGAATTTATATACTTTTATGTATACGTATTAAAACACATAGGTATATTAGATTTCGATATTTTATAATTTTAACCCACCATGGGTAGCTTAGATTGTTTATCTCCGAAGCGAAATTTTATTCTCGAATTTCATTCTTTCTTTACGTTAATAGGTGTTACAGAATTTTTGTAGAATTTTTGAAAACCTAGAACAGTAACTAAATTAATTGTGAATGTGAACAACCCAAGTTGCCCACAGAGACTGTTTCATTTCTGATGTTATGGAACTTTTAATATAACAAATAATTTCTTACTTCCTCAAAGAGATTCCTCAAAGTATTCAACCCCTGTCAAGCAATATAAATAACGAGCATTATACCTTCTCTATCTGTATTTTAAAAATAAACTCGACAGAAATAAATGTCTGAAAGCCACCTCTCCTTTTTAAAAAATTAGATTACAAACTATAAATGAGACCAGACCCAGAAGTGTCCGCAACAGCCCAGGGTCAGGACCAGATGAAACCGTAATCTAATTAGTAGAGTCCATTAGGAATTGCTTTCCGTAACCACCGCTGACCTACGATTATGATCGAGCCACTTCCACCGCGTGTCAATTAACAATTACACAGAGTACACCCCTGCCACCAGTTCCACTTTAATCATCGATGACCAACCAGACGACACCTCATCCAACTGGAAGGGTAGGTATACTACCCCGGACACAGTGATTCTTCTAGACGATTAATTTCCTAGCAACCTGTTAGCGACCCTCGGACATCGAGAAAGTTCATCGGGGTCAAGAATATGTAAAATGAAACTCGAGGAACAGGGTGGTCCTGGTGGAACCTGTATTTTCGCTGTATTGGAGACTCACCTGCTGGCCGATGAGGCCGAGGAACCTGTTTCTCACCCCCGTGTCTTCGGGGTACGTGTGCAGGCGTTTAATCAGATTACAGAGCGGGGGTAGGGGTGGGTTTTCCGTGCGAAGAGAAATGTCCGTGGCCGTAGAGAGGAGGGGTGGTTTCGCCGGGGCCGGTTTTCAATTTTCGATGATTCCACCGAATTCGGTAACAGTGTTAGGGGGTAGAGTGTTGGCATCGTGCATCCACCAGCCACCCCCAGCCTCCCCCTGCTTGTGGTGGCTCTTCACGGGAGGTGTACAGGGTGGCTGCTGGTTCGACGGGGGCTTAAGATAGCGTGTGTGGGAGTGGGCGTGGCCTTGGGGTGGCCGCTGACCAATCAGCTGCCGGGGGTTGCTGGCCACCCCCGACCCACGTGGTCCACATCCCCTAACATACATATTGATCTCGTGGTCCTTGCCGACCGCCGCGCCAACCCCTCGCCCTTCGCCACCCTTGCCCAAGCCCGGCCGCTTCTGTCTCTCTCCCACCCCTTCGTCTCACCCTCTCTCTGCCCACCCTCCATCCCTCTCTCTTTCTCTCTCGCACTCTCTCTCTCTCTCTCTCTCTCTCTCCGCGTCACCCCTCGAACGCGCCGAGTCCTCATCCCTAGACGACGATCCCTCGAGAAGGTCGAGTCTGACCAGCGCGCAAGGAAATTTCGAAAGTAAGCGGCGTCTGGTTTTTCGCCAGACGCCATCCCTGCACGGGGGTGGGGAGGCCGATTCGAGATCTCGTTTCGGCGGCGGCGGCGCTCGAGAAATTCCGTTCGAACGATGAATCCCAAATGCGGGGAATCTATTGTGGCGGTTTATTTCACCGGGAAACCCAACGATCGCCTGCGGGAATAAATGTTTTTTAATCTTTGCCCGCCGCGCGATGGTTTTACGGGGTTTCTTATGGTCGTCGCTGCTTCGGTAACGGTGGAACTTCGGACAATTAAATGGTTCATTGTGAGCCGTAACAGTTGACAAAACTCGTTCACATTGGGAACGTCCTCTTTTCGAAATCTATCGATATATATAAACTGGTATAAATTTGTTTTTTGCTGTACCCCATCACAATGTAAATATTAACACGTTGACTGCCATGTCGCCCATATGTGGATGACGGAATTATTTGTCCAGGTTTTAAAATTAATTTTTACGTTAATGTATTCATTGTATCAAATTGGATTAGGATCTGTCAAATGCAAAAAGTTGGAAGACTACTGAATATCACTTTGATTTTATGGAATTTTTTAGGTTTCTAGTGTGACAGTCAAAGTGTTAGCCGTAACCTTCTCTTCTATATTCCATTGTAAACCATGTGGTCGCTAATGACCTAGCTGTTAATGCGACCACTTTGAAATAAACGATATAAAAAGAAAACTCGTTCTGAAACTGGGAAATTTGGTATTTATTCAGGGATGAAAAACTTGAGACTTTCCGAGCTCTTCTAGACGCAGAAATTAAACGAACTCTTCTAGCATGTTGAGAAATTTTTATGTTCGTCTCGTATGATGAATAGAGGTTAGGATTTCAATGGAAGATGTAAATTTGAATTCAATGTTTGCGATATTTTGAAACGAGAGAATGTGGTAGCGATCATAATAGAATGTTAGTACCTGAAAGTGAATGTTACAATGTTTTTAATAGCTCAGATTGAATATCAAAGTTTTTCAGTTGGAAAATTAGCGACCGCAAATTTTTAACGACGACACAAAGCCAGACGTTTATTAAATCGCGTTACAGAGTACTTGAAGCTTCAACGTTGCAGTTTGACCGTTCTACACGACGCTCCCGCGTTACTGTAGGGAGGATTTCATTTAGCACATAGTAATTGAGAACCGTTGGCGGCTTAATGGCGCCATAAAGATTCAATAATTGTCCTATTTAAATCTCCCTCAATTATTTCGGAGGTTCTTCAGTTAACCAACCATCCCATTCTACATTCTTCCGTTCGCTAAACAACGACGGAAATTATCCAACCGAATTAGGAAACAATCTTCCGTGCTAGTAAAACAGTTTCTATGACTTCTGACTATCGCGGAAATCATTTGGAAGTTCATACTGAAAAATTCTATGCGATTTTAGTCTGCTGAATTGTGTCGCGTCTACACGATAATTAAGTATCAACGGAACGAAGAATTAAAATTCGATGGAGCTCTTCATTTTTCTTTTTGTACACAAAAAAAATTTAGTTTCCTTAATTTTACAGGTCCCCGCAAGTCCAACACAAGTCATCTTCTTCCACAATTAGTTGCATGAATTAAATTATTAATATTTCCATGAACCGAATAAATTAAAATTTCACTTTTTGCCCAGTAGAAACTATTAATGGAAATTTTTTGATGGAAATGTCTCAGGTTTTCGTCCTCACAGTGTCCGAAAATGGCTGCTCCCGATGAGGACAGCCATAATCGCCCTCGGACCGCGCGGAGACCGATCCGTGGCCCTTCAATTCGCCTAAATGATTAAAGGCCGTCATGTTAGTTGTCAGGTTACCGGCGAAATACCACGTTTACACGTTCGACCGGCGAACCCTGTATTTTCGTTCCATCCCCTTCTCTATATTTGACATTTCGCCGAAGGGTAAAACAGTCTGTCTGGAAACGGAGCCAATTAATCGACCAGAAATAGCCGGGACACGAAGGGACAACGTTTCTCGATTATCGCCCATTGTTTCCGAAGCAACAGAATCGAATGCAATATTAAACGGGTCGGTAGTGTTTCGATGAAATTGTGATTGGCCTACTCGCGTTTGTGGAACACGAATAAATTGCACTACGACGTGCAATGGCGTCCGGAAGACACACGAAAGGAGTAAATTTCCTTTTAACTGTCAAGCGAATTTTATTGCAGAGTAAATAATATAAAATAGTGACAAAAAATGTTTGAAATTATTAGGTTAAATTATAGAAATAAAATATTCAACCACCCTTTCATTTCACAACCTCTTCCGACCTTTTTGGCAAAGACATCGTACCATAAAAATAAAATTTCTGCGGTTTTTCATTAAAATACTTTTCAATAATAGAAACATATACACGGCACGAACTTATGGGACGACCTAATATTTAAGAAACAGTGGTGGAGTACTCTGAAAAGGATATTAAATACCACTATTCAATTGAAGACAGAGGGTGTGCATTTCAGCATTAAATTTTCCGCGGAAACGAGAGCCTCCCGATTTTCGTCCGGTCGAGAAGGGTGGTCCTCCAGAGTGTACCCTCGTCGAAGAGGACCCGGGAACAATTAGAAGCAGACGAAATATCAGATTCCGGGACGCTCCGTGGGAGCCTGAAAAAAAGTTAAAACCATTCAGCCCCGATATTTACCCCATCGTCGAGAGGATCGGCTTTACAATCACAACAATATTCCGAGTTTCGACGAGTGCCCTCCGTTACGCCGTTCCCGTTTCAAAATACAATTTTACGCACCAAAAACCCTTGACAGGGGGTGGATCGGAGCCGGCACGACTTCCTCTCCCCGCCCACCCCGGAAAATAGAGAAAACGTTCTCCAGGACCTACCTCAAAGTCGGCGACGTGGTTCCGCGGGCAAGGGAGAAGAAAAGGGTTTCGCTCGACGAGCGGCGCAACGGCACCGTAAAATTCGCGATTTCGTTTGCCTGTAGGGGAGGGGGCGCAGCAAGAAAAAGAGAGAGGGTTGGAGATGGCAGCGAGCGTCGAATGGATACGGCAACTGCCGGGCCCGGAGGGTTCCGGAAGGGGCCAGGAGGGCACCACGCGGCTCGGTAAAACAAAGGGGTACGGCGGGGGCAAATTACGGATTCAAACGGCCGCCTTTTGTCGTCTTTTTTCCCTGTTTACTTCTTTGTTTTACCGTCGTCGGTATTGTTTCAGCGGAGCGACAGAACGCGACGCAGGGTGCGTGGGGAGGTGCAACGACCAGGGGGCGAGAGAGGGGGGGGAGAAGGGGGCACCGAAGGGGGAGAGAGGGCAGGATGGAAGGTCAGGCTTTGCCTTTGTGGGAACTACCCGGAGCTTTGTTATTCCTCGAGCTTTTTCTCTGTCCGCGAGTCTCTTCCCTCTCGGCTGACCCGTCATCTCTCTTTCTCTCTCTCTCTTTCTTTCTCTTTATCTCTCTCTCTCTTTTTCTCTCTTTAGTTTTCTCTCTCCCAGCTCCCTTTTGTTTCATCGACGTACGCGTCCTTTCGTCAAATGACAGCCATGCGTGCTGCAAAGTCGATCGGTCGTTCCATGGACCTCGGGAGGTCGACGTCGCTCTACCACCACCACCAACCCTCAACCCCCCAGTTTCCGTGGACCGCATTCATTCGTTTCTGAAACTGCGATCGGTTCTCATTAGCGCGATGACATGATATATCCAGATGGCCCCAGCCTTTGTCTTTGACCACGTGCTGGAAGGGCGGTTGCCCTGGCCCTTTTGTAGTTTCGTCTTATTAGTTGGATCTTTTAGACGGTTTTTTGGGGGACCGTCGGGGACTGCGGTGAGGGAACCCGTGTGGAAGGCTCCTTAACCTGCCCCCCTCCCCCCACCCGTTTTACTAAGTTAATCGAAATTGTGAGAAAAGGATTTTTGCCCTTAACACTAAATCTACCGCGGTCCGGTTTTATATTTTGGAATTATTTAAATTGGAAAAATTCATTTATGGAAATTAATGGAGTAGTTATTTTTGTCCAAGCATCTGTTTATATTGTAAATTATGGTCATTCACAATAGTTTTGCCATTTTGACAAGGTGACGTGTACCAAATACTATTAATGCTTGGTAAGTTTAGTGTTAATAATGTCGATTGATTTTAAAAACTGGAGGGTGTGGGTTCGTATCCGTGGATGATATTCAACATACAGGGTAGTAGAAGACGATATTTTATAGAAGATTTTATATAAAAGCAGTTCAAGTGTACCAAAAGAAAATCATCCACCGGTGAAAATTACGTTTTCAATATTCACTCATTTATGAGAGTCCTGGTACTAAATTTTTAGAAAAATCCACAATCCAATTACCAAAAAATTATCCCGCAATCTGATCCTTAGGTTTTACGGATTTGTATAAATTTACAAAAAACTGACAATCGAGCTAAAATAAAATATGCTCCATTGTCTGGTTGTGATTAAATTATTACGACCTTTTAAGAAGCCCTTGTTCAAGGAAGTGTGCTCATATAATTTTAAATATATTGCAATAGTAAACATGTATGCAAAAGATCGAAACAAAACAGTCTACCGATATCTCTAAAAAAAATTCCATAAAGAACCTATAAAACAACGCTGTACACTGAAGCACCCTTTATTGTATTTCCTACAATTCACAAAACAAATGTTAATCGTTAGCATTTTAACGGCGATTCTAAGACTACCATAATGTCACTATAATAGATATAATCCAACTGTAATAGATGGCCACTATAAATTTCCAAATTTCATAGATTGTAAAAAATTTTTGTGTCTAAGAAATGGACAAAAATGTAAGCGTTAAATTTCATATGAATAAAGAGAAATAAATTGTCTACGATGGAATATATTGTAGATCAGAAGCAATGACTTTATTTTTGAAGTGACAATAGCTTCGAGTGCAAAGGTTTAATAAAAGGTGCTCGAAAGTGTGAGAACATCAATGAATATTGATAAATCGCTAAATCGATCCCTCAGCATCAACGGAACGAAGGGAAAGCATTAACAAGGCCGTCTTTAACCCGTTCAAGGCGGGGTTGAATCGCAGGCACCTCCGGTCGGCTGGTTTCTTTGGAGTTTTCAAGGGCAGGGCGATCAAAGAAAAGCGGGGCGCGTAAAATTCCACGCGGAAGAAACTTTTCAGCGAACTCTTTCCTCATTTCCCGCGCAGTTGAATTATTCACAAGCTTCTTCTCGCTTTTGTTTCTGGGCCAGGGTCGTCGCAACGATCCCGGCCGCCCTCCATTCCGCCCCCGCACCCCCGCACCCCCACCCTCGGCTCGGTGTCGACGAACTTTCTCTTAAGTAAGACATTTTCCTAACTACTTTGCGCTATTCACCGGGATTCCGTGCGCGCGACTCGTTATTTAAGCGGACTCGTTCGCCGAGCAGCCTCTTAGCACGTGGTAACGTTTACTTTCTTTACCGCCATTTCTTCCGACCAACCACCTCCCTCCACCACCTTTTCTCCCGCAGCCACCCCCGCGACTCTCTCAGACAGACGACCATCCCACGGTCTTTTACTTTTACTCCGCGCGAAACTTTCCTCGTGAATTTATTACCGAGACTGAATTTCGCGACGGGGCCGTTCTTCTTTCCAATTGTTCCCGCTTTGCAACCTGTTGGGACGCTGGAGGTCATTATCTCCCATGACCCACAGGAATCGCAATTTCATTACCACTTAATTTCTGCTAATTCAGTCAAACGCTGCTGCTTTATATGGTAATGCTTTTACAAATGCGTTCTAAAAATACGTATAAAGCTGTGAAACATCTTAAAAGTCGTCAATTATTTAAATATAAAAATCGTTCACCATCCGAGGATGTGTCCTGAAAGGGTCTAGATGTGTTCAAAAAATTATCGGACGCCATTTAATATGTTGATTATTATGACAATAGGAAATTGTGAGCAAGATGGTCCTCGAAACCACGTCCTAAATTCTTCGCTCGCACCATAATTTCAAAACTGTTCCCACACACACGTACACACCAATCCTGAAGAGAGAATTCTTGTGTAACAAGTTCAAAAAATCAATTTTCTATTTCCTTGCATAGATCAAAAGTACGATACTCTAAAAATATGCTCGCAGACGTGTTGACGTCTAAACAGACCTAGTAAAGTCGACGAATAAAATTGATGTTGACTAAATTTAATTAAACTGATAAATGAAATATACATATATTAATTCTATTCAATTCATATATAACTCGACGATCTAAAATCGCGTTAAATTTCTATAAAAGACTCGAGCCATATCCTTTTCTTTGATAGAGTCACACTTAATTCCATGTTGCAATGCTAACGATAAATCATGCTGGGAAAAACACTGTACGTAAAATTCCAGGGACACGAGGCATCAATGTTGAATGCTCGGCCTAATCGTGAGCAAGTCAATCATTTAGCGGGACCTGGTTGGTAATAATTAAAATCTCGTTGAGGGATTGAATTCCGTTGAACCCTGCGGGTACGGCGTCGGTGCCCCGGGTACATCATGGGAATATTTCAGGAGCCCTTTAAAAGGTGATTTAAGGTAGACAGGAGGACGAGAGAAGAACGGTTCGCGTGAAACGGCGCTTCGGGATGGAAGCGTCACGTACACCGAATTTCCAAATGGAAAAGGGCAGACAGGGGAGGTGCGCGGGGTGGGTAGTAAAAAGGGGGTGAGGGAGAGGGGGGAGTTGATTCCCCAGGCTGCGACGGGTGCAAGGTAAAGGGTTACGTGGAAACTCTTCGTCTCGGGCGACAAAGAGGGTCTTATCTCAAATTTCTAAAGTCCCACCTTCCTGTCTCTCCGCGCGGCGCCGCGACATTTCTCTTCCCCTGTGGCCCTTTCATCCCCGTGCAACCCTTTCCTGGGGTGGATCCGACGGTCGAGATGTATCCTTCGCTATTAGCGACGTTTCACATGCGTCCTGATCTTTCCTCTTCTTTTCTATTTTCTCTCTCTCTCTCTCTCTCTCTCTCTCTCTCTCTCTCTGTTCTTTCTTTCTCACAGCAGCCTCGTCGCGTCTTTTCAAGGGTGACGCGCCTGGGTGAAAAGAGTTATCGAGGAGTTTGAAGGATCCAACGATCTCCGCTCTTTTCTGTTTCAGTTCCGCCCGAGTGTGTCTGGTTGCCGCGATCCCGAAGTCGGAGACTTCAATAGCGACGCGCGAGCTGAATCTGCTTCGGTTATGGAAATTTGATATGCTGCAGAACGCTGCGGGTAAGCTGCCTCCACTTTTAACCCTGCGCGATTTACGAACTCGCTCCAGCCGAGCTGACTTCGCCGATTCGATCGGTGTTCGTTTAGTTGCTCGTCTTTTCAGCGACTTCACTGCTCCGTAACGTGACAGCCTACCTGATAATATGGATGTACGCAAAGGTTTGATGAAACGATGCAAGTATTTTATACTCGGTGAGTTTCTGTTGCACGACGACTTGAAACGATTGGTTAAGTAACTCTTAAAATGTCTATTGTAACACGTCCGAAGAGAAATCGAAACATTTACAAAGTTTTATTAATTTAGAATAGCTTTACATTCCTGTACAATTTTGCGACGCAAATCGTTGACGCTTTCCGGTTGTGTGTTAGAAACAACAGACTTTAAGTGTCCTTTGGGGAAAACATAGGCTTACGATAAATATAATCTTTTTTCTCTAATTCGAAATTCTGAATCATGAAGAATTTCTAATCATTATAATCACAAAATAAGGTAAAGGCACCAGTAGTTGACCATTTTATAGAAAAACATAAAAAATAAGGTTTTTATAAGTGCACTTTTGATGAAAGCGAACCTCGGATGCCATGCCGTCTGTTGTTTAAATTTCAAAACAATAAGAACATTTCAAACCTTATTTTTCGTTTTTCTATAAAATGGTCAACTACCGGTACATGGTGGCCAACTACTGGTACCTTTACCGTAAATAGTAATTAAAAATCATTTGTCACGACAAGATTGCAGGTCCAGTTCGGAATTTCATTTCCGACGAGTTAATATTTATCTCTCGCTGAGATTGTTCGAGGTTGACAGAGCGTTGCGTGGCAAGCGGTAAGAGAGGCGATTTTTCGCGTCGACCGCGTCGCGTCGCCTAATGCAGCAATTATTCAATATGAGGACGATCAGGCAAGATGGCGGCGCGGGTGCGTGAGCCATCAGTAAAATTACGTCTCGCCGCAGCACAAAGTGCATCCGGCCCGCGGAATCTGGGATCGGTGCGGCGAGAGAGCGCGGCGGTGCCTCCATTTAGCCGTACCGCTTCCGCTTATGTGTGTCAGGAGGGTGCTGCAAGCTCTCAGGCTTCTTAGCTGGGTAGACGACGAGTATCAGTTATTGATGGAAACTGCGCCCCTCGACGAGACGCGAGAAGCTAGGCGAGAGAGACACACGCATACAGAGAGACCCGGGGACAAGACGTAGGACAGGCCTTGGGACAAGGGGTGATGAGGAGAAGGGGAGGGGGGTGGCGGCTGAATTACGCTCGCCCGTTCGTCTATAGGGACAAATCAGGCCAAATCAGATCCCGCGACGTCGAGTCGACGCGCGGAATTATGTACGCGGTTAATTTCGAAGCGTGTTTCCGCGTTTCACCTCTCGATGACATGGAACTCAAGGATCTCTCTCTCTCTCTCTCTCTCTCTCGCTCTCGATTCTATCTCTCCTGACGACGACGACGACGACGAAGACGTTTCCGTCTCTCTTTGAGGGAATCCGACCCTCCCTGACGCGGATGTTACGCGGCTAACTGTGGAATTATTAGCGACGCGGATACGAGAAAGTTACACCTTTTGCATTAATTATTTACAAGACAAAGGAGACGCCCGGGACCACCTGGAAAATACCCTAATTTTCTACGGGGCGATGCCCACGGGGCGATTGCAAATTGAGCCTGGCAAGTTTCGAGCTATGTTGGGCGGAAACAGTATTTGTGCGAGTTTGCTCTTTGCGCTTCAAGGTGTCTTAAGGGTGCACGCAGAAAAGTTCATCGTTATCTTGATTTTATGCTTTTGAAACGCAGCTGCTGTTCCATACTGTTCCGTTGAGATACATTTCTTGAGATGCACTAGATTGCGTTATCGGAAGTGATCAGAGAGATGTAGGCGATTTCAGGTAATATATATGTAGAATAGATCTAGATCTGAGATTCGGATTATCAAGGTTCTACTGTAATTTTTTTGCATATCGAGGATATTTTGAACAATGAAGGTATTTAAGGAATTTAAAAATACTCTTGTACTGTTTTCAGCTCAGACATCGACAGCTTCAATTAGAATTGTTTACTGACGACTATAGTAGCCAGGGACTTACTTGGAAATTTTGCATATACAGTGGCGTGTAAAAGTTCCCAGCCAGATATACGTCCATGCTGTGCTGCTGTTATTGCTGCAAAAGGCATGGCTACGAAATATTAATTATAACATGTTCAATAATGGACTGCAAAATTGTTACACAATGAAAAACAAGCATAATTTTTTCGTTAAACACACTGGCCGGAAACTTTTTAACATGTTAATTTACTTATTCTGCAAATAAACAAGTAAGAAAAATAATTAGCGTCGATTTTTTTTATAATATCCTTTCATGTAATACGCCCTTATATATGATTCTAATAAAAATTTCTTAACGCTTTTTTTTGGGAGAAAAATAACAAAAACCATCTGGCCGGGAACTTTTGCACGCCACTGTATATTTATATAAATTTTGCGTGAAGAAAATGTAAATTTTCAATGGAAAAATACCAGCCTCCTAAAAGTCAGGAAGAGAGATAGTTTGTCTGCGTAGCTATACTAAAAATCCACAGTCTGCTTACAACCGTAAATAATCCTCACAACCGTTAATAATCGTTTCCTCCAGAAAACAAAATTATCCGCGCGCCATTCGACGAACCTCTCCACGTCAAATGGGCACAATTTACCGCAAAATAGGATTACCGAAAATCCCGATTCACGAGTGATCTCCAGCTGAAAACCCGATCACCTCGGTAACCCCTCAATCGAGCGTTGACGCGTTTCCGCTCGAATCGTCGGCGCGCTGATCAACACAGGACAATGTCGCATAGAAAATGGTGGACCGGGTAGTTGAAACGAACGATCCAGTCACCGTGCACCGCGAACGGTTTCGGGTGTATGGGCTGTTGGGGAGCCCGTGGAAGACACGGGGATTCGCGGGATCGGGAACGCAAATCGCCCGGAGCGGAACGATCTCGCATCCGCGCGGGTTCCGGGGGACATGAATTTATAATTTCCGTCGCGGTGCACCCTTCGGTCGCCGGTGATTCGCCGAATCGAGCTGTCGGTCGCGTCATATAAATCAAAATCAGACGCATTGTACCGTCGGGCGGTTGTGTAAGGTACGTGTGTGCGTTCCTACGATCGAAGATCGTAGAGGGTCGTATCGAGGGTTCCCTGACTAGGATCAGGGAGGGAGGGGGTTGAAGGAAGAGAAACTCGGTCAAGCTACAACAAAACCCCCCGTCGGGTTATCCAGGTAGAAGGCACGATAGTGCGAGTAGCGGGGAATCGAAAACGTTGCCGCGCGGAAACACATCACGCGAAATAGACTGAGACGCATGGTTGCCGAAGGGGTTAGGCGAGGAACGGCGGGGAGGGGAGGGGAGGGAGGAGGGATGCCGAAAGTATCGGTCGGATATACATATGTATGTCGGCCGAGGGTACAATGTATTCAAATTGCGAGAAAAAGGGTTGGCCCTTGCAACGGGTGTATATAGGTGATGGGTAAAAAATGCGACAGACTGGTTAACGAAGCGAGGTGGTCCATTCAATGGATCTGAATGGGATGCTGGGACCGTTCTCGCATCCGTTTCCAACGTGAAGTTTGTATACGCCGTGCGCGCGCGCGAGCGAGCGTTTTCTTTTTTTTTCTTTTTCCACGACCGTGCCCCGGCGACCAAGTGTGTGTGTGTTAGAGCGCTCGCGCGCGCACGCTAACTAGGCGGATATACCCGGTGGCAGCCATATGCCGGGGAAAAGGCAACCTGACCTGCCTTCCACGCTGTCTACGCGCTTTCTTTTATACCCTTCCACCGCCGAAACGCGACCTCTTGCGACCCTGGGTCTGTCACCATGATCTTTCTATCGGGTCTTGCTTTCTTCAGGAAAATACGGTGAGAAGAGGTATTTCTTGTGGATTATTCAATTTTACTCGTTGCGGTTAAAAATCCCATGGTGACTTTCATATCTCGAAAAAAAAGAAGTAAGGTAGAGTTGTGCACGTCTGGACGGGACGGGAAGACATCGGATCGGTTTTCGAAAATTAACATTTCTAAAATCCATTCTGATCCCTAATACAATTCTCGACCCGTCCTGACCCGACATTTTCAGATTCTCACACACCTTTACAAAAAAGGCATTTATCACATTTTGTACTTCATTTGATACTAGACAATTTTTGTTTTAACTATTTTTCTAAATTATAAATAGTTTATGTTTTCTAAATTATAATAGTTTATTACACTTGATGAATTTTCCTGTATATGTGTTAATTACTAGAGGTGTACAGCGTACAGTGATCTCTTTATATGTGCACAAAGTGTATGCTACAAAGAAAGAAAGAAAGAACGCTACAAAAATTAAACTAAACGTTATATTTATGAAAATATTCCAGGAAATATCGTATATATTTATTACAATAAAGTAAGGGTATTCCATATATATTTTGATATTTCCTGGAATATTTACCAGGTTATTTCTCTATGTATGTTGCCAAGGCCTAGACAATAAACGTCGCGAAATTATCCCCACTATTCTCCGGGAGGGGTCACGACGCTCGAGAGGCCTCGAAGCTCTAGGAATGTAAACATAACATTCGTTTTGTTGATATATATCGAGTAATTCACTGTACATATGTGTTCAGGATTAAAATTAAAACTAAGAAACGGAGGAATTGTCTCTTGCGAGAGGGTGAGGTTCCCGTTGTGTTAAAATTCCTACGACCCTCAAACGGGCTCACGGAGAAAATTCAAAAAAGCATCCTAACGAAACTAAAAAATGGAAGACCCGTCACTTTCGAGTAATTTCTCGCGGCGGTGTACATTACCCGTTCGCAATCTGTCAAGCCTCTACACCTGGCGCTATTTTAATTCTAAAACTATTGTAAATTTTTCTTCCGTCTTGGAATATATAAATTTTATTCATACAAAACAGATCCGACTTCCAGATATAATATTTAAACGTTTGGTACTCTATTGAACATAAATTGTGTAATATTTCTTGTAATTTCTTTGATGCCACAACAATTTTTAGTGGCGCCTCAGGGTCACCATTCGACTGCAAAGGGTTGAAATTCCTACGACCCAGAAACGGGGCATGGAATACGGGGGCAGCGAGAGGGTGTCAACGAAGAAGTTTGAAGGAGCAACGTCCGCCTAACGAAACCAAGAGGCGGAGAAGTCGTCTCCCGCGAGTTCTCGCGAGGAAGTGGGTTTTCCGTCGAGGGTGGTGTCGGGGGTGGTGTCGGGGGGTGCGCGTCTCCCGGTGGAAGCGGAAGTTCGCCGGTGCTTCGGCTTTTTAAAACGAACAAAAGAACGCCGACACGTCTTAAATGAACGCGCTACTTGTTGCACGGAGAAAAGGGGGTGGAGGTCGTCGTCGTCGTCGTCGGCGGCGGTACGCTGGGGTGGCAGCGTGGCGGAGAACGGGGTGGTGTTCAGGGAAGAGCGGAAGAGAAAAGGGGGGTGGCAGAAGTTGGCCCCCGTTGGTAACACGACTCTGGAGGGGGTTAACGGGGCGAAAGGTGTCGGGGGTGGGCCGTTGGCGGCGGCACCGTCGACGGAAAACTGTTTCTCTTTTGTTTTTATCGTCTGGAGGAGAGCCGCGGCGGTGGGGAGGGAGGGATAGGGGGTGGGGGGCACGCGAGGAAGTCGCAATTAAAAATGTAGTTCAAGGCCGTCGCCTCCAGAGAGCCTGGGGGAAGGGGAGAGGTTTACCTTGAGCCCTCTTTCTCTCGTTCTCACTTTTCTCTCAGCCCCTTTTCCGTCTTGCTCGCGCCTCTCACCCCCTCTCACCCTCTTTCCTCCTCGCTTAGCGAGCCACGGTTTCTCGCGCCGCCGCGCACCGCGGAGATTTTCACGTGGCTCTGTCCCCCCCCCCTTCCCGTTGCTTCTTCATCTTATCCCTCGGCACCCCCTTGCACCCCCTCACCACCGGCCGGCTTCGTGTCTTGATCTTTCTTACGCGTCCGAGCCTTTCGGGAACGACGCCGGAAGTCGTGGGATTATAAGAGCCCGCCAACGGGGATCGTGATTGTCTTAGCGCGTTCTTTCTTTGATGACGTAGTCCACGGTTCCCCTGACCTTGCCGCAACCCCTCGTTTAGGGATCGCGAGAACTTCGCTCTTTTCCACGATTACTTTTCAGAAATAATAGCACTCATTCCAGCACGTTTACCTTTGAATCACTGACGATTATTTCACCGACAATTCTTTCACTTCCGGTCACAGCACTGATTGTCGTTCACTATAGTTGACACGCTTTTACTGCAATGAATACATATGTATTCATAATATAAAATTAACTAATACATGTTGTCTTATAGAAATGACGAGATTGAATTTATTTGGATTTTGTGCGGTTCGTATTATAATACATGCTCTCCTAAATATATGTGTTTTTTTTCATAATTTCAGTAATTGTAAAATAAAAAATCTGGAACGGTCATTTTGACCGGCGGTGGTAGGTTTAGTGTTAGGGTGGTCAAGTTAGGTGAAATACCCTGTATATATGTTATACATCTTTTCTTAAAAAATATGTATGATCAATATAGGAACAGTAATTGATACCTCCACAGTAATTGAGTCCCTTATCCTAACCGTGCATTATTGTACAAGTGAAGGGAGCGCTTAAAAAGCCTACGAAAAGTGCCTGAACGAACGACAAACCATCTCGAAGAGTCATCAAACCTAAATAAAGAAAGATGAGCTAACAATTAAGAAACCCGGGACACCATAACAGCACGTCCTCCCAAAATACGCAAACCGCGATCTGAATGGAACGACAGAGGACTCCCCGTGACAAAACCCGGATGATCCTGGTGTACCTTGTTCTCTTGACATTCAGCGAAGGGAGTTTAAGGGAAGCAGGTTCGAGGGAAACGGATCGCGCACCAGTCGAACCCTCCGGATTCCAATTAATCGCGAAATAATTAGCACCGAGCGTAGACGATCGAAGCGTGGATGCACGTCGATGCAACGTCGCCCGATGCCGAGGGTTAGCGGGGAGGGTTGTTCCAGCAAGGGGTGGTGCGCCGGGGAGGGTCTGACGGGAACGTTTGTGTCCCGGGTGTCGCCGGTCGCGGCATTATCCCTTCAAATTGGTTATTTTCGGTAAATACCATTTTGAAAAGCCAATAACGCTGTTTCCCCATTGTCCCGGGACCGTACCCCGTGCTCTTTCCGGCGTCGACTTACCCTCTCTCTCTCTCAACCTTTCCCTCTCTATCTCTCTCTCTCTCTCTCGCACCCTGTCGCGTCGATATTTACGATTCTACCCCCAGCACGGCTCTTCACTCGACAGGGGTGTCTGCCGCCGTTGAAAACCGACAAAAGTAATCCCGAAAACGGCACAGGTGATGCCGCTTTCACTGGGAAAAAAAAATCGTCCGACTACTCTCTCGCGCGCACCGTAAGGTAGACTCACAAGGGTTTTCGCTGAAGGGAAGTACCGCGCGCCAGGTAGGAAAACCAACCCCCATGGATCCCGGGGAGACGCACGGGCGTCAGTCGAATGTGTACCTGAGATAGATGATCGCCGCCGGAGAGAATCAGGGGATGGAAACGTAGAGAGTGAGAAAGAGAGAGAGAGAGAGAGAGAGAGAGGGAGGGAGAGCAGGTCGACAGCGCGGAAGCCAATTTTTCGAGTGGAGGGTGCACCGTTCCGAGAGATAAGGGATGAAACCGATGAACGAGTCGGGAAGTCGAGATTTTTGTGCCGATGGTGTTTCCACCGTCGTGGAACCGGGAGATTGAATTCCAAGATACTCCGTCGTTAAATCATTTCCATATTGCCTGGTAACTAAACTAACAAAAGAAATATCCTCTTCCTCGATCGCTGGAAATAACAAGTGTCTTCCTTTCTTTAACGATTTTATCACATTTTTTGAAACATATTTTCCCAGTATTTCTACTCCCCTGTAACGATATTTATACGGCACACATACTTCGCCGAAAACAATCCCAAAAAATATATTAACCCTTACTACTTAACATATAATACTATCAAAATTTATATTCTATATAATACTATCACAAATATGTATTATATTACCTCTTTGCACTCGAAGCTATTTTAACTCCGAAACGAAAGATTTCTTCCGACCTGGAATATTTCCCTTCTTATAAGTTTTGTATTGTCTATCATGCTATCGTAAAAAAAATATACTCAACATCGGTGACCTTGAAATTTCATTAAAAAACACGACATAAAAAATTTTTTTCTCCACCATTATATTACCCCCTGCAATAGTGTCACTTTGTCCTCTGAAGTTTTCTGATAGGACTGTAAATACGAAAGATATTTAGGTGTTCCCATTTATGTGGGACACCCTGTATACAATGAATGTATATACAATATATGTATCACATTTTATATAATTTGTATGCATAATAATAAAATTGATGATTAAGATTGTAAAATGATACCAAACACCGACCTCTACTTGTAAAAATGGTTCGCCGTTCAAGGGTTAAATAAACGCAATAATAGAGCATGAAATTAATCATTTGTTTCATGTATTTTTCAACCCAGTTTCGTTCTGAAAACATTGAAACGTGCTCCAACATTAATTTCGTTGAATCAACGTACCAGAATTTGCACAAGTTTCCACAGAAAAAAGCGGCGGAAAGGATGAAGAATTTCTGGAAGAAATCGAACAAGGACTTCATCTTCGTTCCGGTTGCCAGGAGCGCGCCCAATATTTCACAACGCGTCGGAACGAAGACAAATTCCCTTTTTATTCCCCCTCACTCGGTGCCGGCCCTTATTTCCTGGGCGAAGTTCGACAGACTCTTCAACGCGGAGACTAGAAGGCGCCCTTTGACGTTCCGGCAACACGCGCGCGTTGTCCTCGCGTAAAACTAGGACCATCGTTCACCGAAACCTCCAGGAGACAGGAGGAAAACGAACAAGAAGAAGAAGAAGAAGCGATGAGAGAGGTTGGCGAGCTAGGAAGAAACGGATACAACGTTCCAGTTTCTTTGATGGAAGACGCCCTTTTGATTCGCCTTGGCCCGCACGCGGGGGGGCGTCTTCTTCGTCGGCCTGTGTGCCCCGAAGAAGGATTCAATTCCGTGCTCGCAACACGCCTCGATTCTCACGACTTCTTTTTACGGTCTCCCGGCATTCTCTTTGCCGTTCTCCTCCGGCATTTTCTAGCTTCCGGCGGACTTCCATCGGCGCCCTTCGCCGGGAATACGTAACGAGAGGGCGCGTGGTCGAAATTCGAATCGCACGGAGCCCTCGGGGGGTGGTTCGGGGTGAACGGAAGTCCTCGCGATGGAAAGGTTTTCCTGGTTCCACGGCCAGGAGTCTCTCCTCCTTCTTTTTTCCTCCTCCATCCCTCTACTCTGCCGAATCCCCGGTTCCTCCGACTGCCCACCTTTTCCACCCCCCGGCAAGCCAAACCCCGAATCTCATTCCACCCTCGAAGATCGTCTCCGCTCGCGATTTCTTCCGCGCGAGGGACGCGTCGCCTCTTCCCAAACTTCGTGATTCGAGGTCGGGATAAGGGAAGCGGAATTCTCGCGCAGTTGTCGCTGATTAAACTCGTCCATCGGTTTTCTTCTGCTCGATCGCCGTCCCCTTTCTCTCGTCCCGCTTCTATACGCCTTGAAATACACCGTGATTCACTGGGTTGCAAGCCAAAAGCCCGTGCCGCATTCTTTCGGATACGCTTAAGTGTCGGCGCGAGGACCGCTATCCTTACCGAGCGATTGACGACGATGCAACGAAGGCGGTTGTGTGTTTACATATATATATTATATGATGTGAGTCGTTTAAGTCAATATTTGTCTGTGTGGTACATCGTCTCAAGGGTTTAATCGTACTTACATAAAATATATAATTTTAGCGTGGCTCATGGAACTCATACGTAATTTTTTAACCCCTTGTACTACTATTTATTTTGTGATTATAATTATTAGGGGGAAAAAAGATAGATTATACTTATAGGTATTGTCTAGGTTCAATGAATACACGAAGTTGCTATGAGGATTTTTATTGCAACGGACGAACTACGTAATGTCACCTGGACTTCTAGCTGACAACTGTCCCAGGTCTCCGTCGTCGTGCCTACTTATACCTACTTCGTTGCCCTTGTGGAAGGGAATAATCTTTTCCAAATAATGCTGGTGTCCTTCAGGCCTTGCGCACGCGAGGCTCTTCCGGTCGCGGACGACCGTTGCCCACTCGACGAAGGTCCTTCGGCACTCCACGATTTATGGTACCCGTGTGCAGCTATTGAGACCGTAACTAACTCGAGTAAAATCATGCCAGACTCTGAAAGTAAACAGTTCTCTCAAAAATAGCTTTGTCTGGTCACGTACACCATAAATCGTGTTCAGCAGTTTTTCGTTTTCCCAAGGTCTTCCACTTTCTCTGGTCCCAACATACTTATTGTATGTCCATGTTCTCTCCAAAGAATATATATCAACTATAACACAATTGAATTTTATTTCGGTTTAAGGGAAGTTAATAACATGCATACTTATTAGACTCTGTTCAGAATCTTCTTGGCAAGGGGTTAATTCAAATTTTTCTAGCACTATTTCTACATCAAACGACTCCTGTATATTAGGGGTAGCCACAAGTAATGAATTATTTGCAAAGAATTTGTTTTGCCTTTAGTTCTGTACCGATCGTTGAAGAGGAAACACGTATTCTTTTACAGTTTTCGGTAAAGCAGCCTTTTACCTTTATTAAAGTATTTACCGGAAGGTAAATTAGACCAATATTTTAATTAATTCTTAACCTGTAAATCGAACACGTATGAGTATTGTCTGTTAACTTCAAATCATGCAACTATATTCTTTCGTCTTCCCTAGTATGTAATTTTTGTAAGAAATACAAACCTATAATCGGTGCAGTATTTTTTCTCTTTCGAAAAAGTTATTAGATCAAGTGCAAAGGGTTAAAACACATAGCTTTTTTCAAGACCATTTTGATGAGGTAGCTTCTGAGGGAAGTACAAAGGATAAAATTACGATATAAAGTATGTAGTATTATAGAAAGGATGCCCACCGCAGTAGTCATCATCGCACAGTGGAACGAACAAGGAAAATTAACGAACGTTTCAATTGTCTCTGTTGTATTTGATTTCGTGAAAAAATCATTTCGAATATTATTTCAAGAAATATCCTTCAGAATTATTTTTCTGAATATTCCAGGATCTTTCTTTAATGGAATATCATTACTTTTTGTCCAGGGAAATTGGGGTTCACAGTGCGTCGTGAACCTCCCGATAACGGAAAAGCGAGTCTCTTCCGCGACACTAAAGCGTGGGTAAAAATTGCAGCACTGTCTTTGGGCCCATTACACCGTGGATCAACCTGTACCTTCTCCCATCCCTGTCTCCCCCGAGCAAACACTCGTTGTCCTCGACCGGTATTCTCTTTGTCGAGTTTCGCTGAAGGCGAGGCTCGCAGAATTCCGCGCGGAATACCCGGGAGCCCGCGTTTTCCCCGTGTGCGTCTTAAATTCGCGCGATTTCTTCGCGGGGAATCAAGCCCCAACCAGCCACGGTATAAAGGAGATGAAAGTACCGCGGATCTCCAGGGCTTAGCGGGGCTAATCCTTCAACGCAGCCGGCGGAAAGATTGAATACACCGCCCGGGGGTGGCACGATCGTAAAACATATGGAGAAACTTTTTTATCGCTGCGCTGTGTCGCGAAATACTCGCGTTTTATTAGATCGCGGCCTGCCACCGCGGTGGGGGCTTCTTAAGAATGGGGGTGAGTTTACTTTCGGGGGATTCGATTGGGGGCGGATAATGAGTGGCGAGGTAATTGATGTGAAGCAGATGTGAATTGCTAGAATGAATTGTTGACTGTTGAGATAACTATTTATCGATCAATCAGTTTCATGAAATTGTTCTTATTAGCAGCTATGTGTAATTTCATTATTAACCTCGTCAATTGTTATTTCGTAAGCTTCTCCAGTTAATCGATATTTTTCTCATAAACATTTCTGCCCGAATCAATTTAAGCAACGTGATACAGTGAAATCTCGATCTATGTAAACAACACAAAAGTCTGTATACAAAACATTTATGGACACATCTATGAATTGCTAGAATGAATTGTAGACTGTTGAGATAACTACTTATCGATCAATCGGTTTCATGAAATTGTTCTTATTAGCAGCTATGTGTAATTTCATTATTAACCTCGTCAATTGTTATTTCGTAAGCTTCTCCAGTTAATCGATATTTTTCTCATAAACATTTGTGCCCGAATCAATTTAAGCAACGTGATACGGTGAAATCTCGATCTATGTAAACAACACAAAAGTCTGCAACCGGTCTTCAGAATCGCCAATAGTATGCGCCACGAAGTATTTGGCTACCTAGGGATTAATGCGAGCAGGTTTGTCAAAAACCTGTGTGAAGCAGAACGTTGTCCATCGATTCTGGTCGAGTTCGCGGAACGGGGAAGATCGGGGAACGGTTTTCCCGTAGGATCCGGTACGCGTCTAGAAGAGATGATCCCCACCGTTGGGGGCGCAGCCCGTTTGCAACCCGGGGAACGACCAGCATGAAGAGCCTCGATCTCCATCGCGCCGCGAAATTCCACGGATCCGGCACGCCCTCGAGAAACAGATCCCGTAAAATAGAAACTTCCGACGGTACCGTACGGGCTGCATATTCCCCGCAACGAGGACTTCATACCGGGAGTTTCGCCGAGGACCTAGCGCGCACAGGTCCTTGTAATTTCGCCTGGCAGCATCCTCGTCCTTTCCTTTGCGCCGGCTTCCATCCCACGTTCTGGACCACTTGCTCGCGGTGATCCCGCAAGTAGAGGCTGGGAATCGCAAAGGCAAAGAGCGAACGGGGCCGGGGGGGGGGTGGTTGGGTTGCAAGAGAGGGTTGAGAGGGTTTCTGTCGGGGGCGAGGGAGAGGGGTGCAGAGGGGATGGAAAGTCTAGCGCGGAAGGAGGACAGCGTGCCAGAGGGCAGAGGGACGAAGAGGAGCCAGGAGGTGGCGACCAGGAGGTATACGAAGGAGGACGTGCCTTCATTTGTTTCAGCGGGCACGGTGGTGGGTGGTTACGTCACGTGTTGGTCGTCATGGTAACCTTCTGGGCTTGCCAAGAGGGGATCCAGCGTGTTGCCGGTTAAGACAGCCGGGGATCCTGATCTTACGGGATCTCCCACGCACGTAGAATTCGTGTCGAGGGCTGCCTGCCTCCTCGGCCCCAACGTATACCAGACTGTGCCGCACAACCCCTGCTCTTTTGCAACCCCCGCGATCTTCCTGCGTCCGGCAGATCCTTTTTTATCGGCTCCGTGGCACGAATGCTATGCGCAACGGGAGTCGATATGCGAACTACAGCCTTGATGGAACCACGCGTTTTCGGGGTGGAACGCGTTGGGCTGTCTAGGGTGGCCGAGAGACTGATGTACCGGATGACCTAGCATTGTCTTCAGGATGGTTGGCCCTAGACGCGATGAGAATCGCTCGTCTCTGATCGCTGATTGAGGATAGATAGCCTGATCGCAGCCTGGTTTCTTGTATCAACCTTTCTTGATGCCGTTCTTCTGCTCTGGGGTCGGCGGTGTCGGTTTGGAACGTTTTGGAGGATGGTTGCTGTTGGGGTTGGTAAGCGGTGTTTTGCTTTGACACAACTTCTCTTGGCGCTTGGGCTTTCTGTATGATCCGGGTAATGTTACTCTTTGTTGTAAAGAATTTTTAATCAGGTCTGGAACACATTTTGGAGTGGCTAGTGTTAAGGGTAAGTTGAAAGAACTGATTTGTTGGAACAACTTATTTTAATGCTTTTCTTGAGCTTTCTGAACGATCCGAGTAATGTTAATGTTTGTTGTAGAGAATTTTTAAAATGCTGGCAGTTTTTTTATCAGGTCTGGAACACTTTCTGGAGTGGCTAGTGTTAAGGGTAGGTTTTAAGAACTGATGTTAAGAACTGGTTGGAACTTCACGTTCCTCTCGAGCTTCTCTTTGACCAGGAATTATCATCATCGATACCGTAGGTCGAACATGAGAGGAAATCCTCGCGCAATAAATTCCTATTACAATCTGCTCGTCTGTTTTTACTTCATTCACGCTTTACGGCGTTCAAGTATCCATTGTCGTAAAATATTCCAACCCCTCTGTTACTTTGCATTCCGGCGGAACACGTCGAGCTTTCCAACCCCCGTCTTAAACCGCTTTCACGAACGTGGCGACACATTCAACTCGGATATCTCGGAAATCTAGTGTGACGGTAGCGAGCGTTTAAAATTTCGAACATGTTGGCAACAAATATAACAATTCTTCACTTTCATTTATTCATCAGTCTACATTCGTCCATTCAATTTTTTCAATCTCCGATCTTCAGACACAATCATCCTCTTCCATTTTTGGAAGATAATACTCCCCCCCCCCCCCCCCGATGAATGTAGGATTACTGTTTACTTGAGCAATTTTTATAATCGTGATGTTTTATATATAAAGTACTGTAATTCTGTCACCGAACACATTGACAGGTGGACAGATTAATTATGTTGTATTGATCTACCCTCAAACTATTGTGTTTCATCCATTACACGACGAAAAACCACCCCCTTTTCTTCTCTTTCCTTATTCACTATGTAAATAGAGCTCAACAGACTTCTCTCGTTCTTGTTATTAATGCATTGCATTTATTTTATGTAGCATCATTATGTAGCATATTATTAATGCATTGCAGGTTTCATGTAGCAGCATAGATTTATTTTTGTTAAAAACGTAAGAAATTTTGATATGGTCTTCAAATTAAATAAAGTCTAATAAAATTCCTCATGGTGTAGACCTCTTGCAATAAAATTCTCGACAGAGTAAGTAAACATTTATCTCTCCAATCTGGTCATTATTAATCTACACTACCGCTCAAAAGTATCCGGACAATTGCGAAATATCGTTATTAGCATTGCATCAAAGTTATTTCAGTGCCTAAAATAGTGACTAAAATCGATTTTTATTAGTTTCATGTGAAATTTCTGACGTTATAAATTAAAAATTACGTATATACAGGGTGAGTCACCTAAAGCTTTCACCTCAAATATCTTTGTTGTTTCTAAAGATACGTAAAGTATGGTAAGGACAAAGTTAAATGGTACAATGAGGCTGACACGATGCTATAAAAAAATTTTGTTTTTATGTCATTTATTTTAGAGATATCAAGGACACCTCGACTTTTTTTAAATAGAACCAACCTTTTTTAAACACCTACAATGATAGTCCTTTTCATTAGGAATTCAGTGACAATAATTATTCCAAGGTCATTCAATATTTTCTTATAGCATCGTGTCAGCCCCATTATACCATTCAACTTTGTCCTTACCATATTGTACGTATCGTTAGAAACAACAAAAATATTTGAGTTTATAAGTGTCCGGATAATTTTGAGCGGTAGTGTATATTTCTATTTATTTCCACGTAAACCAATCGGTTCTAAATACCCCCAAAAGAAGAAAAAGACCCGCAACCCTCTCGCAACAAACCATTCCACCCCAACCCGACCTGTTCCACTCCACCGCCCAATTACTCTTATCAAACCGATATCAATTATTAGCGTTTTAAGCAGCTCCTTTTTCCCCGAAGCAACAGCCCCGTTGAACCCTCCACGGCTACCGATGCGCGCAAGAAACTCGAGTTTAATCTGTGGCGGAACCGCGCCCGAGTTTCCGGTTGGCTCCTTCCGTTTTACGAATGCGACGTCGTATCGTCGAATAAAGCGGGACGATTAAGCGTGCATGTCTCTCGCGAAATTGTGAGCCCGTCGCTGCTGGAGCACGGGGGTTGGGGGTTGGGGGTTTGGGGGTGGATGGAAAGGGGTGGGCCGGTGTCCTCGGGGCCGCGAGAAACGCCTGCAGCACCCGCGACAAAGTAGCAGACTGCAGTGGCAGCATCTTTGAGTCTTCGCCGCGTAATTACACGACCACTCCGCGCGCGCGTTTCTCTGTCTTCCCCTGTCCTCGGAGACGCCTCGGTGCCGTCTCCAGTCTCCGGATCGAATTCCATTAACAACGCCACCCTCCCCGACGGTTTCCACCCCCTCGTCCTCCATCCGAAACCGAAGACAACGTTTCCGCATTTTGCCGGGACCCGGGTTCCTCGGGATCACATTCGCGGTGGTTGGGGGTGGGTGGAGGTGGATGGGTGGGGGTTTACGGGGAGAGGCCGCTAAGTGGATCCTTCGCTAGGCCATTTTTAATTCTCGTTCAGGGGAATTTCCGAGTTTCTCATGTCGCCGAATTAATTCGGGACGCCGGGAACGATTGAGTCTCTTGGAAATTAAATTGATTAACCGCGCGAGTCGGCGCGGGGAGATCGCCCGCGACAGATAACCGGGACACCGTAGTCTCGTGTTTTACAGGGGATCATATCCGGGGACGAATCTGCGTGTCAATTTCCATATTCATGAATTGTTTGATGGATACGTTTGTTTTATCGGCCAGCAGACTCCGTGGAAATTATGCCGATTTGTCTGAGCTGGATCGCGGCTCTTTATGCTATTTTGGATTTTTTTGCGGAGTAGGTGTCTTCGATAATCACTAGACTGTGGATTTGATGCGTTTGTGACACAAATGGGTAAGCAGAATCTAAATCAGTGGAGGTATCAAAAAGATTTAAGGGCACCGGCGTATTGGTTTCAACTTAATATAATAATTAAAATAGGAAAGAAATTTTTATTTCGCTCCTGTGTTATGGAATCCATGCCAATATTTTTTATTTTGCATAAAGATCCGTAGTCTTGTGATTACCGATGAAGAATCTGTGTTTTGCTAGCTTCGTATGGCTTGCATATATTTTTTAAAACGTGTATTTCCAAGTACAGATTTTTCTATATATGTATGTCGTTAGGGCCTCGGTGATAAACGTCGCGGAATTGTCACCACTACTGCGCGGCATACCCCGTGAGGCCTTGGACGCCGAGGAGTATTGTTGACATATATCGAGAATTCACTGTATATTGCACTTGTCATAACGTACACAATAAAATAATAAATTTAGAGACACTGTTAATTCTATACAATTATTAGGTATCGTTCAACAAAATTTTAGAATTTTAGAATACTTAGAAGAATGTTTTAAGCACGTCCACAGTATTTATTATTAGTGTATCTAAATATTTTTAAACACTTCAATTTAAAAAATGATATAAATGCAGTAGGTTTTGAACAACGAGAAATTGTAAAGAAATTCCTATTTTTAACGACGGCATAATTTTTCAAAATTCGTAATAAAAATATCACAGTAAGTATAGCTTCAATCCTCAATTTTAAGGGTGCTCCAATTCACCCCTATAGCTCACATGTCGTCGAAAAATAATATAATATGAAATATTTTTCGAAAAACTATCTCCCAGGCAAATTCCATCGAAATCAGTGTACACCGGCCCGGTATGCTATCTCGTTAGTAATGGATGGTTTCATTGGCAAACTGTTTGCGTTCGCGTAACATATTCAAGTATGCTAACCGTATGTAAACTTCGTGCGGAAAATATAATGTACGGCGTGCCGCGTGCGTGGCCGCGTCATATAAATTAGTTTGTTCGTTGCTCCGATGTAAATTTGCATCGCGACACGAGAGATTGAAAATTTTATCGGATCTCTCCCAGATTCTATTAAAAGCACATTAAAAATACAATCGAATTCATTGGACGCGATCTCGTCACAATTTCGTATCATTTTTTCCGTGTTGTGTGATTCTTCTGCCAGAACAAACAGTTATGCTCGTGATGATGTTTTAACTCGACCCGCTCGCGCACAATATTTCCAAAAAATAATTGCTCGAAGAGGAAATTTGTTGTCTCTAACCCGCTTTGCCATAACATATTCAAATCGTTTTCAAACACGTATTTCTGACGAGACAAGACTACACCATAAGTCCAAGAGCAAACAATAATTTTCCAGCATAGTGAAAGTCGGACATTATTGTGTCAAATATCGTAATTCTTCTAAATAAATATTCTTCTAAATTTCAAAAATTTTCAACAGCCAGTTTAAGGGTTAAAAAATTAGATATTCCAGAGGTGGATAATAAATATTCTAGTAAAAAAGTAGCAATTTTATGATAATTTCTCTAAATAAATATTCTTCTAAATTTCAAAGATTTTCAACAGATAAATCAAACGCATAAAAAATAGTTTAAAGGCTAAAAAATCAGATATTAAATATATCCTGCAGTGAATGATTCTCCTAGCAGAGAAGACTAAACACCTTCAGCCTCTCCATTAGAAAGTCCCACCTCAAACGGCGAAAAAAAAATATTCAGAAGGGTGAAAAGCCATAAGAGAGGTGTTCCCAGAGTCTCTCATAATTCCCGCAATTAAATCATCCGGTTCGCAGCTCGGCAACACCAATGGAAACTGATCGGAAGCGTTCGTTTGTTCCCAAGTCACGTCCAAGACAGTCTCCACGTCAGAGTCTTGACATCTTCAGCAGACGCTCTCAGGGAAGTTCACCCCTGGAGGAACGAAGGGGAAGGGGATGGGAAGGGGTAGCTAACCCGATCCCGCCGACAATTTCAGTTTTCATTGGAAAATAATTATTATGGGATGCTTCGGTACTCGAGACGGCCCCGGCTGCCACGGTCCCGGCATTAAGTATTGTTTCTCCCTATGTTTGAAATTAATTTGAAGTTGCCTAAGCAACCCCCGGCGCGGAGCCTTCCGTGCCCCGTTCCCTGACAGTCAATAACGACCACCCAGCCAAGCAGTTTCGAACTTGCCTCCGCGGCTTAGGAGAGGGATCGACCTGCCTCGGATCGATGTCTGCTGACGTAACACCTCGATCGACCGATCAAGCCACGCGAAATTGATCTTGAAAAACGAATTTACCAAAAAAATGCTAACGTCCCTCCCCGGCATTTTATAAATGACAAGAGCTCTTCTCGGAGACAGTGCTTCTCAGACTGTGGATTTTATATTACTTATGTCCTTATTATATGTTATTTTATTATACGATTTTATATTATTTAGGTACTGACAATTTTTTGAGGGAGACATCTTTCGAATTCCTCACACAAAATTCTCAATAAAATCTATTTTATAAGTGCATATTCACACCACATTAAAATACTTGTTATTAAACTTAAAAGTGATGTGTACATGCACTTATAAAAGAGATTGTATTGAGCATTTTGTGTGTGGAATTCGAGAAACGTCCCCCTCAAAAATTGTCAGTACCTCGTGCAATTTAAAAGTTATTTAACTTGTTATTAAACTTGAAAGATCGTTATAAATTAGTGGCCCGTATGTACACTACCACTCAAAAGTATTCGGACAGTTAAAAATATGTATTAGCATTGCATAAAAGTTATTTCAGTGCCTAAAATAGTTTCATATGAAATATCAAACGTTTGAAATTAGAAATTATGTGTGTGTGGAACTTCGCAATACTACACTACAATTAAATATGGTAGTGGGCTAATATAAAATGGTGGAACGATGTGAAACACAAAATTGCATAATTTATTGAAATCGTTGTGGAAAGTGATGCAGTTTTTTCTGTCTCTGGTAAGGATTTAGCATGCGCCGTTTGTGTACGCACGGCCATCGCCCGAAATGGAGCGGTGCGTAGCCGGTTCCACCCCCCGGGGCATTAAAAAAATTCGTCTCGGTGCTGCAGGGGTGTATTCGACGGGGCATCGGGCGCCACGAGCCATCTTGCACGGGCATAATGTCAGTTCGTCGCCCTCGCTATCCACGAGGGGGTGGTTTTCGAAAGACGGGCTCGTGGGATGGGCTTGCCAAAACCACCCCGGCGTACGTCCTCTCTCGCGCGCACATATATATATATGTATATATATATGTATATACGTGTATATATATATATAGCGTACGAACGAACGAACAGAAGGGGCACGGTGTACGTGCAACGGTACACGATGGAGTCTCTGCCGGCTGTTCCATCGTCCTGGCAGGATGCAAGACGTAACATGCCTAACGATCCTCTCCTCCCTCTCTCCTTCCTTCCTCTCTTCCCTTTTGTCGAATCCTGCCTCACCGCGTCCTTTCTACCCTTGCTCTCTGTCTCTCTTTGGTGATCCTCTGTGCTTGCTACTCTCTTCACTCTGCTTCTCTCTGTTTCTCTCTTGCTCTCTCTCTCTGTCTCTCTGTCTCTCTCCCTCTCTCTCTGTCTCACCATCTTGTCCCATCCCTCTCGGTTTCGAGATCCTCCGGGGCTCTCTCTGTTTCTCGGCTCTCCTAGGATCCTAGCTGACTCGACTCCGGGCCAGGTCCTTGCAATTGCTTGCCAGTGGCTTAGCGTCTCGTACAGGTTTACGTCCTGCGCGGAGCCCGCCGCCAATTTGCGCCAATTTGCGTTTAGCAGCGCTCCTTGCGAAATCTCCGCCATCGGCGCCGCGCGACACCGTTTTCTGGCTGTCTACTCTCTCGCGACGCTACTTCTGTCGCGGTTTTCGGGGGCCGGGACCGCGACAGAATATGCGGCGGCAAATTGAGAGTTTTTGGAATCTGAAAGGGGAGACAGAGACAGAGAGAGAGAGAGAGAGAGAGAGAGAGAGAGAGAGAAGGCTTCCACCGAGGAGCCGAGAAACTGTTTTTAATGAGGCTCCTCGAGGGAAATGGGGGTTGAAGGTGTGTAATCAAGAGGAGAAGACTTTTGCTCCTCTCGTTGTACGTATGGAATCGCTGATGGACTGTGAATCCCGTACCCGGTTCCAGTGTTACGCGATATCCCGACTTTGTTCCGGGAACGTAACGGCTAGAACTTTATGCAGTTATGGCGTCTGCGTGCTCGCGAAATGCGGGACGATGGACTGAGAACGCAAAGGTGGTTTTCTATTATTACATACCGACGGAAATCACCTCCTCCCCCTAATGCAATCTATGAGAATGGGAATTTTCGTTACAACAGAAGTTTGAAAACCGAATGTCCTCGTAAAAGAATCTGCGAGGTATGAAAATTAGGCGAGTTCAAGCTTCGAGAAGGGCAATGTACACAGGTAATTTCCCAACACTCTGCAATCTCGTGCAGCTAATCTTCCACAGTCACTCGCTATCGCACAGCCGATCTTCAACTTGCTCGCTATCGCTTAGCCAGCATCAACTATGATTCTACCGTCGCGTAGCCATTGTGGAAGTACATGGGTCACTATCTTTAAATTCTCCGCTGTTACATAGCCAATTTTCAACATGTTCGCCGCTACAATCTACAAACTGCCCGCAATCGAGTCACCGATCTCACTACCACATACACGATCTTCAACCTTCCACAAAGACTACACAGTGACACCGAGCACCTTGCAGCAAGGAGTTCGCCATCTTCAAAATCCTGCACCATTATATAGGCAACTTTGTTCACTACTGTCTATCCAAGAACAGCGACTTCTCGATATATGTCAACAACAAGAGACACATCGAACTGTTTTATGTTTACACTCCTCGACGCTACAGTCTTGTAACGTTGTTGTCCTCGCGGAGTACACCCTGCGGTAGTGGGGATAACTCCGCGACGTTTATCATCGAGGCCTTCGCGACATATATAGAGAAATCACTGTATCACATTCACTGTTTTCCAATTCTCCGTCGAATAGTCAGCTTTCAACATATTCAATACAATCTGTCCAACCTGGAACTACAGTGAAATTCTCGATGCATATCAACAACAAGGGTCTTGCCAGTGACTTGTATCGTTCAGGCCAAGGCGACAAATACAGGGTGTTCACGCTATTACTAGCCAGCGTTTTTCTTGTAAATAGTAAATACTAGAAAAAAATTAAACAGGAAAAAGTAGTACTGTTTTTTATGCGCAACATAATGGCGTAGGCAATTTTGTTGTGTTTATACTATTTTGTTGGAAGGTGACCTTCAATTTTTTAAATGGAATGCTGCATATTTTTTTATATCTCGTGCAAGCGTGTGTCTAGGCGAATTCATTCGTATACTGCACAGTGACCTTCAAGGTCATGCAAGGTCATCTTGTATCATCCAGGCGACATGTATAGAGAAATCACTGTATTACATTCACTTTTTTCAAATTCTCCGCTGAATAGTCATAGCTTTCAACTTGTTCGCCGTCGAATGATGTCCATCAATCGTCGTGCAGAAGGCGACATAATGATTTGAATGATCAATTAATTTCTGTCGCGAATCTGAATCGAGCACGGTCACTTCCCGACCACGAAACCGGCCGAAGTCGTCGGCGCACATCGAGCATGGCAGCGGGCCATAAATCAGCGCCGTAAACGCGGTGGGCTGACCTCGGGGAAAGATTGTTTGGGCTGACCCTCGACCTGGGTCAGGGGCCCCGCTGACCTCCACCGGATTGGCCACGAGTCCCAGAACCGGAAATTCTGGCTGCCCCTCCATAACGTCGCGGCGAATTGACCTGAACGGTATAATGTCCGGTCACTCCTTTCGCCGGCACGCGCCCCTTCAAGTATTAGCCGGTGATTTATCGACGGGACCATGGCGACGGCACTGTCGATTTTTAATTGTTTATTTGCCGCTTCCCTCGGCCTAACCGCCGCCGCAGGTATTTGTAAATATTGTATTGCACCCGCCGCCCTTGTAATTGGTCGAGTTTTATAGCGGGTATGTTTGAACTTGAAGGAACGTGAGGGTTTGATGAAGAGCTTGTGAGTGGACTGTGGATTTTATGCGTTTATGATCAAAATTAATTATTTAAATTAAAATAAATAAATTCATTTTAAACGTGTTAGAAAACTTTTAATAGTCACTTCTATAATAATATGAAAGAAGATTTTTAAGCTTTCATTTGGTACGGCACAATTATTGAAAATTAATTAACAGGATTCTGAGCACAAATAAATGTCTATGTAAATCCTGTGTGTAATTTTTATTTTACATAAAAATACGTGGTCTATTTATAAAATTCTTGTGACAAGGTGCGTTGTGAAAATGTCTATGTAGTTTCTGACAAAATAGAAATTTGTGATAAATTGTTTCGGTTCGAAATTGCGAATTAAAAGGTGCCTTTAGGGTCCGATATTTGCAATGAATTTCTATCTATAATTTGTGAAATATTTGACTGATTTTCTTGAAAGGTAAATGCTCGATTATGCTGTGCAATGTGAAAAGACTGTTTCCTGATGTGCTATTAATGGAATATTAAAAGGCATTTTAGAAATATACATGGAATGACAGGTGGGGTGAGCATGACGGTGCACGTTCAACGTCAACTTTCATTTCGCGCACGCTCGACTCCTCTTCAATGGCGTTCACCACTCGCCGAGAATCGGATTATTCACGGTCAAGCAGAGACTGACCAGCGGTCAACTGTTTCACAGCAGGACGTCGTCCAAGAACTCGGTGAACCACGCCATTTCAGAGTAATTGAACCGATTCGAGTCAGGGGTTGGTGGCCACGTTACTGTAGGGGTGGTGTCCTAGGGTGACCTTTACAAAATGGCTGCGAGCCATTTTCGCGACGGCGAAACGGCGAGCCTTGTGCATCGGTGAATGTCGGGACCAGACTTTCGCAAGAATTTGACAATCCTTTTCCATCCACTCTCTTATCCTCAAATATTCCCCACGGTTTTGTTAAACAATTTAAAAATATATATCAAAATCTTTGATATCAAAGATTGAATATCAAAAAATTTGGGTAATTTTTATAAAAAGTAGTTAGACGTTATTATTTTAAAGTAAACTTCACTTTTTAACACTAAACCCTCCACGATTAAAACGACCGGTTTTAGATTTGACAATTATTGAAACTATAAAAATTCATATAAGATTAAAATTAAAATTAGAGAATTAGAAAATTACGGACAATTTTAATAAATTTAGGGTTGTCATTTCTGTAAGGCAATATTTACTGTTAATTGGTAGGGTTCGTGTTAAAAATACTGTACAAAATTTCTATTGTGTTCGTCCCGTCTTGTTACAAAGAATTAAAAAGGTCATATTTAGAGTTCATTCAACAGAATAATAATTTTCCTCGAAGCCCTTCCACGAAATTTTATATAAATAAATATAATTTTTAACGATGAATTATTCAAGACACCTCTGGATTCGGCAATTTTCCGTATGTAGTTCGTTACTCGCAGGACTAAAAATACATATAAAATTGAAGGAACTGGCACGTTTTCCAGAGAGGGTCTGTATTTATATTCTCAATTAAATTTAAAATGCGTACAGCAAAGCGATCTGAGCATATATCAATATAAAAATTATAATTCCGTTTGGACTTAATTTTGAGTGTTCACGAGGTGCCAGCAGGTGTCGATTTCTCTCGAAACGCGAGTTCTTCGAGGATCGGCGCCGTCGCTCGTGCGAGAATCGAGTGTTCATGGTCGCGGGCGAATAGGTTGGTTTTTCCCGTGGTTCTTTTTTCATTTTAACGGCGAGTTATTTCCATCGGGAGACATTTCCCTCGGCGGACATTTGGATCGGCGCGTTATATACGCGACGGATGATCGGAATAATGCAAAAGTAATATCGGTGCTCGGAGCATCGTGTAATGGCGGCCTTAAAATATGATCGGCGGAAAAATGGACCGATAAACTTCTCATTGAGTCGTTCGTCGTTAAGGAATGCTCGAATGCCGCCGTTTCGCGCGGCTTTATTTCGTCGCGAACGCGCGCCCGGCCGACGGGAATAAAACTATTTGTCGGCCGATCCTGCGGAAACCGGATTCATCTCCGATCGCCTGTCGCCTCCACGCAAGAAAATATACCCGATTAATAATGCAAGCGCGTTTATATAGTTTCGCACCGTCTGCTCGAAACGATATTTCGATCGTCGCTATTATTACAATCGGCATTTCCGATCGCCGGTATTCGCAGTCTCGTCATTTCTCCTACGATTACGTTTATCGTAACTGCAGCTTTTATAGATCAATTTTATTGCTTTCCAGAAAGTTCCGATCATTTCTCCGACGATAAAAATTAGGCGAGTTCATCTACCCTAGCGACTTTTACGTCATATCTCGCTGCATCAAATTAGACAGCCTCTAATTTATTAGGGGTACCCATAAGTAATTACATAAGTAATATTGTAACCCATAAGTACAACAATATTTTGCTTCACGAACCCTGGATTTCTAGAAGAGAAACTGTCGTTGATAATGATGGAGATTATATAATAAATTAAGAAATAAAAACTTGAATTTTCTGCAAAGTTTGTTTTAGATTTCAAAATTACTTGTGGGACCCTCTAACGAATCGATTATTCACAGGCTTAGCAACCAAATGATATTTTTGAAAATTTTTGCGAGGTGCACAATGGGTCCACAATTATGTTACGCAGCTTTTGTTCAAAGTCAGAATTTCAGGGCCTCCGTGCAATTTTTGGTACGGGCAGTAGAACAGAAATAGCACGCGGAAGAGAAGTAAGGGCTGCTAATTGGTCTTCTAATTTTATTCGGTAATTGATAATAATTCGACGCGGCGAATTATTTCCTTCGTTATAATACCCGTTTTAACGTGCTCGTGTTATCCCCCTGCATTTTGCATTTCCCGGCTTATTCTAAATCGTAAGATATTCTTGTTCTCGTAATAATAGCAATAATATGCACGTCTACATGTCAGGAATCGCTGTTATGAATCTACAATGAGCCGAGTGGGTTATTAAAATCATGACACATGATGGAGCAAGTATCTACCACCGCACGGATTAATTTCCTCGCATTAATTATACACATTCGAGACAGTGTATTTTATACTCGACGATTTCGCGGGAATAGAACGCGAATGATAGTCTACTTTTGAAAGTGATTCTGCCTCTGAACGTTATCAGACATTTTCTGCCGGAAAATTCGACCCGTGGAATAAACGTGGCAATGCAATGGAAACTTGGTAACGATGAGGTTACGCGCAGCGCACAGGTAAACATTTTATAATTGCAGAGTTATTAGGAAATTTCAGGTTTTGTACTTTCGCGGAACAGAGGAAAGATTTTTTAAAATCATAACTGGAGCGATGGGTAGACTTCTGGAAGATATAAAAATTTTTCACATCTGTCTTCTGCTTTTTCTTTATAAAGAAGTAAGAAAATTTGTTGCACCACAGGAGACAAGAGGACAAGTAAAATAACTAGATTTTATGCATTTATGACGAAAACGGGTAGCGTATTTTAAAACAGTGAAAACTAGAAAAATTTTAAAACATCGTTACATTATTTTCAATCTATTAAACATATCAAGAAAGAAAATAAATTTCACTCCAGTCTGTCGCAATTCAGGTAGAAATTTTTATTTTTCACAAAGATCCGCAGTCTAATAATAACTCTGCATCTGTCCGAGAATACAGAATTTTATAGAAAACTTTAAAGCCACTAAGATCGAAGATAAATTATTTTGCTATATTAAAAGATCTGTACACCCCCCAAAAAGTTAGAAACCTTCACTCGTGAAATTTTTCCGCGTTCCAGAAGTAATATTCAAAAATTCTATGCAATTTCGTGTGTTCAATAATTAACCACCAGAAATTACATAGTACCCCATAATTGAATAAATGGTGTCCCATGATCGAACAAAAGCTCTCCAGATAAAAAGCAAAATGAAATCCACGCGTGACCACCCCCAAATTTTTTATCTTATCAATCCTCCCGGAACCAGTAATGAAATCTGATTCCTCGTTCCGTCAAAGTACAAATCCACTTTGACCTAACCGAATAAACCCGGAAGAAAATTCAATGATCCACCAACCTTTCTGCGCACCGCGGAGCTGCTCGTACTCGATCCACCCCCATGGATCGTCGCGGGATCCATGGAAAACTCGTGTGTCATCCGTCGGAAAGTCAAAGGAAAACTGTCCGGTCCCACGGAGGTGTTGCCACCGCGGTGCCAATCGAAAGACTAAGGCGAAAGGGTTAACATATTCTTGAATACAAAACACATGCATATTCTATTGGGGTCCCATGTGCGTCCTCTCGGCCCTGATACGCGGATCGAGGCTCGTTAGCGTGTGCGTGCACACGCACGGGGCCCAGGTGGGGCCCCCCATAAACGCGTATGGAAAACGACCGTGGAGAGACTCGGCTACCTGAATCATCGTTCACGGGGGGTGTTTCTGGTCTGGTGGGGTGGAGGGGGAGCAGGGGGTCGGAGAATCGCTCGAGGCACTCGTGACAACTATTGCTTATCGTAATGCGATTTTCATACTGAGCGTCCTATGACGATTATTAATGATCCACGGCCGACTCGATTTTCGGCGGACTCGTTAGCCGCCGGAAAAAATCGAATTCGACGCTCCGCTTTCTTCGGCGTCACGCGGCTTTCCGACCGAGTCCTCGAAACCGATTGACAGATCGATCGGCCGGTAATTATCGCGGATTAACGAGATAACTCCCGGGGGAAAGGGAGGTGGCCCGACGATGGAATTGAAATTGAAAGTTTCGGGCCTGCGTCGCCGTGATTGGTTTCCAAGGTCTTCGACAAAGGTCTAAATTTTTCTTTCGTCTTAGAATACTTTCCACATATCATATTTAACCCCTTGCCCTACAATATCGAGTCAGACTCGTGATGAAGATTTTGAACAGAGTCTAATAAATATGTATGTTATTAATTCCCTTTAAAGCGAAATAAAATTCTATTTCTTCTAATTTTTTTCTAATTCTATTTCGTTATAGTCGATATAAAAAGAGAAGGAAAGGATATATAAAGGATATATATCCTTTGGAGAAAACATAGACATACAATAAATATAAACTATTTTTTCTTTTCTTTGAAATTCTGAACGATGAAGAATTTCTAATCGTTATAATCGCAAGATAAATAGTATTGCAAGGGGTTAACTGTTTAGTAATTACATACAAATTTTGTAACGTAACTAATATTTTTTGCAATCTATTTGAAATAATACCACAACAATGTCTAGTGGTGGTTCAGAGTGAACCTCGGATGCCATGCCGTCTGTTGTTTAAATTTCAAAACAATAAGAACATTTCAAACCTTATTTTTTGTTTTTCTATAAAATGGTCAACTACTGGTACATGGTGGTCAACTACTGGTGCCTTTACCGTACAGTGCAATATTGTCAAAGTTATGCGATTTTTAAGAGCGTCCGGAGATCAGTGGGAGTCATTGTGTATTGCAGTGCTGATTTCGGACGCGCTATCGCCACGAATGCAAAACGAAATGGCTGCGGTGGATTTATCTGGAGTTCGATCACGACCCATAAGATCCCTCGAGCCTATCAAGAGGATTCCACGGGGCACGGGTAGTCCGGTGACAATCGTATTAACTCGTTTCACCGCGAGGGACACCTCTTTTGATTGGGCGTCCATCCTCGCGACAGATGTGGAAAATCGCGATTAGTCTGACCGGTGCCAGGGACACCGAAATGTCTGAACCAGGTCGACCCTGATTCCACCTCTCTCTCTCTCCCTCTCTCTCTCTCTTTCCAAGCTCACGTAGGACTTAGTTAAGACGTCAGAGGGCCGAACAATACGGTCAGCCATGCGTGCCACGGGCTTCGCACCTTTGGCTCCGCGCGCATAGAATTTTGATTTTTATCTTGGAGGGCACTCGATGGGTGCCGCGATTTCGAGATAGCCTGCATCGTTTCGAGAGCACTTCGGCACACTCGGGCCCTCGATCGGTTATTTTTTTTTCTATCTCTCTCTCTTTCTCTCTCTCTCTCTCTCTCTCTCTCTCTCTATCCTCACCGCGGTGCACGCCGAGAACTGGGACCGGGGTCCCTCGAATGCGCAGTTCGCTAGAATTTTTAATACCCCCGGTTATTTTTTCGCCGGGCTCAGGTAGGCCCGTTGTCGCGTAATGCGAGCCTCGATTGGATAAACGATGCGCCGCTGCGTTCGCTGAATTTTGATCGGAATTTAATCGGCCCGATGCATTTCACAACGGAACAGGCTGCTGCTCGTGTGAATGGCTCGTTACGTCTTGACCGGAGATTTTCGAATTTCGTAACGTACCCGCTTGTTCGACCCATTGACGCAAAATTACGTACGAGAGACGTCACGAGTTTGCGACAAACCTGATTATTTTTAACTTTCATGCATACGTGACTACAAGCTAATCGTTGTACATTGATTTCGAAGTACTACAAATTATTGTAGTGGAATACTGTACAATTAATTTCGATTTATTATTGTATATTTTAATCTGAAACCACGGCAGTAAAGTGTAAGGGGTTAATGCAATGAAAATGAAATTGTAATAGTAGTTTGATACCATTTTTATTTGTGAGTTTTATTTATGCGTTGAAGCTTTGTTCGGATTTATTTGATACTTGTATGCTGTTGTGAATGTATTTTACTTTTAGATTGATATTGGGTTCGGACGAAAGTTCATTCATATAAAATTAAGATATTTAATCATAGGTATATTCAATAACAGGATAAATTTCCTCGAAAGTGGCAAAGAGTAATAGAATGGAATGGAAAATATGTTATTGAATAAATCTATGAATAAATATCGTAATTTCATCTCTGAATTTTAATTTCAAAACGCTAGGAACTTTCGTTTTCGTTCCAACTCAATATTTTGTATTAGTTGGTTTAATACAGGTGGTGTGGATTTTCGTATAGTTATTACTAGACGGTGGATATTTATGCAAGATAAATTGTAATGAAAAAATCAATTTACTTGATCTACTCAATTCTCTACGTTCAACAATTATAAAACAAGAAATCTCAACTGAACCGATTCTGAATGCACTGCGAATTTGACGCATTTCTGACAAAAATTACGTAAAACTCGGAATACACATGAATTTAGCGTTACTGGTTCATTATTTCCACCGTATTAAAATTCTCAAGAGAAGGATTCAATTTTGATAGAAGTCTTCTAACTTTGAACCATGAAGAGTTCCAATATCAGCGCAGATGTCGTAGGAAAATTTCAAACATTCGTTTCTCGAGTCACATATTCGGCATCCTTGAAAATCGTTTTCCACCGATAATTCCCAAACACAAGGACTTTCCAAACAGAATCACCGGAAAACCGGAAGTCCTCTCGAGAAAGTAAGACTTGGCCAAACAGTAACGGAAACGAAGAAACAGCATATCGACGGCTGTGTTCCGGAGAAGAAAGAAAGAATATTCGTTCTGGAGGAATTAGGTCAGGTAGATCGCATCGGGGGCTTCGATCTTCGATTTCTGAAGGGGGTTACCTGCCGATCGGGGCCCGCCTTCCCATAATGTATTAGTCAAAACCGAACACCCGTCACAATGCCGCTGATTACTTTAATAATGGAACCGAATGGCCCCGGGGCTGGTGGCTGGGTGTTGGGTTTTCCTCGCGGGCACAATGCAGCTCGCGAAGTATACAAATAGAAAAAAAGCAACGTAGAAACGACAGAGAGAAGAGGGGTGGTAGTGGTGGTGGTGGTGGTGGAACCAACCCTCTGTCTCCTCCGCCCCATTCGAAGGATATACCTTCTAGTTACCCCGACGAGAATATTCAAATCGCAACCCTTTCGCCCGTGAAAGGAGACTTCTGCCGAACCCTTCGATCGGATTCAATGGGCATCGATATTCAAATTTATTTGACGGAGCCGCGCCGGCTCTTCTTCTCACCCCTTCTTCACCCTCTCCCTCTCTTTCTCTCTTTCTCTTTCAACCGTTGCAACAACGCGAAGTTATTGGGGTCGCCGGCTGAGCGACAGGATGAAAAAAAAAAGAGGGAAGGAATTTGCATTCTCCGATTTTTTTTTTCCTTCTGCCCCAGCCGATACAACGTCGATACCCGCCGTTTTCGATCAGCCTGCGAAACTGGAGCGGAAACGGCGCCGGCAGATGCACAGGAAGTTTCGATCCAACCCCCTTCGCCGAGTCCTACGCTCTCGATGTTGCCGTTCCTCTGGTTACACCCCCGCCTCAAAAGCCCGAGGAAATGCTTCTCGCGGGAGGGGGGGGGGTGGCGAGAAAGAGTATCGAAGACGAAACCTACCCCCTACCCTCCTCCCCTCCGCATACTTCTCCGCCGAGTCCGTAGGCCGATCGTCACGATGGAATTCGGCCGACGGGGGTGGTTTCTACCCCTCGTCGCCGCTACCCTTTTCGAAAATCGCTGAGGAAGATTAGCGGGCACGAGGAATGCCGTGGAATCAGCCGACAGGCGGCTGATTCGATTTGCCCGGATGTTTATCGACGGCAAAGGGCGAGGGAAATTATAAAGGGAGGTGCGGTGCGGATGATGCACTTAGCTAAGGGATAAATGAATTCGTTGTTTACTGCGACGCGATAGCTGCTGACGTGTTCTATGGCCAATCGGTGAGTTCGATGAGTTCGGGGTGACAAAATGTTGACGGTGCACTGTTGCAAAATGTCGATATTGTTCAATTTTACGCTAAACCTACCATGGTCAAAATGACCGGTTTTCTATGTAACAATTATTGAAATGATTGGAAACGCATATTTTAAATTTTCATTACAGGACCGAATAAAAAGTTTTGGAAAATGCCTTTTTTATTTGCTCTTATAATTCCGAGCTTGAATTGACATTTTTTTTTAAATCATTTTTGCACGTCATTTGGTAAGCCAATTCTTCCAATTGCTCAAAGAAGTCCGGTCGTTTGGTACAATTTAAAAAAAAAGTTATACCGATTTAAAGAGCGTTCGAATACTTTCGTGAGCCAGTGTAGTTCATACTATCCGAAACACTTTTATATCCATTTTGAAAATTCATACAAGAATTACACGGCAATAATTTCACGAAATTCGTGAAGAAACTGGTTCAACGACCACCGTGAAACAACGGGCGGAAAATTTCCTGCAGAACGCGGCCGAAGATTCCGCGTCCGGGAGCCGCTCATTAGCCTGGCCTGAAGACCTCATTCACTTAACGTTCTTAAAACTCGGCGTTGATGCGGGAGGTGTGACCTGCTAAATATTCCACGGAGCGCGTAGCTACCCGAGGGTAGCATCTAGCGGACGTCGGAGGCGAAAGAGGAAAAAGAGGAAAAAGAAGAAGATGAAGAAGAAGAAGAAGAAACGGAAGAGGAAGAAGAGGGAAAGGGGGAAAGGGGGTTAGGAGAGAGAGCGCACCCCCTGAAATCAGCCCCGTGGAGCCGCGAAGAAAACCGTCGTGGCGGGTGGGGGCTGCGATAGAACAGGAAGGAGAATAAGAAGAAAATAATGACTCTTACAAGTCTGCGGAGCGTCGGCCGAGTCTGCGGTGTCTGAGGAGTGCGGAGGCGGATGAAAAGAGAGAGGGGGGTGGAGGAGCGAAACGGGGGGTGGTGCGAGGGGAGGACGTCGTCGGCGTGTCTACGGCCGTGACCCGGTTTTTTCCGAAGCAACAGGTCCCTTCTAATTAAGAACACTTAAGAAAACTTCCCTCTTAAAGCTGACGCCTCTCCCTTCGCTCGCTCGTTCACTCGTTCGCTTTTCGTTTCTCCATCTCTCTCCCCCTCTCCCTCTCCCTCCCACTCTCCTCGCTCTCTCCGCCGCCTCTCTCCTCTGATAACGCTATTATATTTTAATAAACCCACTAGCCTCGTTCTCTCGCTCCAGCCAAGCCGGCTGCCGACCGTCTTTTTGTTCTCTCTCTCTCTCTCTCTCTCTCACTCTCACTCACTCTCTCTCCTTTTCTCCCGGAGCCGCTTCGAGGAATCGCGCTGCCGGATCAGAGGAAACCGGAGGAATACTTTTCGCGCTGGCAATCCGCCCGGGGTACGAACCCGTCGACATCCGCGGCGACCATTAGCGTGATTAGCTCCTCCTTTCGTGGCGAAAGTTCCTTTGACTCGATTTTCGGCGCTCCTTCTTTTTCCTTAAGCACGACGGGGCAACTACCCCTGTTTGCGGCCGCTTACGATTGCCCTCGAGACAGCTCGTTTCCATTTTTCGACACGTATAAAGGAATTAGGATTAATATGCATTTTATTTTATAGTTTATCGTTCACTAAGGTAAAGACACCAGTAGTTGACCACCATGTACCAGTAGTTGACCATTTTTTAGAAAAACAAAAAATATGGTTTGAAATGTTCTTATTGTTTTGAAATTTAAACAACAGACGGCATGGCATCCGAGGTTCACTTTCATCAAAAGTGCACTTATAAAAACCTTATTTTTTATGTTTTTCTATAAAATGATCGGCTACTGGTACATGGTCAACTACTGGTGCCTTTACCTTACAGCGAATTTTCGTTATAGGTCATCAACACGTGTCTCGATGTCGTTTATCGTCCACTCTTTGATCCGAGTTGAACGTAGAAAAGGTCAGCAAAGCTCGCCACCGAGGAGTGTATTCGTCCTATACTCTATATGTCAAAAGCACAGCGACAAACTCCGTCCAGGAGGTCCAAACTATTTTTTCATGCAGTGCCAAATGTAGAAAAGGACAGCGAAGCTCGAGACCCCACAGGAGTGGGGATAATCCCGCGACATTTATCAGCCATCCCTCGGAGACATATATAGAGAATTCATTGTATATCCATCTCAGTATTTTGGATTACTTCCTTATATTAAGTCGTCATTCCCATTCATGATTAATGCGAAGGGACATAATAAATGTTTCTGTTTATAATAAATAGCAGTATCTTCGACTATCTTCTGTTGCACTGTTCATTCTAACAAAAGTACAAATAAACAGCCTAATTGCAATTTGTATTACAAATTCGTTTTGAGATTTTATGCGACAGTTAAAATCTACTGAACTAAGAAAGTAGAAACATCAACGGCGTCTGTGTGTAGGTAATATGTATGTGATGAAAATGTTCACATGTGTAGCGAAGACTTCGATGCTTCGAGTAACAAGTATAGCATTCTGTTTAACAAAATGAATCTCCGAAACATGATTATTGTCAATTATTTTCCAGTCCAGGAGAATTTAATTTCTACAATTGAGTACACGAACAGAGACTTGATTGCATGTATAAAATAATTTTAATAAATATCCTTTTTCCCGTATAATGTTCAGGATTTTGAAATACTAGATTTTCATAGAATATTACAAACATTCTACGGTTCATTGTTCAGTGCTTTATAAATGACAGAATAGTGTATAAATGAGAAGAGAGAAAGAGAATTCCCCTAAAAGTCAATTATTAAATTTTGTCTTTGCTTCACTGTTCTTCTTGAAACGATATCACCAATTCCGCAATTTGTTCACGAAGAATAGAGCAAAATCTTGAAAGTACGTACAAAAATAGAACAGAGCAAACTGCCTTTCGTTTTCTTTTTACGAGAAAAGGTAGAAAACAGCACGATATCTTTAAAAACGGGTACAATAGTCCAACAACAAGCCTTAGTTCGACTTAGCATAAACGTTACGAAGCTCTCTAAAGACCAGACACGTTTGCGATTCCAGGCCCGTCGGTTTCACGACGCCGATAGCAATAAAACAGTAAAAATCCGCAGTGGGTCATTCCGAAGCGCCTGGGGTATCGGCGTTAAACAACCGGCTGTATCGCGATCGGATTTTTACGGGACGTCGGTTAGTATTCCGCGATGGTTCCCGCGATCCAAGAGGGCAGGGGTAATCTCTGGAACAAGGAGCGGAGGGGCGGGGAGAGGGCGCGAAAATCGGGAGCCCTTTCGCCCCTGTCTCGAGGCGAATTTTCGCGCGAAAAGAAAATTATCAGCGGCGCGGGTGTTTACCCTTGGCATTGCGCCCCTCTAGATCGCGATACTGGCGCACTTAGCGTGCCGATAAATTCTGTGTGGTTTCGGGCGGCGTTATTTTTGAAGAGGCGTCGGCCCTTCCGGGGGTTGAAGGGAGAGAGGTTCGCATACCTCGAATAGGCGAAGATAAGGAGAAACAGAGGGACCACGCGAGAGAAGAACGACGGCTAACTGTGAGAAAGCAAAAGAGAGAAAGAGAGAGAGAGAGAGAGAGAGGAGAGGGTAGGGGTGCTAGGGGGTGAGCGAGAGAAAGAGAATGAGCTAGGAGGGTGGCAAGACAAAGAGGGTGAGTAAGAGTAGTATTGCCTGGTTGGCAGTCAGTGGCTGGGTCCTGAAGTTAAAGAGCTTCGGGGGCATACGTGAGAGGGATGTAGAGAGACCGGCGAGGGTGTGGGGTGGGGTGAGGACGGTGGTTACGTGGGGTGGGATGTAGAGGGATATAGTAGGGTGGGTGGCGTTTCTGGCGGCCATTTTGAACGCATATATCGATTGTTTGGCGGCCGGGCTCCGCTCGGCCATTCGCAGGGGTGGCTCGTGTGTCACACGACCACCCTCCACCCTGCCCTGCTCCCACCTGGGAAAATCGTTGTCGTTTTTCCCGAGATGCGTGAACTGTCATCTGGTCCCAGCCAGACAACAGTGCCGCGATACAATTTTTAGAAACCCCCGTTTTTTGCGCTGAACCCGCACTTCCACCCGGGGGTGGGCGGGGGTGAACCAGGGCTCAGCTAACTGGCCCTTTCAGATGAAATTTTATCGGTTTTTGGCGGAGCTTATTTTCCCAACTGGGTGTGGACAGTAAACAAGCTAAGGTCAATGAGACTGTGACTAAACTGCGGATTTTATGCATTTGTAAAAAAACTGACTATGTAAAATACTAGGGACGTTTATAGGATTCATGAAGGATAAGGTATTATTTCTAATATTATTTGTATGTAAAGTACCAGCAAGATTAATAGGATTTATGAAGGTCAAGGTATTATTTCTAATATTTTATTTCTAACATTATTTCTATGTAAAATACTAGGAAGATTAATAGGATTTATAACGATCCAGGGTATTATTCCTAACATTTTATTTCTAATATTATTTCTACATAAAATATTAGGAAGATTCATAGGATTTATGAAGGTCGAGATATTATTTCTAACATATTTAAATAATTAAAGAAAGACAATTCTTTATACATTAGGCCCCTATTTTCTACAAAGAATATTAAGTATTTATTTTGCATAAAGATCCGTATGGTTCTACTGTTATTGATAAATCATCGATGTAGTTTACACTTCCCAAATATCGATAAGCAATTTTAGTCCCAAAATTGAATACATTGCATCCACTCAGGGAAAAAGGAATCAGTAAATAAAATTTCAATTCAGGCAAAGTATCGATTATGCAGTTTGCAACAGAAATATAATATAACTACGTGTATCAAAAATTTCATTTAGATGCGATCAGGTCAGCAACAGAGGGCTCGAAAGAATGGTGGGTCGAAAAGAATATCGACAGGGTATGCAGATGAAAGCAGAGCATGTATGTATCTATCTATGTATACGTATGTACATGTACAGCTCAATATCCATTCTGTCGAGTGTCAAGGAATCGTATTTAATTCGAATTCTGAGCGATTCTGATTTTCAAAATACGTATTCCTTGCATAACACCAAACCTACCATGGTCAAAATGATCGGTTTTCTACTTCACAATTATTGAAATTATAAAAAGGTTTTCACAGGAAACTACTGAAATTACTTTTTCATGTAAGTACGATAAAAAATTAAATGTAATCTTTTCCCTTCTAGAAGACGTTTCACCTTTTATGTGTTCTATGCTTGGTAGCTTAAGTGTTAAAATCGTCTCTCTTAAAACATAGGGCAAAAATTGAATAAAACCACAAATATATGAATTTATCGGAAGATCCACTAATTATGGAATATCCTCGAATATAGAGCGATTACGAGAAATCTTGTCAAATAGCAGCTCTCAAAGCGGAATAATATTAAAAGCCCGCGTAAGTCGTCGATCTAGAGCGACCAATTAAATTAAATCGTCGGCCTCATCAAAGAAGCGTCCCGAGCCACCTGACAGCACGCGTGTGCCACGCGCCGGAGCGGATTCACGGAGGAATCGCGTCTCCGGAGACACCTGACCGCGGGTCAAGCGAGACTCGCGCTCCATGGTCAGAGTCCGGAGGGTGGTTCCGCTGGTAAACTGCCCCTAAACCGGCTTAGAACCCGCCCCGGCGAAACTGGCTGCTCCAATCGGCTTGCAGCCCCTGCCATATGATCCCGGTACGAGCGGAACGCGCAGGTCCGGCACTCGACGGACTGGACATCGGGCTGACCTACCCCCTTGCACCCTTGTCTGCACGTGCTCTCGATATTTCTTTTGTCCAGGTAGCCTGTGCTACTTTTTTCCCCGGCCCGAGAGGCCTTTCGGTCGCGAGGCTTTCATGCGTACAGTCACCGCCAAAAGTATCGCGGTCGTTCCGACGAGAATACGATAACCCCGATGCAAGTAACCATTTTTCATCCTTTTCAGATCAATCATAATTGTTATTAATCGATGGACTAACGCTCTGGAGAATTCTGAATATTTTTTAATAATATCAGAAATTTTGAAAGTTAAAACGAAGCTCCACGAGAGCTTGAGGAAATCATTGTCAATTTACAATGACTGTATTTGACTTGTCTGTTTTATTTTTTTTTTTTTATTTTTTTATTCTATATGTACATCAAAATAGTTGGTATATTATTAACACTAATCCTACCGAGTCTTAAAAGTAACTGACACATGTTATCTCATAAAAATGACCAGATTGAATTCATTTAGATTTTGTGCAATTCGTTTTATGATACACTAGTCTACTGAACATATTTATTTAATCATTTCTCAGGAAAGTATCTCTATAATTTCAGTGATTGTAAAATAAAAAATCTGGAACCGATAATTTTAACTGACGGTGGGGGGTTTATGTTAATATTGTGAGAACAGCACCAACGGACTGCAAGAATTAAGAATTTAATGAATGAATTTAAGAATATTGGAATGGTTAGGGAAAAACCGATTATTAAAAGTGACTAATTCGTATGAGGGAATTTTTTAAAATGAGGGAAATGCATTGTGCAACTATGTACGACATACGCCTGAATAAATATATCCAGCAAGTGTCCACCAAATGAATAAATGTCCAGCAAATTTACAATGTAAAATACTGTGAAAGAAACAGTCCAAAATACGTCATATCGACGAGTCCAGTGGTTCCAATGTAGAATTCCGATGAAAATAAATAACGTTACAGTATTTAAAATAGAAGAGGGGTGAGTTTTCCCTCGGGGGACACAAGGGGGTTAATATATTCTATCCTAGGAGCGTTTCCGTGGTACCCTGAAGAATCGCATCACCTGGTGACCTCTTCTAGGGTCGGGACGACAATTCTTGGTCCAGACGACGGTATGGAGGAAATCGCGAATAATTGCGAGTCGAGATCCGCGGCGACGTCTTAAAGGGGAAGTTTCGCGTTCCTCGGCTGGCTCCTTCCAGTTCCTGGTGTTCCTCTTTTTTTTTTCTCCCGGTTCCCGTTCCTTTCCCGACGGGCTGGCGTCGCGCCAACTAGGTGAAAAGTGTGGAAAGTGAACTCGCGATTTACGACGGCACGCGCAGGAGAGACAAGGGGCGCGAGAAAGGGGTGCTGCACCGGCAAGAAGACCGGTAGAGGGGGGCGAGAAACGGTTGCAAGGGGTGCCAGGGGGTGGCACCGAGAGGGGCAGAGTGGGGCACGGAAGTAGGGCGAGGCGAGGGGCGGCTCGCTTAGAAATTTATTCAAATTAAGCGGCGGCGGCGACGGCGGCCCAGAGAGTTTACGAACCGGCGGAAAAATCGAAAGTGGCCGGGATAATTGGCGAACGGTGAAAGTCGACGACTTTGAAAACCACCCCTATTTCCGCGCCGCGGAGTTTCGTTCGACGAGCGAACTTTCGCGCGGCGAACTTACTCCGCGGAAGTTTTCACCGCGATAGAGAGCGGTCCCTATTTAAAGAAAACCAGCCGCTAGACGGCGAATAAATTCACGCGATGACGGCCGTTGACGCCCTTTTCCCGCACGATGATCCCGAGGACTCGACCGCACCAGCAGTATTTCATATTCGCGGTCTGCTCATTTTTTGAGGAACATTTTTTCACAGATTCGTTTCTGAAGAATTTAACACGTGCTCTTTCGTTATTGTCGATTTTATACGAATTGGGATATTTATTATATTTATTGTATTTAACTGGTCGAGTTTACAGATCCAAGTATTTATGGAGATTAACAGGGGACAGATAAAATTGATGTGACAAAAATTTTGACACGTTCCACGACGTTCAGTAACACTGTGTACACATAGACTTCATATTTCTATGCTAGAAGGAATTTGCATCATTTGCATCATAAGAAAATATGAAAAGAAAGGCGTCTATCACCAAACTTTTTTTTATTGTATTTAAGTACAAAACTAACTACAAGTAAAAGAACTTATTAACTCATAATTCGGTCGTATAGGAAAAAATAAATTGAGCATATATATACGCTAATGATGCAAACGGGTTAACTCCGGAATTTAATTTTAACCCTTGCACTCGAAGCTGTTTTAACTTCAAAACGAAACATTTCTTCCGACCGAGAATATTGCCGTTCTATATACATATATTTTTTTCATGTTATATACACGAAAATAGTGCAATTCACTTGTAGAATACCGAAATGTTTAGTAATTTATTAAATACAAATAAATTTAATAATGTAAAAAATATTTTGATATATCCCTCACGGAATTAAAGTCAAGCAATGACGAGTATACACGTCGAACGTAGGCTAAATGCCTCTGTTATAAATTTTACGAAAAAAGTAAAGTAAAATGAGAAAGAATTACATTTTTATTCGACAGGAAATTAAGAATTCATTAATGTCAAAGATGTTTAACACTAAACCTACTAAGCATTAACGGTATCTGGTAAATATCGCCTTATAAAAATGGCAAACCAGTTGTCATTTGACAACGAAATTGATTCCACTATTTTCCAGAAATTAATTTTTATAGTTTCAATAATTATAAAACCGGTCATTTGGACTCTAGTAGGTTTAGTGTTAAAAATACTGTAAGCCATCACTGAACAAATATAAGGAGGAGTAAACGTGTCGTTTAGCTCAATATAGAAAATAATCATTTGACAAGGAAATCGATTCCACTATTTTTCAGAAATGAATTTTTACAGTTTCAATAATCGCAAAACATAAAGCTTGTAATTTTGACTATGGTAGGTTCAGTGTTAAAAATCCTTTTAGCCATCACTGAACAAATACAAGAAGTATTAACCGTGTCGCCAGGCTCTCCGGCGCGCAACCGTCGCCAAGACTACAGCAATCTGCTAGCAGAGCTCGGTAAAACCGAATAAACACGCGGGGACGCAGAAAGCCCAATCTCCTGGAGCTCTCGTCCGGCCATTATGCGAGGAACGCGGCGAGCATCTAAAAATCTGTGGGAGTGATCGAATCTCTGAGGAAATCGAGGCTCGTCCTGTTTGAAAGGAATCGGCAGCCGCCGATCCTGGATTGTTAATAGTCCCGCGGTACACACGGCGAGTCCGCGTCGCGGATCCTCCGCTTTGTGTCCTCGGTAAAGAACGTATCTCTGCCGGCAGACTATCTATCCGCGCGCCCATCCCTCGATCGCGTCTTCGAGAATCCCGTTCCCGTTCTGGAGCAAAGCAAGACTTCCTGCGCCGCTTACGCGGATCCACCCACCCCCGCACACACACACATATACATCCTCGTATACCTTTCGCATATGTACGCGATATCCAGCGGCGGTACATATGCGTGGAGCAGCTTGGGAGAGGTCCGTGTAAGCGTTCACGGTGCTGGTCTCCTGTGTGTGTGTGTGCGCGCATATCCAGGAATACGAGGAGCTCTAATCCCCTTTTAGAGACTCGGCTCATACCACGCATTGCGATATGCCTTTGACGGCCGCTCCTGCGACGCTATTGGCTCCGCGTAATCTCGTGTAAGTTCGGTTGCCTAGCCGCAGGAGCCGCGGCCCGTTCACACGCGTGCAGCCGCCGCTCCCCACCCCCGAACCCAGGCAACCAGACGAGCACGGCCGACCGCGTCTCCTTCGCCCTTGATGCCTCTCCTCACCTCGCTCGGACGCTCGATCGATACGGCAGATGCCTGACGTACGCGCCAGCGCATGCCCCGGGTCAGGCTTCCGATTGTTCCCGTCAGAGCGCGCCCCTCTCGGTTTCCCGAGCCCCGACTGCACCCTGCCCCGATGTAATAAGGGTGGCCGGAGACAGGGGTCCACCCTGCTAACTCGGTTTCCCTCGAAGGGACTCGCTCGAGAGGAATGTGGCTGATTTTGTTGATTTTTCCCGAGAACTGCTGGCTGTACCCGTCGCCCTTTGTACCGATGGTTTCGGGGAACAGAGATGTTTCGAATTGTTCTCTTGCTATGCAATATTTTTTTTTATTACAGGTTTTAGAGCACCAACCCCTTGAACTGAGATTTCTTGAGTGGGAGTAAAGCTTAGAAGTACAACTAATTAAATTAAATTAATTTTTGGTGGTTTCGTGGAGAATCGTATTACGATGAAACTCGTAGTTTTTCGAAAGAATATTCCTGAAGGCAGAGTACTTGGATCGGACAGCTATAATAAATCCAGATATCTCGTTTCAAAACACAGCGTAGAGTAGATATCGCTCGTCAGAGAATGGAAAATTTCCAGGAAGCTTCTAAAAATTTGTACACTCTTCGGAACCGCAATTACAAAGGCTTCTCTTTGTCATAAAGTTGCAGAAATACAACCTGCCTGTACCTTCGAGCAAGAAGAATTCTGCAAACTCGAATGATACGCTCTTCAGTCGCCTACAGCCGTTTGTTCGTTTGTACACATGTACGTGTTAACGTTCGGTAGCAGCGGAAACTTAATGAAACTTTTCATATCTTCGTATAAAAATGTTTCGCTAAACGCAAGCTACGGCCATCGTGTTTCCCAAGGAAATTTTCTATCCTGGGTTGTTACTTCCCCTGCACGCAGGCAACCCTTTTACTCCCTTGCAGGTAACCGAGTTCGGCTTACCGGACGTGGAAAGGTCAAAGGTGATTTTAACTCAATGATTATTTGGACTGAGATCGGTTAAGTTGATGCAAAGAAGCATAATAAAGAGTAGAGCAATCTCTAAAGTGTTGATATACGCTTCCAATTTGTTCGAACAATTCAGTTTTCTAGAGTTTCATGAAAAATAGTGTAGAGGGAGTTTCAGAAGAATTTCATAGAAGGCATAAATTATTTTTCATACTAAATGCAATTATTTATGCATTATATTTATTCTTTATTCTATTTGAATATATGTATTTTATTCTATTTTCAGGCTTTATTCTATTATTCTGTTTGTTTTATATTTATTCTTCATTCGATTTGAGAAGAAGAAAAAGACTAGTATAAATAAGGATTATTAACGTCATTATTTTCGGAGCAGACGGTCCATTTTAAAATGACGCATGTAAAGATACGAATCTTCTTCAGATAAACGCAATTACTCACGAATAGACGTGCGGATCTTTATGCATTTATAACAAAATTAAGTAGATCAAATTTGAAATTGTAGAAAAATTTAGACAAATTCAAATGTACCATTTCTCATCTATTAAAACTAACAAGTGAAGAAATAACATTCTGCTTGGTTTCTATTTCTTGAAATCGATGCAGACAATTTTTATTTTGCATAAAGATCCGCAGTCTACTCATGAAAATCGAGAGAGAAAAGTGAACGATTACCGAAATCGTCTTGCCAAAAAGCCAGAAAAAATTATGGTTAGCGACCAACGAACGCATCAGCGAATTGCACGAGTTCCCCGCGCCCAACTTTCGAAAATGTCCCCTAATTCCCACCGATGGTTCTCGGAACAGTGGATTTTCGTCCAGTGTCTCGAATTTCTCGCGGCAGGGGAGGCTCGCCGGTTGCCAACGCGAAAGTCCCGAGTCATCTCGAAAACGATGACCCGAGAAGTGACACACACGTGCGCGGTTCTCGCGTGAGAGAGAGAGAGAGAGAGAGAGAGAGAGAGAGAGAGATTAAAAAGATGTCGGGGCGTCGCCACGCCCGGCGTCCTCGTCCATCCTCGCACAAGAGAGCCGGAGGCCCCGGTATCCGTGTGTACAAAAGTGCGATCGTGTTTCGTCTCGGTCCGTCCAGTTTTATCGTGTAATTGCCAGCTTTACGTAAGGCTGTTTGTACATGTGTTATCATGAAATACGGCGGTGTTTGTACAATTGTTTGCTCCATCTCGCCGCGGCGACGCCACCTCCTGCGTGACCACGGACGCGCCGAATTCCGGGGCGAATATTTCTTTCTTTTCTTTTTTTTTTTTGTTCGGCCTCGAAATTAATTTACTGCTCGCGCGCGGCGATCAGGCGAGATCCACGCGTACACCCGGCAGAAACGATCCGTGATTCACGTACATTTAATCGCGGTATTTGCGAGGTGGCGAAGCACCGTCGGCCATGACGCCGCAAGCTAGGTCCAATTCCCCGCGACAACCTCGAGACGGCCGAGATAACAACGAGATCTCAGCCGTTGCTGAGACTCCCGCTGATTAGAACCGTCGCATAGTGCGTCTCAGAAGGTCCGGGGATTAACGCCGAACTTTGCTTTTGCCGCTCGCACGCGGTTTTTAGCGCCACGAGACATTAGCAGCGATCTTCGTTGTTGGTTTCATGCTCGTCAACGTCCACTTCGATTCCTTTCGGAAACCTATTAGCCCTTTGAAGACAAACATCGGCGTTGACATCAGGTTCGTGAGTCTAGTTCCTGAAGTTTAAAAAAAAAAAATATCTCAGCAACACTAAGTTTTAGGACAATTACACTTTAGTACTTTTATACTCAGAATATGTTCCATTTAAAAAAACAAAAGCGACCTCTGTATCTTCTCTGTGCCTTCATTTGCAAGAATATCATTTATATTATGTAGTTCCTTAAACTCTACAACTTCTGTAAGCAACATTCTTTCGTATCGTTTGAAATTACCAAGATATTCAAGTAGCTCGTGGGACAGACTGTATAATTATTTAAGTTATATACAGTACAAGCATCTCCATAAAAGAGGTTCTCCGAGAAAAACACTTTTAACATTTAAAAAAATCGTTGTCGGCAAAGATTCAACCGTGACTGGTTAACCCATTTGCATCATTAGCGTATACATGCTTTGTTGGTCACTATCATTATTCGTTAGCTAAAAGATAGAAATGGTGTTGTTGGAGATGAAAGTAGTAATTCTGATTTTTTCTCATAATACCAAAATATGTTGTTCTTTCAATTGTAGTCATTTTTGTACTTAAATATATGTTAATTAAAAAAAAGTTTGGCGATAAAGATCTTCTTTTCATATTTCCTTATGATGCAGATGGGTTAAAAAGACAAAAAGAACTTCCACTAACATTTACGGTATTAGTTCGTTTCTTGAAAATATAAAATCCTGGCAAGAAATGGAGATTGTCGCTAGATCAGCGGAAAATAAAATTGCCCGGGCACGGGAAGAAATTAATAGAAAACATTCCCCGGAGAATATTCTCGGTAGACGCGCGAAGAATTCATAAAGCATCTTTTAAACTTGGCGCGAGTTTAATATCAACTTTCCGGTTCCACGAAATTACCAGGATCCTGTGAGTTCAGGGCAGAGGAGCCGTTGAATGGAAAAAGGAATCCGTGTCCTTTCGCGCCTTGTAATCCCATCGGACGTTTTCTCGGTCCGCGCGCCCTCGAACGGAAGATCGGGGTTCCCCTATAGAAAATTGTCCGAGCAATTTGCGATCTTTCACGATCCCCGTCGGACCGCGAAAAACGAGTCCCGGTATTTTCGAGTACGGCACCCGGACGTGCTAGACCATGTGACATAATCGTGTCGGTACGGTTTTCGAGGCGTGTTTCTCCTAGTGTCCCGTGATCAAGCGTCGTCGGGACAACACCGATCCTCCGGGGACAGAGAAAGAGGATGATATAACCGGCCCTGTGTCCCGTAAATACGGGAAAACAAGCCTCGCGCACAAAAGGGATGACCCAGAAATTCGCTCGCGAGGATACGTCGGGCCGGATTCGAATCTCCTCCCGTCTACTGAAAGAATATCCGCGCCCGCGTCTTTTATCCGCGTTTGATTAAAGATTCTTTGTCAGCCGTTCGATGGTCCCGCTGAAAAGGAGACGCAAGCTTATGATTTTTCTCTGGTTGAAGGATCGATCCGAGCCCGCCAGCTGGAAACGCCGTGGTAACGACATAACGAGCACAACGTTTGTGCAAATTTGTGTGCTGTCCGAGAGGTTCAAACGAGACGCAGTTGTAATTATTGTGACAGACTAATTACGTGTGAATAAAGTACTAAATATTAAATCTTCCGTCTTGTTACCATGGGCTGGTCTTCAACCCCTTCGACTGCTTTTCAACCCCAATTTCCTGTCCTATTATTTTTAGGGTGATTTTCAACCCCTTTGTAAAATGACAAGCTAGAAACAATATTTAAAAGGAACGATATTATTTGTACTTTTTCTGACATTTTCCACGAGTATAGAAACATCTTTCAAAACAACATTAGGATAAGATTAAATAAAAAGGGGTCGAGAAAGACCCTAAGAATGCGGCAAGGTTAAACAATGATTGCACAAAGAGAAACGAAGCATAATCAAGAAGAAGGTATAAAAATAAATTTGTTAGAAATTAGTGTACCCTTGATAGAAGAATACAGAATCGACGAAATTTTGTTTTTTCGAGACTCCAAGTTTTTAACTAAAGATTGAGACTACTTGAAGGAATTTCAGGATCTTTTACAGTACCAATGAACTATAGTGGATTTACGTAAGATCACATTCTTTTTTTTCGTATAAACTCGACTTGTTCTCGGCATTCCCAGCTAATTATTACTTCCGCCATTATGACTTTGTCGTGTAGTTTCATTCATTCCCTCGCAGTCTGCTGTGTAGCACTGAATAAGAAGACTGCCATGGTCCCTATGAATTGCATGAGTCTTATAAAACCTGTTGGGAATTTCATTAAGCCCGAACATCCTTATGAAAATAGAGGGGAACGTAAAATAAACTGTACTCGCGTTCACTTCATTCATAAACTTGTATTCGCACTGATTTCATTCTTTCGTTTCCAATGAAGCGATCTAGGAATTTATCTTTCCGTCGTATCGACGTTTTACATCAAAGGGTAAATTAATCCGAGACTGAAACATTTCTATTCCTACTCGAGCGTCAATTTATGGCAGCCCGAAGCCAAGAAATATTAGGAGGACCCATAAGTGATCAATTATTTTTAAATCTAAAACAAAGTTTGTAGTAAATTCAAGTTTTCATTTCTTAATTTAATCTCCATCATTATCAAGAACAGTTTGCCATCTTTCCTGCAAATTTTCAAACCCCCTCTTATAGAAATCCAGGGTTCGTGAAGCAAAATATGACTCATGCATGGTGCCTCCTTACATCTTCTACAGAAGCGAATGTTTTATTTCTTAAATAAAATTTAAAATAATATTTAAAACAGAGCAAATTTTCTTTGATGTTACATTAAATCCCGCATGAAAATGAAAAAGTATGCAATGACGAATATGATCCTCGAGAATCTAGAATTCTTTGCCCTCTTAAAAATTGCGTCCTCCAAAAATGTTGTTGATATGAAATCCTCTAGTTTCGTTTCATTTAGAATAAAGTTCTTACCTTTCCGGCACTTTTTAATAATGTCCGGAGGACAATGGATTGGACTTGGGCCACTTTCAAAGCGATGGTTTTAATTATTGAACCAACTGAGAAAACTTGTGTGTCCAAAATGATCGTATATACTCTGAATATACTTGATTGCAAATGTTGTTTATGACAGATAGCTTGAAGTTGTACACGTAATTACGGGCAACAACAAGTAATTGACAAATGGATATAGGCCACTTTCAAAATAAACGGCTCAAATCCAAAGACATCCAAACTTGGAAAGAAATCCAAACACGTCTTGATCCACCATAGACTACCAAGACCCTAGCGCCAACAAAGAGTCAAATTAACAGAAAACCTGTCATACATCAATCCTCCAAGTATCACCGGCAGGCCTGTCCCGCTATAAAATATAAAAACGTTCTGGATCAACGTCGCAGGGCCGAGTAACACAGAGAAAAAATCGCCAGCACAAAGGGATACATGTCCAGAGTCGATGCATCCGTGTAGAAGGGCGACCGTGGAATAAGCGATAAGTGGGGGTACGAAATCCATGAATCGGTGGGGTGGAGGGGCCTGGAGAAGGACGCAGAGGGTTGTAGAGAAGGAAGAGGAATCGGATGAAGAAGGAGCAGGTCAGATGCATCTCGCATGGACGCAGGTCCTTTCGAGCTTATTCGTCCAGGGAAGAAGAATGGACCCCCGAATCCTTTTGCTCGGTAATTCTGGATGGGGCCAGCTGCAAAAACCAGCGTCCCCCGTCGTGATCGTCGCGTACACGTTCTTACCCTCGGGGAAAGGATACGCCGAGGACCGTTCCCCGCACGGGGAGGGGGACGAATCTTTTTTTTATATCTTAGATCCTGGCCGATCATTTTTTTACCAACCCTTTTTCCACCGTTCGCATCCGTCAAGGAGCGTTCCGGCCCCCCTTTTTTTCGCGCAACTGTCGCGTTCCTTGCCCCCCCCCCTCGTTTCACGTCCTTTCGGCCCTTCAGCGGCCCTCAAAGGGCTCGCCTTGATCCCCGAGCAGAGAGCGCAAACGCACCAGCGTCGTGAATCCCGCGATCCAGAGATGAATCTTCACCGGGAGAAGAAGAACTCGGCCATCGACGCGTTGTCCTCTCGAGGCCGACGCTTTTGCTTTTTCGTTTTCTTTTTTTTTTTTAGCTATCTCCCTCTTCGTCGCTCTTTCCCTCTTCTGTTTTCGCGTCTTGCCTCCTTTCTGTCTTGACTGTACCAACGGGACAAAGGCCCTATCCGCAGGGACGTTCTCCTTTGCCTGGTCGTTAGAGGGCTAAGTAGCGCGACGGGCAGAGAGACGAGTATCCTTTTCAGAGCACTCGAAAAACTGATTGAAGCTCCTGCGCGATCTTTGAGCCCGCGGATCTTTGGCCAGTGAAGCGACCGACGCCCGCGACGCGGCCAAATTAAAAGGTACCCCGGGTCTAATGAACACCAGACAAACGTCACTGCCGACGGAGATGCCTCTGCCGGGATGCCAGACACCAGAACCATTTGGGAGCTGGTGCGTGATTTTAGGAAATGGTAATTTGCCTCGAAATGTTGTTCGAAACTCGTACGTAATTTCACTGAAAATTATTGTTCGGTCAGTTTTCGGTAAACAACTCTTTGCGACTCGAGCAACTCGTGTGCGATGTCCTTTGGAAAAAAACACCCCCTTAAAATCTCTTAGTAAATGTCCTTTCTTATTGTATAACATTGCAATAAATATTGTTCAATGGTGGAACCTGTTCTGACTAGTTGATCTGTATATGAATGTGCATTAAGGTAATTTTCTTTTATGGGAACTGTAAGACTCTTTATGGTGCAAATAAAATAACAATTATTGCAATTTTTATTTTAACCTCTTAACTTAAAATCCCGGGAATACTCGGGTATTATAATATAATACACACTTTTACAAAATAATAGTTAAGTTAAGAGGTTAATATACGCCTTTTTGTGTTTCGTAAACGTATTTATAGATTCAGTCTCTAAAGACAGACTTTTATAAAAACAGTGTTTATTCACTCCAATCTGGTAATGATAAATAACAATACAACCAATGAAGAAAATATTACGAGCACACGAAAGATGAAACAAGAATAGCCCCTACTTCTATAATTAACATTGTCAGACTAGGGTAAGCGACCCAATTACCGTGGGAGTACCAATTCCTGTGCCAAATTAATTGTTATTATTTTTAAACCGCAATGAATATTAATAAAGATATATATAAATCGATTTTAACGAAAAAATTTAATATCTCTCTTTTACTGTTCATTATGCTTTAAAAATGAGTATAATTAACACGTTGACTGCCAACTACGAGATAACTCGTAGTTTGTGTTATTGTCTAGGACGCCAACTACAAGTTATCTCGTAGTTTGTTAACTTGCCATAATATAATTAATAATATTTTTGCACTAAGAAATTACATTCGCGTATAAAATTATCGATTATTTGAGAACAACAGTCTTTTGCGATGATAATTAAATTAAATTGGATTTTCACACCGGAATCCTGCCAACGTGTTAAAACAGGCACAGGAATTGGTACCAGCACAGTAACAGGGTCCCTTGCCCTAATTTAGGAAACCCAAAATTATCCCTGTTCTCTGTAAAATTGTTTCCAAAACAGACACGAAACATTGCGCACTATTATATTATCTAGATCATGTCGGAATCAAGGTCTATGCCTTTAAAATTGTTAAGCGATTTGCATTTGATTAGACAACGGGGACGCAAAGCTATCAATTCGAATAGTCCTGCGTGTCCCGACTTAATCGTGGCTCGGATGTTAAGGTAAAAATAAGTGTTTCCGCATGAAACGAGATTCCAGCGGGAGGACCAATGGCTATCCAGTAGCTCGACCATCCCCTCGCCCGGTTCAAGGTGAGTGGGGAACAGGTGTAGCAGCCCGCAAAGGGTAACTTTCGTCGGATATCGTGACTACTGGTCAGTTTGTTCAATAGTTGGTGCCAGCCAGCACGGATGGCCATATACCCGGTACGCCTTAGAGGGGGCCTTGGTACCGAGCTGTACCAAGAGGGCCACCGGTCAATACCTTCAGACCTTCGGAACACCACCGCGAAAAACGTAAGCAGAATACCAACCAGCCGGCTCCTGGACGAAACCGTGTCGCGCATGGTACCGATAGTGGACTGGGGAACATGCGATCAACGATGGTACCGACTTAGGCCTTCTTTAACGGGGATCAAGGTTGGCCAAAGAATGTTGAACAGTTTCGTTGGTTTTTCGTTGTGCCTTTTTCTGGACCGTTTTCGACTATTTAGCTACCCTGATGCGTTGAATGATATTGAAACCGCTGATCAGTGGTTGACACCCTTACGTCTTGGAATCATAATTTTTGGAGCTTCTGATGATCATTGGAACGTGCAAGAAAGATTACTATGAACAGACTGCGGATTCTTATGCAAAATAAAAAATATTTGCATCGATTGCAAGACACAGGAGCGATTCTTTCTTAATTTAATTATTTTATTAATAGACCGCGGATTTTATGCATTTATGATAAAAATGGTTACGCACAATTTAAAGCAGTGGTCGTTATAAAAAGATTTGACGCCCCATCAGTGTATTAGTTTCGGTTCAATAAGATAATTGAAAGAAGAAAAATTTGTTTATTTGGCTCCTGTGTTTTGCAATCAAAGAAACATTTTTTATTTTGCATAAAGATTCACAGTCCATTTATTAAACTAAAACCAACGTGCCCTTGAATCTTTAAATTGTTGAACTGCTTTAAATTGTTCTTACCCATTCTTGTCATAAACGCGTAAAATCCGCAGTCTAACTATGAAGCATACAATCGTCTTCTCCACTTTTTAAACTAAATATTAAATATTATTTAAAAGAAGGGGTTACTAGTTTGTCTACTAATATTTTATCAAACTGTCTTTTCAATTTTTACAATTTTGTGCGTTCCCTGCATTAGGAAATTGTAATGGGATACGCTGATCTACTTTAGGGTAGTTTCCCCCCGAATTTAATAGGAACTACCCTCGTTACGTAAAACAGCGAAACCGAATATTCACGTTCCGAACATAGAATAATAGTTCGCTGAATATTCGATTCTAGTCCTGACATAATTCACCCACTGTACGTATACGACAAAGAAGAACTAATTAGGAGGAAAATACACGATTTTGAAAGTTCATCATGCGGAAATTTTGAAGAATTTGGAAATTCCTGATCTCAGGAGTATATTTTCGACTGAGAAGATTGGTGCATACCCGATTTCCGGCCCTCGATAAGTAATTATTCCAATTACTTCCGACTGGATTAATTATACCAAACCAGCCAGGAAACACCGATAAATCTGTCCATCCACGATATTGTAATTCACTAATTTCTGAATTTGTGGCAAAATTGATTCCACCAGGGGGATGGAAGTACTTTGGAAAATATTTTTATTTTGAGTATGACTAAAATCTACCAAGGAAGATATTTAGATTGAAATTTTGAGAACTTTAATAATAGTTGATCCCTCATCTGTAGAATTCTCTTTAAAATGAAAATTCGTGCGTGTAGTTAACCAGAATAGGAAAAATGGGGGAGTAAATTTCACTATTTTTACTTCGCATTTCGAAATAGCTCTCGACCGGATGGTCCAGCCAAGACGAGATTTTGTCTTCATATTTCTTCCCCGCCCCGAAGAAACTACCCTAACCGGGTGCGCAGCGTGGAAGAGCGTGGGCAGAGAGACGTGACTTTCCAGCTTTCGGCTGTACTAATTACCCTCGACCGGGGAATAATGAATTGTTTCCAGGCCCCGGGCAATAAATATCGTTCGTACGTGCGAAACGGTATTACGTACGCTTCTATTTACGCGCGTGTGTCGGTGGATCCAGTACACACACACACACGCACACAAACACATAAATACATGTATAACGATGCAGCTTTCTATCGGTTCGCAAACGGCCCGCTTATTATCGAAGATCGGACTCGCGTGCGATACAGACGAGCCACGTGTGCGCACGTAAGGATGATAACGGTTGTCCTGATCGTAGCTTTTATGCGCTTATGTATGCACGCCGCCTTTACGGCGACTTCAATCGATGCAGCGAAATCTGGACTAATCCCGGGGACATTATCGCGATCATCCCAATAATTCCGCACGGAAGACTGTTTACCCTAAAATGTACGGCACACCCTCAATCAAGAAAGTGCTAATTGTTTAACGATGTTGCACAATGTAGCCGATTTTGTGCAATTTTAGTGTCTTTAATACAATCAGTGAACATCAGTGTCTTTAGTAAATGCATCTAATAATAACTAGACTAAGGATCTTTATACGAAACAAAAATATTGAAGTGAATATTGGAGTGAAATAGAAAGTTATTGTCTTTCTTGAAATACTTAATCAGTTGAAAATAGTGTAATAGTATTTTCAAATTCTTCTAATGTTGTCACTGTATCAAAATACATAAAAATGCATAAAATCCGCAGTCTAATAATAACGTATTTAATAAATATATTTAGCAATAACGTGTTTTAGAAATTCTAATAGTGCATTTAATGGATACATTTAACAGCTGCCGAGTAAAAAAGACTTTCCGAGTTTCGCAGAAGACTTTCAGCCATAAAATGATCAGGATGGAAGCGATCGCAAGCAGATCTCGCGGAAAGGGGTTAAAAACAGTGGACGATCGGTCGACGGGTCTAATAAACCGTTGGATGATCGAGAGCCGTCTCGCAACGCGGAATCGAGTAACCGATCCGAGCCCGGTTTCAAACAATGGAGAGGCGAATAAAAGGCGGCCGCGGATCCTCACCAATTCCGTTCGGTTCGAGCCAGTCATCGGGCGAAACAGAAGGCAGCGTGGGCGACGAACAATTTCACCAGGGACTAACGGTCCGACGTAACATCTCCTTCGTCGCCGCTAGGATTTAGCACCACGAACGTTTCTGTCTCTTTCACGCCTACGGCAGCCGGGGCAGATGAGTCAGAAACGAATGGGCGGATTCGCCTTGTAGGCAACACGACGCCGGGGGTAAGCACTCGATAAGGAAGCAGCGCCGGGGGTCGGGGGAGGCTCTTCGGGGATGTTAGGATTTTCCAGTAGACGCGAGACCACCAGTCTTCCCTCCCCATCAGCAACAGAAATAGTAACCGGGTAACCCTCTCGTTCACTCTCTCTCTCTCTTTTTCTCTCTTTCTCTCTTTTTCTCTCTTTCTCTCTTTCTGTCTTTATCTCTTTTCTTCGTGTCGTACCTCTCCGAGGTCCTGACCTCAACGAAAATTTTGGGCACGAGCTGTTCCACGTCGAATGATCATTGGCTGGGAGATCCCCGCGCGATTGGGTCTTTTGAAAACACTCGATAGTCGCTCGTGATTTAAATCTCGGCGCGAACACTTCCCGGACCCATCAACCCCCTGTGATTTTTCGACGGTCCGTGCAAGAACAAAATCATACATTTAGTAGGACACGTTGAATTAGAGCATTTATTTTTATTTAATACAGTTTCATTTTAGGAACAGAGACATTTATCGCTTTCTGAGACAGAAGGTGAATATGAGTACAAATTGGCAATCACAAATGATTATAATTGATTAAATATTTTTTTAACGGTATTTCCATCTATTTAATGTTGCCCTTAGCTTGACGCTCTTCAGTTTATAAAGGGCTGTATTAACCCTTTGCACTCGAAGCCATTTTAACTCTAAAACGAAACATTTCTCCCTACCTAGAATATTTCCCTTCTATACATATTATTTCATGCTATATGTACGAAAATGATACAATTGACTCGTACAGTACTGAAATGTTTAGTAATTTATTAAATACAGTTTAATTATTTTAAAAAATATTTTGAATAATGATACAGCAATTTTTAGTGGCGCCTTACAAAATTAGAATCGCATAAAAATTGTGTTTTATTACCTGAATCGTATCAAGGGAAAACTACCCCCTCTTAATTTTCTGTAAAAAGCTAACGCAATTTCCGCTTCACAAGAGACTTTATTCTTGAAATTGCTAATTTTGCTACAAGCAGAGATAAGTTAGTGGAAAAATGGTAATGAATAACGACGGCAGAGTGAAATCGATTTTTGAGAAAATAGACCGCCGGTTTCGTGCGACGAAATAATAGAAATTACAACTTTCCTCGTACCACGACCGAATCCTAAAACGAATGAGCGCCTCTTGGTCTTTTCGCGTCCCAGATTCTTCGAGCGCTTCGCAAATCCGGCATTTTTTCTTTTTTTTAGTCCGCTAACAATCTAATCGTTCTGTGTATTTAGAATACACAGAGCGAGTACCTGTATATACGCGCGTGAAATTATAGTTGTTTAGTAGGAAAGGTAAGTGGCGATCACGCGAACCTTTTTCGCGTAGCCGATAATCGCGGTGTCAGGACAGCTCACGCTGCTCACTTATGTACTGTATGTGGCACAATACTTGACTATGATAATTAACCTCCGATTATTAGAGTAGGGTTGACTGTTCCGCAGAAACGTGACTGTCCGCGGCACTTTAATACGCAGAGAAGATTCTGTCAGTTGCTTCTGCAGTTTAGCGTTGACCTTTCAGAAGTCTGCACGAGTTCCAACATCCAAAGCCAATAAAAAATGAAGGTTACGTTTTCATAAAACAGAAATTGTTTGAAATCTTTAATGTATCATCTAGAAACGATGTGTGATTTATTTGATATTTTAATGACGGAAAAAAAGAAGGTTACAGTGAATTCTCACATTGTATACATTTTCGTTTTCATGCGTGATTTAATGCAACAACAAAGAAAATTTGCGATGTTTATGGAGATGTATTGAAGGTCAACAAGTGACAACGTTGGTTCAGAAGGTTTGCTGCTGGTGATTATGATCTCTCTGACAGGCCTCGAAGTGAACGACCAGTAGAATTTGATAATGACACCCGGATTAATTATAAATTTATAATATCTGAACAGAAATAAATTTCGAACATAAATATAAAAAGCTGAAAGGGATATACATTATTTGGAGAGCTGTATTTCAATTACGTATCTGATTAAAATATTTCAATTATATTGTATTTCAGTTACACGTCCGATTAAAATAATTATTAATTGAATTAATTGGAAGGTTTGAATTACTTAATTCAATTATGACGTAGTTGAATTACAATGTAACTGAAATACAATGTAATTCAAATATGCAATTGAATTACAACGTAACTGAATTAGCACAACTCTGACCTGAATTTACTACAAAGTTTCTTTTAGATTTCAAAATAACTTATGTGTTCCTCTAATATGAAGAATGTGACAATCAAAATCGAGTGAATACTTTTAATTATGTGTTCGCGGTGATCCAATAAAGTTCCGTTCACTTCTTTGACGGAGCCGCGTGCATTTTCTAATTAACATCGCCGACGACAGGTCGTGCATTACCAAATTACACAAATTAAAGTGGACGAAATCGCGGCGAGCGCGTATGCTTTTCCGGGGCGATCGAATTGACGCCGTTCCATCGAGCGGAAAAACCGCGACAAGTAAAATAGTATCGTGCACTCCCCGACGGTTCCTCTCATCGTCGCTTCGATCATGGAATAAACCGATTACCCGGGGCGTCGCCGAAGAAAAGCCGCGAATAAGGCGTCGATCGGTTGAGGTATCGACGCGATTCGTCAACCTTACGAGGTCCGCGAGGCGTCGCGAGAATTCCTCCGCGCGCGCGCGAAAAAAAAACAACCCCCTTGTGCACTCGTGGGAAATCGTGTCCACGTCTGAAACCATCACCAGTATTTTTTTTTTCACCCCGGTGAAAAATCTACGAAAAGATTTCGTGCCGATTTTTTACCGGAGAGGTAAAATCGTGAGAAATCTCCTCGCGACGCGCTTTTTTCCTCGCTTAACAAGGCGGACGTCGACGAGGAACAAAAAAAAAAGAGTCGTCGCAGCAGCCTCGAGGAGGGAAAACACCATAAGTGACCCGGAATTACGCCTCGTCTCGTATTCATGACCGATCGAAGGCCGACCGGTATCGATCGATCGGACCTCGTCCATTGTCGAACAACCCCCTCAACCCCCCCCCATAAACCCCCGCCACTCAGTTTCTCAACGGTGCATCTTCCCCCCACGTGCACACGCGTCATTTGAATACGCGCGCACGGCTCTCCCCTATTATGTGTAAATTGTATTATTTTTACCCCAAATACATTTCGCCCCGGGCGCACGGCGACGCGCTCCGGGGTCAACAGGTCAAATTGCACATGTCCACCGAAAGTCACCCCCGGCACGCTCTCTTTCTCTCTTGCGCGCAACACACCCCTCGCTGAACCATCCCCTCAGACACTTCTACCGAAAAGTCACGTATATCCGCAGACTGGCTGGGCTGCGAAGATTTTGCTCGGGCAAAAAAAAAAAAGAAAATCATGAGGAGAGCGAAGGATTTTCGAGATTTCGCCGGGTCATGGTTTTTTTTTACTCGTGGGAATGCAGCTTGGACACTGGGATTACCGCCGCGGTGAGTGGAATAGAGAATTTCAATTTTGGACGGCTTTTTTGGTTTTTTTTTTCTTTCTTTTTGTACTAGAGTTTGTGTTTTTTGCTTGGGACGTGCTGCTTGCATTTTTGCACGTGTAGGTATAAGACACGTCGTGGGAACAACGTGAGATAATACAATTTTTATGACAAAGAACTTTGTTTATTTCTCTGGCAGTGTCTCTTGGAGTATTCAAATTATTGTTCAAAAATAATGTTAAATCTTCTCTGAATACATCACTTTTTGTACACCTCAAGTATGAATACAGAAAAAGACAAAAAAAAAATGACTAGTCACCTATTCTCGTGAGTCAATAATTGTGTGCTGTGGATCCGACGGAGGTACAGAAGATTCAGAAGTAAGTACACTTTACATTAGTATTTTATAATGTAGTTTGTAGTACATTAGTATTATATTTTATTATTCGTATGTATAATATTGGATGCAAGGTTTTCTTTAACAAGGTTGGCTTTAACACTAGATTTACAAAGCACTAAAACTGACTACTTAACATTATTTTCCAAAAATATCAAGAACGTGTCTATCCACATTTGTATCAATTTTTTAAATAATATATACCCAAAAAAATAATTTTGTTGAATAATTCCCCATTCCCGTCATTTTGACAGGCCCCGTGAACCTAGTGTCAAATTTCGTTTGTCTCGAGGCACGCACACGATTATGTTCCATCTCACACACTGTACATTAGTACTGTATTAGTATTTTGTAATGTAGGATTATTATTTGTATGTAGAATATTGGATGCATTGCCCTAATGTAAATATTTACCTTCAAATCTAACCCACACCTACTCCGATCACTTTTTGAGATGTTGAAACTTTTTTGCGAATATCTCGGAAACTAAAATTGAGCGGCGGTAACATGTATAGGAAAAAGTTGTTCAGAATGATGACCTTGACAACATATTTCAAGGTCATCAAAATCGGTGAGGAAGCCCCTAATGTAAATAATTACCGAGGATTTATTAGTACAAATACTATATAATCTGTAATTATATAGACACAATAACTGCACAAAATAACAAATTGCAAATCAGTCCTTTTTCTAAACTCAAAAATTCTGCATCAATTCAGGGGATGATCTCTACCTACTCGACCCAAAAACCTTTTACCCGTTCTCTCAATGTCACACTGTAGAATATTTCTAGTAACCAAAAAAAAAAAAAAAAAACAGTAGCAACAATAGTCAATTACACAGCACGGTACCAAGCTCCGCAAGATGGCGGAGCAGGGGAGCAAGCGTGCAGCAAAGAGACAGAGCGCGGAATGAAAAATCGAGACAACGATCCGCGATAAGGGTGCAGCGGTAAAAAGTTAACGAATCTTGCGTGAAGAGGGGTTGTGGCAGCCGGAGAGCTCGCCGGAGCATAATAATTTCTCGCGTGATTTTAAAACCGTAAATTTTTTACCTTTTAACCACCGGCTGCGCTCCGTTGGTTCTACGTTCTTTTTTTTTCTCGTTTTCGCAAGCACGATTCAGGCTTGTCGCTCGCATGAGACGTTGTTTTTCTTCTCGCAAAAACAACGGGGACAACCGTGCTGTATCGCGATCGGTTATCATTTCACACCGATTACAATAAAGCGCTGGTTAGGAATAAAAAAGTCGGAAAAAATACCGGTAGCCGAAAGAAACGCAACGGGTACAGGGTGTTGCAGAGGATGACACAGGGGTAGCTAGACAAGACTGAGAGAGAGAGAGGGATGGAGAGGGAGACAAGGGATGAAAAAATCGTAATACGGGACATCCAGAGGAAAAAAAAGCGTCCCGTTCGGGGACCCTCGAGGTCGGCGGATCTTAAATAAGTATATAATAATGCTAGCCTGTTGGGGCGTTTTTAACCCCTTCTCGCGAGCTTCCCCCCCCCTCTCTCTCCCGTATTCCATTTTTTCCCCTCGGTATTCGGGATGAATCGCACCGGCTCTCTTCCCCACGGCGGCGGCGGCTAACGGATAAAATCTAAATTAACTAAATTAAGGGCCGGGACCTTCTTTCACCTCGTTTTTGCATACGATTTATACACAAGGTGTTTTTTTTTTTATCTCTCTCCTTCGTTGTCTGTCAGTTTTTCGGGGTGGAAAAAAATCGTGGAAGAATAGGAGATTCCAAGGGAGCAAGTGATCCGCTCGTCGGGCCTGGTCGGGCCTGGCTGGGTCTTTCCTTGGTTTTTCTGCGGGCACAGCCTCCACGCTATTCGTCTCGTTGTCCGTAACGTCGCGGAAGATCGTTGAAAGGTCGATTTACGGTTATAAAATTACTCACGTGAAATTCGAGACCGTGGCGCGTTTACGAGCAAGATTTATGCGAGCCCCTCCGCTCCGGTCCGCTCCGGTCCGCGCGCGCAGCGTCGCGTCGCGCAGGAAGAATGGAACCGCAAGAGATGAAGGACTTCCAAGGGTGGCTCGTCGCAATTACGTTACTTACAACAAGCCCGCCGGAACCGGGAGACAACGGCATCATCTGTTCCGATTTCTACTGGCGAGAAAATACGGAATATCCATTGTCTGACGCCTGGCTATTTCACGCGAATAAAATATCGAGTATGTAACTGTGTCCGAACGGTTCCTAATCGAAAGAACAACAAATTTTGGAAATTTTTGCTTTGACCACCCTCGCGTAACTGAATTTCTTAAATTCTTAAGTTACTACCCTTCAATTATTTTTTAAACATCTCCCCTTAGCTGTTGTTTTTAGATTTCTGACATTTTTCTGTAGATTTTTATTCAATTTCTATAACAACTTCTGACCTCAATGTTTTAATTTCATATCTGTCAGCCTTAAATGACAAATTAAGTTTGTTCAAATGCAACCCCTATGTATACACATTCTATACATTTCTGTTTAGCTGTTCCTACAATATCGAACTCGTGTATTAATAAATACCGCTGATATTATAAGATAGATTGTATTATAATATTTGCAGCTTAACATAATGAATCAATTTAAAGTGTTTATGTCTGTAATATATTGATATAACAGCTTCAATGAATTTTAGATACTTTTGTACAGCAACGTACATCTAGTAACATTTGATTTATTTATTATTTCTATACCATTATCCTCGTTTTTTTATTTTGAGCAACATGGCATCAGAGACGTTTTATCTACTTTGCGATAGCCACTACTCCGTGGGTGACGGAATTACTTGTCCAGGTTCTAAAATGAATTTTTACGTTAATATATTCATTGTACCAAATTTAATTAGGCCTGTAAAGTGTAAGAAAGTTGGAGGACTATTCAATATCATACATTTAATTTTTTTCAATTTTTAGTTCATTAAATAACTCGCTTGGATTTTATGGAATTTTTGAGTATTCTAGTTTGGCAGTCAAAGTGATAAATAGAGAGACTGCAGATTTTATGCATTTAAGTGGCGAAAATATTAGAAAAATTTGAACATACTACTATATTATTTGCAATCTGCTCGACATATTAAGACAGAAAATGAATTTCTATTGTACTCCAGTCTGTTGCAATTCAGGTAGAAGATTGATTTTTGATAAAACAGACACCAGAGTGTTAATTATTATGGGGACAGTTAATGGTTATATTCTACGGTAGAATGTCAATATTTTTGTATTTTCGTTGCAAGAACACTAACGCATGAACAGTTTCGGCACGTCCCCCATCATTAGCACTCCAGGCTACAATCCGCTTCATTTTTTTCCTAGTGTTTTTTTTCTTTCTCGTAGTTAATGAACGTACGTGCAATCTCGGGGGAGAAAAATCAGGATTTTGACAACAGAAGCGCGCGAGGGTGCAAATATTCCCATTCAGACCGGTGACTTTTTCACGCAGCACGGTCACGTCTGTTTGGTCATTTTCTGGGGGGCCACCCTCTTTTTTTTTGACCGTTTGACCATATGCGACGGTCACGGCCGGATCCGATCGATCGATCGGGCCGATTTCGCGTAATAAAAGACAGGAAAACCCTGCGTGAAAACGTGAACGGGCATGAATGGCCGCCTCGTTTAGTATAGTCAAATTACGGCGGTGTTGACCTTCCCGGTAATGATACGTTAAGTTCGTCCTGAGGGACAATGGCGGTGAAAGAACGGGAAATCTGTCGATCCGGGGACATTTTTGGGGTCCCTCGCACATAGTGTTCACTGTAATTTCGGCCGTATGCAAAAGTATCACAGTCATGATATCAGAGCGTTGAACAGAAGTTGACTGATCCCAAAAAGAAATAAGAAATAATTTATTGGTAAATGTGCTGGTGTATTAATTTGTATATTCGTGTTTATTAATTATTCTTACAAGGTCTTGTTTATAATTCGAGGGGAAACAGAACGAAATAAACAATCCCCTGCACCATCTGAATATTTTTATTTGATTTTCGAAATTTCATGAGTGAAGAAAAATTATAGAATATCGTGATTATCATTGAAACAATCCAGTCGATTTTCATATGTATACTATAACGTTAACACTAAACTTACCACGGTCAAAATGGACGGTTTTCTATTTTACAATTATTCAAATTATAAAAACCTTTCATAGGAAATTACTAAATAGACTACTTTATTTAACGTATTATAATTACATATTGCAATGAATATCGTTCAAAGTTTAAGTAAACTCAATCTATTCCCTTTTATAAGACGTTTCACTTTTATATGTTTTGTAAAAAGTAGAATGTTAAGGAAAGAATTGAGTTTAATAATTATGAATTTAACACAGCCAAGCCACTTCGAAAATGCAAGCAATAAAATTTACGATTATATCGAGACATAAGAATTGTCGAAAATGCAGCAAAACTCATTGTTCGCGGAATTTTGCATCAGTTACGATCATTTTTGTGGTATAACGTGAAATAATTAATGGGAACGCTGTGTGCAAGAAACACAATAGACCGAAGATGCTTTTTCGCATGGTCCCCGACAACAGTAAAATGAAATGGCGAAGAAAAATCCGGCGTTTCGCCCGTCGCCGAGCAAGAGTCATCGGAGCCGATTAGGCGAACAGACGAAAAGAGTAACCGGAAGCGAGGTGTCGGTGAAAGTGTTCGGCAACGCGGGATCACCGGCCGATCAATGAACGTATTAGCGAGGGTTTCGTGCGATTCAGCGGAAAAAATACATTTGTCAGGGGCCACGATTCCAGCCGGAGGATCTCTATCTCGGAGATTAATTACTCGTGGGTTCGCGGGCGAATAATTAATTAACGTCGGGTATAATGAAATAGCTCGGCTTTGTTTTTCCGCTGACCGTGCGCAAGAGAAATAAAGAGAGATAAAAAGAGAAAGAGAGATGGGAGGGAGGGTGATCAAAGAGGATCGGGATCTCTCGGTGACCCTCGACACTGACCGTCGACCGACGGATTAGAGCAAAACGAAGGACATCCACCTGTCCGACAGGAGCCCTTCAGCAACCTCATTACTTTTTAAACGCGAAAACCTTTTTTTTGGTCCAGACGAACGAACATCACACGGTTATATCCTTTCGTTTTTCGGATTCAAAAAACGCCGCACCGTGAGACACAGCGTTTTTCATCTCCTCCTGTATCAGATCGTCGGTTGGATCGCGGTGGATCCTTTTTTCCCGTCTCTCATGCTGTTTGCAAAGGGTTACGTTACATCGTCCTGCGGAACCTATGCTAAATAGGGGTTGCCCGCGGAGGAAAAAATATTAATGGCCATCCAGCCTCCTCCTGGGATTTTTTCCGCGCGCAGCCATGGGCACCCATAGGCACCCCTTGCTTTTTTCCCCGTGACGAGAGAGTCACCCCTGTAACGGGTCCTCGTGCGGTAAGATATACCCTGATAGCGGAGCCCAACGACTTTTCCATCTTCCAAATGAACAATCGGCCTTCCTCGAACTCCATTCGAGCGTTTCGAATAATAAATATCGATACGGGCTCAACCCTTGCCCGGGAAAATCATTCTCTCAGACCGATCAGTTTGAGTGCCAGTTTGCGCGTCCCATTGAATGATTAGAGAACAAGAAAAACGAATCTTCTTCCGTCACAAAAATTCAATCTTTTATCCGTGTGAATGTTATTCATAAATCTCTCCCTCGTTTTACATAATACATTGATCCTCATGCATTACTTCGATCCATGAAGAATTGTTCATGCTGTAGGTGAACTCCTGTTTAACCTAACTCCTTCAAAACATCGAAGAATGAAAACGTTTCGCGAGAACTTTGAGAAACTACAAAGACCGTTACAAAAACATGGCGTGGGTAATTGCTTGAATACAGGAGAAATTGTAAATAAATTTTCTTCGCTTAAAAAATTCTAATCGAACGTAAACTCGTCAATGGCACGAGCCCTAAATACATTCTTCCTAAAATACATGATTTTTTTAATATACAGTGAATCTTAGAATCTTTTCAATCGTGTTTATATGGCTTTTGTCCTTTTATTTTTCGCTGGAAAGTTTCCAAATGAACACCCTGTATAGAGAAATAATTTTATTTTCTACACAGTAAGGTAAAGGCACCAGTAGTTGACCATGTACCGGTAGTTGACCATTTTATAGAAAAACATAAAAAATAAGGTTTGAAATGTTCTTATCGTTTTGAAATTTAAACAACCGACGGCATGGCATCCGAGGTTCACTTTCATCAAAAGTGCACTTATAAGTGTGCTTATAAAAACCTTATTTTTTATGTTTTTCTATAAAATGGTCAACTTTTGGTGCCTTTACCTTACACGAGGATAAAATAAAAACTGTTAATTATTTTTTAGGAAGCAGGGGTGCTCTCTCAGTTGCAAGAAATGTTTGTATACAGGGTGCGGCGCAAATTAGTCCCCACGATTTTTTTGCCCCTTCGAATGGTCGGACAGAAAAATGTTTTTTACCAAAGTTAATCAGTATTTAACCGACAAGAAATTGCAATGTTTAAAATAAAAAAATATCGATTTTCAACAAAAAATCAAGGTCGCTGTCATATCTTTTAATAGAACTGGGTATTTTTAACTTCATAATATCGTAGGCGACGTCGAAACGAATTCAACGACCTGCTATACAATGGCTTTCAGATGACCTTGAAAGATAATATTACCATGAATCAATTGCCAGAATATTTGAAATATTTAGTATAATTGTATATTGATTCGAGGTCAAGTAGGCTTAATTTGGAAGTTGAAGCAGTCCATCAAAATTGCTATGGGACTTCGAAATAAAAAGAGTTATTGAATTCCTCGACGCAATCGGTCCTCGAAGCAAACTGCCCTGTAGGGTGAATAAAACCCTAATGGATTATTCCCCGGCCCAGGGAATCCTCTAATTCCCAGAAGCCCCGAAGACCAAGAGATCCGAAACGCAACCGTTTGGCCCCGACAATGCATTCGCCGTCACGGATGGAAATCATTCGGAATCATGGCAAAAGGGCATCGGGCGGGAGCCGTCACTCTGCGAATCTGTCCGCAAAACCAAGAAACCCCGTATCCCCGTCGCCTATGGTGTACGCGTGTTGCGTGGCGGAAGGGTTGTATCGTCACGAATTCGGCTGTTTTGACGATTCCGGTGTCGCCGTGGCCGGAGCAGCTGTTGTTTTGTTGCGCAAGCATCGGGCGAGCAAACAACCGGGGCAAAGCTGCCTGCGGGGGATTTTCATGGGGGTGTCGGACGCCGAGCCAGCACGTCCTCCTCCGGGTGTCCGTCTCGTCTAAGCCTGAAAGGGTTCCCTGTTATGCTCATGGGTCCGCGCGCGTGTGGATCTGAAAAGCCCCGGCACGTCCTGCACTACCATTATATCACCTATCGCCTTCGTCCACCCCCTCGAATACATATGGCCACGGCGTACTACATGGGGGCGCGTCATCTTGCAGCTTGCGCAATCATCGGGAGGATCCTCTTTCTCTGTCTCCTTCGACACCGCTGTTCACGCGGACACGCGTCCGAACACCATTAACGCGTCCAGGAGTGTCTAGCCTATGGGGTAGATTAGACGAACACCGGGGATGACGACACGGTTCTTGGAATCTTCATGGAATCCATGGGAGCTCCGAGAGGATACTTGTTTTTGTTGCTGAATATACACTCCCGTCCATAAGTCACCGGACACTTACACTTCTTTTCAGCAAAAGAATGATTAAAACACAGATACAACTCTCTAGCTTGATTTTATTGTCGATCTTGTAATATTTAGCTATTTTACGATCATTTTGGTATGTAAATATAGAAATAGATATTAGTTATTTAAATAAACGTTTAAAAAAGGAACCGCATGCGTAAACACTCATTTCGTTAGGTTTCCATTCGGTACATGTTGGGATACATTGTTCGCTTTGGACATTCAAATCCGTCAGAGGACTATATTTGGAACATTATAAAGAGTTTATAAACACTGTAAAAGGAGTTTTAGACTAAATAGAGATAAGCATGGAGCTGCGAAGGCGAAGTCGCTGTTTCTTCTTCATTTCAAGTTTGACAGTGCATGTGATCAGTATGAGCAGTTCTAGAAAAAAGTCATCCGTTCAAAAGCGTTCGAGTATTATTACTCTTGCTGAAGAAGGCTATTCTGTGTGGGAAATTGCGATAAAAACTAAAATTCCGAAATCAACAGTGCATGATACAGTGAAAAAGTTAACAGATACTAATACTTTTAAATATAAAAAACGAACTGGACGGCCCCCAAAAAAAAAGACAACAGAAAATGAAGACCGCTATATACAAACGTTAAGTAAACAAAACAGGAGGATGACAGCAACAGAAATTGCGGCAGAAGTTAACAAAGTTCGAGAGCATCCAATTGGTACAACAACAGTTAAGCGATGTCTTTTGCCAGCAGGGCTTCGCGGGTGTGTTGCAGTTAAAAAACCGTTATTAAGGATTCAAAATAAGAAAAAAAGACTGCAGTAGGCAAAATTATATAAAGATTACACTGCTGAAGATTGGGAAAAGGTGTTGTGGACCGTTGAGTCGAAATTTGAGGTGTTCGGTACAAAACAACGAAAGCGAGTGAGTGTCCGGTGACTTATGGACGGGAGTGTATTGCATTGGAGCGAAAGTTCATAGTATTTTTAAATTAAAACTCATAGATAAAACTACAATATTTATTCAATAACACGATAAGTTATCTAAAAAATTACAGTATGTAATACAAGAAGCCTATAACGATAATTTAACAAAATGTGTTTTGTAGATTCCGGTAACTTATATGTATACTGACAATTTCATAGAAATCGATCAACGTTTCAATGAGCTACAAACGTTTCAAGATGAGAGTTTAAGGGTGAAGGTCGCAGATTTTCGACCTCGTCAGGGAATTTCGCCCTTATGTGATCATCTTTAAACGTTTGTATCTCATTGCAACGTTAACCGATTTCAATGAAATTTTCAGTATACATATACGTTACCGGAATCTACAAAACACATTTCTTAAATTATCGTTTATAGGCTTACATAAAAAAGTTAAAAAATCTTAATTTTTTCATTTTTTTATAATTCCAACCAATTGCCATCTAAAAAAATTTTTGTTTACTTATTGTCTGTCAAACTATTCGGTGTAATATCTAAAAAAAAATTCATGTCATTTTGACCAATTTTAAAAAAGTTATGCGGTTTTTAAGAGTGTCCACTTAATATCGTCCCCCGACTGTATATTAGAATCAAAAATTGTACAAAGTTTAAATAAATTCAGTCTTCTCCCTTCTATAAGACGTTTCACTTTTATATGTTTTGTGCTTGGTAGGTGTAACGTTAAACTCACCTGTTTGACATCTCTATTGAACATAATATACACGGCTTAATATATGACTATTGACAAAAAACAAACAGAAAATATGAAGAGCTCTTAACATCCCTCCACAAAAAAAAAATTCTAGTGACCTATCCCAGACCTAACCCCAATTCACTTCGGTCAGTTCAAGGTTCAATGCACCCCCGACAGAAGGTATTATCTGAAAATAACCCTGAAGCTCTTAGGAGTCTCAAAGCTAAAATTTACTAACATTCCAAAAATGTTTTAAAGTACAGTCAGGACCGCTGATTCCAGTCAAAATCCAGGAAATATGGGATCAGTTGATTCAGACAGGGGGTACATTTGTTGCGCAGTAGCGTATCCTCTAAACCGAATATCGGCGTCTAGCGAACGAGTGAATTTCGGTGGAAAGTATTCTCCCAAGCTCGTCGGCGTATACCCGGAAATCAAGCAGCCGATACACCGAAGATACGGGGTCCCGAAGGCGCAATTAAAGCAGCCTGGTTGTTCGAGTACACGCGGGCCACGGTTATTGAGCACTCATTAAGCCGCGCGGCGTTAACGGGCCGCGTGTAAGAGAGGGCAGGGTCCACGTGCGAATATTTTCTTGCTTCCTTCCCTTCTCAACGAAGCAGGCCCCCCTCCTCTCCCCACGTCTATGAGTTCGTCTAGCTCTTCTTTCTCCGTTTCCTACGTCGGCGACCTCCTCCGTGGACTCGGAAGGTAGCACACACGGTGGACTCTACCCTGACTGCGCACGGCATCGTCGTCGGTTCCACGTAAGAAGAGAACCGCGGTCTTTACCTCTCTCTTCTCTCTCTCTCTCTCTCTCTCTCTCTCTCTCTTCGCGTCTCGTCTGGTTCTCGGCGCGTTAATTATGAGGGGCTTCCGGCGATCTAGATTTCATTCTTTCCTCCGCTTAGGCACCGGGAAATGATAATAGGTACGTGACCCATGTGGTCAGTTCACACGAGAAACGAGACTACTTCGGGGTATATCCCGGTGCTCACGGCCTCCTGTTGTCGAGGAGGAGGCCGCGGGCTTCGCGAGCGGGCCCCGAGGGGAACTGCAGGGGCGTAATGAGGTGGGGGATGCGGTGGGGACGCAGCTCGCGCCGACTATTCGCGCGCGAGCGTTGTATACGGCAGCAGCCGCCGCCGCCGCCGCCGAGCGGAGCCGAGCTGAGCGGAGCGGAGCGGTGTCGGCGGAGTGCCGCGTTCCGACTTCCACAATGCGCCTTGTACTCTCCCACACTCAAGGAGTCTCACGCCCTCACATCCTCCCGCTCTACGCTCGACGAGGAAGCCGAGGAGGACCCGAGAGGAGAGCGTCCGCGGGCATTTCACGAGGCGACCTCTGCGGGACCGCGACCGACCGACCGACCGATTCCACGAGAACGCCGACCAGACCACCGTGAAACCTTCCTGAAGAAGACGCGTCGATGTCTGGTTTCGTCCAGGGTCCCCTGGATCGAGCCAAAATTTTTCAAACTTGTCGCTTAAAATAATAACTGCTAAACCACTCTCCGGTTTCCCTTCGAGTCACGCTTAAATCTTTCGCCTTTAACTTCTAAACCGTTAGAGGCAATTCAATGAAATCCAATAGGTAAAAGATAACATTTATTGGTTCGAATTGCAACGAAAATCAATTAGAGTTTACACGGTGTTTATTAATTACACAGGTTTTAAACAGAATTCACTGTATCTACGATATGAGCTGTTTCAAGAAATTATTTGTCAAAGTCATTGCGATAATCTTGATTTAGGATTTTTTAAAGTACTATTAGCCACTGAAGAACGCGCTAGACATGAAAGACCCATGTTTACAGTGTACGAATTAACTATTTGAGCGTCAAAAATAAATATTAGAGAATATTATTAGTGGTTCTTAATGGCGCCAGAGAGGGGACAGTCGAGTGCAAACGGTTAAAATAATCCCTGAACATCGACTTTCCATGTTTGATAGGGCAGCAAACGGAAACTATTGCGCAGAATCAAACAAACATTTTCGCAAACAAGCCTTGCTATATCAGCTGTCAAAATACATAATGACTAGACTGTGGGTTTTATGCATTTATGACAAAAATGTGTAATTCGAAACAGTGAAAAGATTAAAAGAGTTTAGCAATGTCGATGTACCATTCCTAACATATAAAAATGACTAATGAGCCAAATAAATTTTTACTTAGATCCTATAGATTGCAATTGAAGTATAAAAATTTTATTTTGCCTACAGATCCGCAGTCTAATAATGACAATGCGACTTAAGTGTGAAATTGGCTGCGAGAAAATACAATTGCGTTCTCCGTTGGGAAAAAACGAAATTCCGAACAAGCCAAAATAGTCTAATCGCTTCTTTTTGAGAAAACCTGTAAAAAGGAAGTTACTAAAAACGCACCGCGAACCTCGTGACCAATTAAGAATCGAATTCTTGAACAATCATCGAGCCGGGCAAAGCTTATTCCCGTCGTGCAACAAACATTGACGTTTTAATTGCCGGCTAATAAACGTCATCATTAGCGGCATGGTGTAGCCAGGCGCGTTCGGACGGCGGTGCTGTGCGACAACATTGACATTTTCCGAGGGGCCAGATAAAAATGGCCGTGGCACTCGTGGCGCGTGAGTTATCCAATCGGCGAAGTATATTACAGGCGTGAAAGCCGGCTGGGAAACCTAACAGTTTCGAAAAGGCCTGTAGTGACCGGAACACGGTTCTCCTTGCCGTACAAGTAGCAACGAACGTGTGCTGGTTTAGCGCGCACCGCTTATCTACGATCTTCTCCCGTTCCGAGGCGAGCCCAGGCTCGAGCCCAGTCTCGAGCCCAGTCTCGAACACCGAGCTCTCCGAGAGGTACACTACGTTTCATTAATGTTAATAGTCGCCCCTCGGAATCGCGGGACGTTTTCAATGCCTCTTATCATCCGTTAGGCATTTCTTTATTTCAATAATAAAGGGACTCTCTCTCTCTCTCTCTCCTCGACAAGTTGCGTATCTATCCGCTTAAAATGCGGCAATCTTTATTAACGCGCACCGGTACACGCGACCCTCGTTCCCTGCGAACGCTCCTCTCCGGCACGCAACCTGCAACAATCATACCAATTGCATTTCTTTTGTTCGGCTGCAACCTACGCGAGCCTTTAATCTCGGCATGGCGATGGGTCCAGCAATAATTTCCCTGGTTATTAACACGCTAACCATTTTGCAAGCTTGGTGGCCCCGCAACACTGATAAATACACTAACGCTTCATTGCAATATTTTCGAGTGTTTGGTATCCAAACTGCAAAACAGTTAACAAGTCAAATTTTATGCGTTTCACAGAAGTTTCAGTTGTTTCGTTAATAGAACCGATCAGCGTTGTTAACCTCAACAAGTATTCAGAGAATTCTCAATATATGTAACTTCACCGACGTTTATCATATACTTCTTGGCGACATATATATTAGGTTGTACCATATGAAATGTCCGTAGTGTTCATTTAAAGTTAATCTTAAAAATCGGACGTTTCATATGTTACAACCTAATATATATATAAAATTGGCTGCTTGGAGTGCAAGGATATATTTCAAAAATTTTTTTCCGGACTGAAATAAGAAGATCTGAAAAGACTGCATATCTGTATACAAAAAATGTAAATTGTCTGCATCAATTATTGGGAGCAAAAACCAAATAAAATGGTCATTTTTTCTATGATAATTTCAAGAAGATGGAGTTAAGATGGATGAGAAATCATTGTACTCGTCGGATCTTTATGCAAAATACAAATAGTATTAGTTGCAAGACGTAGGAACCACGTAACACTTTGATCTCTCAGTGTACTAATTTTATTAAACAGTGTTGAAATTCTTTTTTCTGAAATTGTATCCACTTTATCGTAAATGCATCCGCAGTTTAATTATTGCAGATTTTCCACACCGTTCCCTGTCGCGAGGATGCCAGCTGAAAAACAACGTCGGTTACCCGCGTCGAACGCGGCCTGGGTATAGTAATCTCAGCTGGCGGTCAGGTGGTCCAGGTGTCGAGGCGAGTATGGTCGCGAGCTGCGCGGAGTACCAATCCGTCGACGACAAAGTAATTTCATCGGCGGCATAGCGGTTGTCCAGGGATTGCCAAACAGCGTCGAGTTGTATACGGCTCGTCGTCGGGGAAGTAAGAGAAAAAGGGGAACGCGCATAAATTAACAGGCTGTCGAGGGCAGGTCCGAGTTGTTCTGCCTTAGGAAAGTGGCATTATTCCGCGCGTAACGAGCGCCTCGTATCCGCGGATCCTCTCGCCGGTACTCTCTGTGTGTGATTACTTTATTAAGGGCATTCTTGACCCCGCGCGGCGACCCGTGTGCGCAAGAGGTGTGCACGCCGGTTGTGCGCGGCTCTAGGCTGCCCGCTTGAAAAATCCGCGTCTCCGCCGCACAGAGAAAGTTTCCGATGGCTCTCCCCGGTGAGAAAATGGCCCTGTCCGCGGCGGCTCCGGCTGCGGCTCGTTACCGAGACGATGCACAAAAACGGCCGTCTTCGACTGGCTTACAACCCGCCCGGGACTTTTCGGTTGATTTACACGCGAGGACATCACCGGCGCGACGTTACTCTTGCCGATAGCCGCTTATCGGAGGCCTCGGTTTGTCCAACGGCTCGCATAGAGGGGAGACGCGCGACTCCGTTGGATACCGTGAAACGGGTTACGGTTATTTTTCCAACGATTTGGAAACCTTACGGGAGATAGGCGGAACAGAGGCCGGTACGTGTTGCGTAACATGTGGGCGATCGCCTGCGAACCTATGTACTCTTTGACGGCTGATTCGGTGAACGTTCCGCCGAGAGGACATGGGATCTCGAAGCTCCGACGGTGCCTGAGTTCGTATCGAGTGGTCTTGTTCAGCTTCTGCTTCGTCGAGAAAGTTGTTGTCAATCTTCGGGGGCTTCCAAGTGGTTTACCGGCTATTGCGAGCAAACTTAATCAACGAAATCAAAATTTTCAGCCTACAGTCCGCGACAATACTATAAGACATCGCTTAACCCCTTAACTTGTACGCTCGAGTTAATTCGAGCGCGCTAAACAGGCCAAACTGTGCACACTCGAGATAATTCGAGCAGTGTTGTATCTTATGCTGCTATAATTTTTCACACTCGAATATAATCGAGAATTGAAAATAACAATGTGAAGGCAAAGAAAAAAGATCGTTTTATTGATATTTATCATTTACATGGGATTGTAAGCTATAACACTTATTTATTCAAGAATAAAACATAGCCTTTTTCCATGGAACCATGGAACGGACCTTTTCCATTGATTTTTTTCAAAAACTGTGCGTTAAGGGGTTAAAACGAAATAATCATGACACTGCGTTAAACGACGTCTGCAGAAGTGACCGATAACACTCTGTATGAAAGACGATCAAGTTCTTTCGTATAACACTTAATTATTTCGTTTTAAGTGATGTCTTATAGTATTGTCGAGGACTGTATATTTTAACAGACTGGAGTGAAATGGAAAGTCATTTTCTTTCATAATAGGCTGAAAATAATGTAACTTACTCTTTCCCATTTTTGTCTCGAATAAAATCCGAAATCCAAATATGACAGATCTTTAGCTATCTTGAAGGAGGTGCTGCTGTGTCTCGAATAATTTACATATCCCCTAATTTCTGTATACAATTAACGTTACAGTGAATTCTCGTTTGGAGTCAGTTGCGCGGTTCTGGCGACTGACTCGTAGACGAAATCTGAGGTTCTCGGTGTATTTGAAACACACAGGGCACGCTGGAAACCTAAGAATCGCATCCGTCTATAAGTCATAATATTGATTTTTGACCAGGTTTAAACATTCATTTAGACTAAATTAGACATTTAGAATTTTATGAAGATCTTTAGAATTCAAAAGGGATAACACAGCATCCCCTATAATACATTTAAAATCTCTAGTTTTGCTAAATTAAATTACTCTGATTTTGTAAGAATCTCTGGGAATGCAGTTAACGTGTTAATTGACCAAGAAAGGTACGAAAATCCAGCAAAAATGAAATGTCTGGTGCACTATAGTGTCTGCGCATTGATCGCAGAAGATGATCCCAGCCATCCGAGGAAAGCTTCGCAAGGGTACGTGTCCCCGACGCGACGTTGTCCCCCGTCCATCGATGGCGGAGGCAGGTCCGTGCCTTCGACAATGAACGGTCCACTTTAAAACAAAGCATCCTATCAGATAAACGGTTTTTCAATAGGAGGAGAGCGAGAGAGAGACGCATGAGGGCTGTCCAGTGCAGACTGATGCCACGTCGCGATTAACTTCAAACGAAGCGCGCGCATCGTCCAGCGCTCGTCCCCGTTCTTTATTCCCGAAAAACGAACCATCTAAACAAAACAAAAAAAAAAGAAGGGAAAAAAACCCTTCGCAGTGGGAACTACACGGGGAGTGTACGTCTTTCTTTCTTTTTCTTTTTTTTTTTTTTTTTGTTCTTTTTACTTTTAATTCGCCCGTTCTCCTTTCGCTGGGAGCTGTCGGGTCACGGTTTTTATCTTATCACCCGACGACGAATTGTTTGATGCCGCGGGTCAACGTGCGCGGATTTTTCGACGGGATGCTAATGCGCGGAGAAAAGAGCGTCGACCATGTGAACGGACGACTGCCACAGGATCAACGGACTCGTTTTAAACAGTACTTTGCGGTTCGATTGTGATCTCGCTGCTTATTGTCGTGGTAAGGCGGTGATAGGACTCTATGCACTTGGAACGTGATCGTTATAATTGGAAATGATAAATTGGAAATTGACGCGAATAATTGGAAATATTTTAGACGGTAAATAATATTCTTATACAGAGAAAATAAGAATTCTTAATAATGTGAAAACACTAATTCCTGATATTTTCAATTCTACTCTGAATTATACTCATAATTCATTGATATTGTATAACTGGAAATATTTTAGACAGTAAATAATTCCCTTATGCAGTAAATAAAGCTTCATAACATTGTCAATTCTACTCTGAATTCTACTCATAATTCATGGATATCGTATAATTGGAAATATTTTATACAGCAAATAATATTCTTATGCAGTAAATAAAAATTCCTTATATTGTAAATTTTACTCTGAATTTTACTGATATTATTCAGAGTAATTATGTTACTCTGAATTCGTCGATATTGTACACTTTGTATTTTCCTGTTTAGAATTTCTAAACTGCTAATGCCAATTCAGTTCTGTTACATTAAAAAATCTAGATGAAAGACAAATTTATAGAAATTAGGATAGACATCGGTACAGTGTATTTTATCGGAGGTTTCGCAAGCTTTGAGAAACTATTTATTATACCGACTTTCAAATACTTATTTGTGCTACATACTTATCAAGCTGTCGTTCTTTTCTGAATTCGATTCATTAAATATAGACTCGATTAGAGGATAGACGAGCCCAACGATGAGATTGGCTACCAATAAGAGTTTCTCAACTTGTGTAGTCACCTCGTGCACCTGTTCTATCGGCGTAGTTGTATAAATAATTCTATATACGAGCGACTAATAGATTACACGCTGTCCAAAGGACTATACGAATGATGGACAGCAATATTTCCTCCTTAATGATGATTCCCGTGGTAATTCGCGAATCCGTGCGTCTATAGTCTTCGGAAGAGCGGCTAACTGAGCAATGTATTTTTAGGAGACGGACAGAACCGTCTAATTTCCTTTCCCAGGATTCTGAGAAATTAGCCTGCGACGGCCTAACGGTTGAAATGACCCTTGGTCAGGACTGGCACATGTGGCGTCCGGCTGTCCGTGGATGTTAGTTTATGTCTTACAGGCCTTCGGGTACGTGGACTAAATTCAGAGGCGACATGTGCTTCCTTTAGCTCCGTGCGACGATGCCTAGAAATTTTTATTTTTTTTTCTCTCTCTCTCTGCTCCCCGACGCGGGTGCACTTGTGGTCACCTTTTTCTGCTGTCGTAAATCAAACAGCGCTTCCTCGCACCACGTGACATCAAGAAAATTAAGGTAGTGGACTGGGGAGGATTTTTGGAGGAGGAGGAGGAGTGCAAGGATATTTTAAAAAATTTTTTTTCTGGACTGAAATAAACAGATCTGAAAAGACTTCGTATCTTTATACAAAAAATGTAAATTGTCTGCATCAATTATTGGGAGCATAAGCCAAATAAAATGGTCATTTTTTCTTTGATAATTGCAAGAAAATGGAATTAATACAAAATTTTAATCGTTTCACTGTTTTAAATTGCATCTACTAATTTTTGTAATAAATGCATGAAATCTAATGATCACCTTTCTTTTTAGAAATCTGAAGAATTAGTATACGAAATTATAGACCTTTTTCTAGACATATTTAATTTATGAAATAACCTATTCAATATACAATTGACAAAGAAATCTGAAGAATTAGTATACGAAATTATAGACCTTTTTCTACACATATTTAATTTATAAAATAGCCTATTCAATATACAATTGACAAAGAAAATTAAAAACTGTCAAAGCCACTTAATTACATCAAGACTTGGGTCAAAAATTGTGCAAAAAATGATAAACAATAATAGAACACACAGCTAGAACGCACTACAAACCAAAGTGAGTTCTCATGAAGAATAAAATTTATTTTGCGGTGGTACAAAATTCTCCACGATAAAAATACTTAATCCCGATAGTATAATAAACGTATAAGACAATATAATAATCTACTATAGATTAAAACGTAGTTGCCGATGCTCAGGCATCACGGCCGATAATTACAAGCCCGGCTCGCGAGCGTGGCGATTCAATTCGCTGAAAGGTCCGCCCCGTTGCCGAAGAAGCAACAAAACGCCGGGCCGGGCCGGGCCGGGTCGGGCGCGTGTCACAAAAACAAAGTTCACGAAGAAACCCGGCGCGCGCGGGTATAGTTGCTCAAGGAACTCCGTCGTCCTTAAGCCGGCGTCCTTAGCGTCGATTATCCTTCCGCGTGCTCCCCCGCTCCTTATTATTCCGCGGCGGATTCGCCGTCAGACTTTTTCCCGGGAATCCCGGTCTTCCGTTTTATGTAGAATACCTATATACCGCCCACGGGGGCCGGGCGATATATTTCACGATCAACCACCTGTGGATGACTATGCTAATTACCGGCGTAACGTCGTAATAGGAAGTAATCGAGGGGGAGGGGTGGGCGAGGGAAGGCGACTATTATTTTTCAGCGCGGCCTGAGAAGAAGACAGAGATAGCGGTGGCGTAGAAAGAGGAACAAAAAGACGGAAAAAGGAGAAAGGGATTGCCGTTGAAAAGGAGATCGCCCGGGAAGCTTTCGTCCTGAGGAATTACACAAAAAGATAGCACATTATCTAATTTTGTTAATTCTCGCAAATATGTTCGAATAACAACAGTTCCCGTATTACATATGACTGTTCAGTTAGCAATAGGTTGCATCTGTTGTAGGGTACACACTCGTTTTCTGTTTATAGGTTGAACGTTAAGCCGGAAACGTATACACAGTAGTGCTGACTGCTGCGTCAAAATGATAGCACACAATCAAAATTGTGTACTTTCAGTCAGCGTCAATGCGCCAATCTGTTCAAATCGGCAAGTAATTAAGATTGTTCGTGTTACAGTGTTAAAATATTGTGAAATTTTCAGCAATGGCTCCCGGTAAAAGATTGACTGGTCCTGAAATATTAACAATACACGATTTACGTAAAGAAAATGGTTCGATCAGTAAAATTGCGAAACTGTTGAATCGTAGTCGCAAGGTTATTTACAATTTATTAAAAAATGTAAACGAATATGGGAAAAGAAAGAGCACAGGTCGTCCAAGAGTGACAACTGATCGTCTGCGGCGTGCAATTTTAAGAACTGCATCAAATTCTGCTGCTACTGCAACAGAGATTGCAGCAGAAGCTGGAGTAACTACAAAAATACGTAATGTACAACGTATTATACAAAAGTGTAAATACATAAAACGCATAATACTTTGCATAAACGCAAAGAAGCACGTTTAATTTGCTGAGAAGTATATTCATTGGAAGAAAAAATGGCAAAAAGTTATCTTTACTGGTGAGAAGAGATTTACGTTAGATGGACCGGATGGCTACCGATGTTATTTCCACGATTTGCGTAAAAAACAACAAATTTTATGTAGTCGACAGTACGGTGCTGGTGGAGTAATAGTGTGGGCGGGAATTGGGTACTATGGACATACTGAAATTAAGTTTATAAGTGGTAAAATGAATACATAGTGCAAAATATATTGATTTAGTCGACGAACAGTGGCAGTTATCAAACAAAAGACGGCGTTACGAAATATTAGAACACTATTTTTTTTTATACATATTCTTATATTTTAGCTGTTTTAAGAAATTTGTGCTATCATTTTGACGCACCGATTTTCCGTTTCATTCTCCAATAAAATTGTTTCTTCGCGTAATAAATGCGTTAAAACATATTGAAGTAGTAAGTTGGTTATTCTTGTTACGCAGTATACAGGTGACAAACAATGTAATATCCTACTTGAAAAGCTAAATACCACTTATTTGTGTAATGTGCTATCTTTTTGTGTAGTCCGAGAAACGGGAGAAGAGGGGGAGGTACTGTTCCGGCTTTTCCCGACAAACGAGGCTCGCCCGCGATGAAATCCCGGGTCGTCTATTCGCCGCGAGATAATGCACGCAAATATCGTAAAGATAAGGCCTGTGGGCCACGAGAGTGTGCCGAGAGGAAGGAGCACAGTGAGGCCAGCAAAGATGTACAGAGCCGAGGAAAAACGGAACAGTGCATCTTTTTCTTTTTTTTTTTTTTTCAAACAACGCTCACTCTCCCGAGCCTCGATCGGGCCTTTTTACCCTCGACGTCTTTCACCCGGAATCCGTTAGGGCAGACGATTTTTTTCTACGCTGCTCGACTCCCTTTTTTGTCTACCTAGCCGGTGTTCTTTCTCTTTCTTTCTTCTTCTCTCTTCCACTCCCCCTCTAGCTTCCGTTCTCTCTCTTTTCCTCTCGTGGCGGAAGAACGCGTCTCCCTCTCCCGATCGACCTCCTTGTTGATTTTCAATTGAAACCAGAGATTCGATCAAATATTAGGGCCCAGGAACAGTTAGGTTCATGGGAACGCGAGGTTTCGTCCGGTTTCGGACCATTTTTTTCTTCTTTTCTTTTTCGCCGGCCACTGCACCCTGTGCTACGCTTTTTTCTTTTCGAGTATCGATTAACGGTAAAAAAGTCCACCGGATGGAGGAAAATCTCCTGCGGGATATTTCCATGGGCCAGAAAATTGTGGGTTGCTTCTGAATTCATGGAGTTTTTATTTTCATTCGTGATTTTCTCTAATTCAGTATTTTTCCATTCCAATGGAGTATTTGTCCATTCTTTCGTTATCTAGTATAATGATACTACAAATATTCTTCTTCAATGTATGCACAGTGTCTGCAGAAATTCATTGCAATTGTTTTATTACAATGCAGTACATCCAAGACGCCGCAAACCTTGTTGAAACAGCTAAATCGTCAAAAAATTTGACCCGTTGCACTGCGATTTATTTTACAATTACAATGATTCGAACGTTCTTGGTTGTCGATCATTTTCTGGAAGAAGAAAATTGCAAGATACAGGAGCTGCTTAAATATTTATTTATTTTTTGAATTATTTTATTGAGCTGGCAACAACATAACAGTATTTTCAAGTTGTTTAAACGTTTTTACCGTTCTGCATTTGTGATCTACTCGTCTTAAAATTGGAAGTAGAGGATAGGATATCAAATTGTGAGATACAAAAGGGGAAATAGTAGAGTTTCAATAATTCTAAAATATAAAATCGGTGATTTTGAGCGTGGTAGGTACAGTGTTAAGGGATGAAAAATTATCCCCGAAATCGCAGAAAATCACGGACCGAAGAGGCCCCGAGGGAGAATTTAGTTCCGTTTCTCGGATTTGCTAGAAATCGGTTGAGCAAGTGTGTTTATCTTAAACGTCCGAAAGCGGGCCCATTAAATATGAAAGGATTTCCGGACGAGCTGGTCGTTCGGGACAAAACGAGGTGGTGGTGCGGTTTCGGGTGGACAAAACGGTCCCATTCATCCGGACAGAGAGGATCCTGTGCGAGGTCGAGTCGTGACCTTATTCCGGAGACACGTTACCGGGCCCTGTCCATGACAAATTACGGATCGTTTCACGCCCGTGACGTGCCTCCTCACGCGTCGACGAGGAACGTACTTCGCAACAGTAAGAAGAGGCGTCCGGGGGTGGATTCTTACCGGGCCCCGCGACAAAAGGGGGCCTTAAGTCCCGGGGACAGTCGTGGCACGAATAATGCCTTTCGGGATTAGGATCGCCGTAAAATTGCGGACCACCCAAAAAAAGAAGAAGAAGAAAGACAGCCAAAGCGGACGATGGAGGGAAATCGCGCGTGCAATCGCCGCGGATTATTTTCTCCTGCCTCGAAGTGTGAATGAGAACGATTCTCCGGCGATCTATCCTAGATCGCTGGAAAAAGGAGACACGGGAGACCGAGGGCAACGTGAGAACTGTTGATGTAACTCGAGGATGCTCTTCGGGGATGTCCCGGTCCCTCGGTCATTCATTATAGCTCGTATTAAACATCCAAGCAGCAACTCCTGCAAATTGTGACTGGCTTTAAAAAAAAAATCGACGTTGTCTTCGTCTACGGAAGAAATCAAATGCCCGGAATTATTCTCAAAACAGAAGATCCTAACCTAGACTATTTTCTAAAATTTAATTCAATTCTTTCAATTCTTCTTTCTTTAACACGTTGACTTGCCATGCCACCCATACGTGGGTGACGGAATTATTTGTCCAGATTTTAAAATGAATTTTTATGTCAATATATTCATTGTACCAAATTTAATTAGGATCTGTAAAATGCAAGAAAGTTGGAGGACTACTCGATATCATACATTTAATAATTTCAATTTTTATTTCATTAAGTAACTTACTTTTGATTTTATGGAATTTTTTAGGTTTGTAGTTTAACAGTCAATGTATTCATTTAATTCTGTCCAGTGGGGCACTAACGTCGTAAATTGGTAATGCATTAGTTTAAAAAATTCAGTGGTTGTGAGTAAGCTATAATTTTTTTAACCCCTTGCCCTACTATATCGAGTCAGACTCGTGATAAAGATTTTGAACAGAGTCTAATAAATACGTATGTTATTAATTTCTTTTAAAACGAAACAAAATTCTATTTCGTTGTAGTAGAAAGATATCCTTTGAAGAAAACATAGGCATACAATAAATATAAAGTATCTTTTTTTTTCTATGAAATCTTGAACGATTAAGAATTGATAATCATTATAATCACAAAATAAATAGTAGTGCAAGGGGTTAATCAGTGTTAGACGAAAACAAGGAGATCTCTATGCAACTACTGTATTCCTAAGAGCATATTATGAGGATTAAAATTAATAGAAATTTCAAAAGGTCACTGAAAATTCTTAAAAGTCCCAAGTCCCAAATCCCAAGTTCCAGCTTGCAAACTGCAAAGGCAATTAATTTTTAGGTTTTATTAAATTTGATGCTCGGAGTTTGGACGGTGTGTACAAGATGGAGTCGCGTTGGGTTGCGTTAGGTATCGCAATAAACGATCCTGAATTAACGCAGGGCGTTGGCCTGGCACGGCGCGGGCCAGGCATGTTTCGCAAAATTCATTGCGCGAAATGTTTCGCAGCGACGCGCGGCTTTCAGCGGATCGCCGAGGCAAATGGAGGGTCGGAGAGCATCGTGGTCAGGGATTTTACCTGACTTTCACTTAACACTCTCCTCGCGGGCCCTTGTAACTCGCAGACGCGATGCATTGTGAGCCCGTCATTCTATTATGCGGCGCTGCTCGCTCCTACACGTACCGAGCGCATCGAAAGTGCATCTGAGAGAACGATTTCTAATCGCTCGATCCGCACACGCGATCCTTAGCCGGTCGCGCCTGCGAAAAACGCGAAATTGGTTCTCTTTCTCCCAGCCACCAATCAAAATTCAGAACCAACTCACATTTCACATATTGTGTCTCCAAACTGCATTTTGTGCACTGTGTCTCCAAACTGAATTTTAGACATTTTATTTGCAATCTGAATTTTATATTTTACATTTTATGTAATTCCTACAGAGTTCTATTGGAAAGTGTGCATTTTTAAAATGCTGCATTCGTAATTTTCATTTTTTAATGACAAAGATTGTAGCCTTAGAAAATGTTCTAGTTGGAAATGCTGCATTCATAATTTTCATTTTTTAATGACGAAGATTGTAACCTCGGAAAATGTTCTTTTAGAAATGCTGGATTCATCATTTTTATTTTTTAATGACAAAGATTGTAACCATAGAAAATATACTACTTAGAAATATTTTTTACTATTACAGTAAAGCTGCAAGACATGCAGAACAAGATCAAATTTGCGTAAGAGAAAATTATATAAGGAAAAATATTTAGAAACATAAATCAACACATTTTTTTCGTGTTTTTTATTCATTTTCATTCTCAGCCCTCATATGCTTCCGGGGTGAAAATTTCTCTTTTCTGTTTGCAAATACAATCTGCCATTTATATATCACTGTGCTGTAATCTATTGTACCCGTTCAGACTATAAAATTACAGGTAAAATACAATTGGTTAAAAAAAGTAAGTAGTTAAAGTAGAAAATAAGGGTTGATATAGTAAGGGTGCGAGGGCTAATGGTGTCCATCCAAACAATAGTAATTTTCTGAAAATGTCCTCTGCTATTACAACAAATAAATTCCAGAGCATATAGAACAAACTGAGTCATACAAAAATTGCTTAAATATTTTTCCACGTGATTTTTCTGAAACCGTCTACAAAAACGAGATTAAAGCATAATCATTTCTTTCGTTCGCAACAGCGAACGAAAAATGTTTTGGAATGTTCCGAGCATGCAGGGATAAATTAAAGCATGGCTCCGAGCGTGCGCTATAAGAATGATTCCACCGCGCTATCGTGGAAAGGCCGCGTTTCCGTCCGCGACGTCCGCGTCTTATCGTTGAATAAACTGTAACTAAAAAACGGACGAATGAACGGACCTTGTCGAGATGAAATGCTGGCACTGTCCACTGTGCCCCACCTGTGCCCTTATCTGTACAAACAACGCGTATCCCGTCGGTCACAAGGAGACACGGGTCACTCGGGGCCCCGACTCTGTTTCCCTTCTCGTTTCTTTCTTTCTTTTTTTTTCTTCCTTTTTTTTCCGGTTTCTGGTGTGACCGGCATACTAGACAGCCGCGAGCTACAGAAATCAAACAGATACGGGGAAATACGCTGTCCTTTTTACCAGCTCCTTCAATGGGGGAGGGGAAGTGGGGGGAAATTGGGTTACCTTGACTCCGTATTCGGCGTACAATGAATTCTAACCGTGACAGTGGATAGGAAAGAAATTTAGATAGGAGAAATGGAATTTCTAAGGAATATGAAAGAGCCGTGAGTTATTGTGCAGAGCTTGTAATTCGAACACTCTCGATTATATGGGAACATTTATTCCACAACTATTCGTTCCGTTGAGCAACATTCTTGCCGGAACTAGGTCTCAAACTATGTATTAAACTAAGTAAAAATTTAAAAGAACGGAAAGATTCGCCAGAAAGTTATTTAGGAAACCATTTATTAACCCTTTAGAAGGTATAGTTTCATTTTTATTGCAATTCTTGTAATCGTCCCGTTCTATTGCATCCAGGGTATAAATATATGTGTACCGTACTGCGTCAACGGCAAAACAATGCCGCCATTGTGGACGCACAAGAAAACCACTGGTGTTACTGTCTCGCCTAATTGTATAATGTCTACAGTTTTCTACGGTTTCGTTCCGCCATTCTGTGAGCTTCGGAATAAAATAAATAAAGAAAAAATTAAGTTTGGCCGCAAAGGAATAATATCTTCACTGAGCTGTTATAAACAATCTCTTATGTTAGCAAAAATATTGGAAACACGGTCAGGACTGAACTGAATTTTTCTAAAATATTTTAGACAGTTCAGATACTACATTTTTCATTTTCTATGTTTAATTTTTAGGAAAGTCCAAAACAGTATTATCCAGCCTCCAGCCTGCAGAGATTATACACACAATAATAAAATCCTCATATTATTCTTATTCGACCAAAATTCGTACAAACGCACAGACTAACAAATTGAATTTCCTTAAGGAACGATTCAGAATTTTCTCACAGCAAATTTCTATCTCGGAACTGTCCGACAAAAATTGTCCCAAATAAAGAAGAAGCTTGGCCCCCATTATAACAGAGACTTAGAAGAAGTCTGCGACACGGAATCCGCAGCAATACGATCGAATGCGTCGTGGAAGATCGACTTATGGCTATCGATCTCCATTAGGCGAGCTGATTGGCTTGGTCTGCTTATTCGCATCCGGTGTACATGGAAAACTATACAGAAAGAGAGAGAGAGAGAGGGGTGGGGGCACGTGCAAGAAGCAGATTTCGAGGACTGCCGGGCTCCTCGAGGATCCTCTTGTTCTATGACAACGTATCGGAGTCCTCTCGATAACCAAAGATGTTGCAGAAGCAGCGAGTGCAGAGCAGGCATCACTTTATTATTCGAGCGGAACCCGTTGGACGAAAAGCGGCGGGAACGGCGTGCAGAAAAATTTTAATGGGCCCGCGATAACGAGCAACGGAAAGCATCGACCGGCATAATAAGGTAAATGTCGAGGGAACGCGATGGGAACGGTAACGGCGCCGCGGCCACGCCGAACAATCATTCCTTTTTTCTTCCGCGGAGCAGAGCAGTTTGTTCTGGTATCAAGGAGGAAGCCGAAGCAGAGCTCTCTTCGAGCAACTCTTCGTGGAAATTTTCGTCGAGACACGGTCCTCGCGATCCGCGAATGTGCCACCCTCGCCGGCTCCGAGGGGATGTATTGACTGATGGAATTGAATTCGGGAACGAGGGACGCTTTCATTTGCCATAGCTACCTCACCATGCTAAACGCCAACCCTGTTCTTCGCCCGTTGTTGCTTAAAAAGCAGTCGATTCGAACGTGGTCCAAATTTTGGTCGCTGATGTCGAGGGGGATGATTTTAGGAAAATATATTAACGGGTGCAGGATTTTAGGAATTAATTGTTTTCGTGGAAAAGACGTTTCTTTGTCGCTCGAGAAAAGGTAAATCTGTGTTGGAACTGTAATTGTTTCTGCAAGAATTTGTTTAAAAAATGAATGTATTGTTCCAATTGTAATTCCAGCACAATGTACCTCTTCTTCAACGACAAAAAAAAATCTTTTCCCTGAAACAATTCATTTCTGCAATCCCCCACCCATTAATACATTGTTCTGAAATCATGCCCCCTATGCACAGGGTACTATATACCACCCTATGTACAAAATCTTTGTCACTACTGATTATATATGAAGAAGTATTAATGTAATTGCTGGAATAAAATGAGAATTGTAACAAAATTATTTTATCAGAGTTTCTCGTTGTTAAAAATGGAAACGATATCGTTCAGAAATAAGATGGAACCGTCGCGGTAGCGAGGCAGATCGAAGCGTAAAAATGGACAAGCATTGTTCGGATGCGAATAGTGCCAAAATGGCAATTTTTGTGGGTGAGCTGACCGTGACGTTGCGCCAGTGTTCATCTTTCCTTAGATAAGGCCGCGATCATTTGTTACTAGGCGAGGCCATTGTTTCGGATTGCCGATCGATAGGTTCCTCACACCCCTCTGCATTATTGTTTTCGTGAACCCCTCCCGCGTGAAAGAAGACCACGACACATCACGAGCGCAGCGCGGATGTAACCTCTTTTCACGTTGTTGCGTCCCTAAACTGCTTATCTGTCGCTATACTTGTTTCAACAACGGTGACTGATGTTCCTCGGCGAGAAAAAATTCCTCGTGAAACTAAAAATTTTACCTTCGGAAAACACCAGGCAAGCAAAACCCTTCTTGCTTTATCTTTGGAACAGAAAAACTGATTTCAATAATCATATTGAAGTAATGAATGAGAATAAAGTAAAATGTTTTATCAATTTTTACGTGTACTGATTTCATAAAGTTGATATAGTCTGTTCTGCGAAGAAAATGGAAAATTGTAGGTTTTTCAAGTGAATGTTAAAGAAAAATGCTGCTTTCCGTACCAATTTTTATAATGTGCGTTGATTTCATGAAATTAATACAGTCTGTTCTGCATAAAAGAAAAAGTGTCATATAAAAAAAGTCAAGTGAATATAAAAGAAAAATAGTACTTTCCATACCGACAAACTTTGCATACCAATTTTTATTTATATTAATTTCACAAAATTAAAATAGTCTGTTCTGCAAAAAGAAAGAAAATAGTAAATTGTAGATCTGTATAATTGTATATTGATTTCATAAAATGAATATAGTCTGCTCAGCAAAAAAAAAAGAAAAAAATGGAAAATTGTAAATATTAAGTGAATATAAAAGAAAAATGGTACTTTCCATCTCACGCCATGCAGCAAAGTAAAAATTCATTTAAAAATGTTTTGGAAATCTTTCTATGCGAGTGAATACGAAATGGACTTTAATGTGTATAATATCTAAACAATGGAGTTTGTTTTCCCTAATTTAATGTGCAAAGCTAAATACATTTAGTTTTAAGATATTTTAAGACGAAGGAAATCGTTACTACGGATTGTTGAACGTCGGAAAGACTTCGCGATAGGATCGAGCCGGCATAGAAAATGTCGATCGGTCTCGATCTCGATCCCACGAAGCTGTCGATGCTCATCAATTTCGCGTCGCGTCGAATCGATTTTACATGCCGCGTCGTTACAACGTTTAAGTGCAAGGAACTGATAACTGGCTGCTAGAAATAGGGTATTGGGTACGACCGATCGCGTAATTTGCTTCACGGTATCGCGATCGGTGACTGTGAACGGTTGCTTCGTGGCGGAGAGGCTTGCTCCCCCTCCCCCCGTTCACTGATTTTAAATAAACAAATCGTATGAGATAATTCTGAGTTGGAGCGGGAACCGCGACGTAAATAATGAACGAGAAAACCACGTGGGAACGGAGGCAGATTTAAACTACAATTATATTGCACTTATCATTCACGCTGCTTATCTTCCGTCGCAACATTTATCCTCCGCTGCTCCCTATTACTATATTAGATAATTGTTAAGCGACGCGTTCGTTAGAAAGTCGCGGAGAAATTTCGTTTGTCTGGAAGTTATGCGACTCCGGTAGGCTCCTATAGACTTGGGAATTTTAAAATATTTATAAATATGGGTTCCAAGCATTTACAAAAGCCTGAGGAATTTTTTTTTTAATAAAAATATTATTTATTTTTGACAGAAATTCACTTTGAATTCAACTCATCAAATGACACGTTTGCTAATTGACACTGAACCTATCTAAGAACCGGTTTCGTATTACTTTGCAATTATATTGAAATTATAAAGAGCTCTAAAAATGTGTGGTAATTTTCAGAAAGTCACATATGCCAATTATTTAATTTTAGGGTCAGGTATTGTAGACCTAATCCCTTCTCTTTTTATTTCAGGTGATAAAATAAATAAAGTAAATTTGGAGAAGCAGTTTTAATTTTTTGTTTTGTTTGGCAAACGTTTAGTGAAATTATAAAAAGCTCTAAAAATCATTTAGCAAAACCTAAATAGATTCAATCTTGTCGTTTTCAGAAAGGAATGGCAATTTTTTAATTTTATGGTTCGGTATTTTCGGTTTAATCTCTTCTCTTTTTATTGCAAGTGATAGAATAGTAAATTTTGAGAAGCAGTTTTAATTTTTTTTTTTGCAAACGTTTAGCAAATCGTGTGTTTCGATTGAAGGATATCAGTGCTCGAAATAGATCTTGCAAACAGATTGAAACGGGAAAAAAAGAAAATGATGTTCGCGGAGCATCGCATTCTCACGATAAGCCTGTGTTTCGTATGGTCAGCGGTAGTTGGGTGCCGATAAATTATGGTCGGCTGCTTTCTACGGAGTATCCTCGCGTTTCTGGGTGACTCGAAATCGTGGCTCGTTATCGGATCGCGATCGCCGCGGCTGGAAATCTTCGGGACCGAAATTTCTTGCTCCAGATCGACGCTCCGCCGCTGGAAATGGATACATACCCGCGCGGATCCTGGTCAGAAGAATGCACGACCTTTCTAATCGATCTAGGCAATCCGTCTTTTCACCTTACGTGTATGCCCAGTATATCTTCTGCGGGTGGTGTTTTTTTTATTTCGGGGCGCTGTTCCTCGCCGGTTCACACACCGATCCCACCGTGATTTCTCCGCGATTCGGATCTTTTAATACCATCTACGGTTCCACAGGTTTCAATTTCAACGGGACGGCAAATTGAAGACGGCTGAAATCCCGAGTGCCGATTTCCAGCAGCCTCGATGCGACAAATAATTAACGCTGATCTCGATCAGCGGTGGTTCACTACCCCAAAAATCGCATTTTTAAATATGCAAATAATTTGATAAAAATTCAAGTTGTGTCCACACCGAAGCATCGTTGGTCGACATTTTCTAGCCTCTTGTTCACTCCTTCTTTTATTCGATGGAACTAGTCGAAAAATATTCGATAAAACTTTTCAAGATATATGCAACATAAATTGATAGTTGTTCGTTGTTGCTCTAGTGTGGACGTAGCTTCGATGTTTGTAGACAAGCTTTTTACAAATATGTTATTGTCTGGCCATTGATCAACATTCCACACAAAAAGAGGTCCATTGCTAACGATTTTGAAAATTAAATAAGTTTGCAGTCCCTTTTTTGAGATAGCAAACGAAATGATAAATGCTGTGTCGACGCAGCACCTTCTCTGTGATTATTTAGAAACTTAGAAAATAATTTTTGGTAATACGGAATAGTAATACGAAATAACATTATCCTTAGCAAAAATAAGATAATTGAAGGTTCATTGAAATATGTATAATGTCCAAGAAAAGACCAAAAACTCGAGACAGTACTGAATAAATCATTCTCCAGACATAGAATATTGCCGAAATAATTTTAATGACCTATAATTAATCAGCATACAATTAATAAAATATTTCCCAATAGGTAAAATCCAGAATAGACGGCTCCAAAATTAAATTCTAAAAGAAAATCCTGTGTATCGGAAAGTGTACCCCCTCCACTGCCATAATCTAGGTAACAAACATCAATCAAACACTATTATAATATGAAAATCAGGTACACGAAGTAATAAACAAGCACCAAATAACTTGGACAAATCCTTTCACACTAGAACAGCCAAGCAGTAAATGCAACTGGCATACATTGCCTTATAGTAACAATAAAACTGCATTCTTTAAAATTTCGTACCAGTTTTGTTTAAATATCTATTAGTAGAATTTTAACGAAACTTAGTAGTTCCAGTGGCTGAGGTATTGTACCAGTTTCCAGTTTTGATCAGACAGGAACGTCATTGAAATGTATTTCAAAAGCTCCTGATGATACGAGTTGTCCTTCTACCATATTAAAAACAAAAAATATTGTTGTACAAGAATAAAACGGAGGACGAAATATAATTATTTCCATAATTTGCAAGAACCCCAGTCGACGACCTTGTCACGGCGCGGTTGAACCCGCGGGTCGAAAGAAAAGTTGAGCGATCCCGCGAGAGGGAAATTTCAAAATAGTATAGGCGGTCGGGGAGAGGGGGTGTCGCCGGATTAAAAGGTTACGGGTTGCTCGGACGATCTGTTGTATCCCGTAGATCAGCGTCGCAGGATCCCGATCCCACGAGAGGTTGGTAGCGCTCGTCGATTCCGCGTCATCCGGAATCGATTCAGCGGGGCTAGGGACACGTCTAAGGTGCGCGGAGCCGATAAGTCACGGCTAGAGCCAGGCCACGGGAGTACCGTGGCTGTACAAGTTGCTCTTCTACGTCGCCGTAGGAATCGAGCAGCCTGGGGTAGGTGGAAACGGTGAGGGGGACGTGTAGGAATAACGTGCACACGTCCGTGAGCACACGGAGATACACGACGCACACGGACCCACGAGTAAAACGCGCGCACGCGTGCATGCACAGGGCACAGGTACACGGAACCGAACACCGAGCTGGAACAGAGACACCTTCGACGGAGCACAGTGGGAAAAATCGACAAAATCGGATTCGAAATCGAGGAACTTTCGATAGAAATTAGGTAGAGCGATGAATTTTTTTTTTTAAACGAAAGCTGAAACTTTGTAGAATATGGGAAAAATACGGAGATTACGGTACGAACATTTTTTAACCTTGAGAAAATTCGTTAAACGTGCATAATTTCAAGAAAATTTTAGTTTTTCCAATACTACGCGCGAAAAAAAATTTTTTTTAACATGCTGTATATCATTTCCGATAGATTTTTTCACGCTGATTTCAAATCTGTTTTCAAAATTTGTCTACGATCTCTGGTTTTTGCAAAAAATAGATTTTTGTGACACAAAGTAATGAAATCATTTTTTCATTGAAGTGATTTGATAACACACTAGTTTGAAGGTGTATCGTATTCTCATATATAAAACACAATAAAAATAATAATAACGAAGTATCTGAACGTTTTCAGTTAACGAAACATGAAGCACTCCACATCTCGTCATCGCTTGACGTATCGGTGTCATTGCTACTGGCACTTTCTGCAGGCTGTGCGTGGCTGTAATGTAGTATAAATTAGATATCTATTGTCCATAATTATATTTTCATTTCCAGAGGAAGTAAGGTTAGTATTTAATCTGTTTAACTTGCGTATTATCATCAACAGATACGTAACAAATACGTGACAAATAACGTTTAACGAATTTTCTCAATATCAAAAAAAAGGTTCGTACCGTAATCTCCCTATTTTTCCCATATTCTACAAAGTTTCGGCTTTCATTAAAAAAAATTTCATCGCTCTACCTAATTTCTATCGAAAGTTCCTCGATTTTGAATCCGATTTTGTCGATTTTTCCCACTGTGCGGCGTCTCGCTCGAAAGAGAGAGCGAGAGAGAATGGCCAGGGCTCTCTTGACGGCCCATGCCTATGGTTGTTGGAAACCCGGTGTGCATGTGCGAGAGAAGATATCGCGCGGCCATATAGGCTAGGTCGGTATACATGGGAACTGATGCCGCGACGGTGGAAAAAAAGTCCAACGGTGAGGCCGAAAAAATGAATTCGTGCGCATCCCGTGCCCACACATCTAACTTTCACTTCGCTTAGGGATCGGGCAGCAGCGGCAGCCAGTCCGCGCGCCACGCTTCGCCGTCGCAATTCCGCGAGATATGTCCGACGTTGCTGAACAAACTGCAGGCCTCCGATCCGCGAGAAAGAGAGAGAGAGAGAGAGAGAAAGAGAGAGGGAGAGAGACCATGTCACCGATATCGGCTCGCTTTTCGTGCGACCGTTTTCGGTCCGGCAGACGAGATTCCGTGATCGGGATATTGGGTTCGTGGATATCCCCCGATTACCCGGCCGAGATACACCAGAGCTCCGAGAACCATTAGCTTCCTGGCGAGCATAAATCCCGGGCCGCTTCACGCTCCATCCACCGAATCGGTCAACCAATTTCTACCGAATTTATTAGCCCCGCGAGGAAGTCATTTTCGGCGCCGACTCCTTGTCCTTATCCGCGCACCCCTCCTCAATTTGCTTATAATAATTTTGTATCCGCGATATATTATCCTCGATTTTCATTCTATCTTATTGATACGAAGTCTAGTCAAATCATTTGCAATGTTTGAAAAATATTTCCTTCCCCCTCGAAGTCCTCGAACACGTGTTTGACTCTCTTCTAATATCTTTGGCAAGTTTTCAAATGAACACCCTGTATATTATTGTTAGAAATAGCGAAACGTCTCCTTAGAATATTTCTATGTCTAGTCAAATCATTTGCAATGTTTGAAAAATGTTTCCTTCCCCCTCGAAGTCCTCGAACACGTGTTTGACACTTTTTTAATATCTTTGGCAAGTTTTGAAATGAACACCCAGTATATTATTGTTAGAAATAGCGAAACGTCTCCTTAGAATATTTCTATGTCTAGTCAAATCATTTGCAATGTTTGAAAAATGTTTCCTTCCCCCTCGAAGTTCTCGAACACGTGTTTGACACTCTTCTAATATCTTTGGCAAGTTTTCAAATGAACACCCTGTATATTATTGTTAGAAATAGCGAAACGTCTCCTTAGAATATTTCTATGTCTAGTCAAATCATTTGCAATGTTTGAAAAATATTTCCTTCCCCCTCGAAGTCCTCGAACATGTGTTTGACACTTGTCTAATATCTTTGGCAAGTTTTCAAATGAACACCCTGTATATTATTGTTAGAAATAGCGAAATGTCTCCTTAGAATGTTTCTATCCGCGTTTATTTGGATTTTGGCCTTTTATTTTTTGAGTGGAAAAACACTCTTGTGTCGAATATCGAAATGGCAAACGAGGTTTTTATTGGAACGTGTTGAAACATTTTTTTCAACGAACCACGAAAGAATCCTTTATCCGTGGAAGTACTGTTTGGTTTCGGCACTCGCTGCCGAAATGAAAAATGGAAACAGCACTGACCCACTATCTTCAGGAATTTAAACCCCCGCTCTTCAATCTCCAGTGCCTCGTAGCTGCTAGGAAATCCAGGAACTCGGGTTCGTAGGAGTTCGTAACCTTTGAGATTAAAATTGTCCGCTTAGAGGCCTGTTTCCGCGTTCCGGGACGCGAACTACCGCTCAAACGTTCGGATACACGTGTTCGCCAAAAAGAAGTTCATAAATTCTGCCGCGTCGTGCCGAGATGACCAGTGACATTGGTTCCGCTGAAAATATTGCATCCTCGATGCCCCGGCCCCGCTAATCTCTAGAATCTCGATATTCCCGGTTTCCCTAAACCTTTGCCAGTCAACATTTTATCGACGATCACTGAAAAATTCTTTTCACCTGATTAGAAATCATTTACATCGCTACAATGCGTCAACTATCTTTTCAAAATAGAATTAATTGCGTTCTACTGCTTGCGTACACCGTTATTCAGATAAATTGATAACGATTAATATTTAGCAATGAGGTAACTCCATTTCAAAAGTCAGCCATCCCACTATTACATTCATTACAGTAAAACATGCCACGGAGAGATTATACAGAAAACATGACAAGTAATGGCGGATCGATGACGTATGGAGCAAGCAGAGAGTGAAACTGCATTAGCCGCGGCAGTGAAAAGGAAACCAGATCTTCAGGTGTCTCCTCAGGAAATTTGCATGCTATAAAGAAGCATGATATTATTATAATAATCGCGGGACAAGTGCAAAGTGAAATTCGCTTGTCACTAGCGAGTGGGTCACGCGTTCCTCGCGAACAACAATAGCTGTTTGCCTACGGAACTGTCATCAACTGGGTTTTATCTGTTACTCGTTGATTGCTAAAGTTCGCGTAATACCTATCAGCGACGTATTATGCACCGCGTGACGCATTCCGTGCCGCCTGAAATGTCAAGTTTCCAGTAGCACCTCGATACGCTCGCGATACTTCATGATTAATTGCAGGAAATTTTTCTCTCTTCGGTTGTTCGAACAAATCAACGAATAATTGTATAGAAAATATATTTGGACACAGTTTAAAAACCCTGTTCGATCTTGCACGCCAAAGGAGGTGGCGTTAAATGAATTGTTATTGGTGTTGGGATGATATTAAAAACGGTATTTCGAGCGGATGGTGTGCAATGACGGTTGCGAATATTTGCGGAAAAGTGAATAGAATCGGGGGACATCTGGAAAGCATGGAAGAACCGTTTTGCGCGGGTTCTGTTCTACTTGGCTCCAAAGGATGGGAATCCGCCGTAGCTCTCACATATGAGAGACCGATACCTATCGAGAAACCACCGTATCTTCTCCGCCGCCGGTGTGCTGAACGGTGCACACCGTACGTTTCGATCGTTACCGAAACGAGATCGTTATCGCGATACGGATGCGCGATACATCAGCGACGCCGCTGATTTCTGCGCCACGTTCAAGGATGCGGCTCGTAGCAAATTCTGCGCCGAATGCTCGCCGCGGCCTCATGATTCTTATCGGCGCTGATATCGTCGACGTTTTTACAATTTTATCTTGCCCCCGATTAGCTAGGCTACCAAACGCGTCGCGTGATCCGGCGAGAACCGTCTCCGCATCGAACAAAGATTTTGCTCAACGTGCTTTCATCTCTTTGCAGTGTATCATTCGTTGCAAAGGATTTGTAAAGCAGCTTTTAATCAAAATCTCTGTACAATCTGATAAAAAGTTAAGCGAAAAATTTAATCGACCATGCCAAGTCACATTGCAATAAAAATGGATCAAACAGTCCTAAGCAGCAATTTTAAGTTTTGTTTTACTTCTTATCTTATTGTACAGAGATTGTGATTAGAGCTGCTTATCAATGAAAGCACAGAAATTGAAATTTTTGCTTAGGAATTTTGGGTTTGCTCAGCTTTTTGCTTTGATTTATTTTTATTGCTAAATTTTTGCTTAGGAATTTTTTCTATCTATTTTTATTAATAAATTTTTGCCTAGGAATTTATTCTTTTGCTCAGCTTTTTGCTGTGATCAATTTTTATTGCAATGTGACATAGCATCGTCCATGCAAAATTTTTTGTCCATGGAAATTTTGTTTACATTGACAAATAAATATTTTGAACAATGATCTCCGGGAAGAACGCTTTTGGGGAAACAGATTTACGGTCAGGCTTCTGCTCGGCGTAATAATGAGTTTGGCTGAACGAGCCACCGAATGTCAGCGATTCATTTTTCTGATTTCCACGTATTCCATGTTTGCAATGATTAATACTGGAAGATAAAGGCCGTGTGTGAATGTATCGTGGACCGAGACGCTAACTAGTGAGCTACCAGCCAGCATCCCGTTCGAAAAGGATCTACGCGATAGAAGCTGTCTTCATGGGGAACACGCTTTCCCTTTTCTTGAACTTTGCGCAGATAGTGGACGAACAAAAGTTAAACCGTAACAAGCCAGTCGTGCTTTTTAGCCGAGAATTTATAGAAACTTCCAACGCGATTGAAATCTTTGATCGAGCATAAATTTGATTAAGCGAATCCTCGATATATATACACACACTGTCTGCTATTATCAGGATTCTAGTAATGCGTTGGAGAGACAGGAGCTGGCATTAATTAACCACTTCCTATCTTAACAAGAAATTGTAATGATACACCACAGTCACTGGATACCATGGTTCCTCAACGTGGGTGCTACCACCCACTGAGCGATGAGCAGATCTCGTGGGCGTCGAAATTTCTGATCATTTTATATATTTTCCTCCTTTTTAACCCACTAAACATTACTTTAAAAAGACCACTTTATAGTATTTTTTAATTCCATACCAGTTCCACTTTCATATTTCGTTGTTTTAATTCTTCAAGTAATAATAGCCGAACTAGAAACCTAAAAAATTCCATTAAATTAAAGTAAGTTCTTTAATGAAATAAAACTTGACAAAAATTTAATGTATGATATCGAGTGGTCATCCAACTTTCTTGCAATTTACAGATCCTAATCAAATTTTGTGCAATCAATATATTAACGTAAAAATTCATTTAAAAACCTGGACCTGAAATTAAAATTTTTGTAGAATATTGCATTTAATGAATTACAAAAAGAAACTGCAGGTCGTGCAGAGCGTTAAATTCTCACAATTTCGACTACAATTCAATGAGTAGTATACCGTTCATAATTTCCTATTTTATATAAACGCAGGACGAAGTTCACAGAAATTAAAATTTTTGTAGAACGATGCATTTAATGAATTACAAGAAGAAGCTGCAGGCTCCAAAATTTTTTACAGCATCTAAATTGCAAGAGGAAGAGATCAGCAAAGAGGATGGCAAAAATCCGCTCGGATGTTACGCGGAAGGAAAGCAAGGAGAGTCGTCGAGCGGAGAAAGAGCAGTGGCCGGAGAGACAATCGCACGCATTTTTGCCATAATCCGCGCGCGCGGGTGTCTCGGAAGCGCTCGGCGTCTGACCAGTGGTTACAGAAATCCCCCTTTTGTCGCGGCGAAAAAAATCGGCAAAACCGCTAAGAGCGCAATCTGAATACCGCTTCGCCGCGTCACGATTCGGTCGGAGCCGTGGCTACACGAGGCGGCGCCGGTCTTCTTCGACAGAGGAGAACGATCGCCGAGCAGCACTGTGCCGGCCGGACAGCCTCGTGTGACAGGGACCACGCAATTTTCATTAAACATTGTGATTTCGCGTAATGTGCTTTGCCGATTTTTTTCCAGCGTCGCCGCTGCCACCGACGCCGCCTCACCGTTTTGCTTCCTACTTCTATTATTCTGCCGGTTTAAGAGTTCTACGCCGACCCTCCTTGGCTCGCCTCGGAGGATTCTACGACGACGAATTCTGTCTTTGCGGCTCTCTCTTTCGCGGGACAATGCCGATTGCGAACGCCGCCGACAGGAACAGCTCCGAGGAAATTACTGGCCTACCAACGACGCCTCTCGCAACTGTCCCCTGCGTTTTGGACACCCTCTCGACACATTAACACTCGCACAACGTGGCACGTCTTTCCTAGACCCAGAAATCGAGTATTTGACAATCCCCTAAAGTTGAAACAATTTTTCTAATTTTTATACCTGAAATTAGAGGAGACAAGAACAGTTACAATTGCTTTGGTAACCCTCTTGCTTTGGATACCTTCTGAATCCTAAACAAATTTCGTTTATTTGACCCATTTAGACTTTATAGACCCAGAAATTGAGTACTTGACAATCTCCCAAAATTGAAAAAATTTACCTAATTTTTATACCTGAAAATAGAGGAGACAGGAGCAGTTACAATTGCTTTGGTAACCCTCTTGCTTTGGATACCTTCTGAATCCTACACAAGTTTCGTTTATTTGACCCATTTAGACTTTTTAGACCCAGAAGTAGAATATTTGACAGTCTCCCAAAATTGAAACAATTTATCTAATTTTGATACCTGAAAATAGAGGAGACAAGAACAGTTACAATTGCTTTGGTAACCCTCTTGCTTTGGATACCTTCTGAATCCTAAACAAGTTTCGTTTATTTGACCCATTTAGACTTTTTAGACCCAGAAGTAGAATATTTGACAGTCTCCCAAAATTGAAACAATTTACCTAATTTTTATACCTGAAAATAGAGGAGACAAGAGCAGTTACAATTGCTTTGGTAACCTGCTTGCTTTGGATACCTTCTGAATCCTAAACCAGTTTCGTTTATTTGAACCATTTAGACATATAGCGTACCATATACAGCATAGTTTATTAAAAAGAATTTGCAGTTGAAGAAATTGAGAAAAGTAGATAATGTTTAAATAGAATGCTACAAAAGTCGTACTAACCGTAATATTTACGAGAATATTCCAAAAAATGTCAGTCGAAGTAATCGAGAACGCAAAAGCAGATAATATTAAGAAAGAACGTCACCAAAAAGTAAAATTTAGTACACGTAATACTTCATAAACGAAGACACGGAAGATCTTGGTAGATAGTTCAATAAAGCCATAAATCCCCGGTCTAATATCTCCGTAGAATCCTGCTTGAAAGATTATCTCCGAGTAACTTGATGACCAACTGAATCATTTTCCAGGATAATACGCGTTCTCGCAATGTAAAGGAGACGCCTGGCGCCGTAAAGAACCTTAACTCCGGCGAATTAATAATCTAAATTGGGGAATTCCTCGCCTTTAATCAACAAGAACGCGTTTTCTCTTGAAAAATGCGGAAATGCCTCGCTGTTCCACCGAAGAAGATCCGAGCCGATCTTCCATCGAATCCGTGCCCGTCGGCGCTCGCTATCCAACGGCATTGTGTTCATCATATAAATAAGAGCGTTTCCTAACGAAGCTAATCTTTCGCTAAACTAATTAGAGGCGGTATCAAGATCGGAAAGTCCAATCTTAAATGAGACGGACTCGCGCGCGAACAATGAGCAACAAAGTGTAATCAAACAAAACGGCCGTTGCAGTTACCGTCGCGTCGTTAAAAAGTCACATTAAACACTCAAAAATACACTTCAGAAAAAGACTCGAACGGAGTTAGTCTAAGTCACGGAAGACTCAAATAATATACTCTAAAGATACTCACATGCTCAACTCAAACTGAAACTCACTGTTCTAAAGAAAGTTCAGTGGGACACAAAAATTCTAATTTTTTGGGCGACCACTTGTCAACTTCACTATTGCTCCCTGCGACCACTGTCCTGAGCAATAGAGAAGAGATTGTAAATATTCGCATTCTAGAAAACTCAATCTGACTATTCTACAATATTGTCAATTTTTCCCGAAGTTAAGGAGGACATGAACCAAGAATAGAGACCCAAAAATCAAGAAGAGTCCGGGGCAATTTAATTCAAACAAAACGCAAGGAAAATCAAAAGATATCGATCTGTCCCAAAATTAAGGGGCACGGGAAGGGTCCTGTGCGTTGTGGTCTCTCGAGCACAATCTGTAGCGGGGGCCCCGTGGAGTCGAAAAAGTGGAAAAAAGCGAGGGGGGTGTCGTCTCGGTGACAATTAATCCGATAAATTTCGCGGCGAGATAGGGTTGCGGCGGAGTTGGGGCGAATATAGGAAGGAGAGCGACGGATGAAGAAGAAAAATCGGGCTAGGAGAGCCTGGAAGAGGGGAGGAGGAGGCGGAGGCGGAGGCGGCGGAGAGTATGCAGATGAATAGCTCGCAGAAACCGTGAGACTCTACGGTTGCCCTATATATCGGGGAGCGGAGAGCTATGGAGAACTCGAGGCTGCTGCCGAGCGTTCTGCTCGCTCACGACTCTCGTGTGTTGTGTCGCCCGTGTTTTAAAACTCGAACTCGGTCGGTCTCTCTGCGACGACCACGACCACGACGACGACGACGACGACGACGACGATGGTAACGGAGGCCACTAGGCTGCGACGAAGGCAACGAGGAGGAGGACCACGTCGCTGAGAGGCAAAGAGCCACCGGCTGCCGCGAGAGAGACCCGGGGACTTCTGTTTCGCCGAGGAGACAGAAGAGGAACGAACAGGCTCCCTTCCACAGCCGGAAAAGATCGGCGAACGCTCGAGAGGAGGACGAAGGAACGAGGACTCGTGGCTCGACGTTCAAACCGTGAACTTTTGGCTCCAGGCATCGGGACGCGGGCCAGTAATGACCCTCGACGCTCGATTCCGTGTCCCGTGACACGCTTCCACTCTACCCGTAATCAGCTCCCCGGCTAATTTAACCCCTGCCGCGCTCGATACTAATTATTACGATTCGACCTTATCGCGCCCAGACGGGAAAAACCAGATTTATGATTACGCGTCAACTGCCTTGTTCCCCGCTACCATTACTATGCGATTTCTGCGAGTTTTCTGAACGAACCATGATAATTGAACAATGTTTGAAGAATGTACTCGAACTTTTTTAGACGATGATCGACAGTAATTATTAAAATTCAGGCTCATCAGAATACGAGTCAAACGAGTCTCGTTTAACGTTTTGAGGCGACGGCGATTTTTTGGAATTTTTTAAACGAAAGGCAGTGGGTATTGTAATTTTATACTTGGCAGGACTGTTAAGTAGTGTTTGAAGAATGTACTCGAATTTTTTTGACGACGATCGATACTAATTATTAGAATTCAGTTTCGTCAGAATACGAGTCAAACGAGTCTCGTTTAACGTTTTGAGGCGACGGCGATTTTTTGGAGTTTGTTAAATGGGAAATAATGGGTATTGTAATTTTATACTTGGCAGGACTGTTAAGTAGTGTTTGAAGAATGTACTCGAATTTTTTTGACGACGATCGATACTAATTATTAGAATTCAGGCTCGTCAGAATACGAGTCAAACGAGCATTGTTTAATGCTTCGAGAGTAGGGCGATTTTTTAGAGTTTGTTAAATGGGAAATAATGGGTATTGTAATTTCATACTTGGTACGACTATTAAGTAGTGTTTGAACAATGTACTCGAATTTTTGCAGAGAATTATAATCATTTTCTTCGACGTAACAACGACAGTAGTATGATCGTTTGGAAACAAAGTTTATCGTGAATGAATCTGACCATTATATAAGTCTGACATAAAAGATGCAAAATAATTTTAATCTCGGCCGTTCTGATACAAGTGACGATGTGGTATGAACTAAAATAAATAGCAAAAATTTTGGAATCGAAAAATACCATCGCTTCGAAGAAAACTTTTCACTTTCCAACAAGCGATTCGTCTGTAGTAACAAATTCGCCTGTAATTCTGTGCTAAAAATTTCTTAAAGATATTAACACTGACTGCCAAACTAGAAACCTCGAAAATTCCATAAAATCAGTGTTATTTAATGAAATAAAAATTGAAAAAGAAATGAAATGTGCGATATTGAATAGTCCTCCAACTTTCTTGCACTTTACAGATCCTAATCAAATTTGGTACAATGAATATATTAACGTGAAAATTCATTTTAGAACCTGGGCAAATAATTCCGTCACTCATATATGGGTGACATGGCAGTCAACGTGTTAAACTGTAAAAAACAATTTTAGATAATTTAACAATTACTCGTAATTCGAATAATCAGCTTCAAGATCCGGAACCGTGTAACGATGGTCAAGTTGTAAAAACTGTTGCAGCAAGACGAGCCGGCGATAAACAGAACCGCGGAACTTTTTGCGGAGAGCAATAATAAATCTTCGCCGTTCGCCTAGACATTTAAGACAGTCCCGACAGATTCGACGTCAGAAGGCGAGCTTGCCCAAGCCTTTCTCGGACCGAACTGCAGAAGGGTTAATTGACTAATGCCCCGTGCAAACCGTACCGGAGGCTTATTAAATGTAGCCCGTTCGCCGAGGAAATTTGCTTGCTCTTGGTCACATATCGTTAATTGACGAGACCGGCGAGCATCCAACCGAGGCCTAATTGACCCGATTCGCTCGGAAAATTGAACATCGCGAGCACTGTGCACTGAAGAACCGCGACGCTACGCGACGCGACGCGACGAATCCGTCTCTGAAACCCGAAGAGACGAGCCGGGGTTTTTGATGGTTTTTAAATGTTTCGACTCCGGGTCTCGGCTTAAAAGGGCCCCCGCGGACGAGTTTCGAGTGCTCGTCTAGATGGCAATCGGGGACGCTTCTCGTTGCGCGAATTATCGGTTTCCGGAGTTGTTCAACCCGTTCGTTTGCATCCGCCAGGAACAGCGCTGCTATTTTTTTCAAAGTGGCGCCCGAGGAGCACAATAATTGACTGACAAAACGATCGATCCCCCCGTTCCCATGGCGTTGCGAAATCTTCGCTAAAAATAAGAAGCCGAGTGATACTCGAATTTGATTAACTCGCGGAACGATCCGCCGATTTTCATTCCTTAAATATTCACACTTGTCCGGGACGAGCGTTCCTTGCGTACTCTTTTTTATTCCAACTCTCTAGACAGCCTGTTCCTGCCTTTTATGTTCGTTGCAAGTTATAACGTAAATCCAACAACGATTCACTAAAATTCTACTCAAATATTCTGTTTGTGACGGAAAAGTAACTGAACGAATTATAAAAACATCGTAACATCACTTTGAAAAGAATTATTCACGATTATAACATTTTTACAACGTTTACGGATGAACATTTCCTCGAGATGTTTGTTTCATTGTACTTTTTATTTATTTGTTTTATCGTACAAAATTTTATGCTTGGATACATTGAAAGGACAAAATAAAAACTATCTACATCAATTTTAAGGAACAGGGAGTCAATCAAAGTGTATTTATTCCTTTAACAATTTTTCTAAATTAAAAATTATGCAACAACGTTTAGAACTTCTCTCTCTAGAATTTAATTTCAACTTGAAGGATTAACATTCATGCTGAATAGATTTTGTTTCAAATTTTCTTCGCTAGTCTGATTATGCATTTATAACAAAAATGGGTAGGCGTATTTTAAAACAGTAAAAACACTGGAAAATACTGTTACGTTATTTTCGAGCTGTTAAAACATGTTAAGGAAGAGAATAAATTTCTGTTGAACTCCAGTAAGTTGCAATTCAGGATATTGTTTAATTTGCATAAAGATCCGGAGTCTACTGATAAGTCAAAGGGTTCAGTCGACGGGGTTCGGTTCGATTCCAAGTACAAATTAAAGCGTGGAATCGTTGAAACGCGGACCGGTGTGCGCCGGTCCAGGATCGAGGATCACGGATCGTCGTTTACGAGCGTCCCACGCGGATCGCCGGATCGCGAGCAGCCGATCGTCAAGCTGTCAGCGATCGCGGGCGAGCCTCTGGCGAAGGGTTAAAGTGCCTGGCCGTGGCGTGTTTTCACCTGGAAATACTCCCGTGCCACTTAGCGGAGGGCCTCGGTGCGCCTATGCGCCACGGTGCCTATGTCCTTTGAAACTAGAACTCGGCCGACCTATACATGCAGTCGCGAGCGGCTGTGCACCGGAGTCAAAGAGTCAGCGCGCGGTTAGAACGGGGATAAGAAGACGGACGGGCACGAGGAGGACGATCGCCAAAGAAGAAGAGACGGAGGACGAAAAAGACGAGCGGAAAATCGGTGAATCCTCGCAAAATAAACGAATCGGAATCTCAAACAATTCTGCGATAATGTTAGGATTACATACACTCCAAGATAGCACAGAGACGTCTTAAAGACGTCTTAAAGATGTCTTGAATGTCCTACGAACATCTTCTGAACGACTCTGGAACGTCTTTGTGAAAAAAACTGTACGTCTTAAAGACGTCTTTAAGATCCCTAGTAGCACAAAAATATTAGATAGATATGTTTGTTAAATATTGGAAAAATATTTTTTAAGCCACATTTTTTCATATGAGAAAAATATTGGATCTTAATATTGATACATGATACAAGAAATATAAATTGAATGTTTAAGTTGTATCTGGCTCGCTGGGTCTCGAAGAGGCTGGATGACCAAGTGAAACATTTTCAGCAGAGGATCGCAGGAGGGCAGAGAGTGTACGCGAGCGGGGCAAGAGGACGAAGAGAAGTCCGACGAAGAGGACAAAGAAGAAGAAGAAGAAGAAGAAGAAGAGGAGAAATAGCCGTGCCTATCCGTGCCGTGCCGTGCCGGTTAACCGTACCGATGAACTTTCGGCTCCCGGCGAACGGCGATGAGTAGTGACCGTCGTCCAGCTCTATCGCTAGCGTATGCGCACACGTGTGCATCGCCGGCGTACATACTTGCACACAGCCGCGATGCCGCGATGCACCGACGCGCGGGCCAACGGACCCGGCAGCAGCACCGTCGTGAGGCCCGACCACCTACGACACAGGCGAAACCTTCACCGTAGGTGCACCGCGAGAGGTCGTGCCGAAGGTGGCCCAGCATCGAGGATCGTGCGAATGCGGCCTAAGAGGGCCGCGCGCGGAACGGTGAACAGAGTCCGACCGACAAAACGTGAACAGGCACGAGAGCGAAAGAGCGCCAACCTATTCGATCCTAAGGAGGGAGGAGAGGGGAGGGGAGGCCCACTGACGGATGGAAAAGGGGGGACCTTTTATAGACGTCGTTTGTAGGACTCGATATATCGGACACGATTGACGATCGATCGGACGTGGCGAGGAGGCTGCGAGGGACGGACCTCTACTCTTCTCTCCTCCCCTCTCCACTCCTTGGGACGATTAGCGGAACGCGGTGATTCATTTCGGGACGCGAATTACCGAGACCCTTGGTCATGCGAGTTGAGCCGCGGACAGTAGCCAGGTTCGTGGATAAATTACGCCACCGAACTGTTTGACCTACAGTGAGATCAGCACTGATCAAGTATCAGTTGGCGTTTCAGAGAATTTTTGGTGTCGCCTTTGCTACTTGTAAGATGAGGAGGTTGAAGCATCCGTGTTTAGGATTCGACCTATAACCTTCTTCGCGGCTGATTAAATGGGGATTTGAATATAATTGTGAAATAAAAGCCATTTTCTGTGCGATTGCTATTTGAGGATTATAGTACAGCTAGATCTGACAATTACGAGGTAGTCAGGGCTGCACACGGGTCAATCTTGATATTGTACCTCATTCAGATCACACCAGAAACGAAATACAGTGAATTCTCGATATAAGTCAGTTTCGTCGTACCTGGAAAATGGAGTTACGAACAAGCTCACCGAGGTTAAAACTTTTTCACCCAGCCTCATTAGCTATAGGCTGAGAATATACCCCTTGCTGCACGTAATCGATCTAGGCTAGGGTGACTAATAACAACAATATCAATGCAAACAATATCAATTTCCGTTTCCCGTCAATGAAACAGGATCAAGCCAAAACATCGTTTACGGATTTCTTTCAATTCGGGAAGCACCAACACCGAAGCTTGATGGGATCGGTAACAGGGCCGAACATCCGAGGTATCCTAATCGCGCGTGAAGAATTCGAGGCGGTGTTTAAAAAGGAAACCGGGCCAGGAAGGGAAACTTCGCGGTAAACAGGAGTATGTTTGCCCGTGGTCAGCGGAATTCCGGCGGATACGGCCGAGAAAAAGGTGGCAACCACGAGGGTTCGTTCTCTCCAGGCGAGAACGTGCTGGAAAAAGGAGAGGAAAACGCCAGGGGTTGGTTAGCGTGGCCAATCGATCAGCATTGCCGGTTTTTGCGCTACCCATATGTCATAGTCGGCCTGGCCAGGAACATGCCGCAGCATAGAGAGGCCAGCTTGGGCCGTGTCCATTCATGATATGTGGGTAGCAAATTTCGTTGGGTGGGCGACGATCGTTTCCTGTCTCTCTCTCTCTCTCTCTCTCTCTCTCTCTCTTTATCTGTTCCACCCTTCGCTCGTTCCTCGTTTCGGATTCAAATCAGGAAAAGGCACTTTCGTTCCCTGGGTACTATCGGCGTGGAGCATCGCTCGTAATTGAATCCAAAGAAAACGTCGCGTCGCGTCGTAATTACGTGGTCCTTTGCCTCGGGAACTGTTCCTTGGGATATTTAAACCTGAACGGGCGAAACGATCACTCCAAAGCGGGACTATCACTGGATTATTCAATCATTAACCCGCCCGATCCGCGCGATCTCGATAATTGTGCGTTTCGTGGTGATTAGATCCTTTTACAACTTCATTTACGAATTTTCTACGCGCTTATTAAGCGGGTGGAAGATACTTTTAAACCTATGGGTCAAAACAGACCCTGACAGTTCAATGGTTAACACGTTGACTACCGTGTCACCTATGTATGGATGACGGAATTATTTTTCCAGTTTTTAAAATGAATTTCTATGTTAACATATTCGTTGTACCGAATTTAATTGGGATCTGTAAAATGTAAGAAAATTGGAAAACCCATATGTGGATGAAGGAATTATTTTGTCAGGTTTTAAAATGTATGTTTACGTTAATATGTTCATCGTATCAAATTTAATTAGGATCTATAAAATGCAAGAAAGTTGGAAAACCCATATGTGGGTGACGGAATTATTTTTCCAGGCTTTAAAATGAATTTCTATGTTAATATATTCGTTGTAACGAATTTAGTTGGGATCTGTAAAATGCAAGAAAGTTGGGGGACTACTGAATATCATACATTTAATTTTTTACAATTTTTATTTATAGATCTTCGAGTCTCCTCACGGGTTATACCCCGCGGTAGTGGGGATAGTACTGCGACTTTTATCGGGCAAGTGTTTGCGACATATATCGAGAAATGACTGTATCAATTAGTTTTAGGGCTCGGTAGGATCTATATTTAATGTTTATAAAGTAGTGTTTGATTCAGCATGGCGAATTTAAATTCGGGTAACATTAATTCCACCTAGCGAGAGACTCACTATACTAAAAATCCGATGCGAGTGTCATTACCGTGTTTAGTGCCTGTATAAATCTTCGAACGCCGTCATAAACACATAAAGATCCTCGTGAACTCGCACGGGTCCGCAATCTATTAATATCAGAGAAGCTTTTAAACCGCCTCTCCGGCAAATTCAATTATAATCGCCGCGAAAGTATAAATTAATTTTTCAAACCCGACCGACACAAGCCAAGAGGATCGACACGCGCACTCGACCAGCTTTCGCCGGGGCCTAATCCGCGCGAGTGCAATCACCGTACGAGAAAAAAGCGTTATCTCGCGATCGAGGAGGATCGAGAGACACGGTCTCCGGTTTAGGCCGGAGGCGAAATCGATCGACGATCCCAAATATTTCCGGAGGGTTTAGAGACTTTCCACTCTCTCTCTCTCATCTAAGATCGGATGCAGCAGCCGGTTCGATCGACGGCGCTCGATCGCCGAATCACGTTTAGGATCTCGTAGCCATGAGATCATCGGCCGCGAAATCGAAGAGCGGCGAGCAATCTCGAATTCGACACCACGTGACGGGACAATGGCTAGAGAGAATGACGCGCGGAGAGACAACGGTGAAACGCGAAGAAGAGGATACGGGAGGAGGGGAGGGGTGAGGATCGCAGAGGAGGTTCGCGAGAAGGAGGGGAAAGAGGCTAGCCAGGACGCAGGGGCGTGCGAGAAGGGGGCTAGAGGGGCGGGGGGACACGAGGCGAGAGTACGTGGGTGCAGCGCGCACACCACTCCGCTAGAAAGTGTCCCAGACCGAAAGGAAAAAAAGAGTCCGGGTCAGTTTGAATAATTTTGACCACACCTCTCGTCAAAGCAATACACGAGCGTATGAATACATACATTTAAATGTACCCCGAGACGCCCGGGGAAGTATTGTCCGAATTTTTAAGCAGCCACGAGGCGACGCCGAGCCCCCAGATTCTCCTCCCGGCCCTCGGGTGACCGATATTTCTCGGCCCCGTGCAACCACCTGACTGTTTTCACCAACCCTCTCCGCACGATCCACCCCCCCCCCCCACCCCCGTTCATCCCCCGAACTTGGCGTTCCTTCAGCCGACGGCCGAGTCGACGCGCCGGGTTTTTCCTGTTTCGTGAAAGATGCAAATTTATGCGCGCCGCGGAAAGGGAGAGAACCAACCCCCTGTACGCCCTACCAAACCACCCCCTCTCCTCCGTCCGTGAACCATCCCTTCGTCCACCGACGTCGTCGGTCGAGAAGTTGTCGAGACACGAGGGTGGCCCGCGAAGTTTTCATTAAGGACGATCCCGAGGAAGAGACGCTCGCCAGGTGGAAATCTGAATTTTATAGCGACACCTGTTCGACCGCCAAGGTGACCATTCGCGAACATGACTGTTTTACGAAATGTTTAACGCTTTACCTACCGGAATTCTGTTGATCAAATTTTCTGCAGTGGCACTATTTTAAAAGCAGGTCAAGAAATACTCTTTTACATTATAAGCTGAAACGAAACTCTTAGATCACGTTACTGAAGGTAAATTGTTGGTTCACAATTCGTATTGCTGTTGAAGGTCTCATTAAAAAGCCTTTAGCCGTGGACCATGCGTTTTAAAAAATGATGTCGTTTGGTCCAATTTGAAAAAGTTATACTGTTTTAAAGGGCGTCCGAACACTTTCGTGAGCCAGTGTATATTCATACTGAAAATTTCATATTTCAATTTAAATTGCACTTGAATATTGGAAAAATGATGCGAAAGGAGACAATTTCTTAATTTTTCCCTCGAACTTTGCCGGCCTCCTGTGGATCGTGGTGGGGGGGATAAAATATTTTTCTCACGGATTTGCTTCCTATGGAATGTTCTTAAAACATCCCCGTTTATTTAAAAACAAAATCGCGTTTTCGCCCATAGTGTCGTCAGTCGGCAGAGGCGCAAACAGTCGGTTCCGTGTGCGGGGGCGTCGGAATCGCGGCCGAAGACAAATTTTGATCTGCCGATATGATTTTGGTGGAGCGACGGCATCGGATCTCGTACCGTTAAGAGCAGGCTTAGCGTTCTCCCGCGATTTGAATATCAGAGCGAGCCGGTTGGAGGAAGAAGGCGAGCAACCGAGGCGGACCGTGGTGTCGAGGGGGCACCGTGTGCCCCGATCGTTGCGCGCGTGTGTGTACGGTGAAGATCGATCGTGAAAGATCACCTCGTACGTTACCCGGAACGTTAGGCTCTTCTTGCGATCGTGCCAGGAACGCGAGCCGACGAGTCCAGATCTCCCCAATGTAATATCGTGCCGATTTTCCATCGCCGCGAAAAAAAAAAAAAACACCGTCCGATGGAATTCGCCTAATCTCGTACCGATCGGTTAAAACGCGTCGGTGTGAATCGCCGCGCCAAAGATCTCGAAAGAGACGCACGGCGTCGCGGTGTTGCGGCACGATTTTCCTCTCGCGCGCGCCCGATAACGCTTCGCTCGCTCGCGCCAGACTCCGCGACCGCCTTTTGCCTGGCCGCGCGCATTCCTATTTAGTGGGTGTGAATGTGGCGCGAATGTTATGCTACCCGGTGCCGAAGCTAGAATGTTACTCTCCTGCCGGCAGACCGCGCGATATGACGCGGAGAAGTGCCTCGTTAACGGCGCTCGGTTATGTGTTAATTCAATTAGGTTCCGAGAATGGTGGGGCTCGATCTTGAGAACCCGCCAGGACGAAGAAATCATTGCTTTCTACTTGTTACCGGGCTTCCTACCGAGTGGACTAACGAGACCATGTTGCGACGACGACGCCGATTCGACGCTCGTTTTTACGACGATCCAATTTCCTACCATTGACGGTTTAATCCTTCCTGCTTTCTTTCGCGCTCTTTATTCTGCCCAGGAATTACCGACGGAAACTTCAAAGATACTCGTAATTGTATCGGCGACTTCGTCGACGACCAAGTCCGAGCACTATCAATTATTTACACATTTTTCAAGACGTATTTTTCGTCGCGCTTCTTCCGAAAAGACGATCTTATTTCTGAGCTGAGTAGAAATAAATTATTTCTATGCAGCTGCTGTGAGAAGCTGGATGAGATCTTTAAAACATGGTACAGACATTGTCAGCATCGTCAATGGCCATCTTATGTCAACTTACTGATGAAATTTGTTTTATCAATTTTTTTTTAAATAAATACCTGTGAATCAGTGTCACTTTTTACAATTTCACTCTTGACCCTTGAACTGAAATAATCAGCCTTTTTGTTTCGGGGAAAAATTGAGACTCGAATCTGTGTCTCCATTAGGAATTAAATTATTCTTTATCGACAAAAACGGCTCTCAACAATTCCAAAATTGTTCCAAACATTTTTACCAATCTGGTCACATTAAATTCTGGCACTGAATCAAGTTAATTTTACGAACATTATTATTTGACACTAGGTTTACGGGACCCTTCAAAATGACGGACTCTAATATCTTTAATTTAATATTATCAAGATTCCAAGGATACATACATGAGAAATTATTTAGCAGATTTATTTCTTCGAACTAATCACCGTGTGGGGTTCTAAATCTTGACAATCTGAAATCTAAATGTTCAAATGTTTCAGGTTTCGGGCAATGGTTCAATAAATATCTTTAGTAGAATCTTTAATTGAATTAAATCTTGTAATTTTTATAAGGCAACACGTACCTGTTACATTTATAGCTCGGTAATGTTCAGTGTTAATGTCATGAACGTTCAATAAATTTAATGGAACAACGTAACAGAAAAGAAATGCTTCACTAATAAATGTCACAACAGCAGACGCATTAGGCACGTAATAATTACATTATTAAAAACAATCGTGGAAATAGAATACGTGAGCATACTCGGCATCGAGAGAGGAGCAGAAAAGAATCGCCGGAAGCCACGAACGGCAATTCGTCGGACGATAATTCTGGTTCGAGAAGTTATTCGGACTTTTACGGTGCCGTAGTCCCCGAAGACATTATCGGTGACATTTGTCCGCGCTGGACAAAACATGTTCCGGTCCGGTAGGATGACCCTAACGCCGCGCCTTTTGTCGAGCGAAAGGTACCCAGCCGACCCGGCGTGTCTTTGTCATTATATAACGCCATTGTGGCCACACTTGCCCGGCGTGGAAGTCGACTATACCTTTGCATATTATTAAAATGACGATGATTGTCATTTTTCTCCCCTCGCCCCCGTCGGCCCCTCCTCCTCCTCCTCCTCCTCCCTCTTCTTCGTTTTCTTCTTCTTCTCCGGGACAGCACCTCCTCCACGGATGTCCTTCTTCTTCTTTCTCGATTGGTCTCTTTCTCTCTTCAGAACCAACGCGCGTTCCCTCGTTCCATCGTTCCACGACCGCCACCAACGCTTATGGTCGTCGTTGCGTTTCGCGACGATACTCGAAGACGTACTGCGGTTCAAGGGTTATCCTCGCTCTGGCACAAAAGTGATTTTCTCGAAAACTAACTTGGAAAGACTTGAAAGAGACTTGGAAAATGTTTTTCGGTTCGAAATGATTTATTTCTACAGAGTATAATTTTTCTGATTAGGAGTATTTATTAATTCCCAAATTGCAGCTCATTTCTCCCAGGACCACTTAGATATGGTGACCGTTGCTGTTGGGCACTGGTTCATTTAATATTAAAAATTCAAGATTTGTGTAATACATTGCATTACTGACGTTGTAGATGGCAAAGTCTAAGCATGTTCAATCGTTTATAAATTAAAAAAGAAATTATATGTTTCAGTCCACAGATTAAAGGATATTTTCAATTCATAAATTGAAGTACATTTTTCAGTCCATAAATTGAAGCATACTTACAGTTCATAAATTAAAACATACTTTCGGTTCATAAATTAAGGGTCCAATTCATTCTGGAATTTTTCTTATGCACGTAAAGTTTACTTAAAAATGTACGTAAAAATTAGAAAATATCTTTTATACACGTAACGAATGGACAGTTTCAAATAAAAATTGCATTTATTCAGATGTGCGACGTAAAGAAAATGTACGTAAAAATTAGAAAATATCTTTTATACGCGTAACGAATGGACAGTTTCAAATGAAAATTGCATTTATTCAGATGTGTGACGTAAAGAGACAGAATAAGATGGCGGACAGTGTTTTACTTTCTAATACTGTTTACAGACCGTGAGCACATTGACCCATTTCTTAATAAATTCGTAATAAATTGATAGATGAAGGTGCAGAGGCAAATCACAGGGAGCGTCTTTGGCAGGGAATAAATATGTTTGCGAGAACTGCATTTTGAGCGAACGTTCCTCGCGAAGGGCAAGCAGACAAGGCGACACCGAGGAGAAGACACTCAGGAATTCCTTCTTGTCCCGTTTACCCTCTTCCTTCTCGCCCGGGCAGTCTCTTATTTTCACTCGGCCATCTTTCCGTCCCGTTTTCACCGTCTCCGCAGCCTCCTACGGTGTCTAAACCCTGCCTTCGTCCCACCTCGACCCCTTGCCCTCGAGTTTTCGCACTGATACGCTGCTCCGCGCCCCTCTAATCCAAGCTACACACCTTTAACCTCCTCCTCCTCCTCCTCCTCCTCCTCTTCCTCCTCTTCCTCTTCTTCTTCAACGAGTACCACTTTCTTTCAGCTCGAGGAACAATCCGCGGCATCCGACGCCGTAATGGTAACGTCTTCCTACGTGGACGTTGCGTGAGCCTACAAGTACGCACGAAAACGATAATCGTAACTTATGGCGACGATGATGGCTCGAACGATCCGACGCGCTACCTGGGGCACGCGAACCGATGCCCATTCAGAACCCACGGGAGGAATCGATGAATCGAACACGCGCTTCCAGACTGTGGCAACGTGTTCTGTAGAAATGATTTTTTCAACGAAATTAATTTGGGTTCGAAATGATTTATTTTTACAAAGTATAATTTTTCTGGTTAGGAGTATTTATTAATTCCCAAATTGCAGCACATTTCTCCCAGGAGCACTTAGATATGGTGACCGTTGCTGTTGGGCTCTGGTACGTTTAATATTAAAAATTCAAGATTTGTTTTAATATATTATTTTAGGGACGTTGGTAATTATTTACATTAGGGGCTTCCTCACCGATTTTGATGACCTTGAAATATGTTGTCGAGGTCATCATTCTGAACAACGTTTTCCTATACATGTTACCACCGCTCAACTTTAGTTTCCGAGATATTCGCAAAAAAGTTTTAACATCTCAAAAGATGGAACGATGGAACCGCTCTTAGAGTGAAAATGGCAGCACTTTTCTTTCACAAAGATGTGACAGTATAAGAGTTTAATCACATTCATTTGTAAGTGTACTTTAATAAAAGTCAATAATGTATTCAGTTTTGTGATTTATACAATTGAATAAATTCTGTTTCGTGATTTATACAATCGAGTAAATTCTGTTTTGTGATTTATACAATTACATTAAATCCAAGTTTACTTTCTATAAAAGTACATATCAATCTTTGTAGAGGTTATGTGAAAATGGTCAGAAATTGGTAAAATCGATTCTGAAGATGTCCTTCCAGCATTTTCATTTTTTTCAACATTTTCTAAGTCAGGAAAATGTGAAACACCTGAGATATCATCTAATATTTCCGTTCATTTGCTTGAGGATTTGCATGTTCAAATTAAGGAAACCATAAAAGCATCCTGCTGAGAAATTATTTAATATATTCGTCCATTTATGTCGCAATTAAAAATTATCTTCAATCTTTATAGAACCGTGTTGGTGTTTTATGCAAGATTAAAAAGTCAATTTCGTCTTAGAAAGTTATTAAAATAACAACGAAATTCAGGTGGTAATATATTCGATGTACTGCACGCATAACATGATGAACAGTTATAATTTTTTTACGGAGGCATTTTTAGTTTGTATAATTTACAGATTAGTATCAAACGAAAGGTTACAATGTCACCTAATTCGTGGCTATTTGTTACCAAATTTTAGCCGTTTTAATTCATGGGCAGAATAAAAAAGTTAAATTGACTTTCTGTCGGGATGAAGTTTCGATTTAATTCGCAGGCGGGACGAAGAGATTGGAAACGAAGTAGTAAATTGATTATACGTCGTGATCAAATTAGATTTCGCGTCCGACATTCCGTAGGATAATTCGTGCAACAAATACACAAAGTGAGATCGTTTAGCAAAGGGGGCAGCCTGTATTCACGTCGGCTAATAATTTCCAAGAAGATCTCGATTCATTCGGGCCACGCGTCCCAATAATGCACGACCTTCTCCTTGTCGGAGAGCTCGGAACGGAAATTTGCATAATTACGTGTTTTCATGTACCCTACGGTCATGAGGGTCAGATCGAATTTATCTCATTGGCCCTCACCTGTCCTGCACGATGCGGGCCAGCCCGGGACACAACTGACCACCTGTACAGTCGAGGCAGGCAAAAAGGGGGGAAAAGAAAGAAAAAAAGAGGAACAGGAAAGAAAAGAGCGGAAGGGCCCGAAGAGGCTGCTGATGAGAGCCACCGTGAAATACTCGACGACTCTCGAAGCGATCGTGGTTAATTTAATGGCCGCTTCTGACAACGGGAATGTATTTATCGGCCCGTAAATTGAAATCAATCCGTGTAAACTTGTAAACCGTTCTCTTACCTTCTCCTACCTTCGCGCCCTTCAATCGTCAGATCAAAATCGCCCCATTAATTAACGACTTGTTGTATCTGCGTTTATTGCACCTCTGAGCCTCGCAACTTTAAAAACGTGTTAAAAAAATGTATTCGTGAAAAATCACATTATTTAAAGACACTGTTTCAATTGTTGACTGTTTATATTTGTGTCTACTAAATTACCATTAAATTGTTCTTGTTAGAAACGTCGAGATGTTTGTGTTTTAGTAAAATAAAAATTAATATTGAAATGTGTCTCCCATATTTTATTCGTAAGTTAGGAGTGAAATATCGTTCTGAAAATGTACATTAAACCGAGACGTGTTTAACAAATTCATTTACAAGACCACCATGTGACTTGAAAACATATCTAATAATACTTTTTCTAAAATTACTTCTGAAAACACTGAAAATTCTGATAAAATAAAAATTGTAAAGGAACAATCCCCTAAATTAATACTGACGAGTAACTTCAGTATTTTGATTAAAAAATCAGGGTTCAAAAAATGAGTGGGCATTAGAGCAAGACAGAACTTTTACGTTCTTAACCTCTTGCACTACTATTTATTTTGTGATTATAATGATGAGCAATTCATCATCGTTCATAATTTCATAGAAGGAAATGGTAGTTTATATTTATTGTATGCCTATGTTTTCTCCAAAGGATATATATCAACTACAACAAAATAGAATTTTAGTTCGGTTAAAAGGAAATTAATGACATACACATTTATTAGACTCTGGTCAGAATCTTCATTACGAGTCTGACTCGATATTGTAGGGCAAGGGGTTGAAAATAAATATATTCAAGTATTAAAAAAAAGTATGACCAACTTAAAAACCCATGTTACACCTGTGTCTCCTTTTAAAATGTGAAGAATGTAAAATAACCCGTATACAAATAAAGCGCGTTAAAAGGCCGCGCGCGATAGCGAACGAAAGGCGCAGAAAGAAATCCACGTAAAAAATGATAATGCAAAGAAGATTCTCCGGTGTGTTTCGATAGCCGTGAGCTCTGGTATCAAGAGTGCGCGGCTCATTTCGAATTCAGTCGCATTAAAGACAATGAGGCCGGCGTTAAAACTCGGTTTGAAGTTCATCACCGATGCGGCGACGTTCCATCAGGAGGCCCGTAGCAATAAAAACCTAACAATATAGCAAATGGATCGTCGGATGGTTAAACAAAGGGGCGACTCGGTGTTCCAGCGAGGTCATAACATAACGTTCTCCTGGCTGGTCTCCGGTCTGTCGTTACATCTCGAGGAAGGAGACGCCGCCGCCGCTTCGCTCCGCTCCGCTCCGCGCGGAGGCTCGGCGCGATGCCCCATTCAAAAACGACGATCCCGCAGGTCGTAGCAGCCGCGCGAAACAATAGAAAAGCCATAACTTTCTCCGGCGCGGTTGTCGCTACATCCTGTGCGCCGCAGCGGCTGCGAGACGTGCCCAAAAAATCGACTCGCGTCTCTCGAACGCTCCTGCTGCGGTCATTTCTCCAAAAAATCATGCGAAATCGTGCCATTCGCTACTGACAAACGAGTCCGAAATATTTCTGGATCCACAGAATCTTTGACAGTACTCTTTTTCATAAAAAACTACCCTTCACACTAAAACTACCAAGCAGTAAATGCAACTGGAATACATTGCCTTATAACAATAACAAAATTGCAGTTTTGTTCAAATATGTACTTCGATAGAGAAGTTCATTAAAAAATTTTCTCAAGAAAACATATTTACAATTTTCAATAGAAAAAATTGGGAGCAAGTAATTTGGCCCATCTGGTAGTTCTGATATTAAAACAGGTGTTTCTTCACAAAGGGATGAAATTTTGCCATGTTGAATTAAAATGTGATCAAATAAACGAAAAATAATAAACAAATAAATTTGGGTCATACAGCATAAAGAAATAAAATATTAAATGATCAAGCTGAAATCTTGAACTGAAATTACGACCGGTCTGCCAACACGCTAGTTGATCGTTTTTATTATATTTTGTTTATGTTTTCGGGCATATTGGCCACAGCGGCGCTCGAGTAAGAACACGAGAGACCCGTCACCGTTTTAGAAGACTGTGGAGGAGAGGTGGGGGTGGGGGCAAAAGGAGGAGTTAAATTCGGTAGGCAACACCGTTACGCCGTCTAATCAGAAAATTGAATCGTCTTCTCTCGTCAACCTGGTCCTTTCTTCTCCCTCTTGCTCCTGTTCTCTTTTTCATGGTAGCCTCCGGGTTGGATTCTCGATCTTTTTCTTTTTGTTTCTCTTCGTTCTGTTCCTGCTTCTTCTTTTTTTTTTCACCGTTCGTTCGATGTTGGACTGTACCGACCCGCATGTCGTTACGAGACGAGAGGTCCCCGGAACGCGCGTGTCTCCTCGCCTCGTATCGTCCCGTGGATCGGCAGGCCACAATAGGGACACATGTCAAAACAATTGGCACACAGGTGTATCGAATTTACCGGAGAATCGACGGAGGCCGAAAGAATCGTGCCGGTGTTGCGTCACTCGAAACCTCCTTGCGTTTGCCACGAGAAAACGACGCCATTGTTGCTCGATGTTCGGTCAGGGAATCAATTCCGCAGACAATTATCAATACGGGAATTTCTTAAACTCGACTCCCCTCTCTGATCGATCACCAAACCGATGTAATGGCTAGCACAGTTTCAAATAGATTCAAAAAGATAATTTACTCATTGGAATTATTAAAAACTGGAAAAAATTCTTGATTGACCTCCTTGCAATTGTTGCAAGTAAAGAGTAAAATTAATTTTTATGCGTCAAGGTTCACTCTCGAAACGACTGCACCTTAATTTTTTTGTGAGCAATTTGAAGACAATGTTGAGAGAACTGTGTAAAGACGTTTCGTCTGCAAATTTTTTACTATAGTAAATTTCTCAAATTCTAATTTACACCGGTGAAAATTTCACCAGTCGATTCCCCGTGCGCACATTTATTTACACTCTTGAATTTAGTTAACAATATGGAAGCCGAGGTCCATTAGCAAGCTTCTTAACATCGTTATATATTTAAGGACTATTTATTATTACGTTACAGCCTTATGCATATTATATCAACAAGAATTAAGAAGGAAATAATTACGTTACCTCAGGTTGCGTTATTAATAGGCAGCGCAACCTAAAGTATTTATAGCCTGCAACAATCTTCCGAGAATTATTATACAAGACACTGTAATAATGTTTCCATCGTCTACGTACAAAACGGAATTCCATTTATAATGCAAGTTTCTTTAAATTTCTCTAGGAACTCGGCGAATTTGCATAATCTTCCCGCGGTCTACCCGTTAGTTTTCGATCGCAATTTTCCGTCGTGATGGGAAAATTTATTAACTAGTTCCTGGCTGTTAATCGTCAGCCTTAAAACGCCTATTAAATAACTTCCGGTGGAAGATGCGCGTGGATATTTATTTCGCTGACCGTTTGCACGTCGGGAGGAGGTGTACAAGCATCCTACTTCTTCGCAAGCCAATAAGTAATTAAACTTCTTACGCGCAAAATGCGCGTTCGCATTATGCTTTGATCACCGTTATCCCCTGTCGGTAAAAAATCAAGAAGCTGAGATTTGTATAATCGCTGCATTTTTAAAATATGTGTTTTAGACGCAGTGCGTTTAAAAATGAATATCATTCTTGTCGTTTAGAATTTCAATTCTTAATCCTTAAAAAATATGTTTAAAATCATTGGTACCTGCTCTCATTTATTGCTTGGTATATATGCAATGCAGGACTGGCTTCGCATTTTATTCTAATTACGTAGGATGCATCACTTTTCATTGAATGGAAAATGAATTGAGCTGTAAAATAAACTTCGATCGTATTAATTGCGTTTATTTCTTGGCAAAGTCTATAATCCAATAAATTCTGTGATTTTTATTATTCTTTTAGCTTATAAAATGGGTTCATTGTTTTTGTCGTTACATGCAACTGAATTCTTACAATTGGAAGAGATTTGTAGGTACGATCGAGCGAACGCGCTTGCGCGACAGCTCAATAAACGCACAGGAGGAGCATTTAGAAAAAATCCTTCAGAAATGAGACAGGCCAAGTTGGAAAATCCGAGAGCAAGGGAAAGGAATAGAGCATGATCCCCGATCGTTGTCTATAAATCACAGGTAACGCCTGGCCTTTGTGCCGGTATTAGAACGGGGCTAAGAAAAAAGGTGGCAAAAGAACAGGAAGAGGAAGATGAAGAGAAGAGAAGCAGAGGAAGTGGCGCACACACGTTGGTGGCATCGATATCCTAGCAGTTAGACTCGTCGCCGTGGTCCCGGGCGAATCCGACAAATCGTCCGAGATAAATTTCGAGATTTCCCGGCCGATGCGTCGTTTCGCATCAATCCACGCTCGGCCTGGCATTCTTCCGCTTGATCCTCAGACACTGGCCGGCCACCCTTCGGATGAAAAGCCAACCCCCGGCGAGTTGTGCACGTGGAACCGTCGGCGTCGCGGTGGCCTAATCGTTTTACGAGGTATAACGTTCGGCGGCGCACGCCGCGAGGAGCCGAGCCGTGCTGGCTCTCTTTCCCTCTTCTTCTTCTTCTTCTTCTTCGTCTCCACGGGCAAGGAAAGTACGTGAACCTTGCGAAATTTTCGTTTACACAGCCGCACAGGCCGGTGAACGCAGGCAGCGCCGCGCGGCCGCCCGTATATCAAAAGTTTAATTGAATTTTCGACCGAGGCCCTGGCCCCCCGAAGAGATTAGGATCGTTCGCTCCTCTTTCGACGGTTCTCTTGTTCAACGGGCCGCGCCACGACGACTGTCTCCTGGCCAGGCGATTCCTACGGCCCTGACGGTCTCTCCTTCCTTCATCTTATCCTCTTTATCTGGACGGCGTACATCTTTACGCGAGTATTATTCTAGCTGGCCCCTTCAGTCTCGCCCCTGGACCCCGCACTGATTTCAATCGTTCGCGTGCCTACTCCGTTTCACAGACTCCTTCGTTCTCGTTCGCCGAACAACCATGTTGCTCCTCTCAATTTTAAAAGTCTGCCATTTTCAAGCTCTTTTGCTACTCAGACTTTTTATTTTCCCGGTGACTCTTGATTTTAGACTACTCCGTTCTCTACAGATTCGTGGAGTGACGGATTTTTGAGATTTTTAAACTCTTGGTTCGTCAGATTTTTCAACCCTCTGCTCTTCAAGTATTTTATCTTTAATAATCTCGCGGACTGTTTTCCACAAGCATTTATTTTTTTCCGGCCATTGAGTATCACTTTCTCCAATAAGATGTAGATTTGCGGAACAGTGTCAGTATTTTATTTGAGTGGTGTTTTCAAAGTCAATTAAAGGTCAACATTGTTTCTTCAAATGGAATCCTATATTTTTAATTTTGTGGTCTTATTGTACCGTAAAAAGACCATCAATTTTCGTAGGATACTTTTTTTTATCTGCGCACTAGTTTCGGAGATATTTAATGAGAAGTCTTTTTACGTACAATAAGATCCCATAATAAAAAAACGTTGGTAGGTTTCCATTTGAAAAAACAAATAAAAAACTGATAATGCCCCCCTTTTTTCCCCTCGAAATCCTTGGACTATTACACTTTTTTAATGTCTCATACTTTTCGAGATATTCGGCTGGAAAGATTTCAAATGAACACCCTGTATATAAAATCATAAATTCTTGAAATACCGTGCGATGGTTTAAAAACTTAAATAACGATAAACTAAATGATTTACTAGTTATTTTTTGTCTTGGAGAATCCGCTGAATCGTGTATTGATTAATTATTTGAGATGGTAAGGTACAGAAAATAAGTTGATAGGCTGTGTCCTAGGTTTTAAATATTAATGTACAATTATAGAGAATTTTCGATATTCGAAAAGCTGTGTATTAGGGTTAAAAAAAGTCCGAGCACACGTTGCGTCGGTTACACTTACTGCCAAAGGTTATCCTCTGCTCTGCATTATTTATGAGAATTGAAATTCCAAAATTCTGAAGGGGCTGATGCAAAAAGCACAAGAACAATCTGTACATTATATGCTCGGGTCCTTTAATAGCCGTCCCTCCCGTTCGAGAATTATGGCAAATATTTATACGCGCGACGAACGTCATCGAATAAAAAGTATACACGGCAACGACGACACTCGGAAATTAATGCTAAATTTACTTCAAATTACCCTCATTCCCTCAAAATATCCGCTTCCTCTCCGTTACTGTTTTCTTTTCGCTTCGCAGCTTCTCCTTTTTGTCTACAAAAAAATGATCGCTGACAGTTTGTGTACGCAGCGTCACCAGAAGTTACTCGTACCTTAGCACGATCTACGCCCGAATCATTTCCAGCGATCTCTAGTCCGGAAATTCTTAAGGACAATTTCTGTACAAAATATTTTTGTAACGTAGCGAAAGAGAAAACACTACTTCATGAAAATGAGCGTACTTTCCATTTTTCTTTTATTATTTATGTAATCACTTATCGTAAATAAATATCTCTTACGTTTTTGTTAACTACACACTGCATAGTAACATACGTGAAACCTCTTTTTGTTTTTATTGCATAAATTTCTGAAGTACGGACTATAATAGTCAAAACTATAGCAGTGTCCGAATATTTTCGTGACCGACTGTATATAGACTCTGTTTGATACCTTAAATATTAATTTAGAAAATTTAGAAAAGCAGGATGCAGTAAAATTTTCAAGACTGCTCATTTGTGTATCGGTCTTAATTTAATCAATTGTCCAGAGTGGAAATATTGTTCTTGGTATAATAAAAACAATGGTTAAACTTTCGACCATAGCAACTAGTTTTATTAAAATGTCCATAAATAGCTTGTTCCCCAGTGCATGGAAGAAAAAGTCCGCACAAGGACCTTTTCTCTCGCTTATTAATTTCAGATTTTAATTCAAATAAAACGAACTCTATCCAGCCGAATATTTCTCGTATCTGCTGGAACGTCGTGTTTAAAGATAATGCTCTCTCTCTCTCCCTGACAAAGCCCGTTTGCATCGGACCGCTCATTTCCAAATTTACACTGGCGGGCCAGCAGAGCAGCTTCCTTTCTAAGTAAAACAAAGTCGTGTTGCGGAGGGCTAGGGCCAGGGTAGAAGGGTGCCGGTGGTCTTATGAGCGGCGCGGCGTCGCAGATAGGGAAGTACCGATTCCGAGTTCAAATATAGAAGTGTCCAGATGCGGCGGCGTGTTTCGATCGGCCGAGGAAATGCCTCGGACGCGACACGATTTATTTTTCGACGCCTCGCGTCGTCGGGAAGGGCGGGCGAAGGGAGAGAAACTTTTACAAGGAAAAGGATCACAGACGAAAGCCGGGGGCAGAAAAAAAAAAAGAAAAAGAAAAAAAGGCAAGATCGACCGAACGGTCCCGACCAAATTGGACTCGCCGATCCGAGGAGCATAATCAGAAATCGGTGTGGAATTGCCGAAATGTGGTGCGAGACGGGCCCGGCCCGATTCCCAGTGCATTCTCTGAATGAGAAAACACGCTCGTCATCCCCGGGAATCTGTTTGCCGGTGTCGTGGAGTCCTTTCACCGGATGAATCGTCCATCATAGGCAAATATGACAACCGGGCAGCGCCCTCTACAAAGGGGATCGTCACCGTGAAAAATCTGACTGAACTGACGGTGCAGATTCGGACCTCGCAATCTGGGCCCGGTTCGGGTGACGCGAAAGGAGCTGCGCATTCACCGGGTCGCTGAGGAACGCGTTCAATGGGCCCCGGAACGCGTTCAGAGCAGACCGGAGACGATCTTTGGGAAACGCCGGAAATCGTGACCGGCTTTCTCGTCGACGAACCCGTTTCCTCGCTCTTTTTCCCCTCTGTCTGACGCGGAGATGACCAACGCCGCTCTCCCGCCAGTTTTCCGCAATTAGAGCCGGGATTTTACGTGTTTGCGAGGACAATGAGCACGCGAAACAAGCAGCTGGAGAAACTTCGAAAGAACTTCAGACTGATTTTTATCCACTTATTGAGATGGTTGGGGACGAGGTGGGAAACTAGTTTCTGTGTAACTCACATTTCTCGTATTGTAGAGTTTTGTGAAATACAGTGACTCAAACAATTGATTAAATGTTCCCAGTATACATTTTTATTTAATTGAACACATGTTAGTAGGATATGTATGTGACAAAATATTTTATTATAATACTTACATAGTTTTCGTAGTTCATATAATGCAGAATTAACTTAATCATGTTGTACTTTTTAAACAAAATCAAGTGAAATTATCAAATTATGTAATGATCGAGTTTTTGAGTTTGAAAAAATGAAATATTAGTATTTCGTATACCCTCCTTTCAATTTCAGTACGGCTTCTATGCGTTTTGGCATACTATCTACTAAACTTTTACACTGTTCAGCCTTAATATTTTCCACAATCCAATAATACGAATTGTTTTCTTTTTGTTCGAACATTTGATCAATTGTTTGAGTCACTGTGTATTACTTGTTATTGAAGAGCCACGAAAGTGATTCTTACCTAGGATGAATAAATGTTACTAACAAACATTTTAGGGTCTGAGAAACTACATAATATAAATGATATTCTTGCAAGTGGAGGTGTAGAGAAGATATCAACTTTGTTTCTTTAAATGGAACGTTCAATTTTTCATGCTCGGTTTCGATAGATTCCGAGTATAAAAGTATCAAAAGTGTACTTGTCCTGAAACTTACCGTTACATTTGACTGTTTTCACGAAGAATGTTCGAAATATCGGCCATCTGCAGCGATGCAACATTGTAGTCTTTCAACTGTTGCGTCTCTTACACGTCTTATTGTTGGAGCGTCTATTGTAGCACACGCTGCGATAATTCGTTGCTTCCGGAGTTGTTGATGCATATAGATACACAATATTTTTCAATGTTCCCCACCAGAAAAAATCTAGGGTTGTTGAATCCTTCGTGCTGGCCAGCAAATAGTGCCACCGCGTCGTATCCATCGATTTCGGAATAATTCATTAAGTGTACTTCTGACCCTTCGAGCGTAGTGTGTTGGACATCGTGCTGATAGCACATTGTCTAACGAACGCTTAACACATTGCGTACGGGTCACAAGATATCTCGTTTTTAACAAATCGAACGTTGCGGCGTGGTCACGAGATATCTCGTTTTCAAGTTTTTTTTTCGATTCAATCGGCAACTTAAACAACCAGCGGCAAGTATTTTTGTTACGTTACCAGGGTAACGAAGCCTCTCCCATTCTTAAGACAAATGATGAGCGAAATGATTGAATTTTGACATTCAGAGCATGTAGAAATGATCAGTCATTGTAGCCAGTACATCAGTAGTTCTGTGCCGATCGTCGTACGCGTACCGCGTATCTTATAAAGTGTTCTTTTATTGTACATTTTGGAATTTCAAACTTCGCGTTTTAATTTGTAAGGCAACAGTTTTTTAAGAATCATCTATACTTTCAATCTGTTACTGATAAATTATAACAAAAATTGATTTTATGAAATAGGCCCTAATTCTATAAAAGCAGCAAAATGACAGAAAATGTGCGAGCTTTGAGCGCGTGTTGAACGCGCAGAGCGCCGTACGCAATGTGTTAACGACACGTTCTCTAATAAATTTGGCAATGTATTATTTCTTTAGAACGTGTCATATTTTTGACCGGGAAAAGTGTTGTCAATGAAACAAGGCCCGATTAGTTGTTGCCGTATGATTTCACACCACACATTAATGGACCAGCGTCAACAAATTTTTGTTTAAAATTTTGTGAAAGTGTCTTTCCACGTTCTCGATAGATGTAGTGGGAAGAAAGGGAATTGGCGACGAGAGAGGAGCAACCAGTGGTCCGCCGGTAGCCCGAGCATCGGGTATCCGAGATTTCAGCGTGTATTCGCCGGGGAGGAAATTATTTTTTCCGTTTTGCCGGCTATTTTTGCGGCGCGGTGTTGCGCCCAAGGAGTGACTGACCTCTGGCCAGTTCGCGGTACGGCGATCGCCTATTTTTAAACGGGCGAAAAATGCATAGTCTCCCTTTCGAAAGAAGTCGACGGAACGAGGGTCGACGGACGGGGTGGGCGGAGAGGGCGGCGAAGAGAAAGATGAGACGGACGAGAGCGAAAACAGCAAAGAGAATCGCAGAGAGAGAGAGAGCAAGAGAGAAAGAGAGAGAGAGAGAGAAAGTCTGTCGTCGTTGGTCGTCGTCGATGCCGCGAGGAAAAATTTATTCGGTGCCGGGCGCATGTCACGGTCAAGAAAACCGTCTCCTTTTCCCGAATTCCTCCGGCTCCGGCCAGACATCGTTTATTTATTCTTTGTCTAAAATATGCCCCGGAGACAACAACGGATTTTACTAACCGTGCCCGCGGAGAAACAAATTGGCCTCGGTTTCCTGAAAAATTCGCGCCTTGTTAACAAACGGCGGATCATCCCCGGTGTCAATCTATTTTCAGCGGTGTTTTGTCGCCGAGCTGCAATCGCGTGAATGACGCAGACCGTATAAAAAATAGAAGTCCCAGGCCGTTGCGTTTGTCCGAGCGAAATTTACTGGTCCTCGGGAGATTTATCGTGGACAGTGTGTACGCTGGAAAAGAAATTGTTGCTGGGACTTTCGGGGGATGGAAGTGTCGTGTTAAGCTGGTGCTTCATTGCTTTTTGGAGATATTGCGCTTCGGTTGAAGCTGTTCCATTGTCTGGTAGCTTTACCACCGTCTTTTAACAATAACTTTAAATATTTTTGAAATTCTTCCTTAAAAACATGTCCATTCTATTATTGCGCCTAACGTGAACACATCTTATCAACAGTTTATACACTCGAGTCTGTTAATTTAATTTATTGGAAGACGAACAGTCGCTTTTGAAATTCTGGGTAGAAATGTTTTGTGATACTTCGTTTATCAAGAGTCTGAAAATTAATTATCAGAATTTTTATTTGATCAGAAATCGTTTGTCAAAAAAAATTAATCAAAGAATTGCAGAACAAGGAGAGGAGATTTGGGAATTTTTAAGTAAGAAAACGATTAATATCAACAGGTTTCAAAAACTGTATATAGAAGCTGGAAAAATTGATAATTATTTTTCTATGATTTGGCAAAGTACAGGAAAAATGGAGACAGTAATCTAGACAGCATTCCAAGTAAATTAAATAGAAGAGGTATAAAAAGAGTAAGCCAAATAATGGCAAACTTAGAAAAGAATACAATATTTACTCGATACATGTCCAAAGTACGGGTCTAGCCAGTGACATATATCGGCCAGGAGGTACTATTCGGAGTCCGAGGCTCACGAACTTCTTGGCCCCTCACAAGGTATATTCTGCGACAGTCTGCGAAAGTTCTGGGACTTTTATCGGCTAGGAATTTGGGACACGCATAGAATAAACACTGTAGAACGCACAAATATTTCAAAAGTCGGCGATCTTGACGACGATTGTCGACAGCTATCTCTACATGGAATGTAGAAAAGTCGAAACAGTATCATGGAGGGTTGTAAAGATGGGTGTCGTTGATTCCACGGAGTCGGTCGATTTCAGAAAACTAAAACTGACCGGTGTTCTACCTGTTAGGATGCATCTAGGCGGTGGCTCGCCAATTTAAAAGTAATTTCCTCGAGTCCCTTCGAGAAAAGGTAGCCGGATCACCTCTTCCCACGGCTGGTCAGCTGGCCTGCGCGTCCACAAGCGACGATCTTCAGCGTCCGTCTTTCTTTATCATTTCACCCCTGCACGCCCTATGGTTCTCCGTTCTTCTAGGTTCTTCTTCCCTTTTTTTACGAATTTCGATTTTTCTACCTGAGATCTGTTCACGGGTCATCCGAGGCCGGGACAGGCCGCCACTTATGGTTCTTTACAGTTACGCAAAGAGATTGGTCGGGACAGATAAAGGGAAAAGGTTTATTATTCCATCCGCGTGGAACGTAAACATCAACCCTGTATTTTGGCCAGTCCTGGAATGCCCAGTTTCCAGGTCAGAAGCACAGGAGTAATCAGTCGGTCCCATAACCTCTCCGAAGGACGTTGTAGACGATGAAGATACTATTAGACAATTTCAATTTCATTTCTTGATCTAAGAATTTTTAGAAAAATTAAATGTCCACGAGAACCTGCAGAATCTTAGGACAGGCAATTGCCAACATTTTTTTGAAAAATCATTTTTAACAAAATCAGGATTCGAAGGAATATATTTCAGAATGTATTTCTTCGAATCCTGATTTCAGGATATTAAAGAAATAAAAATGAAAAGAGGGTTGGAACCCTCTCCTCTGCTGATGCCTATGAATTACTACCCTCGACTGTACCCTTTCCGAATGAAAACAATAATTTAATGAATGCGACCAATCACAAAAATTATCGAACCTCGTATAGGTTAGATTTTCACCCAGAACCCAACGTTTCACCGACAATCTAATTGTCTAGGAACTAATTTGTACAGCCAATGGCTATCTCCATTAGGTTCAATATGGAGATTGATTTTGAATAAAGTGGGCTGAAAATTTCGTAAGTATAAAATTAATGAGTAAAAGGAAAGGAATCTTCCATCTGTCTGCGGGTCTGAGAAACCGAAGAAAATGTTGCAGAAAACAACTCCGCGAAACGTGTCACCGTGGAGACTATACTGTTCGCAGCTGATCGGAGTCGATTTTTCGGAGCGTCACGTGACCCGACATCGCGATCTCGATCCCGAAAGCGATACCGAACACGATCTGGAGCATAGCGGGGACGGCAGAAGAAGGCCGATTGTCGAATCGATCGGATGAATGGCCGAAATTCGATCAAAGGACGAATCTCGTCCGTCCGGAGAGATGACGAGAGCCGCCTTTCTCTCTCTTTCTCTCTCCCTCTCTCTCACGGAGAAATTTTCAAGAACACACGTGGTCCATCGCCCCCGGCTGTCCCCCCTGTCTTTTTTCCAGCCCGCTTTTTATAAACCTTCCACCCTTCTTTTTTTTCCGTGGGCCCTAGGATTTTTTTCTTACCCCTTGGCCGGCCATCTGCCACTACGGAAGGAGCGGCCAAGATGCAGGATCCGCAACAGGGGTGAAACGAAGGGGGACAAGGAGGAAGGATGCGGGTCGGAGAAAGATGGCACTATGACAGAAAGGAAAGAGATGAGTCCGAGAGGAGCTACGTCACCCCGGGGTAACGGATTAAGTCCCAGTTTCGGGTCGCAGCGGTTCTATGCCGTTCGTTGCGCAGTTTCCACTTCCAGCGAGCCTCGAACCGAATGGCCATGGGAAATTAGGCGATCCACGACGACGGGGAATGGGAAAATCGCGACAGATCGATGGTCTGGTGATCGATCGACTTGTTCGGCCTGTGAAAAATTTAATAACGAACAATGGCCGTTTTCTTCCGAAGTAATGCTAACCCTTTGCACTCGGCGCTACTTTCATTCTAAAACTAAATTTTTCTTCCGTCTCAGAATATTTTCATTTTATTCATTTTATTCCACATACAATATTTAAATGTTTAGTAATCTATTAAATACAAATTTTGTTACGTAACAAGTATTTTCTAATATTTCTTGCAATTTCTTTGAAATAATGCCACAACAATTTCTAGTGGCGCTTCGCCACTTAATATTCGTTTTATTGGTAGAATGTGAAGCTTTCGGGAAGATAAACCTTGTTTGCACTGATTGCAGGAAACGGGAGCCAAACAGAAGTGTCTTTCACTTTTTAATAATCCTAATAAGTCTTCAACGATGCACCGATATACTTCAATAATTCATTTTTGTTGGAGATGCATGAAATCTGCAGTCTTTAGTATCGGTAATTGAATAGAAAGCAATGAAAATAGTCAGACTTGAGATTACAATATTAACTCTAAAAATTACTTCAAAATAACTATATTGCTGGACTATATGGCTATATAGCCTCAGTGAATTATTCAAAATGTTACGACTAACGAGAAAAATTCCTAATGTATGAAAACAAATGCCTGTAATATTTTATTTGATCCACAAAAGGGTTGCCCACAATCGAGAATCAAGAGAACAAAAATGCTCATTGTGCATCACAGTCACCGGAATGCTGGTAACAAGACAATATTTCCAAGGTCCGCGGACCGTCCATCAACGCGTCAATATTAAAGCGTAGCAGAATTTCGAATTCGTTGTAAAGCTGCGACCCTCGGTAATAAAACATGGCTGCTACACGGCTGCTGGTCCCGGCGGTGCGCGTTTTTAAACGAACAGTACCCCGGGGTCCGTTCTCACGGGCTCGCTCGCGAGAATTTTCCGAAAAAGCTGGAGGAAATTTCTCATCCTGCGTTTCCTCGCCGGGCGCGCACCAGTATTTTAACTTTTTTCTCCCTTGTCCCGATATGTGTGTGTGTGTATGTGTTTTTTTTTTTTCACCCTGTGGCCGTGTTCCGTTGCGGAGGAATCCGTGCGGCTCACGGGGTACCGTAAACCCCTCCCCATCGGAACCTGCCCCCCCCCTTCTTTTCGCTTTTTTTACATCGCACAAGGTGTTTCCGTCCTCGCGGCTGAAGTTCCGGCCGTTCCCTCTGTCTTCCTGGGTCCCCGTACCGGGAGGATGAAGAAAAAAAAATAGACAGGCCCCCCTCTCTCAACCCCCATCCTCTCTCCCTCCCCTCTGGATCTAGGAAGTCGCACGTTCGCGATCGTGATCGAAGGAATCCACCTAGCCGCGACTATGCCCCCCAGGGACGTTTTCTTTTTTTTTAATCGAGGGGCCCCGTTCACCCTACCGTGCTCGCACCGCACCGCTACCTGGAGGGTGAGAATTTTTTTATGCAAAACTGGACATGGGAAAAAACACGCGGCTGCAGCCCTGTGCACCGGACCCGTGAGACGGAGGATGAGGTCGGGATAGATAAATCGCGAGGTGACCCGCAATCAGGCCCCGGGCCTTTTTATGCGGAGTCGGACATGAGAAAGCGGGCGCCTAGGATCGCGAGTGGACTCATTAGGGACAGCCTGGAAAATATATATACGTGTGTGGGAAATGAGCAGTCGAAGCAGATGGAACGCTTATGACACCGATATAGTATTCGTCGTTGCCCGAGGGAGCAGAAGAATTCTGTTGCTCGCTCTTGAAAGTGGTCTTGATTACAGCCGTGAATTTCTGAACGGGCTGATGGAATATTAAGAGAGCTGCGGAAGGTGTACTTATTTCTTGAAAGGTGAATTGTTTTTGGGTGAGATTGGGAGAGAGAGTTGGGGAGATGGAGCGCTAGAGAAATTTAGAGCTGCAGTAATAGGGAACTAGAGTACTAGGAAATTATCGAGCTAGGGAATTAAAGTGCTAGAGGTGGACTTAGAGTGGATATAGAGTCGATTTTTGACACAGAAATTCCGAGTGGGTGATAACTAGACCAAGTAGAAATAATGCTATAATATAAATGCGATAACTAGAAAACATTCCATAATATAAGATTCCTCAGAAATTAGTGCTACCGCTAGAAATGAGATTTTATGTTTCTACTTTCCTAAAATTTGCCTACAAAAATTGAACATTGCACAAGCATCTACAGTCTAGTAGAAATAGATAATATATAGTATAATAATATATATAGTAGTATAGTATAATAAATAGACTGCATTTTTCTGCATTTATTGCTTCTAAAAATTTTCAAAAAATACTAAAATATAAAGTTCCACAGAATTCAGTACCATTTTTATTTATTCCAAATCTACAAAGGCTGCTACTACTGAAAATGAGATTTTATTTGTTTCCACTTTCTGATGAGATTTTATTTGTTTCCACTTTCTGCTGAGATTTTATTTGTTTCCACTAAAAATGAGATTTTATTTGTTTCCATTTTCCTGAAACTTGCCTACAAAAATTGAAAATTGCACAAAAATCCGCAGTCTAGTGATACGTATTTCTCAGTGATAACTATT